>OZ005660.1:120330858-120965858 GCA_963930645.1 Salticus scenicus | reverse complement strand
ACAAATTCACTCAGTAAAAATAATTTATTAAAATTATTATTTAAAAAAAATATCTTCCATGATAATGCAGATGATTTCCATATTAGAGAAGTAGTATAACACTAAATATCCAAAAAAAAAGTCAATTTTATTGTCAATATTACATAAAAAAAAACAATATATATATATATATATATATTGTTAAAAATGAAAAAAAAATCGATAACTTTATTTTAAATCATCGCAGATCTATGGTTCAACCATTCGTTTTAAAGGTACTGGTGAGTTCTTTTGAAAGATACCCATCATGAAAATATACACACCTCGAGGGGGGAATTCCCCCCGGGGGGGGAGGCGAGGCTCCTACCCCACTAAAAATAATCCGAAGATATTCTTGAGAAAATAGTACTTTCTTAAGACTTTCTTCAAATATTTTAAAATATTTTGAAGATTTATCATTTTCTATAAAATATCTACAGAAATAGTGAGGACATTATAAAAAAATTTTGTAAATTTTCTTAAGAATGGGCCAAATAACTTAAGATATACTGTAGATTTTCTCTAAAAATAGCTACAGAATATCTTAAGATTATTTTTAGTGGGGTACACATACAAAAAAAATTACCCAGTTGACTATCTCTATTATAAATAATTCTGATAAATTCCATAATGATTATTAAAAAATAATTCTCTTTATGCACATTTATACAAAATTTTGTACTATACCACCATGTTAAAAATTTAGAAAAAGCGGGATGGCAACGCAACCTGTAAGACAATTTTTACCAAAAGTTGATAGGCACTAATTTATGTCAAGGTGCAACTACATACCAATTTGTATGAAATTCTGTGAAGTAGTTCCTGAGATACAGTTGCCACAAAAGTTTGTCACACACACACAGAGAGACTGACAGACAAACAGACAGACATTTTCTAAAAATGGTCAAATCGTGTTCTACAGCTCTCAAAACGTGTAAATCCATCAAAAACCCGAGGTCGAAAATTTTTACGAATCCAATACTTTCTTCTCTTGAATATAGAAGAAAGTAAAAATTTAGTCCCACCGGCCATAATGATAAAGAATTTTTCTTTGTGACCCTGTAAAAAAACTGCAAGTGCTAAATTCACCAAAATCTATACAGTTCGTGCAACTGTCACCTATAACATGTGTACAAATTTTTTGTTCAGATTAAATAAGCGTTTAGACGCTATCGCACTTTTAAAAATTTGGCCCCGTAGGCCATAATGATAAAGAATTTTTCTTTGTGCTCCTGTAAAAAAACTATAAGAGCCAGATTCTCCAAACTCTATACAGATTGAGTAACTGTGATCTATAATATGTGTATAAATTTTTTGCTCAATTGAATAAGGCGTTTAGATGCTATCGCACTTTTAAGATTTTGGTCCCATAGACCGCATAATGATAAAGAATCTTTCTTTGTGCCCCTGTAAAAAAACTATAAGGGCTAGATTCACCAAAATCTATAGGGTTCGTACTATGGTGACTTACATTATATGCACCAACTTTCAGCTTATTCGAACAAAGCGTTTAGACGCTAGCGTGTTCACTCACAGACATACACACACACATACATACATCATCGTAAAAATAGTGAAAACGGACTCAGGGGACCTCGAAACGTATAGAAACATCAAAATCTCGAATTCGGATTTTTGACATGATTACAATACTTTCCTCACTATAGTGTTCGGAAAGTAAAAATAGTTAACACTAAAAATGAAGTAAATTATTTGTGCTATTTTTTCTTGAATAACATTTCTATCAAGGCTTCTGGAATTATCTTATCGGAAAATGACTGGAACATAACAAAGATTGCAGTGGGAAAAATTCTTCCAAAACATATTTTTAGAAAAAATACACTGATACTTGAATATTTCAATATTATCTAGATAAATGTTTGAAACGTTGAACTACTGGTATTAAATTAAATAAGTTTGTATAAACACCATAAATTGCAAAAAATTCGCAAGAATTCTTCCGAGTTGTAAAGGAAATACAACTCTTCGTCAAATGGAAAAAACTGACACCAAACAAGCAAACAGAGCGGCAACGAACCTGGTTTTCTGCACTAGTTCCTATTTTGTTTGCCTATCAGTAAACTAGTATCATTCACATTAGAACAAATTCCTTCCGCGGAAGATTCAAGTTGTGATGGCATGCCTCTGGACCACCCATAGAAGTGAATCACATATCATCATTACATCGCTTAGAATACATAATATGGCAATCGTCTATCAAAACTGTTTTTTAAAGTTAAATCTTTTACTAGAATTTAGTGCGATCGAAATTCTTGCTGGAAAAACCACAACTAATTACTCATGTGCCTAGATCATGTGATTGAGCTGACGAAACTGGAAAGGGTCAATCAATTATTATGCAATATTTACGATTTAAGCTATAATTTCGATCGCAGCGCTATTTTGGGGATACTTAAATTTCCGAGTAGTATTTTAAGCTTTAAGGTTATGAGTCGTTGCCACACTATATATTCTAGACGCTATATCGTCGCCAATAGCCTACTAGGCAGTTCTAATACGACGTTAATCAAGCTAATTGCAGCCCAACCCACCTTCAGAACACTGAAGCTCTAGAAGCACTAAGTGCATACTTGCCAACATACTAATTAATATTCCGTAGTATTGTTAGCTCCGCCTTCTTTTTCACACCAGTATCATTTTAGAGTATGTTTCTTCTTATTTAATCGTAATTGAATTTGGAGAATATTGCTCAAAAAATTTGCTGGTGTGAAAAAAAGGGCGGGACTAATAATACTACGGAATATTAATTAGGATGTTGGCAAGTATGTAAGTGTATCAGTATTTGGGAGGATTATGCTTTCTCTCAACTAAATGTGCAGGAACTAAAGAGGCGGAGACATGTGTTCTTCGTTGATGAGCTCCACTATCAAGTTCTCGAGTTCATGAGAAAATCATCGGGTTATCAAAGCCAGGGAAGGCATTTCCTTCGCGGAGGATTAAAATTCGAATGAAAAGCCTCCTGACCATCCTTAGAATGACTTCCAAACTACCGATAATAGTTCATTGCTCAGCTCTTAAGGACCCTTCAGGACCCTTCAGCAACATACAGAGCTTCAAAACTCATAAATTATCTATTGTCCGAAAGTGACACTTGAAATTTTGCACACATTTGCAATGAAGGACATTACTTTTTATTGCTCTTTTACAAAAGAAACTTCTCATGCAATTATCGCATTGGAGGTTTGTGAGATTCGATTGCAGCGAGCGTCGATCTCCTAAACCACATCAAAGAAATATCAATAGAGCCGACTTGCAGCTTTCTAAGTTGCCAGTGTCTGAAGGGTCCTTAATACGACAGTAACTGACTCAACTTCAACCTGTTGCATTCATATAAAATTAGAGTATTTGAGAACAGAACTTTGTAATAAGAATAGCGGCTATTAATATGATCACCTCGGTCTTACGACTGATCTTATATCTTACGTTTGATCGTACAATGGACATGTTTACGAACGATAATTACTTGGCATTACGTTGCTTTTAGCGTAAATTTCCGTAGAGGAGGGGAGAAAAATCGGATAACTGAAGACGGGGTTGAAGAAGCTATGTTGTGATTGCACGGAGGACTTGGATGAATGATATAAGAGGGAATGACATTTTCGAAAAAATATGAAGCCAAAATCGGGAATGTTTTGATAGAATACTCAATATGGCTCCTGCGGTAACGCTTTTTGGGGAATAATATAAGAGAAGTTTTCTTCATATGGCGTATCAATATACATAAATGAAGTTAACTTTTGTCTACTGAAGACGGCAGCTGCAATAGCAGCCAAGGCTACCGTATGCCAAAAAGAAGCTATCTTAAGTCTACCAAAACGTTTGCCAGTACTGTGTTATTTTATTTATTTGACAGCTTTGAGACCTAGAGTTACAAGGACTTTTTGTCTCGAATGATACATATTACATAAATTCACAATAATAATGCAGAATTTCTTATACAATGTGTTACTTAATGGCTCCTGCTGTTACGATTTTGGCTTCATGTTTTTCCGACCATGTCATCTCTTCTTATATCATTTCTCCAAAAGCGTTGCTAGTCCTGTAGTCATCTTGAGTAGACATCACTTAACTTCATTTACTATCAGTGCTGTCTATATATTACCCGACCCGAAAAAACCCACTTGAAAAAACCCAAGAAAAAGTCCAAGCGGTTTTTTTCAAAATCCTTGTTTAAAATTGTACTTTTGTCTAACTTACAATAAACATACAAATATAAAACAAATATTATATACATCAATAGTGCATGAACAAAAGATTTCAGAAATATTGGAGATGCTCAAACTGCTGTACAGAAAAAAAAATCCCGAAAAATTCCCCACAAAAAAAAAGTATAATCATAGCCTCCTTAACTAAGTGCCTGTCGAGTAGCTCGGAAACTGGGCAACAGCTGAAGCGGTAGACAGCGCCATCTTTTCCATATTACAGGACTTTTTTATTCAACTGTCACCAATAGTTTAAAGAAGTGATACATGATATATATAATCGACGTTTCTTCAATTCGATTCGTCTTTTATGTATATCATATCCCACTTTTTAAAATTTTTGGTGGCTGTTGAATAAAAAAGTCGCGCAATCTGTACCAGGTGGCGCTGTCTACTGCTTCAACTGTGGCCTAGTTTCCGAACTACGCGACTGGCATCTAGTTAAGGAGGCTATGGTACAATTATTAAAACAGAATAAAAAATTATATTAAAAAAATAAAAGCAAGAAAAAACAGAGTTGTTTTTCTATATAAAGAAAACTGTAGGACTCGATGAATGTAAAAAATAAAATTTTAAAAAAATTCTGAAAACTTTAACAGTCACAACGCTGTTATGAAATGTAGAGGGACAATAATTTAAAATGTTTTATGAAAATCTATTGACTACGAAAAGTTCAATAAAGCAACATGAAATAATAATTAAAAACCAATGAAAACGGCAGATAAAAAGAGTTTTAGAATATTTAAATTACAATTATTTAAAATTTAAAATTTCTTTGTAACTTAATCATAAAAAGACTTTAGAAATTTTAAAATTATTTTTATTTTTATTTTAATTTTTAATTTTAATGAATAAATAACAACTTAATTTTTTAAAATATCTTATTATGAATGATATGTTTAATGTTTAAAAATTAAGGAAGAATGAAAATATTCCTGAAAAATCTGATAAAACCCAAAAAACCCTGATAAAACACGGAAACACCCACTGGGCTGGGTTTTTTCAACCCTGTTTACTATGCATGATGATACGCCGTTTATGCCAGCTCATCTTATGCTATTGCTCCAAACTGCAAAACGAATTACGCTGTTCTTACATCGTAATACAGAATTCACGCTCTACGGCAGTCTTAACTAAAGGTACTACAATCCAGGCTTTAGATTTTATAACTTTGAAAATTCGCAAAATGGGAGTGCATACTTGTCATAGGTGCCAAGTTTTTAATTCATTCCGGAATGTTGTTAGCCCCACCCTTTTTCCCCACCGGAATCTTTTTAAAGCAATTTTCTTCATATTTAATCATAGTTATATATAAAGAAGAAATTTTTTCTACAAATATTACGGTGTGAGAAAAGGGCTGGGCTGACAACATTCTGGAATAAATTAAAAAACTTGGCAGCTATGACTTGTCAACCTTTCCAATTCCTTAATCAGAGTTATTACCAGTATTTTTTGATAGAAATATTTCGTATTAATTTCCCAACGCTTAAATGAAGCGAGAAATGTCAGAGAAAATTTATGGTTTTAAATCTCCTTCCTAAATTGGGTGACTTGGCAACTACAGCGGTGGTATTATTTTATAACTAAGAATGATATTGTGCTTTAAAAGTCAGACGTTTGCTGTAAATTCAACGTAGTATATTTCCTTTATTTATTTTATTTTCTACATACAGTGAATCCATTCAAAATTTAAATTTTATGACTGTAAAAGTAAAAGATTTCAAAAAGTTATTATAAATTCATACCTGCAATCAAATTCGTGATCTCCTCTTGTCAAACAATGACCATATGTACAAGGATTTGGTCGGCATATCTCTGTGTGAATAAAAAAAAAAGTTAAGAGTGATTAATATATATGACATCATTTTACGTTTTTATTTTATACACAATGGTTATGAAATCAAGTAGTACAAAACAGAAGTGATCTATCACAAATAATTAGAGATCTAAGCTCAGTGTCGTCACGAAATACCCTTCCAAATATTTATTGAGGCTGAGATAGAGTGGGTTTTACATCGTTCTAGTTACGCAGTGGACAATTAACGAGGCTCTAGGATTCATCCCAAGAGGTGTCCGGAGACAGGCTATTACAATTTTGATCTTTCGCAGATGGGATAGTTCTTTCGTTTTGGTAAAACCCAGAGATCCAAATATCAGTACTGTGACAATATATAAAAATTTTGAGATTACTGATATTACTAAAAAAGAGATCATGTCTGGTAAGGTTGAGAATTTCTGGAGAATGAAGTACATCTTTATATCTTTTAAAACTACACTATAAAACAATGAGCTAATATACTATAGGAGAGGACGAATATTGAGAATAGGAGGGAGAATATTGAGGTGTGTCGTCTGGTTCGACATTTACAGTCGGCAGCAAAATTATTGAAGCACACAATCGCAACCGCTGATTTGATTTCACGTCATTTTAACTTCTATGGCTGGTTGCCGCTGACGTAAATTCACGTCTTTTCAGATCCTGTTCCTGGTTACCGATGACACGAATTCTCGTCATTTAAAGAATTTCTATGGAAACAATACTTTAGTATTATTTCGATAATATTATTACGGTATTATTTCTTCGATAGTATTATAGGTTCGTTCTAATATTATATGACTAATCTTCATTTCAAACTTCAGATAATTACAAGGATAACATTTTAAAAAATTATATTTAATTTTTATGAACGTTTAAATATAAAAAGTTTGTGGCAACTAACTTGAATTTACTTCAATATTCAACGGCAATCAGTTTTATAAAAGGGAAAAGTATGCCGGTCACAAAAGTGTTAATAATCCAGACTTTTTGAAGCCAGATTTTATCGTTTTGATAGTAATAAAGTCCCAAGTTTTTATTACCCATTCAGCTTTTTTCACTAGAAATGGTTTGATTTTCTCCTTGTTCGCGATAGATACTCCGCACCAGATGATAACCCGCAGAACATACAAAATCATGTTTTTTTTTTATAGATTGCCCGCGGGTTATATACGCGAAATTACGGTATGTGAAATGTCGCGAGCTCTGTTCGATAATTTTAACGTCCTGCGACCAACCACAAGTTGATTTCGAATGTTGTGGGCCGGAAGCACCTGTGACAAAGTCCCGCTTCTTCCACTGTATAAATGTGGAGGGTATGGGGAGGGATGTCGTGAATTAAAATTCACTGTCCAGTCTGGAGAAAAAAAAAATTGATGAACACAAACACAATAAATAATAAATTTTGGAGAATCTCAGAGAATGGAAGTTACAATGATAACTAGATAAAAATTTAAGGGCAGCATTACACATTTCATAGATAGTTATGGATAGGCAGGATATTTTTATATTTTTAGAGAACCTTTTTTATTTAATTCTTATTATTTCCATATCAGAAGGAGACGCGCACAGATTGCACCCAAACAGCTAGTCTTGACCGAAATGTTGTTTAATGCATTAGCCTTAATTTAGTTTTGTGATTTATTTTAAGTGTAGACATTTCATCAGTTAATTTGAGTGGTGGCAGTTGGATTTTCACTTCAGTGATTGATCATTTTTTTCATTTTTTCCCTTCAAATTTTACACAGTCGAACCTCATTAACGTGAATTACTTTTAACATAAACTATTTCCACAATCCTCGTTTTAGTTTAGTTATATGAAAATTAGTTACTGATAGTATGAACTACTGATAACATGAACAAATTTTTATCCCCCTTGAGGTTCACGTTAACGAGATTCGACTGTTTCTCTTTCAGTCTTTTTCCTGTACAAATACGATGGTTGGCATTTATTTTCACATACATCATGTTATGATTTCGCTGGTTACCTTCCTAAGAATGTGACCACCATTTTACTGTCTGTAAACAAATAGTGCATAATGACAGGTTTATTAGCATAGTTGTTTTTGTCCTAACATTTCTTACATTTGTACGTTTTTGTTTAAATTTCAGTCGGTATTGAGTTAGGATTCCTATAAAATTCTTGGAAAATATGACTCTATACTTCTAGCACACTGCCTTCGCGCAGTTTATTTTAAGCTAATCAAATCTTAGTTATTCTACCTATGCTTTTAAAATACTTTTAATTGCTTTTATCTATGACAGCTTTTTATTTTAATCGACTATGTAAATAACCCGTGAGTTTACTGTTAATCAACAAGTCACTCTAAAATTCCATGAAAATCAACTTTAAATTCACCGGTATTGTTTAACATACACTTATCCAATTTTATTTTTTATTTTTTGTTATACTTTATACTTTAGAAAAGAATTCAGAACACAAATATCTCCGCCAAATGTTTCTTTTTTCGAGACAAGAGTTATCTGCCTGTCAGACAGATAAGATTTTTTTCCTATTATTTCAGGCTGTGAGCAAACAATATGACGTTGAAACAAATTCCCTGTTGCCTGTGGTAACGGAAAAAACTGCATGTATATATGATAAGAAATACTGTTGAGTCCTCTTGGATTATCGCTTGATAAAATATTAGAAAAATAGGCAAAAGGGTTTTGTAATGAGATAATAATTTCCAGATGTACAAGCAATAAAAAGTGATAGAAAATGGCGGAAGTTTTATTTTCGACCAATGATCATTTTTGGCAACATTGAGTGAAAGACATGTTGTTTTCTGCTAGAAATTTAGATACATTTCTTCAGTATATGAAATATGGATGACATCAAATATGAATTTATCTAAATATTATATAACAAAAGGAAACTTATTTTAAAATATTTATAATTTTATTGTAGTACGTTTTGCCATAACTGTCGCATGAATTATTCCACATTATCTCCTTATGGCGATAAATCTAGAAGTTTAAGCAGCATTCTGTAAAGTTTGACACATTTTAAACAATTAAATCTTTCCTGATACAAGATTGTTTAAAAGTAAGCAGTCTTTTCTGCGAAGAACATCTGCATGATAGAAACTAATATGATTTTCAGAAAAATCTCATAAGTAAAATTACTGGATATACATTTATTTATTTATTTTTTAATTAATTAATAAACGAGATTTAAATCTTTGACATTTGCACTGTACTTTCAATTTTAGAAAAATTTTTTTTTTTTTTTCCTCTGCTCTCTGCTAAGTTAAATATTCTTAGAATTTAACAAAATTACTGTCATGTTAAAAATCAATTATTAAATAAAATTTGGCGGAATTAAATTGCTACATCATCTTTAATTTAAAAAAAAAAAAAAAAAATGGTTAAATGTAATATATAATTTCCAAAAATATATTTACAAAAGAAATGTATAAATTAAGAGAAATAGCGTCTATTCTATTTATAATAAATTAAAAATCTAAAAAATATACTATAGATGGCGCCACCTAATTCCTGCCGAATAACCGCTAGTTTGACACATTTTAAACAAATCCTTCCTAATACAAGATTGTTTAAAAGTATAAACAGTCTTTTCTGCGTAGAACATCTGCATGATAAAAACTAATATGATTTTCAGAAAAATCTCAAAAGTAAAATTACTGGATATACATTTATTTATTTATTTATTTATTTATTTTTTAATTAATTAATAAACGAGATTTAAATCTTTGACATTTGCACTATACTTTCAATTTTAGAAAATGTATTTTTTTTCCTCTGTTAAGTTGAAAATTCTTAGAATTGAACTAAATTACTGTTGTGTTAAAAACTAATTATTACCTAAAATTTGTCGGAATTAAATTGCTATACCATCTTCAAAAAAAAAAAAAAAAAAAAAAAAAAAAATGGTTAAAAAAAACAATGGTAATATATAATTTCCATAAATATATTTACAAAAAAATGTATAAATTAAACGAAATAACGTCCGTTCTATTTATAATGAATTAAAAATCTAAAAAAAATATAATAGATGGCGTCACCTAATTCCTGCCGAATAACCGCTATTAAGTGTCACTCAAATTGGCTTTAAATTCTTCAAAATATTCTTCTAAATATGAAATTTTTGAGCATATGTTTTCACACAAATGTTCATGTTGCCAGTTTCGTTCATTAATTCAAATACAAAATTAAAAGTACAAAATTAATTGGTCTATTTACAGAGATTTATTTAAAAAACTTATTTCAGTATCGTGTACAGTAGCTGTTACCATAGTAGAAAACAAAATTTGATTAACCAGATGTTATTCATCCGTAAAACAAAGCTTTAGTAACTCAAAACAATTTCTGTTTTAAAAATAAATTATTTTCGTTGCTATGCGAAATTTTAATACATCAGGATAAAATAACAATAATAAATTAAATATGTAAAATTCAACTACGTCACGGAAAATCAATAATATAGACAAAGGAACACATGGTTTTAAAATTTTATTTACAGGATTATGCCGTCATTTTTAATTTCGTGGAGATTTTTGGGCCATAAATTTGGGCCATAAATATCATGACGAATAAATGTAACCATTTGTTTTAAATATCGTGATGTAAAAAATGAAACCATTTATTACCATGTTTTTATTAAATTCGATTTTTTTGTTTGTTTGTCCAGTACAAATCTTGCAATCGATTTTTAACTAACTTCCCGACTAGCTAGACATTTGAAACTTTAAGGAAAGCTCAGAACACGGTGACAATACATTTTTTTAATACTTTTGTTTTATACTGTTTCAGGTCCCTACTACCTTCGGCAGCGTTTATATGATTCGCAGAAAATTTTATTAGCTAACTTCCCGACTAGCTTGACATTTAAAACTTTCAGAATAGTTCAGAACAAAGTGAAAATGCATTTTTTAAATATTTTTAACCAACTGCTTCTGGACCTAGCTGCCTTCGACAACGTTACCAGTGCAAAGCTTGCAATCGATTTTTAACTAACTTCCCAGCTAACTAGCCATTTGAATCTTTTATAATAGCTCAAAACACGATAGCAATGAATTTTTATAATACTTTTAGCCAATTTTTATGGGTTTCCGCTGCCTTCGGTAGCGTTTATATGATTCAACAGAAAATTTAAAAGCATGGTGTTTAAAAAGTTCTTTTTATCTCGTAATTATTTAAATATGATGTAATAGATGAAACCATTTGTTTTAAATATCATGCAAACCGATGTTTGTAATTTAAACTGTCAAGGAGGGGGGGGGGGGGAATAGAAATACGTTTGTAAAAATCGATAGCTAGGCGAGCACAGACACACTAGTACTTAAATAAAACTGATTACAACTGCAATACATACCAACACATTTTTGGTCATCAGCAGAAGTTTCTTTTATGTTTCTGTATCCAGAGTTGCAAGAGCATGTATAACTGCCAATAGTATTGTAGCATTTACTATTGTCAGGGCAGGGATTTCCTTCTGCACATTCATCAATATCTGTGAAAATTAAGGTAATTTTGCAAAACCTTTAATTAACATGCAATAATTTGTAAAGTTTATTTATTTATTAGTACAACAGAATTATTTCTTTCAAACACAGATTTTGCTTTGTCATCATTTATTGTATTTGCATCATAAATGAACATGCAAACTTTTTTTTGGTTTTTATTTAAAATATGTAAAGCTGAAAGTCTGCCAATGTATCTGTCCTGATTATTAGATTTTTTTTTATCAAAAATTGGTACACTTATTAATAAGGACAAAATCTAGGTACCACTTTTCTTTTTTCTTATTTCAATCGGTTAATTGATTCGAAAAATAATATAAAAAAAAATCCCCATTTTAAATTTAAAATTATTTGAGAAAAAAACAAACTGATGCTAAAATTATATAAATAAGTAAATATATTTCTTTTTGTATCAAAAAAAAGCAAAAAAACATGCAAACTTTATATATGTGTGTGTGTGTGTGTAATTAACATAAAATTGAGAAAGATTGTGCTAAAGAAATAGAACAGCTTCAGTATAGGAACTCTTTGCAAATTTTGAAATCTGGCACCGAGTTAGCTCGGACATTTCTCGCCAAGGTCTTTATTTACTCAATTGCGATAACCAATTTATTTCATCTCCAAAGGGGCAACAAAGGTATAAAAACCGCCAATACTTAAGCTATACCACAGTAATTTTAAGAAATGAATATAGTAACCGATGCTAGGGAATGAAATACAGTTACTGCAGGGCTTCTTATGGAAGAATAGATTAAAATAAGTCCTGTCGTAATTAAATTCTGTTTACAAAGAACGCAAACAAAATTTTTGTATTTATTTTGTTATTTTTGTTGTTAAATTATAAATATGTAAGAATAATCTTTATTATGATATTATTTATTCTTGTAAAATTTCACCAGAAGCGAAAATAATAAGGAATATTAAATATTCAAACTTTTTTTTTTTTTTTTTTTCGGATAAAAGAAAATTTTAATTTATTTATTGTCATTTTATCAATTACCTAAGAAGAAAATTTTATATTTTTTATGTTTCTTCATTTTAATAATCTGCAATAAAAAATAAGAATTAAATATTTTTGTTTTTGTGTATTAAATTTTAATTTTTTTTTTTTTTTTTTTTTTTTTTTAGAAAATAGACATGAAAAAAATTTAGTTAGTAAATTATTTTTTGGCAAAGAGAAATTCTTTTCTATGAATTACAGAGGAAGAAGTAAAAACAGGCAATTAATTTTCTTTCAAGCGTCATATGTTAAAAAATGAAACACTTATATTTGTATTTTAAAACGTTTATTGAAAATAGTGTCAAAATGTTATTATATATATATATATATATATATATATAGAGAGAGAGAGAGAGAGAGAGATTTTTTATGAACATATTTGTGTAACATATGTATTATTATTATTATTTTATTTATTTATCTATTTTACGTAGCATTAAATTTATTTTTATTTAATAATGGATTTACTTACCAATATAGTTAACTGGAAATATAAATTATTATCTCTAAATTAATCTGACGATCATAAATATTTTTAATTTCCTCATGTTTATACTCGCGATATAAATTTAGCATCAACTTATTCACTTCACTTACACTAATTTATAATGTACTTTGTAGTGAGTTAATTATGTAATGTACTTTTCTGTTTCATTTTTTAACAGACTTTGCTTTGAGTCTGGTGCAATATAACATAATTTCTCTACCATAAAATAGCTACTACTTTGATGTTTCTAGTTTCCCTCACTAAAACTTCATTTAGATGTTTAACCTTTAATGTCAATATTAACTTTGGTAAATGCATCTTGATGAGTATTTGAAATCTAAGTTAATATTATCTACACAAAGAAAAAAGTAATATTTTGTGTTAGTTTTAAAATTATACCGTTATCTCTTGGGGATGCTGGTCATGCTAGAGAAAAAAATTCGCGGTATCAGACAATTTTTTTAACACATGCTAACACCGATTTCTAATGTAAATTATTATAATCGATATTATTATTCACTTTGACTTTACTTTGTATTAAAAAAATATATATTATGCCAAATCTAATGCGTGTGCGAAGATTATAAAAGTATCAGTATGACCATTCAAATCACAAAATTAAAATTAATGTCACATGCATGAAAATTTTGGGATTGATTATAAATTTGATATTAATAATGGCTGCATTCAGGAATAACTTCAGCTCCAAATTGAACACGAAAACTTGAAAATTGTATAAAGTCAGTGTGCAATTTTTTAGCAAAATTTGACGTGTTACTTCTGCTATTTAGCGGCATTGTTATTTTCGGATTTTTTTTTTTTCTGAAATAACCAATCTCAGTTTACATGAAATCTTCGACACTAGAGGGCAGAAGCAGCGGGCCAAATTTTGTTGTAAAGCTGCATCCTGAATTTAGAGGCTTTAAAAGTTTCTGCGTTGAACCAGGAGTGAATACGGCCGTAACTATCCCAAAAAACAAAGAATAATTCCATAAATACCACAAAGGATGTAAACGTCATTAATTTTCTTAAAACGAGTACGCTGGCCTAGGTTACGATATGTTATGTCACAAGTGAAAAGTAATGAAAAAGAATCGACGAATCAGCGCGTAGCAGTATAAAATTCCTCAGAGGATGGTGTTTAAAAAAAAAAAAAAATATTTGTATGTAAACACCAAAAATTGCAAAAATATCGCAATCAGTGTTGCCAGATTTGGTGGATTTTTTATTCAATAATCCCCAATAATTTTTAATTATAACATTTGCCTAATCACTTCGAGGATTGGTTGTCTATATGTATATCAAATATCACTTCTCAAAATTAGGGATTATTGAATAAAAAATCCGCCAGATCTGGCAACACTGCTCGCTATAATTGTTTGAAATCGAAGTATGAGCATGGTATAGTGACCAAATATCCTAGAATTTCGAGGACAGTCCATATTTTGAGATCGTTTTTCTAAATTTTGAAAATTGTAGAATGGAAATTATTTATCATAATTATTACTGTTTGAGTCCTCATTCATTTAGCATAAACTATACCTCTGTAATTGGGTAATTGTTACAGTTATTAATGCTAATATATTATGAAGGTACTCTAATTTGGTCACTATAAGTATGAGGGCAGGTTGGTAAATCCGTGACTTTAAAAAAGGTGGCGTTCTGATCGCATTGTTATTATTATGTTTTGAATTGATTATTATCTGCGGTAACATTCGTGAAATTTGAAGACGATATTTTAAATACATTGTGTTCTATTGGATTCCAAAGCAAACGATTGGCGTGTTTGTTTTGATTATGGAGAAAAGACAATTTCGCGTGTTCACAAAACATTATTTTTTGCGCGGAAAAACAATTACCAAAACTGAAGAAATGTTGAAAAAATATTATGGGGACTCTGCTCCATCATATGGTATGATTCACAAGTGGTTTACGGAATTTCGTTTTGGCGTATGAGCACAATAGATGTAGAGTGTTCTGGACGTCCAATTGAGACCACGACTGAAGAAATGATCAACAAAATCCACGATATCGTGTTAGAAGCCCGCTGTGTGAATGTGTGTGAGATAGCTAAGAAGGTACACATTTCAAACGAACGTGTATTCAATATTTTTCAAGAAGATTTCGGCCTGAAAAAGTAATCAGCAAGATGGGTGCCACGATTTCTGACAGTGGATCAGAAGCGAACTCGAGTAACCGTTTCAAAGGAGTGTTTAGAAAAAATTGAGCGCAATTCAAGCGAATCTTAGCGGCGTTATGTTACAGTTGATGAAACATGGTTACATTATTAAACATTAGACATGAAAGAACAGTCTAAAGAGAAATGAACGTACTCCGAAAAAGGTAAAAGCAGTTCCACCGACCAGAAAGATCATGGCCACAGTTTTCTGGGACTCAAAAAGCAAAATCCTCATTCACTATATGGAACAGGGAAAAACGATCACCGGACTGTATTATGCTGATTAATTAGATCGGTTTAATGCAAAATTAAAAGAAAAGCGGTGCCATTTGTCCAAGAAAAAAGTGCATTTTCATCACGACAATGCATCACCGCACTCGCCTACAATCGCAGTCGCTAAATTGGTTGAATTACAATTCGAATTGCTCCCTCATCAATCCTACTGTCCTGACTTGGAGCCCAGTGACTTTTTTCTTTTTCCAAATTTAAAAAAAAATGGCTTGGTAGAAAGAGATTTTCTTCAAATTCGGTGATTATTAATGCCAAATGCCTATTTTGAGGAGTTTGAGAAATCTTATTTTTTGGAAGGCTTAAAAAAGTTAGAATATCATTTGAAAAGTGTATCATTATGAAAGGAGATTATGTCAAAAAATAAAATGCATTTTGGTATGTATATTGTTTTTTTTTTTTTTCATTTCAAAGTCACAGACTTATCAAACTGCTCTCGTATTATTGTCTTTTGTCAGGCGAACAAAGTAGTTGTGCCTTGTTTGCTACAGTTGTTTCTGCTCTATTCACCTGGCGAAAGGCCGTGCTATTATTTCTATCCAAAACAATTACTGTTTCTTTTTTGCACGTTTTAGGCTGTTATTCACCAATAACTTCAACTTTTTGGTTGAACGCGAAAATTTGAAAAGCGTATAAAGGCGGGATACAAATTTTCATTAAATTTTGACGCACTGTTTCAGCCATCCAGCGGTATAGTTATTTTCAGATTTAAAATAACCAATCAAAGAATATATGAAATCCTCGACACTAGATGGCAGAAACAGCGTGCCAAATTTTGCTGGAAAGCTGAACTCTGTCTTTAGACGCTTTTCAAGTTTTTGCGTTGAGCCGGGAGTTGAAGTTGATGGTGAATACGGCCAATAGTGTTTAAATACAAAGTTTTTCATTTATAATTAAATCAGCGCATTATCCATACTATATTTATTTATTTATTTATTTATTCATTCATTCATGTCTTTTCACAATATGTCGGTTTTTCTTCGATCAAATCATTGCATTGCGCTATGTGACGAGAAATAATAAGTTTTTAATTTCTTTTACAAATTAAACCATTTAGCTTCGTTGTTATACTGAAATTAAAAATATTCTTACAATTTAAAAACAAAATTTTTACAACAGATAAACAAATAAATAATAGAAATATACCTGAGCACATTTCAATATAAGATTTTGTATCACCGAAAGGGTAGTTCTTCCTCCTCGCAAAAAATCCAGGTTTGCAAGAGCAGTTAAAACTTTTCTCGGATAAAGAACTGATACAGTTTGTCTCTGGACCACAGACTTCATTTTTTATTTCGTTATCACATGGATTTGTCCTCTGAATACTGACTGAAAATAAGGGTAAATCATTTACCTTAATTATATCAGCAATAGCAGTACTATTAAAACTAATACCAATTCTAAAATGTAACAGAACGGTAACTGCTAGAGAAAAGAACTCGTATTGACGCGATACTGTCAAGTGTATAGGTATATTCGCTGAATACTGACTAAAATAATAAAGGGATTAAATATACAGTGCGTCCCAAAAGTTTATACACAACTTTTTTTTTTTTTTTTTTTTTTTTTTTTTTTTTTTACAATTGAAAAAGATGAATAAAGATTTAAAAATCATTTTTAATTATAAGTAATTTCAAGATAATAATAATACTACACAAAAATAATATTTTACAATCACAGACTTTGTGATAAAAACCAAAACTGAAAATTTACTGTCGCAAAAGTTTATAGACAACTTATTTGTTTTTCCTTAACATTCAAATTTTTGAGTCGTTTTTTCTAATCGGCATACTCAAAACAAGAGTTTAAAGAAATTCTGGCTTTATAGAAAACCAACTTCTTTCAATTTTCAGCTTTAGATTTTGAACTGTTGCAAATTGGCGCCCATTAACATATACGTCTCTAGATAATATTCTCCAAAGGTTCTCCGTTGGGTTCAAGTCAGGACTTCGGGCTGGCCAGTCCGTAACAGTTACTTGGTTTTGTCTAAGCCATTGTATTGTAGAGTTTGACACATGAAGGGAACAATTGTCTTGCTGATATATCCATTCGTCCCCACCTAGCAACTTTCCAAATGGAAGTAACTGTACTTCTAGCGTTTTCTGGTAATCTTCGGAACATTGGCGACCTTTAAAAAAAAAACAATATCGGTAGTTCCATTAAAGGAAAATGCTCTCCACACCATGAGTGAACCCTCTCCTTGTTGTCTACTGAAAAAAGTTTTTGGTTCCTTGCGAATATCATGCCAGTAATATGCCCAACCATAGGGGATATCTAAATTGAACTTCTCTTCATTCCTAAACAGAACACTCAACCATTCATCTGTCCAATTTATATGATTTAGTGCCCATTGAACACGAGCTTCTTTATGCCGTTTTGTCAACTTTTTTGAACGACGCATTTTGTGATAAGCAAGCAATTTACTTACCTGAAGCCGTCAATGCACCGTGAATTTTGATACTGGAAAAGTCACTTCTCTAGAAATTGACCGTAAAGACAGGTTCTGGGTTGAAACTAATCTGAAAATCTCTCTGTCTTGCCGTTTAGTTGTTTTCTTTGGTCATCCAGAACGTGATTTTTGTTTCAAAATTGCCATCTTTTGACAGAATTTGGTAAATACCAGCCCTGCTGCGCCCAGTTGCTCTTGAAATGTCCACAACCTTCATTCCACGAGCTTTGAAATGATAAATTTGCAAAATTTCATTTTTTGAAAACTGCACGTTGCGAGGCATCCTTACAATGAGTCGAAAAAATAAAAACTGTATCGTTTTTATCTCAGAAAGCTATTGCGTCACAAGTACATGACCTTGGAATATGCAAATTTAGAGATCAGTACTTCAATCAGCTTTTAACACCGGTTGTCTATATATTTCTGGGACAAGATTATTTTGTTTTTATTTTTTTATATTAACTTTATGACTGTTTAAAGTTCTTTAAATATTTTATTATTTGTATTAGGTCAATACATATTTGCATAATTTATTTCGTCTTTCTTATCCGTTTAATTTGCTCTTAAATCCAAAAACATGGTTGTCGATAAACTTTTGGGACGAACTTTATCATCCAATAATACATTAATAGCAATTTTAAAAAGTAGCATAACAATAGTGGCTGGTGAAAAAGAGTCATATTGACGCAATATTGGCAAGCCTATAAATTTATCCTAAGCATACTGACTAGGGGAATATTTTTGTCTTTCTCATTGTTAGCAATAGCAGTTCCATTAAATCCAGTAATATAATAATATCAGTTTTAAAAAATAACAGCACAATAAGTGCTGGAGAATGGTTGATATTAAAGAAATATTGATAAAAAGATTTGTTTTTGAATATTGACTGAAAAAGCAAGTGAAATATTTTTTTTTCTTTTCTTGTTAACAGCAAAAGCAATGCCATTAAACAACAATATCAATTTTAAAAAGTAACCAATACAACAACTACTGGAGAAAAAGTCTCTTATTACAGCAATATTCGCAAGAACACATTTGTTTTCTGAATATTGGATGAAAAAGGTAAATGAAACTTTTTTTTTTTTTTAACCAGTTATTAGCAATAGCAGTACCATTAAAACAAGTAGTTTATTAATATCAATTTTTAAAAGTAGCTGCACAATAGCTGCTTGAGAAAGATTCGTATAAACGCAATATTGGCCAACAAATAAATTTGTTTTCTTAATATTGACAGCAATGGCAAAGGGATTAAAAATGTCCTTTCTCATTGTTAACAATAGCAGTACCTTTAAAACCAGTAGTGCAGTAATAGTAATTTTAAAAAGTAGCAGAACAATAACAGCTGGAGAAAAAGATTCATATTGACACATTATTGGTAAACACATAGTTTTGTCAAACACACAGGTTATTCTTTATATTTTTCAGTCACGTTCTAGGAATACCAACTGAAAAAATTAGTGAAATAGTTTTTTTTTCCTTTCTCATTGTTAACAATAGCAGTATCAATAAAACCAGTAGTACATTAATAACAATTTTAAAAAATAACTGAACAATAACTGCCGGATGGAACGACTCATATTGACGCAATATTGACAAACACATATATTTGTCTTTTGAATACTGACTGAAAAAGCAAGTGAAATAAATCTTTCCTTTCTCATTACTAGCAACCGCAATGCCATTAAAACCAGTAATACAGCAGTATCAATTTAAAAACGTAACAACTCAATAACTACTGGATAAAAAGGCTCACATTGACGCAATATTGACAAGCAATTAGATTTGTTCCCCGAAGACTGACTAAAAAATAAGTAAAATATTTTTTTCCTTTCTCGTTATTAGCAATACCAGTACCATTAAAACCAGCAGTACGTCAATTCCAATACTATGATAAAATGTAGAAGAACAATAATATTCTTATGTTATTGTTCTACTTCCGTGTTATTAGAAAATTATTCTTATTTAAACAATAATGCTGTAGCATCAGCCTTATTTATATGTGTTTTATTTGTTTTATTCGGCTTAATAGTTTCCTTAATAGTTTCATTTAATACTTTGTTAATAGTTGCAAATTATTCGCATAATGTTAGAGTCAAATCATTAGAAATATGCTTTGTAACTTCCATTAGTAATTTTATTTTCCTAGTTATCGTCCATGATTTATTTGTAAAATATTCTGTAACTTTTGTGTGAAGACAAGAAAAAATTTCGACTTTGCAAATAAGTATTTTAAATGCAAGAAGATTGTTACTTTTGGATTCAATTTGTTTATATTGCTGTTTTGGGGGAATTTATATCATATAAAAGCTGAGATATAGCTTTCCTGTGAACGGAGAAAATTTTCAGCAGAACAACGTTACAAAAGTGCATCCAAAATTTCCAAAGATCAGATGTTTGCATCCAACGATCAGATGTTTTCATTATGACTTTCTTACATGTCAAATTTTTTGCTGTTATACACGTAGGAGCTGAAATATATCTTTACTGAAAATAGGGTAAACTGTAGTATAGCAGCGCTACCTGTTGAACAGATTATGCCAGAGCAAAATCACCACCAATTTAAACCAAAGTCGAAATTTAAAAAAAAAAAATCGTATAATTCCGTTTATTGTTTCGCGAAATACAGCTATCGATAAATATTTATCGATGTAACACAACACTGAAAAAAAAAAAAAAAGTACAGGAAAAATCTGGCAGCTGGGTGCCAGTATTTCTCCGTCAAATATACAGTTTAAAATCGTAAAATTGTATCACTGACATATATTTTACACAGGAATCCTGTAAATCAAACAGGTTTTTTGTTAAAAGTACAGTTTCGCCCCGTATATTTGACGGAGAAATACTGACACCCTAGCTGCCAGATTTTTTCGGTACTTTTAACATTTTTTTTTTTACAGTGAAACACATCGTAAATATTTTCTAAAAATAATCAAGCCATGTGTAGGACATCCCAAAATATATAAATCTATCAAAACCGAATGTCAAAAATATTCATGAATCCAGCACTTTCTTCCTACATATACCAAAAAAAAAAAAAAAAGTAATAACTAAGTACTAATTGAGTTATGATACTTAAAACAAAAAACAAAAAAAAAAAAGTATAATAATAATTAATCAACAAAATGCTTAGAATTTGCTATAAACTCACCTTTTTCAATAATTTTGTTCTTTACCAAGAGAAGTGAAGGAGGAAGTAGACATGCTTTAGAAATTCCATTTTCCAAACAGATATCTTCCGTTACAAGACGCTTCAGATCTGATTCTAATTCATTTTCAGACTGGATTTCGATTTTGCACAATATATAATCCGGCTGCATCCTACCAAAATTAATTAATTGATTTTGAGTAAGGGGAAAAGCATTATAATGAATGCAATAAAAAGCTTGTAGTTATTTTTATAGCTTACTTGCATAGTAAGGTATTTGCTTGTGTAAAGCCAGTAAACATTTCACGCATCTGTAATTAAAAAAATAAAAATAAAAAGGCATTAAAAATTAAAGATATATAAAGAACTTCAAAATTTAAAATTATGTGAAAACGAAGATAAACTACAACTGCAAGGTGCTTAATTATGTTCAAATTAGCTTATCTATTAAACATGCCTTTGTGCAGGGGTGGGGAAATGCTTGATTTACTCGCTATTGGCGAGTAACCTTTCGGTCATGGAGAGTAAATTGCTTGTTTCGTTACCTGATATTCAACATTGTACTTTTAATACACGAGGAAGAGCTAAGGAGCCAGTAAGCTCTTATTCTATATAAGTATTACTACGTTATACTTTTTTAAAAATCGTCAGATTTTTTTTTTTTTTTTTTGGTTTGGACTCCTTTCTATGGTTTGTAGAAATCCTTGTGAAGTTGTGAAACTTTTAGTAGAATATTTTATTTATTGGAAAACCTAACTTCCTTTGGTAGTAAGGAACCCTTTTTTTCTTTTGGATGGTTTAAATTTCTGGGTCCTAATTAAAATATTATTTACCTTACAATAACAAAACTGTGATGGCATGTCTCCGGACTACCTCTAGGGGTGTGTCCCAGACCGTCGCCAATTGCCCATTTGCACAGCACTAGTGCGACGTAAAACCCAGCCATCCATCCATCCATCCATCCTTACAATAAACTAAAACCGCACCTTTTGTTAGAAGAGTTGACGGTAACACTGTATTAAACACGGAAAAGCAAATGGAAAATTTCCAAATGAATGTTAAAATTTTAGTCTTGGAATACATTATGTATTAAAAATATTTGTTTATTTTTTAAATTTTAAAAATATTTGTTTATTTTTTATTTGTTAATATTAAAGGAGAAAAATCAAGGGAGTTGTCTGTAAGGTGAAGTAGTTTAAAATACATTAAATGTTTTTTCAAACCACGCAATACCTGATATATATCAAATATCCTCCAACTTGAGTTACATTATAAAAAGATTCTATACAATAACCCAGATAGCACATGACATCTCTGGGATGTTCTTTTATGTCTCGAATGTTCTATTTTCATCCTAGGATAAAATAGATAAAATAAGGACATCCACGGGAAGTCCGAACAGAAAATACTGAGAACAAATCAATATGGATGTCTCTGGGATATCTTAAGTTATCCAAAAATAAAATGTCCGCATTAAGATGTCTCGAGGACATTTTTTTTTTTTTTTTTTTTTTCGGCGTTTTACGATCCATTAAAAAAATATCTTCAGAATGAATGAAATTTAAAGCTGAATTTGAGCGAAATATGTTTTTTTTTTTTTTTTTGTTTATTTTAAAACTAGAATGAAACAAAGATTATATATATATAACTAACAAGACAAATAATTCTAAAAAATACAAATTTTTCAATGATAAAATTAAAGCACTCTTTTATTCAACTATCTCCAATATTTTGAAGAGTATGATTTGATATAAATAATGGAGGAATAACCTTCAAAATAAATAGTCAACTGCTACAGTTAAGATTTTGTGATGGGCAATGAAGTCCTTCATTTTAGCAACACATTCACCAGGGGCGTGGGATTAAATGCGACCGGCAAAGGGTTACAGGTGAAATACCATTGTTTAGGGAACATCCTATGATGATCCTCAGCAGATTTCAGAATGTAATCCCTAGAATGCCCTCTGTATGCCTATTTCTTTTTTTTTTTTTATATATAGTCCTTAAATGTCCCTGTATCAGTCAAATTTGGGCCTTCTTGGGTGTATTTAAACGTCCCTGGGATACAGATTCTTCGGACATTTTGTCATCCTCAGGATGAACAGAGTATATCCGTGGATAAGATTTGGATGTCCTGAGGACAATTGGAGATCCGAAAAAGTTCATCCTTGGACATCCTAATGATGATTTCGTGTTGTCTGGAAATAACTCATAAACTGTAATGCTTCTGAATTCTTTTTCGCATCCCTGTGAAACACTTATAAATTATGCGCACATCATTTTCAATTTAGAACACAAATCTGACACTCTTAATACCATATCAATATTTCTTGACATTCCGAGCGCACTTTTGAACGATGCATGGACAGTAACTAATTCAATAAGAGTGAAAAAGAGACAGGCATACATATAAACAAACAAATTAAAGAGAAAGTTTTATATTGTTTAAAAAGATTATACTTACCGTTACGGTTACATCCGACGTTATTTTTTTATAATCTATTGTAGAGTCTAACGATCTCTTCTTTCTGTTCTGGGCAAGATAAGTTGATTTATCTAATGGTAACGTAACTATGTACGAAAAATCAGCTGTAAAAATAAATAAAAATTGAATATTTGGCTTTATAAAACTTACATTATATATCTAAATAAAAGTTATACCAAACATTATTAAGATGATAACTACAGCCAATTTTTACAATAGGTTTTTAATGGATTGACTGATAATTTTTAACTGTCATATGAACAAATTCTGGTCCTACATCGGCCGAGATAGGTCAGTTTGAAGAATGTTGTAACGATAATCTGAAGGTCTTACCTTCGATTCCTGGCTTTGCGACATTTGCTCTTAGAAAAATTAATTGATCCAATTTATGAAAAAATATTATTAAATAAATTTTAGCATTTCGATTTTTTATTTTAGTACGACAAGACTATTGCTTTTCAATCGAGCATATCGCTTTGTCGTCATTTGCTGAGTTGAAAATTCATAAGGATAAAAAAAAAAATAAAAATAATAACAAGTAATTTGTACAAGAAAATATTGAAGAAAGTTTTGTGATGACTACAGCATACTGGTATAATATAATTTTTGTAGATTAGGTATTTTAATATTATTAAAAAACATCTTTTGTTTCGTTTATTATCTGTCTGATTTAAACTTTTTTTTTTTTTTTTGAGCGTTCATACTTATTGCTTTCTTCTATATTTAATGAAAGAAAGTGTTGGCTTTGCAAAAATTTTCGACTTCCAAATTTAATGGACCTTCATGTTTTTAGAATTCCAGAAAATATCTGTATCTGTGTGAAACAAAAATTTTTCTGTCAATTTTATCTCAGGAACTACTGCACCTAATTTTATATAAATGTATATGTAGTTGCAACTTGACTTAAATAAGTGCCTCTCAGCTTTTGGTGCAGGTCACTTCGCATGTAATGCTGCTATACTGCGATTTCTCTCATTTAAAGGGAAAGCTATATCTCCGATTTTACTGAATATATAGTCAAGAAAACTTAATTTATGAGAGGGCTAGCACAAAATATTACGGTGATTAAATTTGGATATATGTTTGTTGATAGGTGGCGTTGTCATGCTACAATTTTCCTCGTAAGCAGGAAGGCTATATCACATATTCTATAATTTATAATTGAACAAAACTTGATGAGAGTCATTATGAGACGCTTTGCTGACTTAATTTAGATGCACATCGGTCGATAGGTGGCGATTTTGTTCTGCAATTTACTTCGTAATTTCGAAAAATAAATCTCAACTTCTATGGCATATAAATGCCCCAAACTTGATGTGTGGTGTAACCGTTTTGGAAACGAATGACTCACTTAACGTGGGTGTATACTGACAGATAGGTCACGCTGCAGTTATTCACCTTCTCTGATTTTTTATATTATTACATCTCTTAACCCTTTATCTATTGCATTATGATGTACTGCAATTTTTTTCGTGCAATATTTTTTTTTGAGTCACTACATCAAAAATTAAGGGATATACATAAATAAAATACACATCTTTGGGAAATTTAATCCGTTTGAGCTAATTAATTAAATTGGTACTTTAAAGTACCGTCAGTACACGGAGGGTTAAAATAGTCTCATAATGCAAAAAGACCGTATGACTTTTTTAAACGCAGTTTTAACTCTTAAAAATGTTAATAACGAGCGAACACTAATATGTTACAGCACAAAAAAATTTATTTTTGAAAATTATAATTTTTTTTTTTTTTTTAATTTACATACTTTTTTTTACACATAAAAACAGGTTTTACACAAACTTAAATTTGATAATATTCAAAGAAACAATTTTTCTTTTCATTAATACGCAAAAATACATTACACGTTGCGAGTTTTGAGTGAGGTTTCGATTGAATGTTTTTTAAAGCACAAAATTCACAAGAACCCCGATTCGAAACAAAAGTTGGCCAATGGCATCCACGATTTTCTAAGCGGATATCTTTACAAACAGACATGTTCCCTTTCCTCCTCTTGTATGCACAGAAAACTTGCTCATTGCCATTAGATATGAGTCTTCCTTTTCGTTTAGGTTCTGATTTTGATTTTGTAAGCAGTCCTTTGGTTGTGCAAAGCCTTTATTCCAATGAAGATATGTTTTCTTGCTACTCTTTATATGCTATATATGCAGCTAAATGTTCAAATGTAGTATCCACAAACTCAGAATTTTATGGGAATTTCGGTCTGGACATCTCTATTTTTTCCATTGCCTATTCACTTTTTACTGCATCCTGGGGTAGGAAGTACTGTATTTTCTGAACATGAACTACTGCACCATGGGTCTTTTTCAGTCCCTTGATCGTCTTCTTCAGAATCTGAAGAAAATTCTAGCAGATTATTTGCTGGGACTTCTTCATCTGAAGAATCATCTGTTAGTGCACAACTGCTTTCAGATGGTAGGCTCTGTAATAAATGCAAAGCCTCTTGAAGTCTGAGCTTCATTTTTCCAGACATTATAAGAAGAGGAAAAAAATAATAGCATCTTGAAAACCTTCTATTACTGTTAAATCGCAGTTACACACAAGGAAATTGAAATGTTGTTAATTTTTGAATAAAGAATAGATATTTCAATTAATTGTGTGGCAAAGAAAAAGCAAGCTCAGATTCAAATTTCAAAACTTTCGAAAAAGTTTTTAAAAAAAGTAGAAAAGCGAAATAAATAAGTCAAACTAAAAAGAAATTTCAAAAAAGCATTACTCGACTACAGTTTAGTAATGACCCTATAAAGCAATGAAATACAATAACAAACTACATGGACGTAAAGTAAACACGAAGTTTTGCTTTATCTAACATCCAGTGTACTGACGGTACTTATAAGTACCACAAAGTTAATCAACTGTAAAACCAATTATATACACTGTTCACTTAAAATAAATAGTGAAATCGTTTTCGAAGGTCTTAACTAAAATATAAAAAAAATAAGGAACTTAACTTTTGACTTTAACTACTTTTGCGGAACAAAAATGACAATCTTGACAATCCGATCAGAAAATTAGCTGAAAACGCAACATCAGTTTTAAAACTATTCGCCTTCCCAGCTAAAATACTCATCATAGAAGCCGTGCTGCCATGTATCCTGTAAGAACGGAATTAAAATAGTGTTCTTGCTAAATACCATTAGAATATTCATAAAAATGGTTATTCTATGTAATTTTGAAGTGGGTGGTACTTATAAGTACCGTCAGTAGATAAAGGGTTAATTAAAACCACATCAAACTCCATCTGTAAAATCTTTATTAGAAGCTGTGATTATCGTAAAATACAGTTCATGCACCCCCTCAGTCTTCAAGGAAAATCGGAATGCATTTGGGATGAGGGCGGATAAACGGTAAAAATTAGAAAATATATAGACATTCAGATGTGTAAAACAACTCAATGATTATATTTACAAAGGTGAGACCAACGAGATATATAAATTAGAGTGCTGATTCAATGAATGAAGGATTAGCTTTCCGTGGTTCAAGATGAATCACGTGACATGCTCCAATAGGTTGCTGTGTTTGACCCTTTATCGCTATTTTGGCATTTAAAATAACAGTTCGGCAAATTATCATTATTATTAGGTAACATGACAGTCCTATGACCGAAATAAATTGTTTTTAAAATAATTTTACGCATATTTCACATTTTAATAAATAATAAAATACTTTTTTTTTTCATCGTTTCCCAACAAAGTTTAAAAGTGTTTATAAAAGAAAATTTAAACTTTTAAAGAGCTAAATTTAACAACAAATAATAATTTTTCAACTATTTTTAAGCATTTTGTCGGTTAAAGTTCAACTACACGAAATAAAAAAGAAGTAAAATCAAAATCAAAATGATTTAGAACGAAAGAATATTAAACAAAAGCGTAATAAACAAAAACGTTGACGGTTATGACTTATGCGAAGAACAATCTCCAAACCGTTTCCATAGAAATTTACTGAAAATAAGCTGTTATCAAGGGAGCCATCTAATACGCAGGGGCAAGGAGAGCATGTCACATGACTCATCTTGGACCTTCTCAAGGGTTACCATTTATCACTCTACTTTATATATCTCGTTGGGTGAGACTAACAAAAGAAATAAAGTAAAAGTTGTCTCCTATTCGGATAGAATCTAGTGAGGGGGCGTTTATTCGGTATTTTCAGAACAAACGAAATTAATGGGGTACAGTATGGGAGGAAGGGTAATCGAGATGGGGCGCATTTACGATATTTTACGGCAAACTTTTGTGCACGTTGAGCAGTAAATGACGCTGTTATGTAGAATCATATTTAGACAGAAGAAGGATTTATGATGTCCAAAATTTGCTTCTAATTTCTATGATATTTCATTTCAAAATGTCAGATCGTTAATATTTCTGCAAGCGCTGCTATAGGTTTGAAGGCTTTGTGAATGTTATCGCTTCCAAACAAATTAACAGACTTTAATACGAGTTTATTATTATTATTATTATTATTATTAAAATGCTGATTTAATCAGGATTGCTCTTAGCTTTGTTTGATATAAATCAGTTTAATAGCTTTTTAAAACTAATTAAAATTATATATTTTTCTTTTTAGTTAATACTGCTCCTATTATTATTATTATTATTATTATTATTATCTGCCAGCTGACAATCTTCCAACTTTTAAATCATGTTAAATTATAAGTCACGTGCTCTTTTAATTGGAATTTGAAAAAACCTTTTAGAAAATTATCTAACCGATTTTAACAAAAATGAAAATTAACGATAAATAGTGATTAGGAGTTCATAGTCCGAAAATAACTAAATTCGGTTAATAATTAGAGGTGTCATCGAAAAGTAATACTTAACTAAACCAACGGTCCGTGAAGCGTCGACATTTTATATACTTGCGATCTATAAACATTGATATTTTCAACTAATCTTAAGTAATAGTTTCTGAATTGTAAACATAGTGTCCGGAACGGAGTAAAAAAAATAATTTAAAAAAAAAATCGCGAATTTTAAACCAATTTTAATGAAAGCTAAATAATGATTATGAGCACACAATTAAAAAATATCAAAAATCGGTTAAAAATTGGAAATGTTATTAAAAAATATCATTTAATTAAATCCATGGACAGTCATAGGTTGGAATTTCACATTTTGCGAATTAGAGTTTTTGTAAATAAAAATTTTCAATTTCATAGAAAGGTAATATTGATTAAAGGTTGCTGTTTTTTTTTTTTTTTTTTTTTTTTAAATAAAATTTTCCACTTGATTATGATATCATAATACCCACAATAATTATGTTAACGAGCAACTGTTTTTTCATTGATCAATGAAAAAAGCCAGTAGTAGAAAAAAGCCAAATGTAGCCAGGTACCTCTGGCTACAAAAAGTTGAAAAAATCTTGAGTATTTTACAACTAAAACTTACCTGGTCTTGTACATTTTCGGTCTCCTTCATTTGCCTTGAAATATGGGGGACATTTACAATACATTCTTCCTTCTTCATCTACATCGCAAGTAGCGCCTTTCATAGAACATTGTCGCTGATTGATTTCTAAACTGCAAACGTCTGCAAGTAATTAAAGCAATTAATTTTTTTAAAAAATGCAGATTGTAAATTTCAAATAATTCATTGCCAAAACCAAATGTGAAGTTTTTCTTACCACGACATATCCCTCCTTCGGTTTCAACTTTTCCTTTAGGGCAAATACATTTATAGCCATTCATTGACAACCAATCAGCGTAACATTCTGCGTTCCTCTCTGTACACGTCTTCCAACCAATTTCATTTTTGTCACAAATGTTTCTCACTGAAAGAAAAGAAAAAAAAGGGGGGGGGGTGAAAAAGACGATTTTTATAACTGTAACATTAACAATAAAAGAAAAAATTAATGTCAAAATACAATGATGAAGCGATAGGTTTATCTCACATAACATAACGTTTTTTACTTTCACTTACCCATAAGGTAGAGAAAGTATTGTTTTTGGGTCAAGTTTTCGAACGCGAGTTTTTGTTATATTTACATGTTCTGAGGTCCCCTGAATACGAAAATCATGTTTTTAGCAAATGGTTTGTGTGTGTGTCCGTGTGTATATCTGTATGTCTGTGTATCTGTGTGTTTGTGTGTGTGTGTCTGTCTGTTATCAGCATATCTCAAAAACAAATTATGGCACAAAGTTCAAACTTGGCATTCTAAACGTGTATCATATAAGGATGCTACACTAAACTTTTCGTTAAAATCAAGCAAATGGTTCGTGTACAAGGACACTCAAAAGTATTCAAATACATTACGTCTATGGGGGAAATTGCAGGTAAGTAGAGTTTAACATCTATAGACTGCACTAAACCAAATGAAACGAATATATATATATATATATATATATATATTTGTAATAGAGACAGCCTACAGGAAAAAAAAATTGTGTATGTAGGAGCGTAGCCCCCCCCCCCTCGAGGGGAGTAAATTTTCATGATGGGTATCTTTCAAAAGAGCTCGCCAATACCTTTAAAACGAATGGTTGAACAATCGATCTGCGATAATTTAAAACAAAGTTATTGAGTTTTTTTATTTTTAACAAAAAAAAACTTTAATTTTTTTTTTTTTTTTTTTTTTTTTGAGAATAAAATGGACATTTTTTGGATATTTGGTGTTATACTACTTCTCTAATATGGAAATCGTCTGCATTATCATAAAAAATAATTTTTTTAAATAATAATTTTAATAAATTATTTTTTAAAAAATGAATTGTTTTTTAATAACCGAATTAAATTCTATATAAATGTAGGCGCATTAATGAAATTTGAAGGGTTTGAAGCGAGCGGTAGCCCCCCCTCACACAGAACTAATTATCATATAAAACTCTTCCGAAGCCTAATTTGAATTGTTTAAGATAGGTTTACATAACATTACTCGCTCTCTTTCCTTTTAATCTCCAACCTGTATTTATAATATTAAATTTCAGGGTAAGAGAAAGTCGTGTGAGTGACACACCAGATTATTTCTGTAACTTTACATTTCTTCTTTGTTCCTTAAATAATTTCAAACTTCTTATGAAAGGTTTTTAAAATTTTAGATAGGATTTCTCAAATATAATTTCAAATTGAGCTTTAAGGGTTTGATGAAACACACTATGGACTCTAAAGTTTATTCCTTATTAATATGCAGCTTTCAAGAAATCCTTACTTTAAGTTCTTAAAACTGGACTTCTGAATTACGTAATATTGCATTTAATATGTACATAATTACATAGTATATACATATGTATAATTACATAATACGTACATAGTCGCATAATAACTTCGCATTTTTTCCATAACTCTACATGTTTTCTATATTCTTTAAATAGTTTCTAAAATTTTAGACTGGATTGTTAAAATATAACTTCAAATTGAGCTTTAAGGGGTTTAAAAATCCCGCTATGGACCCGAAAATTTATTTTCTACAAATATGTAAAATAATCTCTTCAGCGATCTTTAAGTTCTTAAAACTGGATTTCTAAATTAATAATGTAAAGAAATGTCTGTATTACTGTAAACAATTCGCATTGTAAGTGATACTGTTAATTAGACATGAATAAAATGCAAAACACTTAAGTGTCATTGTCGACCAATGCATCTATCCTTTTTATCTATCTTAAGCATTAATACGATGTTATAGTTTTTTCCGTACAACGGACACAGACTGACAGAAAAAATATTGCCTTTTATTAGCATAGATTTTAAATGTCGAATCTTTTCAAAGTAATTTTAATGAATTTACATAGATTAAAATAGCTAGCATCAATAATTTATATTATATGTTCATGAACGCAAATTTTACTACAAGTTGACATTGAAATTAAACTGAGAGCTCCCTACTAGATTAGACTGAATGAACACGATATCGTCTAAACGTTTTGTGCAAACGAACTGAAACTTGGTACGTATGTTAGAGGTGATCGTATCACGAACCTATTGATTTTGGTGAATCTAGCACTTTACTTTTTTTACAGGAACGCAAAGAAAATTCTTTATCATAATGGTGTATTGGCTCAAAATTTGTAAAGTCCGATAGTGTCTAAATGTCATATTCGATTCAGGTGAAAATGTACGAGGGTTAAGTAAGTCACAAATGCATATTGGCATGATTTAAAGTAGTAACAGATAGCTCCAAAGAATGATGATAGATGGTAGCACCATACAGCTTTATGTAGAAAAGAAACCCTGGATAATCTCAGAGATACGACAGGTACTTAGTACGCATGCTCAGTGGACAAACGCTTGTCCAGATTTCCTCTTGCTACAGTAACCTTTTACAATGCTTGGCGCTGATCGCGCATTTTGGTGATTTATCGGTGTAAGTTTTTAAAGATATTCTCTAAAGTAAAACAAAAAAAATTTTCTTTGCAATCAAACTAAGATACATTATGAATTACGTTACATTCATTTTATTATTATTATAATTATTATTTAAATTTAGATTACATTTCTATATTCATAGAAATAATTTATACCATCTTATCTATCATACTGCATATCAAAAATTCTGAATTTTAATACTCTTTAGTTTTTAATAATATACTATGCAACTGTAGTCTAAAAAAATATATTTATACAAACTGATAATAATAATAATAATAATAAAATTATTTTTATTTATTTAAAAAATAATTTATTTTATCAAATTTGTCATTGTAGTTACTGTTAAGAAAGTTCATCGATATTAAGATTAATTAGTAAAAAACAGTTAACTTGATTTGATATATTCATTTGAGAGATGACCGTTTAGCTTTATGATTAATTTTATTTATTGCAATAACTTACAAATATATACATTATCAGCATATTAAATGTTTAAAAATTGTTTTAGTTGGTTTATAAAAGGTTTTTCAGGGGGTCAAATGTTTTTGAGACTGTAAAATTAACTTTGCTCTCAAAGCTGGTAGACGGGAGATATCGGGTTCGATACCAGGTAGCGCTATCGGGCTAACTTTTCGAAATTATCTGCAGTTTTCTCCGAAACAAGCGTAAATATGGGCTAGAACACTTTAAAAAGACCACCCCTTTCTTAAGTTATTCAACCCATACCTCGGCCTTTCTTTTGTAGGCAACTGGCACATTAACACCAACATATTTTTCTTAAAATAATTCAGCTTAGAAAAATTGAATTAGTTTAATACTTAAAAACATACCAATATTTTATAGTTAAATGCATAATCATTGATAATATTAATATTTGTAAAAATATTTATTAACTTTAAAAGTTTTATACATCCTTATTGTTCATGTCAAAAGTTTATTTTTCTTCAAATGTAATATATATATATATATATACTAGCTGACCCGACAAACGTTGTTTTGTCATATAAATTATTTCTAGAGAATATTTTGCTAGAAAAAAATAATTAACTTATTGTAAGTGTGTAAGGATGTGGTACATAAGTGAAACAGGTATGGAGCGCTATGAACGGTGACTGTGAATTCCGATTATAACGTAAAAGACATAATTAACAATTAAATAAACAATTTAAATTGGACTGAATTGTAAATCTAAACCATTCTCGAATCCACCTGAAGACACACAAAAAATTTCATTAAAATCGGTCCAGCCGTTTAGGAGGAGTTCAGTGACATGCACACGCACAAAAGTATGGGACCCCTTTGGTGACTTTAAATATTTTAAGCCATTTTTGCGATGAATTGAAATGGCTATCTCAATTGTGGAACTGAAGATCTTGGCGAGAAGCGTTCGAGCTACTTCGGTGTCAAATTTCAAATTTTGCCAAAGGGATCCGATACGAAAGGTGTTCCATACAATAAATAAATAAATAAAATATCAGTGACATACACACGCACAAAAGTATGGGACCCCATTGGTGACTTTAAATATTTTAAGCCATTTTTGCGATGAATTGAAATGGCTATCTCAATTGTGGAACTAAAGGTCTTGGCGAGAAACGTCCGAGCTACCTCGGTGCCAAACTTTCCATACAAAAAATAAATAAATAAAATATCAGTGATATACATACGCACAAAAGAATGGGACCCCTTTGATTACTTTAAATATTTTAAGCCATTTTTGCGATGAATTGAAATGGCTATCTCAATTGTGGAACTAAAGATCTTGGCGAGAAGCGTTCGAGCTACTTCGGTGCCAAATTTGAAATTTTGCCAAAGGGATCCGATACTAACGGTGTTCCATTCAAAAAATAAATAAATAAAATATAATAAATTAGCTACACAAATAAATTTGTAGGTTAGGGTGGTTGTTAATCATAGCGCGTGCAAATTTGATAGAAAATTATATAAAATACTCACTCCAATTCCGCACTAAATTTGCAAAATGTACAGTTTTTTATGCACACTTCAAAACTCTTCAAACACTAATTACATCTTGATGTAATATTTCAATTATGACACAATTTTTTGTATAACAATAATAACACGAAGTTACAAAATATTTTCCTGAATTTGATCGCAGCACAAACTGTCGGGACAAACTGGAATTACAATAGAATATACGCAAGCGAAGTGTGACGTCACTGACCATCAGTGGATGCAAGAAAAAGATTTCCTATGTTAATCTCCCATTGAATTTTTTATAATAAATTATTAAAAATCGAGGAAAATTATTTCTCGATTTTAATCCCTGTATTTGGGTATAGATATGTATTAGTTATCGTATGCATGTGTTAGATTGAGTTATTTTGCTGTCAAATTGACAAAATTTTAATTTTAAATTTCAAAACTCTGTCTTCCTTGGCGTTTTTTTTTTTTTGTATTTGGCGATCAAAAACGTAATACGAAAATATACATGCCAGATGTATATTTTCGTAATATGTATTGTACGAAATTTTTTCATATTATTCATTACTCTCTTAATATAAGTTGTTGAAATAACCATTATTTTTGAAAAAAATTAAATATGTTCGCCAGATGATATGGCGATATTTTTTTATCCACCAAGGATGACAGAGTTTTGAAAATAAAAATTCAAATTTTATCAATTTTACAGTAAAAACAACTCAATCTAACGCATGCACATGATAACTAATACACATCTATACCCAAATATAGGGATTAAAATAGGGAAATAATTTTCCTCGATATTTTGTAATTTTTTACAAAAAATCCAATGGGCGATTAACATAGGAAATATTTTTCTTGCATCCACGAACGGCCAGTGACGTCATCACTTCGCTTGCGTATTATTGAATATTCGATACTACGATCGTAGTGCAGTCTGCCGGATCCAATGGGAAACATTCAAAAATCAACAACAATTTATAAGTGATAAATTAATTAAATAACAATTTAAATTGGACTGAATTGTAAATCTAAACCATTCTCGAATCCACCTTAAGACACACAAAAAATTTCATTAAACTCGGTCCAGCCGTTTAGGAGGAGTTCAGTGACATACACACGCACAAAAGAAATATATATATAAAGATATATATACACATATTTCGTATTTTCGTATTTTTTACCTTTGAATAAAGTATGATAAAAAAAAAAAGATAAAAAATAACGTATATGATAAAAAGAAATATGACAATAAATAAATAAATAAATTAATTAATTAATAAGCAAATAAAGAAAATGAAGAAATAAGCACTTATAATTTTACAGCATGAAATTCTAACATATGTTAATCATAAAGAATGGTTGATTGGTTGTATAGCTTAAGACTGATTGACTACTCTAGGGACCTAGGCCTACAGGAGAAATGCCCTCCGTGGGGGGGGGTTTTCTAAGTGAATCTAGTTCGTATTTACGCGAGTTTTAGAGAGAACTACGGAAAACTCCCAACGGCTAGATCGATAACGCGTTTTTTGATCGAACCCGGCACTTCCCACCTACCAACTTTGACCGCAGTTCCGCTTGGCCACCATAGAGGTATTTACTTCTATTAATGCCTTGATTTCTCCATAAAAAAATAAAAATAAAATAAAATAAAATAAAATAGATAAACAAATATAATAATTTTATGTTTTTAAATTAATAAATAAGAGAACAATAAGCATTTTAATACCTTTTTTAACCTTATTCTTTCCCCCCTCGTATTCCGTATTTTTTAATAAATATAAGAAAAATATAAGGCACCTATTGAGTTTAAGCTTTATGCATTAAATGAATGTACTAGCCTTTATTTATATACTCCTGAAGAAATTAAAAAAAAACCTAAATAATTAAAAGGCCTTTTTATTTATTAGTTATGTATTTTTAACACTAAAATTTCCAAAAATATGCTTTACTTTATCAATTGTATTTATATCTAAATGTTTGTTATATTAATCAAAATAATTTTTAATAAGATCAGGTAAAACAAAAATAAATAAATAAATAAATAAAATAATAATATGTGTATGTTAGTTAACGTTAACTTACATAATTTATTTTCAAAATTATTCTAAAAAGAAGGGGAAAAAACCGATTCTTCCGAAAGATGTTGGCTGTGTAATTATTGAAGTTATCGCCAAATACGAAACTGTTTTAAGAAAAGTACTTATTTAGAAAAGAATTGACGAAAATCAATGAAAATTTTTATTTCTATTAATAGGAAAAACATTTAGGAACATGAAAATTTACTTCAAAAATTTTTAATTACATTTAATTAATATGAATTATAAGCATTTTTGAAAGTCACAATTTCTCCCTGCCTTATGTCTATGGTAGCGATGCGTGAAATCGCCTTGGGCGGTCAAAGGGAGCTTTCCACCAATCAAAAAGTATGAACACCTTATCGTATCTCTCAGTGAAGGGTCGCTAGCTTTATGATATTCAATTCATGTTGAGTAGGTAGCATTTACACGCATGGCATGCGTAATGCAGTTTCAGAAATGGCGATGGTGCTGAATGATTGTACGATAGAGGAGCAGCATGTCGTGGTCCAATTTTTGTGGGCGAAAGGACTTAAATAAAAATATATTCATAAAGAAATGGGAAGTGCTACAGCATCCACCTTACAGCCCAGACTTAACCCCAAGCGATTTTCATCTGTTTGGTCCCCTGAAACAACATCTTGGAGGCAAACAATTTGCAGTTCACGACGACGTTCAACATGAAGTCCTACTGTGGATGAGACATCAACCCAAAGAATTTTATGCAGCTGGAATTGGGGCTCTGAACGATGAGATAAACGATCTGAACAATGAACGATCTGCATCAGCGTTGCTGGAGATTATGTGGAAAAATAAAAATTGTTTTCAAGTGATTATCATGGTAAATTATTTTTTTATTATCTTTTGTGACTTACTTAATGACTTTCCCTCGTATATACATGTTTACGTTACCGTCACAAGACATGTAGAGATTTTGGTAAATATAGCACTCATAGTTCCTTTACAGGGGAGCAAAGAAATTTTTTTTTATCATTATGGCCTAAGGGCTCAAATTATTTAAAGTAAGATAGCGTCTAACCGCCTTATTCGGTTGAGCAAAAAATTTATATATATATATATATGTGTGTGTGTGTGTGTGTTATAGGTTACCGTCGCACGAATAGTAGAGATTTTGGTGAATCTACTAACATTTATGGATTTTTTCAGAGACACAACGAAAAACTCTGTATGATTATGACCTATGAGCTCAAATTAATAGAAATGCAATAACGTTAAATTAAACAACATTTCTTTGGGGGAAAATACTCAAAAACCACATTATAATTTTCTTTTTTGTTTATTTAACGTTTTCTCTTACTTTATTTTATCTGAACAACCATTAATTACTTAATGTTCGGAAAGTCGAGTTGAGTTATTTTTTATTGTTTTTGCCAAAATAGAAGATTTTGACATTCGTGTTATTTTTTCAACCTCATAAAATAGTATTGTGATTGCCAAAATAATACTTTGAAAAATACCGGCGTACAATCTTATAATTTATGTATTTTCAACCTTAGGAATGGAGGGATTAAATTTTAATACGTGGTAAATGCTAATTATGTTCCAAATTGGAACTAATTAAAAGTAATAGTAAAAATTAACGTGACGACCGTTACAAAAAGTAATACATTCATAAAATGTAATATTTCAGTATCTTGTTATCTCTTTTATTTCTTTCATTTTCTGTACATTTTGGTTATTATATCTCTATTATTTGGACTTAGATGGAAGGTAATTTTTCATTTAACTATACAGGGCCAAACAAAATGGAGTTTCTTTCAACAATTGAACTATCTTTTTGAATAGGCTACTTGAACACTGAGAAGCTTTATTTTAAAAGCTTTTGATTTCTGTCTATATGAGATAAAATAGCTCCGATATCTTTTACCAGCTTTATATACACTGTAATATTATCTATAATATTATTATTTTACACCTTTATTAAATATTTATATTATTACGATTTTTTTAACGTTGAGTGTATGTTTAATCAAAAAACTGATATCTGTTATAGTTTCTATGAATTATATTTTTTGCATTTAAGGTTTACTTTTATATGAATGACCTTAAATTATTATAAATAGCAAATACCATATACAGTATGAGATGTCTTATTCCACACTATATGTTCTCTGAATAAAGGGTATATATATATATATAATACAGGGTGACCATATTTAAACTGACAATGGTTACACAGTTCTGTAATATGATCTAATTGCAAAAATCGTGCCTGAATAGCTCAAATTGTATTGGAACATTAAACAAGCAAGGAAAAAAGGATTCTGAAAAAATAATTAAAATTAAAAACTAGTTCCAAAATTTACAGGTAGGGGAATATGTAGCGCTGTTTTTCTAAGTAATATTCTTCTCTCGAACAAATTTGCGCGACTTCTCCGATTTCAAAATAACAAATGAGACAAAAGCAGCGCTTAAAAAAAAAGTGCAGTCATCAATTTTAAATTGTAAATTGCGGAAAAGGCTTTTAGAAAAACAGCGCCACATATTCCACTAGCGGTTAACTTTACAAAATATTATTTTTTCTTTTGCGGAATTCTTAATTCTCGTCTAATTTAATCTTCCTACAAACATTGGTGCTATTCTTGTAATTAGATCGCACTACAACACTGTAAGCACTATCAGCTTAATTATGTTTACCCTGTATATAATGCACACAAAATCTACAATTTTATAACTTACATAATAATAAGGTTTTTGTATTTAAACAGTTTTATGATTATTTTCAAATTATTACTCATTTTTAAAAAAATTACCCATGCATGTGGTCTTGTCGTCTGAGAGAATGAATTTACCATCACATTTGCATCTGAAGCCGCCTTCTGTCGTGTCCTCACACTCGTCTGATGGACAAACACCAGATGGTAAATCACCAGAACTGCATACATCTGAAACAAAAGTCAGAACAACTTGACGGTTTTAAATTAGATTTCACCTACTATATTTAAAATCGTAAATGAATTTAAATAACTTCTTGGATGAGTAATTGTTTTTACACGTGTATAGATTAAATTGATAAAATATATAAAACACAGTACTTCACACGTTAAAATCTAACAAGGAAACATTCAAAAGGTGTCATCTTCAAAAAGTATTGAAAAAAATATATGCGATTCTACTCTTCATAAAACACCAGAAAATGAAAAAAATATCGGCTGAAATTAATTACAGCGACCACAAAATATTATAAAAATTACGCATATTTGGCGATTTCACACTGCTAGGCGATTGATTTTGAGTACTTGGCGGAAAAATAAAACACGGTTCTGTTCGTACACGGGAATCTCGGTGTTAGCAAACGTATCGCCTAACAGCGCTAAATCGCCAAATATGCTTAATTTTGATAATTTTTTGTGGCCGCTGTAATTAATTTCAGCCGATAATATTTTCATTTTCTGGTGTTTTATGAAGAGTAGAATCACATACATTTTTTTCAATACTTTTTGAAGATGACACCTTTTGAATGTTTCCTTGTAAGTCAAAAGACTTAGTTTAAAAGTTTACAATATAAAAGATAAAAAGAACATCACGACGTTTCGTCCAAGCATTGTTGCTTGTGGACATCTTCAGGCTTAGTTCTCTTACTGTTAACGTCTTAATCCTTTAATATGTGTAGAATGGGTTGCCATACTTTCGCCAGTTCTCTAGAATGGCAACCCATTCTACACATATTAAAGGATCAAGACGCTAACAGTAAGAGAACTAAACCTGAAGATGTCCACAAGCAACAATGCTTGGACGAAACGTCGTGATGTTCTTTTTATCTTTTATATTGTAAACTTTTAAACTAAGTCTTTTGACTTAGATTTTAACGTGTGAAGTACTGTGTTTTATATATTTTATAAATAACTTCTGTTAAAAAAATGGGCTGTTTATATATATCGAAAGATTGTGTAATTATAAAAAATCATTTGCATAATTCCTCACCGCAGCTCTGAAATGGAAGTGAAAAAGATAAAAGAAATGAACGCTCAATCACAAATGTAAAAAGACATAAAGAAAAATCGACTGATACCGAAGAGAAAACGCAGTGATAAAAATTAAAACAAAGATCGGAAAGAGCGAGAAGGGTAGGGCTCGGGACGCTGGCATCGACCGATAGATCTTACTGTTTCACGAATTGTTTAAAACCATGTTTGGTTTGCTCTAGATCCTTCAAAAACAATGATAGTAGAACCTCGATTATTCAAAGTAATTGGGACAGATCATGTTTAAAAAAAATCAGAATATTCGAAATTTTTGGATAATCGAGAATGCTTTAATTTTAGGTGGACAAATATGTGTACTATTTCTTGTTATTGTAACAAATGCTTAATAATAATATATATATATATATATATATATATATATAGTGTAACCACGTTTCCTAAGACTAGCAGTCAGGACGAGTCCAAAGGCTTAGAAGTGTGCCAAATTGACCGACAGGTTGGGATTTGGAAAAGATCCAGTCATTCGTCTCTCTCTCTAATCTCTTATTTTCTCTCAATCAGATGACTATCATCCGTATTTTAAGTTCTAGAAATATACTAAATAAATTAAAAAAGTGGTAAAAATGTACTAAATCCATACCTAATACTGACAGTACTTATACAAATATGTCCGTATTTTTGCAATACACTGGAATAATATACATGGAAACTTTTGATAAACACAATAACTAATTTTATTCTCTGTTCGGATTTCCGTTAATATTGAAATTTCCAAATTTCCCCGCATAGTACTAGAACAAAATCTTTTAAATTATTCCTTTAAAGTTTTAAATAACAAAATCTTTTAAATTATAGAAAAATAAATAAAAGACTAAATATTAGAGTTTGATTATTTATTACTATAAACATGATTTTTGTCTCACAGATAGAAAAAATATATTAATTTGAAGTAACACATCAAGATATTTTTGCGAAATAACAATGCTTGAAAAAAGGAATTTCTAGTTTTCTTTTTTTTTTTCTTTCTTTTTTATTATTACTGTTCTTGATATAATAATTGACCAAACAATGAAATTTTGTTAGTTATAAATGTTAATTTACTGTATATATATAAAGTGCAAATCTATGCAACAATTTAAGACTAATTGCAAGAATGAAAAATTAAAATCTAAAACAACATATCCTGACATTCTCGTCTAGTACAATGCTTAACAAAATTAATATTTATTGCTGGTTTTATTCTTAGAAACATACTCTACTAGGTACTGTAATAAAATTAATATTTTGTCGTTTTAGACCATTCAGTGGGCAATTCTTAATATTCGTAGATATTAATGGCATGCGATGCTTTGGTGTTTAAATGTTATTTATTTTTATTTTACAATAAAAATTAAAAATTAAAAATAAGAATTTTGAACATACCTGTACATATTCCATCTATTTCAGTAAAACCAGGAGGACAAATGCAATATTCTTCCGTATCTCCCTTTACGCAAGATCCATTGTCACAAGTCTTATTCAAACAGGTGGTGTTGCCAACGAAAGCTTTAGTAGAACAAGAATTTATGTTACTTTATTAATTAAAAAATGTACTTAATTTTGTATTGATGTATCATATACATAACATATATTTCCCTCATATGAGTACTGGAATGATTTATGTCATACTTGAAACTTAAGCGTAAAATTTTCCTAACAAAAACTTTAAAAGAATTAATAACTTTATCTTTTAAGATCAAATTCAGAAACGCAGGGTGCGTCAAAGTCCCGGCCACATTTTAAATTTAAAAGTCAAATTAAGTAAGTGGCATATGAAAGTGCGGTTTTCATTACCATACTTCTTATGGTAAAAAGTTTCATTTAGGCAAAAAGAAAAAACAATAGTTCCGAATTTCTCCCACAGATGGCGCTAGTTGTTCGTATATTTTTTTTTAATACGGCGTTCCTTTTAATTAGCTATGGTAAAGATCATTAGATTTCAAGTTCCTTAATTATTTCTTATGATATTATGTCAAGGATAAAATATATGTTTAGTCTGTGGCCGACAGTTAATTATTCAAGGCACAAATAACATGTGTAATACAGTCACAATCAGAGAGCCTCTACGGAGAGAGACGACAAATGATGAAATTACTGTTCAGTGCATGCGCATGCGCATAAATCGGAAGATATATGTATATATATTACTAAACTGGGTTTTAGTTAAAAAAAAAAAAAACACTTTTCAGTTGAATATCAACAACAAAAGATTTGCCCTCTCCCCTCTGAGATCTGCCTTCCATCGCAAGGCACCGAGATTTACCGGAGTGGTTTCTTCAAACTAATTGCGCATTACGATAAAAGTCAAAATATCGGTGGAACTATGTCAAAAAGTAGTGCAATATACATTTTACGATATCATAGTGTATTTATTTTGGCAAAAAAGTTTCCATGTGAAAAAAAATAACGAAACTGACTTTCGGAACGTCTCTCGTTATTATTCTTAAAACTTTTACTTCTGAATACATTTTTAAATGCATTCATTATGTAGATTTCTTAAATCTAACGCTCAGAAGAACATTCTTATTTTTATTCTTCTGATATTTTGTTCTGTACCAACATTTAAAAATCTTGTAGTTGCATATATATTTGCAAATAAAGGCTAGTTATAATTAAACTTCCGTTATGGCAGAACCCTGACGCTAAACCAAGCAAGAAGATTGCTACGAAATTATGTGGACGATACATGAGATGCACTCAAAGAATTTTAGTTAACTTTTTGAAGAACGGTGATGCCATTACAGCATCAATTAATTTTAATTTTCATCTGCAAAATCTCACCCCGGGAATTTTTTGTAGAATTTTATTTTTATTTATAACTAACAGAAAAATCGTCATTTATTTCTTCTCTTCTAACATTGTAAATTTTGGTGGATTTTGATATTAAATGAGCAAAATTACTCTGCCCTTCAAAGGGTAAAAATGTGCATTCTGGCATCTTACCTAGAAAACCTTAAACAATAACAAAGAAATAATTCATACAGACTGTAAAAACAATTTAAGTATGTTAATCGAGCACAAGTCATTCTATTTATTAAATTTGCTGTTTTTCTATGAAAATCGCCACCTGGTAGGTATTTTTTGAACTCTCTTTTCTTTAATTTCTGGAGCACATTTAACGATTCTTCTACTTACGAAATTTAGCAGTAATGTTTTCTTTCGTTTTAGCGAAAGGATGTTTTTTAGAGAGGAAGTTTAGTTGTATCTATTATATACATGAAATATATCAGTTTTTTAAATCTAATGCTTTGAAATACGTCATTATTCAAGCATAAAAAATTATCTTTATTAGTCTTTTTCATAACATTCTATCGAAATATTTACTAATTGAAATGAGAGAATAACCAGTACTTACAACAAGTGTAGTTATCCTCCATTAGCTCAAAGTCTTCTTCACATCTACATTCGTATTTATCTTCACTTGTTGAACAATATTGATTACATCGATTCAACTTTGGAAAAATACACGAAGCCTCTGGAAAATGAAATAAAATTTTAGCAGCGTAACACAATTTTATCAAAGTTTTAAAATGTAAATTCAAACAAGTAACAAGTTAACAAGTACAATTTAAAATATTCTGTCTCATTGGTATCCAAAAAATAGCTTTTCTGTTATGATTACAAAAATTTAAATTTGTACGATTTCCAGAAAATAAAGTAACATTTATAGAAATTAGTGAGGTTTGCGTTGGCGCAGACCCCATCTTAACTTAAGTGTCTAAGTAAGTAATAGTACGAGACTCAGTTAAAATGGAAATAAGAGTTTATTCAATCTCGAATAGAAGGAGGGTTGAACTGTCTGGATTAAAGAACTGATTAAAGAACTTTAGAAAATATACATAATAAATACTTTAGATAATTTTAAATATCTCACCACAGAAGACAGCAGAGGAATAGCGACGGGTGCACTCTTTTCACTAGTTGACGTGAACTACAAACTAACCGGTGGCTTCTCAACCGGATGACTTTTCTATTCACTATATCTAACACTACCGCACTTCTGCACACATCAAACTAATTAGCTCTAATAGCACTAGACCTTAACTACCAGACAATAACTTAATTCAGGCACTATACCCTAAATTATAGCGTATACAGACGTCAGAATGATCTCCACTGTACACCGCAACACACCACATTACTTTACGAAAATAACCTCTACTTATACTTCCTTCAATCAACTTCCAGTCTCTTCACTTCAACCAAACTTTAACACTGCTTCATATTCGCCTATACTTCGCAAATTACTTCCTCCGTTGCAGCGCTATGTTAACACAAAACTATTCTAATCTAAAATTTCGCCGAGTTACTGACGCAGAAGCATTTTTAACCATTCCAACTTATTACTTCGCTGGATCCAGCACAATTTCAAACAAAACCTGTGGTGACCTACTACAGTCTCCACCTCACAAACTAACATGAAACTTCATGCAAAAAGAGATGAAATATATAAAATTAAACTAAAAATATTTATTTACGGGCAAAATTTATAAAATTATAAAGTTCTAAATTTTTTAATTGTCAGTTTCACGTTTCAAAAATATGCATACAAGCAGCTTATAAGAAAAACTATAAATAATAAAATTCATAGAACTTAAAAATGAGAAACTGTAACGTTTTTAGAGTACGAATGTCCCTGGCACATGTTAAATTTTAATATAAAATCAAGTAGTATTATACGAGAGGGTAGTTTGTATTAGAGTGCTTCTTACGGTAAAACATTTAGTTTAAATTAAAAAAAAAAAAAAAAAAAAAAATAGAGCCAAATTTTGTTCATACATGGCACTATATCTTGTATTTTGTTTATGTAACGTTTCTTGTGTTTTTGCTAAGTTACATTGTACCCAAACTTAAAACTTCATATCAATCAAATTCTCTCTTTCTTTCTTCCCATGTTCTCTAAATGGTATTTTTGTTGCTTCTTTTTATAAGAATAACTTATTCAAAATTGAATTTTTTTTCGAATTTTGATTTTTGAATATTACTCTTTGAATATGTCAACTTTTAGCTTAGTGAGCAATTTTTTTAAAAGAAGGAATTTAAATATTTCGTTTAGAGATCGAAACTTAGAGTCCTAAATTTACTTAATTAAATAAAATATTTAAATTAAAAAAAAAAAAAAAAAAAACTGTTAGCTAAAGTAAAAGGCGCCATTTTCAGATAATATTATTCAAAAAATAGAATTCGAAAAACTTTATTTTAAAATGAGATATTCTTATAAAACGGCGCAACGAAAATTCTATTGGATATCATGGGAAGAAAAAAAGAAGAAATATGACTGATGTACAGCCTTAAGGAATAAAAGAGTAATCTGGTGTCTCACTCACACGACTTTATCTTACTCTGCAAATTAATATTATAAATACAGATTGGAGATTAAGAGGTAAGATAACGTGTACTGTTGTGTAAACCAATGTTAAAACAATTCAAATTAGGCTTCCAAACAGCTTTATTTGACAAATAATTCTATGTGAGGGGGGGGGGGGACTATAGCCCCCTCAACCCCCCGTTTTATTATTATATCTACATTTCTACAGAATTTAAACCTGTTATTAAAGTCAAAAGTTAACTTAAAATTATTCAGACAACTTTCCCACGCAATATTCCTTGGAAATCATCAATCTTCATCAAACTTTTCTAGTCACAAACGTATTAACTTCAAAATACCACATTTGGACCGCCTGAAATTATGTATTCTTAATTTACTCCAAAAGACACACACAAAAATCAAACGTTAAAAACTTGACTTCGGTATTCAAGATGCCTCAAAACGTGTAAATATACAAAAAATCAAGTGATGAATATTTAGCTTAAAAAAATATATATACATTATTTACCATGTGACTGTGAGAAATTAATTTTAATTTCTGAGCAGCTTATTTGAACATGGTAAAGCACTTCCACTAACAATAAACAAGAATGTTTTGGCATAAATATTGGTAGCCCTGTACATCTTCTGAAGGTTGTGTACACGCCACATGGTCCACATAAATATAATCCTATATTAATAACATACGGCACAACCTGAAATACACTTCCATCAATTTTCAAGTATTATCGCACTAGTTCTTTTGTGTAGCCCTGTATACGAGCAGTGAACGATTTCCATACCATATTCTACATGAAACATGTTTCTACACATAAAAAAAAATATATTCTTTTCATTTGGTTTAGTGCAGTCTATAGATGTTAAAGCCTACTTACCTGCAATTTCCTCCATAGACGTAATGTATTTGAATTCTCTTGGGTGTCCCTGTACACGAACCATTTGCTTGATCCCAACGGAAAGTTTAGTATAGTATCCCTATATGATACACATTTAAAATATCGAGTTTGGACTTTCTGCTATTATTTTTTCTTAAAATATGCTGATAACAGACAGACACACTCACACACAGAGAGAGAGACACAGACCAACCGCTAAAAACATGTTTTTCAGATGTGTTACTTTTCGGATGTGTTACTTAAAAGTAAACATTAAACATGTTTACTTTTTCTTGCTGTTTTGTGATACAACGTCATCTACGGACGAAATTCGGAACTATTTTCTTTTAAATGCTGAAACTAAATTTTTCATTATAATAAGCATGGTAATACAAGCCTCATTCGCCTACATCACTTAAAGTTTAAAGTATGTCAGTAACTTTCAGCTCACCCACAAATTATTGCTTATTTAACGTAATGTACTGGTGATTATAATAAAATTTACCCTGTTTAGAACTATGTAGATCCTATTCTATTATTTCGTTGTAACTTGGTATATACATTATATGGACCGTGGATAAAAGATATCTGTATAAAAAATTAATCGTTCAAATTTCGACTCATAGGTGGCGCTTCACATGCAAAGTAAAAAAAAAAAAAAAAAAAGACGTTATGTAAATTCGGAGCACTTAAAGCAACAGTAGTCAATGTCGTAAAATCACTGTTCACCGTGCCTTTAGAGGAGAAAAGTAGATTTTTACTGAGCAAATTGCTTTATTAAAAAGGTAATAATTTCTCAATTGCACTGCGAGAATAACGAAGTTTAAGAAAAAACCTTTGTGGAGATAGGGTACGAGAAATATGACTATATTAAACAGGTAACTTTAATCATAACCATCCAGTATGTTGCTTCAAAAAAAAAAAATGAATTATTGAGGTATCCGCGTTTGTAATGATCGATAGATGGCGCTTTTTCAGTTTTTGTTGTTAGTAAATTTTATAGCCACGTGTATTTATTATTGTTCTTTTTGTTATTCTACTTAATATTCGTACTATAATTTCTCCGCCATTACATCATGGAAAATTGATTGCTTTTGGAAAAAAATAATTCAGTTTATTCAAAGTTCGATCGGAAGTAGATTTTTAACTGAAGTTGAACAAATATTAGCTTCAAATCATCTGATTAATTCTTTACTTCCATTAGCCGAAGCAACTGAAATTTTAAATTTGTCATTTGGAAATAAATGGAAGCTTAATTCTATATTTCTTGGTCCTTTGGAGTAACACTGGAGCACACAACAGTATGTGTTATCTTTTTTACCGGATTTATTCATTTTTATTCAATAAATATATGTGAAACTAAACATCGGCATGAAATGGCGGCTTAATGAAAGCCGAATTAAAGCATGTTTATTGTAATTTCACCTTAGCCCACCAGAGAGCGAGCATTTCATTACAATCGCGGATACTTCAGTTTTAATTATTTTGTATGTAACACTCAATTTATCATTATGAAAAGTATTTCAACTTTAAGCACAGTTACCAGCCAGGCATTCGAAAATAAACTTTTTTTTTTTCTGTAGAGTAGAAGATGAAAAAACTGTCATTAAATTTAATGTGTATGGAAACCGAATAAAAATTTTAATATGATTTTTTTTAATTCAATCTAATGAAATATTTATTTAATCTTATAAAAAAATCAAATGTTAACTATTTTTTACGCAGTATCGCAATTTATATAACAGATATATGTAATATTACAGACTTTGTAATTTATTTTGCAATATTGTAAGATTGATATTTAATAAATTAAAAATAAAGGTCAAGGTTTTTTTTTTTTTTTTTTTACAAGTTATATACAGAAAATATTTTTAAATGTAAATAAATTTGTGCGATAGATGATTTTTATTTGCTTGTTCTTAAGCGATTATTCTAAATATTTTATTTTATAATATCAATAAAAATGACCACTAATAAATATATTATAAAAAAAAAAAAAAAAAAAAAAAAAAAAGATTTACTGTCTCATTTATGTTTGTTTATAAAATCCTCTCTCTCTCCCTCAGATAAAGTCTGTTTCTGACTTCAAATGAAAAGCATTTACTCCACAAATTGATACAAACACAGACAGTTATGTCAATATATCAGCTTTTCTTTTCTTAAACGATTTCGTATAGAAAGTACGTTTCTTTTCTTGATATACTTTAAATGTAAAAAATTTTTATTTCTTCAAACAAGATAACAATTACAATGTTATCATCAAATATAAAATAACTGGTAGCAAGTAAATAAAAGTAACCTGGATAATAAGTAGAGTGGGCGATATTTCATTTAAAACAAGAACAAATTGCAAAGCTCTTTGATAAAATTGAAAATACACTCTGAAAATTTGGAAATATTTGGATGATTATCTTTTCTCAAAAGTTTATCAGATATCATCATCTTAAACATTCTAAAATATTTTACTAGATTTTAAATTTTTATTGTTCTGAGCTGATGAAATATATTAAATTTTAAGGAATTTCAATAACAAAGACTGCTTCTAATTTTAGATATATATACTTTCTTTTGATTATGCTCAAGCTTGAAGCAGTGATGCCAGATTGGGGATTTTGTCCCCATTTTGGGGATTTTTGAGGCTTCCGGGGACAATTTTGTGGACCAAATCTTTGTGGTGACTTTTTTGGGGAATTCTAAAATTTTGGGGGGCAAATCTTGGGAGTTCTTCAACTTTGTGTCAATGTTGGCAACGTAATGATTTATCCCTACGACTAGAGACTTTCATAGCTTTATTGTTATTTGGGGATTTTTTTTCAAAAATTGCCTTCATTTGGGGAAAAATCTGAGCTTAAATTATAGCAAAATCTGCTTGATATATATATATTTTTTTTTTTTTTTGAAAAATTTTTATTTATTTTCCCTTTTTAGTAGAAATCAAGTTGGAGATTTTTTCAAAAAAAACCCTGATTTTGGGAAATTTGAAGACCTGTTTGGGAAAATAATTTTTGACCATCTGGCATCACTGGCTTGAAGTTCCATTCCAAATTTAAACTTAAATCCTTATCGATTTGAAATACTGTTCATTTTATCGGCTTTATTCCAAATACATAGCTTGACTTAGAAGTTACATGCAGTCTTAAAATAAAAATCTGTATTAGTTTTATCGACATTTTGAGAAAATGGAAAATAACTCACGTAGAATAAGATTTTTACCAAGAAAAGTACTTGCACGACTACAAGTGATTTATAGGGATAACAACTTAAATTTTATTCAAATTTAGAAATTTTAAAAGCGAAATTCAACTCTCAAACAAGTAATTCTGGGTCAGTCGGAAGTGTAGATTCATTTCTTTTTCTCAATAAGTAACTGCCATTTTGCAATAAAATGGCGGATAAAGTTTATTAATAAAGTGGAAACATTAATGCGAACTATGTACGTACGGAGTTTTAAGCAAATATATTCATAAAAATCTTTTTTATCTGATTTGGAAATTTTCAAATGGCTGACACGTGGAAGGAAGATGATGGATCAATTTGTCAGAGAACATATCAAATAGAGCCCCTAAATAAAATAATAGGCCGGCGCATCACCGCCATTTTTTTTGCCTCCGAAGAGGGCAGCATTCCCGCTTGGCGTCCTTATCGCTTCCCTAATGATTTTAAGAAATCTTGATCTGAAGCTAATCCGGTCAAAATAAGAGCATTAAGCAACAATAATATTCCTAAAAACACATTTTTTTTTTTCACAGTACATTCTCAGGGCGTCATTTTATTCTGAAGATATCCCATGGATGTACAGTAAGATGTATTGTTAGGGCGGTTTCTGTTACAAAATGTCGCCAAAACTCAAATACACAGTTATAGAAGGTCTGTGAACACTTTATATTCACTTCTTGAATGATTATAGCAGTTTATCGTTAAACAAACTTACATATCATAGTTTACCTAGCTAAAATTATGAAATATAATAAAACAAGTTACTCTAAAGAAACGTAAGACGATAAAAAAAAAATGTTTGTCGTTTGTTTATCAGGGAAACGCGCTGGGTACATGTGGCAACCCTAAGGCAACAAAATGCCTGATGCGCCAGCTATTATATATAGAAGCCTTAATATCAAATGTACTTTTAAAATATGTCTACTTTGCAAAATTGGTTCGAATTAATTCAGTATTTCAAAGGTATCATAAAGGCAAATTTTCAAGTTGCCACCACTTGAAAAAAATGGCAGATCATAATGCTTAGGGAAATCGTCGCAGATATTTGTAAGATAAGTCCACTCTGACCAACTTTCTTTCAAATTTATTCATTATTTCAAAAGTTATCGTACTCACAAATTTTCAAACCGCAGCCAGTTAGAAATAAAATGGCGGAGCACGTTATCAGCGAATTCGTCCAAGATATTTGTAAAATAAGTCAAATAGCCAAGTTTGTTTCTAACATATTCAGTATTTCGAAAGTTATCATGATGGCAAATTTGCAAATGGTAGCCTGATTTCAAGTGGTCTCCACTTGGAAATAAAATGACACAGCAAGGTACTCAATGAACTTATTCAAGATATTCGATAGATAAATCAACTGTCCAACTTTAGTTCGAATTCAGTATTTCAAAATTTATCGTAATGACAAAATTTAAACTGTCGCTACTTTGAAACAAAATGGTGGAACTAGTTGGCCAGCGAAATTATCCAAGGTATTTGTAACATAAGACCACTGTCCAAATCAGGTTCGAACTAAATCGGTACTTCAAAAGTTATCACGATGACAATTTTTCAGGTGGCAGGAATAGTCGTTGCATATATTTGGAATTTCGGGTAATTGTTTACAGAAATCTTATTGTTCTTCAAAAGAGTACCCATTAGAAAATAAAATTTGTATGTTTTCTCTATTTACATTTTCCCACAAAATTTTTACAAATATGTGCGAACATCATGTTTAAATAGATAAAACTAAAAATAAATGTATTATAAAACTAGTATGTTATGGCCACCACAAGACTTTTTTCTATATTTTCCTGTACAAATTCACTAAGTGCAAATAATTTATGAAAATTATTATTTATGAAAATTATTTGACATGATGAATACAAATCATTTTCATCTTAGGGAGATCTAACACTAAGTATCCAAAAAAAAACAGTTTTATCGTCTATAAATAACAACATTAAAAAATAATTTTTTAATGGTTATCTCATATATCAAGTTTCGTACAGTTATATGCCACAGACGTTGAGATATAGCCATACCTTATCGATGAAATTAGCAGCATAAAAGCGCCACCTATTGGCCTATGAACATCCAAATTGAGTCAGCATAATGTCTGATAATGCCCTTCTTATATATCAAGTTTTGTTTGATGATGCGCAATAGAAACTTAGATATAGCCTTTCTTTAAATTGTGGAAATCGCTGTGTAGCAGTGCCACCTGTTGAGTGGTTTACACCAAAAGTTGTCAGGCACTAATTTATGTTAAGATGCATCTACATGCAAACTTATATTCAAGTCTGTGCAGTAGTTCCTGAGGTATAGCCTTTCCTTAAACTGCAGAAATTACTGTATAGCAGCGCCACCTGTTGTCTGATAAACATTCAAAATGAATAAGTAAAATATTTCATAATGGTCTTCTCGCATATCAAGTTTTGTTTGATTATACGCAATAGAATTTTAGATATAGCCTCCCCGAAACTTCAGATATCGGTGTGTAGCAGCGCCACCTGTTGAACGGTTTACACCAAAAGTTGGCAGGAGCTAATTTATGTTAAAATGCATCTGCATACAAATTTATATGAAATTCTGTGCAATAGTTCCTGAGATATAGCCTTTCCTTAAACTTCAGAAATCGCTTATTCGCAAAATCGCTCCTGAAATATAGCCATCCCTTATCGATGAAATTAGCAGCATAGCAACGCCACGTATTCGCTGAAAAGCATTCAAACTGAGTTAGTATAATATCTGATAACGGTCTTCTGACATATCAAGTTTCGTTTGATTACACGCAATAGAACCTGAGATATAGCCTCCCCTGAAATTGCAGTAATCGCTGTATAGCAGCGACAACCATTGCGCGGATGACACCAAAAGTTGATAGGCCCTGATTTAGGTCAAGGGGCATATAAATTTATACGTAATTCTGAGCAGTAGTTTTGGAGATACAGTTGACTCAAAAATTTTTTCTCACGCACACACAGACAGACATTTTCTAAAAATGGTCAAATCGTGTTCTAGATCTCTCAAAACGTGTAAATCCGTCGAAAATCGAAAGTGAAAACTTTTAATAATCCAATAATTTCTTCTATTGAATGCAGAAAAAAGTAAAAAACTACATAATATATATATGCAGGGTGTCCCATAAACCTGTAGACATTTTAAAAACTAATAACTATTGAATGAATTGGTAGAACTGAACGCGGTTTGCAAAAAAATCATTCTCATGGCTTTTTTTTTTTTTTTTTTTTTTTTGTAAAGAAAGAATATAGTTAAATTTTTTGTTGACGACAGTTAGACAAAATAGTTAATTTTTTCGCCCGGAAGTGAAAAAAAAGTATGCAAATGAAAGTCCTATAAATTGCACAATTTTGCAATTAAAACAGTTTTTTTTTTTTTTTTTTTTTTTTTTTGCCTCTTACTTCTGCATGCATGAAGTTTTAATTGCGATGCTGACTTGGTGGATAAAGCGTTATTGTTGAAGATGTTTCCCCTCAGGTAAGAACCGACGACTGAAGCTGAAGCTAGCAGTGTTATAACTCGTTTGTGAACTGTAATTTGTGGTAACGACGGACACATTAAATAGTATTTATATGCCTGTAAGCATTTGCATACAAATAAGTACAGTTTTTCATGAAAATATGTGATCTGCTCACGCATAGCGCCCTCTATCAACAAATACCTTAATTATTATTTTTTCTTTAGCAAAAAAAAAAAAAAAATATATATATATATTAAATTTAAAAAATCCTCCTTTACGAAAATGGTTTTTTCGGAAGCCGCGTTCAAGTCTATCAATTCATTCAATAGTTATGAATTTTTAAAATGTCTACAGACTTATGCGATACCCTGTATATATATAGTGTGTGTGTGTGTGTGCAACCATGTAGTATCGTTTCCCACACCTGGTATAGGGCACGAGTCTAAAGACTTGGAGGGCTGCCAAATTAAGGTTTTCTAAATAATAGGTCATTAATGTTTCCAAATTTTGGGACTTTCTATTCAATATCTACCACTAAATTTTAATTGTAAAGTTTGCTCAATTATTTTGAAGATTAATCGTTTATTATGCATATCAAATATCACTTCGCAAAATTCTTGGTGATTATTGAATAAAAAGTCCGTGAGTCTCACACCACTGCCGTTCATTTCGCGTTCCCTTATCGCTTATTTTCCCTCAACCAAAAGGGTTATGATCCCTATTTTTGCGCTGGACTCATTGAATCAGCAAATGTGCAGAGACTTCTATTGTTGCAAGAAACATGATTGTTCTGTATGTATGTGTAAGTGACTTTTTATTAATTCTTGTATTCACTTACCGGTACAGTGAGTTCCATTGAAGGAAAATCCTTCCGGACAATAACATTTGTAGTCTGTCCTTCCTGCGCCTTCTTCACAAATCATTTCCGAAAGAGGGCATGGATTTGATGATGAACAAAAATCAGCTGTAAATGTAACATTAGAAAGCATAGTTAAAGTCTCATATTTAGTTAAGTCCCATTGAAAGAAATTCCGTTGAATAATTTAATTAAGTATATTAAACATTATAAGTAAATATAATAATATTAAAAAGCACAAATAAGGTCTCATATTTAGTTAAATCTCATTGAAAGAAATCCCATGGAATATTTTGGTTGAGTCCCATTGAAAGAAATTCTATCCTGGCAATAACATTTGCAATCAGTCCTGCCTGTTCCTTCTTCATAAATGATTTCCAAAAGCGGACATGGATTTGATGATTACAAAAATCAGCTGTAACTATAACATTAAAAGCATAATTAAGATAGTTGTTTTTTAATTTACGAGTCCAGTTATGAAGGAGAAGTAGATCTAATAAAGCAAATTTATTCCTTTTTGCAGGTATTCTGCACTTTTTATTATACAGCCAGTTGATAAAAGTTGTTTAATTGTTCTAAATATTGTTCTTGGTTCATAGATTGTTTAGGCATTTATTTGCATGTTTGAAATTTTAATTGTTTATTATTTGAGTTGAAGCAGCAATCACAACGTTCAATATTCTTACGAGCGTTTTATTCTATTGCCATACTATGTTCAAAAAGAAATTTTTCTTGGAGGTTTAATGCTATAATGTTATATAAAAAGTTACTGTTCTAAGATAGTAAGTGCCAAAATAATATAAGTGTGTAAAAACATAGAATTGCATCAGCCACCTGCTTAACCTTTCTACCCTGTATGGGTCGATTCGACCCATTTTTAAAATTGATCTTTCGATATCACCACAAAAATATATGTGACACATTACCTGTCTGGGTCGATTTGACCCACATTATTAATATGCATAGAAATGCTTAAAACATCAATTTTTTCTTTTGAGTAGACTTCATTTTCAGGAATAGTCAATAAATGGCGATAGTTGTCGGAAACGTAGATGTAAAATGAGCTCCATAGAAGTTCTTTCTTAAGACCTAAATTCAATCTACACAAAGTGGGTCGATTCGACTCATACAGGTAAAACGTGCATAGAAACAACGTGTATTAACATGCATAGAAATGCTTAAAACACCAATTTTTACTTCTGAGTAGACTTCATTTTCAGGAATAGTCAATAGATGGCGATAATTGTCGGAAACGTAGATGTAAAATGAGCTCCATAGAAATTCTTTCTTAAGACCTAAATTCAATCTATACAAAGAGGGTCGATTCGACCCATACAGGTAAAACGTAAAATTTTTTCAACAGGGTAGGAAGGTTAAATTTCATACATCTATTTCTTTAATGCATATGCTCATTTATATTTTATTTTTATTTTCATTAATTTAATTTAACTTCTAAGATGTTTGAAAATTCAAAATTTAATCTAGCTGATAGCACATTTAATGGCATTAAATATTATTAGTTTATGCCTTCAAAATAATAACTCGTTGGATTTAGCGTCCAAAGTTGATGGGGAAATAATTTAAAACGGATATTTTTTTTTTCCCTTTTGCATTTATAATGGATTTTTAAATTGTGTTGTATTTTAAATTATACAATTCTGAATTTTAAACTTCAATAGAATAACGCAAGGTGTTTATAATCTAATAGCAGACTTCATTAGACTTTTTTAAATGACTTCTCAAATTTCCCTAAAATTAGTAATTAAAAAAAAATAATAATAATAAAAGAAGAAGAAGAAGAAGAACGAAAAAAACATTGAAATCAGTTGAAATCTCAATTAGTTCCCGCTGTGGTTTTCCCGCCCGCAATATGACGCATACACCTTATATAATAGACCATGCATCCTCTTTCATTATCTGTCTGCGACATGAAGCAGCTTCCTCAGCGAAATTATCACGTGATGCAGACCAGGAGAGAGAGACGAGAATGAATATTATATGATTTTTCCATAGGAAAGAAAGTAGTTTTGAGTTTCTAATTTCTGTATTGTACACATACTTTTTATTCAAGCCTTTAGATTTACGCATCGTTGGAAAGCTAAAATGACATAGATTAATTATAAAAAAATTCTTTTGTGAGAAACCATTCTGAAGGGGAGAATTTTTTGTTTGAATTCTTTCAAAAATAAGTGCTTTCTTATGGAAGAATCGCCCTCAACTCTCTGTCACGTGACATAAATCGCTGACCTCAAAGGATGAAGGTTTCATATTACACCCTCATGTTGAAGACATTCACTATAATGGGAAGTCCTATTGGTGGCGTAGTATATATATATATATATATATATATAAGGTCTATGATATGACGAGTCCGGGTCCCCACTGCCTTACCCGATTTTTACTCAACGCCCCCTCCCCCCCCCCCCCCCTCCCGCGCGGGCAAAATTAAAAGTTTTGCGAATTCCAATCAAAATGCATGCTGCATACACTTACAATGTTGCCAGATTGCGCGACTTTTTTATTTAACAGCCACCAACAGTTTTGAGAAATGATGTTTGCTATATATATATATATATATATATATATATCAGGGATGGAACACGGGCGCAGAACTCATACCACTATCGATGTAAGAAAATTTTCTACTTCTTAAATCAACGATATTATAAGTAGAGAAATTTCTTAAACGGATTCCGGTATGAATTCTGCGCCCGTGTTCCATCCCTGATATATATATATATATACAATAGATGATTAATCGTCGATTATGTACATTAAATATCACTTCTCAAAATTATTGGTGACTTTTAAATAAAAAAGTCGGTCAGTCTGGCAACACTGTACATTTGATCAATACTCACACACCGAATTTCGCCATTCTGGGGTAATTTATACCAGAGTTAAGCTTGAAAACATATTTTTTCATTCGTCCTTCCCAACTAGAAGGTTAAGTGTATAACTTCATAAAATCCCTTTATAGTGCATGTTGAGAGTACATATAACCAAATGACACATTAAAAAAAAATAATAAATAAATAAAAATTTCCTTTCTAACATAATTTGGAGCAGAGTTGCGTTCAAAAACATGTTTTTTGCTTCCAGCCTAAAAGAGAGAAAGGAGGATTTCGGAAAATCTCTTTATACTGCGTGTTGGGTACGTGTAACCAACCTACACATAAAAATTAATCTTACTGGAATATTTTCGAGCAAGGTTACGTTCAAAAACGTGTTTCTTGCTCTTCTGCCCCCAAGGGAGGAAAGGGGGAGAATTTCACAAAATCGCATCACAATGGGTGTTGCATTCACATAAACAATCCACGCTTCAAAATTCGTTACCGCAGCTCCCATAATAAAAGAGGGACTTTCTAATTTGCCTCCTCGAATCTTTCCCCCTAAAATTGAAAACCGAAAAAAAAAAAAAAGTGGGTTTTTAGAAATATTCCAGCACGGCTATTTTCAACATCTTTGTACCATTTTTGGTAGAATTATATTTAAAAAAAAACAGATTTTTCAAATTTCTCCCCAAAAATCGATTTTTCTCCACCACCACCCTAAAAATTCGAAAATTCTTAAATTACAGGTTTATTTATTTATTTATTATTTTATTTCATTTTATTTTTTTAGTTCTCAAATTCAGTCTTCCTATGTGCGATATTTGCACCGTGAAGTAATTTGTAACCGAGTTATGTGCCGTAACACCCTGTCTTAGTGCAGGTCAGGGTCCTAAAACCAACATAAACGCAAAAATGTATGACCCCTTTCCCATAGAATCGCCATAGTTTCATTGAGTGAGTAAGTGAATCAGTGAATCGGTAAATTTACTTTTTTATGTATGTAGAAACTGGTAGCAATGGAAAACAAGTCCTTCTGGCTCATTCGGAAGGGAGGCTCATTTCTTTCTCCTTATCAAGTAGCCGCCATTTGGTTTCAAAATGGCCGCTACAAATTATTAATGGACTTAGTGATAGATAATGGGCTTGGTGATATTTGAATGATAAAACCATTTTTCAACTTTGGTTTGAATGGATTAAATATTTCAAAAGTTACTATGATAAAAAAATTTCAAGTGGCCGCCACTTGGACAATATAACAGAGGAAGATGCCCAGCAAACTCATCCAAGGTATTTGAAGCATAAGTTCACTGTCCAAATTTGGTTCAAATCAGAGCAGTGTTTCAAAAGTTATTGCTGTGACCAATTTTCAAGTGGCAGTCTAAGTGGCTGCAACTTGGAAACAAAATGGCGAAGCGACTTGTCCAGCAAAATCATACAAGATATTTCTATGATAAATTCATTGTACAACTTTAGTTCAAATTAAATCAGTATTTCAAAAACTATCGTGATAAGAAATTTTCAAGTGGCACCGTGATTTCAAGTGGCCAACAATTGAAAAAAAAAAAAAAAAAAAAAAAAACTGAGTGAGATGTCCAGCGAACATATCTCAGATATTTGAATGATAAATCCATAACCCAAATTTGATGCGAATTAATTCAGTATTACAAAAGTTATTATAATAACAAATTTTTCAAGTGGCCTTCACTTGGATATAAAATTGCGGATCAAGTTACAAGCGAACGTAACCAAGATATAACTTACCTAAACAGGATGACTGTTAATTTTTTCCTCTAATAACCACGTGATACATAAGAAAGGAATGGATTTATATAATAATTTTCAAGAAAATCGTTAGAGCCATTTTTGAGATACCAACTTTTACCAAAACTCAATTATTGATCGGAAAACAATAATTACATACAAAAGGATATTTAAAAGTGAGTTAATTTGGCAAGTTTAAAAAATATCTGTACAGCCATTTTTAAAGGAACGTGCTTCCGAGACCTGAAATTGAGCTATTTATACAGGACGCCTATCAATTTTCCTGAACTAACCAACTATATCATTCGAAAGCACATCTAATAGAGTGTTTATATAGCAACTTTGAAGAAAATCGTTGGAGCGTTTTTGAGAAGTCCTCCGATGTCCTACTTCTGTTTTTTCACTTTTCACCAAAATTTGGTAAATTCATCTGTACACCAGATCTGTTCATTTCTGAAGTTTTGTAGTTCTATCTTTATTAGTTTCGGTCATATGATAGCAAGAAAATTCCATACATACATACATACATGCATACATACACACACTGGCCAATTGCCAAACACCACTTTTTTGGACTCGGGGCACCTTAAAACGTGTAAATCAGTTGAAATCTCGATAACGAATTATTGAACCGAATACAATACTTCCATTATCTACGGTAGTGGGGTAATGGAAGTAAAAATTAATTAAAGACTTTTTCTATTAACTGGATTCGCACTAAAAAGTATGAAATAAAATAATTACATGATTTCTTGACACAACACCCAAAAATTGCAGTTGCTCTTAATATCTTTATAGTATTTATATTAATTCTAAAGCAGTCAATAAAATTTTAATCAAAATTTTAAGAGAAGAAAAAATAGGCGGTATAGCAAAAAATATTCTATATGCGGCTTATTTCTTCTCCTTTCAAAATTTTTATTTAAATTTTATTGATTGCTTTAGAATTAACTTAAATATAAAGGTATTAAGAGCTACTGCAATTTTTGAGTGTTGTGGTCAAGAAACATAATTACCTTAGTTCATATTTTTTTAGTACGAATCAAGTTAATAGAAAAAGTCTTTAATTATTATTATTATTTCTTTTTAATGTTTTTTCGTTTTCAAATTTAAAACATACTTGCCTGTTTCCTATTCTTATTTTAAAAGACATCAGGGCAAATACATAGTAAATGAATGCGAAATTGAAATCTAATGATCGTATAAAAACTAGTATGTTGTGGCCACCACAAGACTTTCTTCTATATTTTCCTATATACATATTCAATCAGTAGCAATATTAAAAAAAAAAAAAAAAAAAAAAAAAAAACGATTTTTTTTTTCCTGTTTTTTTTTTTTTTTTTTTTTTTTTTTTTTTTTGTTAAAAGTAAAAAAAATCGATAACTTTGTTTTAAATTATCACAGATTTATAGTTCAACCATTCGTTTTAAAGGTATTGACGAGATCTTTCGAAAGATACCCATCTTGAAAATTTACCCCCCCCGGGGGGGACTTCCCCCAAAGGGGGGGAACCGGTGCCCCCACATGCACAAAAATTTTTTCGTAGTTAACTACTACTATTATCAATAATTCATATTAATTTTACAATCACAAGTTTAAAATAACGCTCATTATGTACATTTATACGAAATTTTGTCCTATATTGCCATGTTAAAAATTTAGAAAAAATGCGATCACAGCGCCACCTGTTGAGCTATTGATCCCTAAATGTAATCAGCACCAAATTATGTCTGGGACCAACTAAATACCACGTTTGGTTAAGTTTTGTTAAAAAAAGAAAAATAAAATAATAATAATACGATTTTTTTTTCTAAGTTTTTTTTTTGTTAAAAGTAAAAAAAAATCGATAACTTTGTTTTAAATTATCACAGATTTATAGTTCAACCATTCGTTTTAAAGGTATTGATGAGACCTTTCGAAAGATACCCATCTTGAAAATTTACTCCCCTCGAGGGGGGACTTCCCCCCCAGGGGGGGTGGCGAAGCTCCTACACGTACAAAAATTTTTTCCCAGTTGACTATCTCTATTATAAATAATTATTGTAAATTTCATAATGATTACTAAAAAATAATTCTCTTTAAGCACATTTATACAAAATTTTGTCCTATATCACCATGTTAAAAATTTAGAAAAAGCGGGATGGCAACGCAACCTGTAAGATAATTTTTACCAAAAGTTGATAGGCACTAATTTATGTCAAGGTGCAACTACATACCAATTTGTATAAAATTCTGTGCAGTAGTTCCTGAGATACAGTTGCCACAAAATTTTGTCACACACACACACACACACACACACACAGACAGACAGACAGACAGACAGACAGACAGACATTTTCTAAAAATAGTCAAATCGTATTCTACAGCTCTCAAAACGTGTAAATCCATCAAAAACCCGAGGTCGAAAATTTTTACGAATCCAATACTTTCTCTATATTACATATAGAAGAAAGTAATAACCTTTATTATTGTGAACACTATAAGTACCGTATTTTCAGACGTATAACGCGCAGTTTACATTAGTGAGTTACACATCAGAAAATTTGATTTACAAATAAAGCTATGTTTTAATGAAACAAAAGCTTGTTAAGAAATAGTTTTTACTGTAAATTTAAATTTCTGGTCGACAAGTGATTTAACAAACCTGCGCGTTATACGCCGGAAAATACGGTAACTTGAAACATATTTGAAGAAGGAGAATGCCAAATAGCCAAAATTATAAAGATTTTTTTTTTTTTTTAGTTTCAATTTAATGGGGAACAAAAAAATAAATTATTTTGATTATTCAGATAAGTGAACAGATCAAATTCCTATGAAATTTAGAAACTTCATACTCATTCTTATTTGCCTGTGTTGTGACAAACATTAAACACAAAACATGGCACTAGATCACAGAACCAAAAATCGATATATATTGAATCAGCAAGAAAAATTTTTTTAATAATGGGAGCGAATGCCGAAGCTAAAAAAATAAGCATAAAAAAAAAAAAGAAAGAAATTAAAAATATATATATTATTAAACATTTCACCATAAATTTAAAATATTTTTCTCCGGTTTTTAATTTAATTTTAATATATATACTTTAAATTCCTTTCCATGAAAGTTTTAAGTTATTTGATTTAAGAAAAGATTAAAATTTAAATAATTCATAATACAATTACAAAGTGTATTTTATCGTTATTGAAATGCTCAGCTGTTAAATTTTTATCGATTAATCGATGTTTGCAAGGAATTAATTTATTTTTAATTTCTTTGTTTTGATGGCAACAGTTTATTCTCTGTGTTGCTTGATAGCTTTACATGTGGTTACTCTGATTTTTTTCCATTTTTCTCTCTGGTTTCATTGATCGTTTGATTTAATATTTTATTTCATTTCTCATTCAAAATGGTTTTGCTGCTCGATTGGAGCATGAACAATATATATATATCTGCTATTGTTAGCTATATTGTTTTATGAAATCTTGCAGCTCCGTCTGCTTTAAAGAAGTAAATGCTTCCTGATGAGTTAATACTTTTATTTTTAAGCATTTCTTAATTCCAATTAGTATTCCTGTGGTCCCTTATTAGTTCCCCATTATACTATAGGTAATCGCGAAAATTTTCGACCTCGGTTTTTTTACTTTTTTACACGTTTTCAGCATGTTTCTGTTTTTTTTACAGTAAGGTCCATTGTTCTTCCAGATTACAAAATTTCAGTTCAAAATTTTTTGTATTCACATTTATGATACAAAAGGATATATATTATAATTAAACTCTTTCTACACTGATTGTACAAATATGAATATTGGGTATATTCTTAAGAAATGAATAACGTACAAATTGCAACGGTAACGCCCACTTGCGGGGTTACAGATTTTCAAATGACGTTCATCTATGTCAGCGGTTGGGAAAATGTTAAGATGAAAATTTTTATATTAATGACTGCATGATATGACTATGTTCATGATAGCAGTGTTAACTATTATTTCGATTAATTTGGAGAGAATTTTTAAAAGTATCATTTCGCAAATCATGTATTGTTATAAAAATTATACAGTTTAAGAAATAACAAAAAATATCATGCTGAGTATAATTACTTCTTTTCTCCGTGCTTAGTTTAAAATAGTCTTCTAATGTTTAAATATATAAATTTATATACATGTCTATACAGAGTGTCCAAAACTTGTAAAATTTATTCCGGAGCATTTCAGTACCGCCCTTTTTTCTGCACCATAACAGGGGTCGTACTCTCCGCCCTTTTTTCAGGACACTCTCAGAAATAAAATAATTTCAAATTTATTGCTACTACTATATTTATAAAGTAATCTCTACTCTATATAATCACGGCACATACCAATAATTCTGCATGAAGTTAGTGATGGCTGATATAGCGAAAAATGTTTGTCTGTAAGAGTGTCCTGAAAAAAAGGCTGAGAGAATGCTGCCATATTTTTTTTTTTTTTTTTTTTTTTTTCCCACGTAATTTCTACTGCGACTGAATAGGAATAAAACATAATAAACAACATTTTAATTTATTCCAGTGTATTTTTAGACCCTCCTTTATTTCGAACCACTTTATTTATAAAATAATTTTCACCTATATTGTAACTGTTAATTTCTTGATTAACATTTTCGCGACCGCATATATTTGTCTTTTTAACAGTAATTTTTACCTTTGGGCGTTAATCTTTTATACTACACTAGTATATAACCCCGTCAAAAATGACGGAATGTGAACAATAAATCATGAAGATTACCACGTGAACATTTAAACGTATTTGCAATTTTTGTGTATAAATCAAATGTGTTTCCATATTTTATAGTTTTTGTTCTGAAATAAAAAAAAAATTCTACCCGATCAATAAATATGAATAACATTAAAAAAACTGCTAGTTGACAAAAAATATATGGTCAAATGGTATAATGGTCCTTTTTGCTGATGTGGGCGTGAGTAGTTTGAAGTGGTTTTGTATCTTATTGGATCTAAATATGAATCACAACATTTCTGTGATGGTTTTTGTACTGTGTTAAGATCAGTTTTATTTTTGATGTGTTGGTATTGGCATGTATGTATTAAATGCTAGAATTTTAATTTTAAAATTTATTACTATATCTATCATTTATATACATAAGAGTACTTAAGCTTCGGCATTCACCGGCATATTTTTAGTATTTTTATTATTTCAATTTCAGTATTCGCTGAACTTATAATCAAATATCATAATGCTCCCTGAATTTTTATGTGTAAATTATTGATAAGGAAAGAAAAAAAAAAAAAAAAGAAACAAACAAAAGAAAAAGAAAGAAAGAAAATGCATCGCTTCTGATGGAGACACAACCTAGTACCTTTGGTATGGTAATCCAAAGGGATACCGCGTCGCGATGTTTTCGTAGTCTGATCTGAAGCAGTCATGCTTATAAGAGGAGAAACGGCCAGGATTCGGCAAACGTTTTATGACAGAGAATGTAAGCTAAGAAAAAAGTTTTCAATAAAATGAAAAAAAAGAAAGAAACAATTATATTTTTACATTTTTGGTATTAACACTTAACGGATGAACCACATAAATCTACCTAAGACGAGCAACGTACATTTACGTTTGCTGTTTTAAAGGACGGAGTTATGTGGAAAAGTTATTCACTATGATATGTCAATTATGCAAATTCCACTTCTTCGTAATAGTAGATGTTTTATAGAATATCACATTCGTAAGGACTATTAGACAGGAAAATAAAAACTTTATACAGTTTTATTGAAAAATAATATTTATTCAATAAAACTACATTTCCTATTTATGCATGTTTATTTAATTCTTTTAAAAAAATTTCCGGAAACCAAGAGAGTCAAAGAAAATACAACTGATCTGTTAAGTGTTAATGATTTTTGTTATGAATGTACTGCAGTATTTCATTTTCATAACTGCCAACTTGTACGTTCTTTTTTCTACTAAAAGTTTTTTGTAAAAATTTTTAATTACGGACGAGGTTCCACCCTTGAATTATTATTTATTAAAATTATAGTCTCAAAATCTTTCATGTAAAGATGTTCTAAACTCCAAGCCCAGTTTCTACTTTGTTTGAAATCTTTTCGTTACATTTTTAAAAGCTTTTATGATATTTTTATTTATTTATTTTTCCCACGATTACCAGGGCCTGATTAAGGGGGAAGCTCGCTCTTACCGGAATATTTTTACAGTTATTTTTTATTTCATGTCATAGAAATTCCATGCTTTGAGGAGGAAATATTTTTTATAAAAAATGAACGGTGTAAAACAATCTAATTTACTCACCGTTATTAGACACCAGAATTCTTTTAAAATAATTTTTAATGAAGATTTTCTGTTTATTATAGGAGGAAAGTATTTGTTAAAAAATAACGGTGTAAGTATAAATAATGTGTGAAGAGTGAGCTCCCCCCTTAATCAGGCTCTGACGATTACAATCCTTCAAAAGACTTTAGCATACCTGCCAACTATCTCATTAATAATTACAATTGTTAACGCCTCTTGAAAAAATCGTCCTTTTTTTACACTACTTTCTTTTTAAAGTAATTCTCTCCATAAGTTGTCACGATTAAATACGAATAAAATTATTCTAAAAAATTATTGTTGTGAAAAAAAGAAAAAAAAAAAAAAAAAAAAGGCGGGTACAAAAAAAATTGTCCGCTTCATAATAAGATGGTTGATAAGTATGTTCAGTTTTATTGCTTTTGTTGAAGCAGTATACAGCAGCACAAAACTTGAGCATAATGTGAAACACTGTAAAATTATACAGAGATGCAATAATATTATTTCCGATCAATTTTCCATAGATAACACTGGCAATCAATAGGTAAATAAAACTAGAGGCGTGGCTTCTGTCGATAGTTGCTATTCCTGAATCTGTCAGTTGTTACTACGCAACTTGTCCCTCTCTTTTTTACTTTGCGAACACTAGTGATAAAAGTATTGTAATCATGTCAAAAATCCGAATTCGAGATTTTGATGTTTCTATACGTTTCGAGGACCCCTGAGTCCGTTTTCAATATTTTTACGATGATGTATGTAGGTGTGTGTATGTGTGTGTGTGTCTGTGAGTGAACACGCTAGCGTATAATAACGCTTTGTTCGAATAAGCTGAAAGTTGGTGCGTATATTGTAAGTCACCATAGTACGAACCCTATAGATTTTGGTGAATCTAGCACTTATAGTTTTTTACAGGGACACAAAGAAAAATTGTTTATCATTATGGTCAATGGCACCAAAATCTTAAAAGTGCGATAGCATCTAAACGCCTTATTCAATTGAGCAAAAAATTTATACACATATTATAGGTCACAGTTACTCAATCTGTATAGAGTTTGGAGAATCTGGCTCTTAGAGTTTATTTACAGGGGCACAAAGAATAATTCTTTATCATTATGGCCTATGGGTGCCAAATTTTTAAAAGTGCGATAGCGTCTAAACGTTTATTTAATCTGAACAAAAAATTTGTACACATGTTATAGGTCACAGTTGCACGAACTGTATAGATTTTGGTGAATTTAGCACTTACAATTTTTTACAGGGTCACAAAGAAAAATTCTGTATCATTATGGCCTGTGGGACCAAATTTTTACTTTCTTCTATATTCAATAGAAGAAAGTATTGGATTCGTAAAAATTTTCGACCTCGGGTTTTTGATGGATTTTCACGTTTTGAGAGCTGTAGAACACGATTTGACCATTTTTAGAAAATGTCTGTCTGTTTGTCTGTCAGTCTCTGTGTGTGTGTGACAAACTTTTGTGGCAACTGTAGCTCAGGAACTACTTCACAGAATTTCATACAAATTGGTATGTAGTTGCGACATAAATTAGTGCCTATCAACTTTTGGTAAAAATTGTCTTACAGGTTGCGTTGCCATCCCGCTTTTTCTAAATTTTTAGCATGGTGGTATAGCACAAAATTTTGTATAAATGTGCATAAAGAGAATTATTTTTTAATAATCATTATGAAATTTTCCAGAATTATCAATAATAGAGATAGTCAACTGGGAAAAAAAAATTGTATGCGTAGGAGCCTCGCCTTCCCCCCCCCCCCCCCTGAGATAATTTAAAATGAAGTTATCGATTTTTTTTTTTTTTTTTTTTTTTTTTTCATTTTTAACAAATATATATATATGTTTTTTTTTTTTATGTAATATTGACAATAAAATTGGCTTTTTATGGATACTTAGTGTTATACTCCTTCTCTAATATGGAAATCATCTGCATTATCATGGAAGATAATTTTTTAAAATAATAATTTTAATAAATTATTTTTACTGAGTGAATTTGTATAGGAAAATATAGAAGAAAGTCATGTGGTGGCCACAACATACTAGTTAAAAGTGCGATAGCATCTAAATGCCTTATTCAATTGAGCTGAAAATTTATATGAATATTATAAATCACTGCTTCTCTAACTATAAGCATTTTGGTGATTCTAGCATTTATAGGTTTTTTACAGGGACACAACGAAAATTCTTTATCATTATGATCTATGGGCTCAAAGTTCAGTAGCGTTAAATAAAACATCGTGTAATATATGGAGAAAAATACTCAAACACTTTATTATGGTTTTATCTCTTTTGTTTGTTTAACAACTCCCTTTTCTTTACTTTATCTACAAAACTGTTAATTACTCAATGTTCGGAAAGTCGAGTAGAGTCACTCCAGATTTTTTTTTTTTTTTTTCTGAGTTTTATGAAATTTTGAAAAAATTACTAAATATGGAGAGTTGAAGTTTTTACATATAAAATTTAATAAATTATGAAAGCTTGGAGTTCTTTATTATTAATATAAGTTTTTAAGGCGGATTGCATAAAAAAATTACCATACCTGGAAACATTTATAATTTATCCCGTAAGTACTGTAAGCACCGCCCCTTTCTAAACTAGTATGATATTAAAAAAAAAAAATTCTCCACCATATAATTATGATGAAAAAAAGATAAAGTTTTTAAAAACGTACTTGTAGTAAAACCACAACCCGTTCCAACTTTCGTTGAGAGCGGACGTACTTTCCTGAGCTCCGCGCTGCGGCATCTAACGGCGTAAGCCTAACCAGTTTTATTACAAGAGTGCAAGTGCTACTGTGAACCGAAGAGCCTTTTTCAAGGCTATAATCCGAGGGGATCAGTAGTCTTCACTCGTGAAGACTAAGCTATTTTTTCTTGTGATTATTCTCCTGATCAACTAAGTATAATTTAGTATTTAAACTTCTAATGGCTGTCAGTTTCAATGGCTTTCCGCTATCGGATGATCATATTGTGGCCGGGGTAATTTCTGGCCAGGTTAAGCCACAATTTCAGGATCTCTTTCGAGAAAGACACTCTGTCGACACACAACTCAAAACACTTGTGGACAAGTACATGGCTTACAACGATGCCATAGTACAGAATTACCAAGAGCAACTTCAAACCAACCAGGACGACGCACTAGAAAAAGGGGTGAGTGTCTATACCTATGATTCCTTAAATGCAATTAGAGAGCCAACGGCTGATAAATTAATTAAACTTAAAAGTTTTTATGAATTCTGTCAAAACTCCCTTAACAAAAATTGTCAGGAAATACTAAATCAAATTCTATATTATAACTCTGAGTTTAAAACCCCCAATAATCCTCGAAAAAGAAAAAATAGTATTAAATCTAATGAGAACAAATCTAAATCTACAGGTCCGAAAGACCACATTATAACCAAAAATGCTTTTGAAGCACTAAATAACGACACAGACCTTGACTCTGATCACGATAACGACCTAATGGACGCTACATCTAACAATAATATTGCCACCAACAACAATACTAACGAATATGAGTAATCAAAAAATACTCGCATTAATCCGTTCTATATTGAAATCACAGGCACATGGAGCTCCATGGCTAAAGAAGTTGCAGAACTATCTAAAGTAAGACCACTAATAAAACTTTCAGGCCAGTTACTTAAAGTAACCAACAAAAATATTGATGATTTTAGGGCCACACAGAAAACCTACAAGATAAACAATTCAAATATACCACACTAAATCCGGTTGACGAACGTCCCCGAAAAATTTGCATGAGAGGCATACCATGCCATACTGACCCCAACATTATTATAGAAGGTCTTGCTGAGCATAACTTCAGAGCCACTAGAGCGGCCATGCTCAAAAACTGGAAAACCTATGCCTATATACATGGTTAATATTGTCCCATGCGATAATTTCGACCGCATTTATGAAATGAAAGAAATTTCCTTTATTTCCGTTAACATCGAAAGATTCAAATTTGGTCCTATTAAGCAGTGCTACCGCTGCAAAGCGTTTGGACACGCTTTTGAAATTTGTGGATTAACGCCTAAATGCGTCAAATGTGCAGGTGAACACCTCTCTAACCAATGTCCAAAAACTGGAAAGATTACACCTAAATGCGCCAACTGCGGCCAAGATCACCCTGCAACCTACCGTAGTTGCTCTAAAAACCCATTTAATACCAAAAAGAAAAACCCTGAAACAAAACCAAACCCCCCCAAACCAAAACCCGTTAAACACTTAAAAGAAAGTTATCAACTCATCGAAATCCTTAAGAATTTCAACTACACTAAAACTACAACAAAACCGCTGAAAACACTACTACCAACAACGAAACTCCTACTCTAAACCAAAACAAGAAAAATAATAATGAAACTAAGACTTTTCTCCCCAACGAGGAAGCCATAAATTCAAAAAACACACAAAAAACTCCGGATGACTCTATTGCTATTAGCAGCGAAGAGGAATTTCCTAGCTTAACTTCAAACAACAACAGTAACCAAAATTCTAACACCAATATGCAAGCTGACAATACACATAACCAGCCTACTAGCCAAAATACGGCCACAACATAATTTCTACCGATTTTTCTGAAATTTGCAATACGTTTAAAGATCTCAAAGAACTGCTAGAAATTACCAAATTTATTTTTTTCTTTAGGAATATAGCCCAAAAAATGAAAAATTATACTAATCCAATTGACAAAATGTTTGTTATTATTAAGGAAATAGACCAATTTGAAAATATGCTTTCTTCACTTAATCATGACTAACGTCTCTTCTAACTATTTTTCTTCTCTTCTCGTTCTGTCATGGAACAGCAATTGCCTTAAAAACCGAATTAACGAGCTTAGACACTTTCTCAAACTTTATCCGTCCTACATCCTATTAATCCAGGAAACTCTCAAACCCACATGTAGCATTAAGATACCGGGCTATACGCTTTACCACACACCCAGACAGAACTCCAACTTTGGCGGCACTGCTATTTATATCAAAAATCACATTCCACATTATCATTACACACCTAAATCTTATAACAACATTGACCACACTGGTATTGTCGTCAATTTTCCACATCTAAATTTATTCATAGCCTCCACTTACATACAACACGGACGTAACTACCCTGTTGACGACATTAGCGACCTGCTATCTCACTTCACCTGTTGCTTTATAGCCGGTGACTTTAATGCACATAACACAAGATGGAATTGTCTTCGTACAAATAGTCGAGGTAGATCTTTACACAACCTCATCAATCATTACACTCTCAGCCTTCATGCTCCTTCCACTCCCACACACTACCAGTATCATAATGCTAATCCTTCAATAATTGATTTTGCTTTATCCAAAAACCTTCCTTATCCAATTAACACTAATGTTATTAACGACTTAAGTTCAGATCATATTCCTATCTCTTTTCAAATTGATTTTATAAATCCAATCTCTCCTCCTCCCTCTGTTTCTATCAACTGGACTAAATACCATATCTATTTGAATAATATTAACATCACGCAGCCTACTATTAGTAACACTAATGACCTTGAGAATGCTGTAATTAACCTCCATAATCATATTAATAATACTCAAAATTACGCGACTCACACCTACTTCAAAGACAACAAAAAATTCCTCTTCCCTAACCATATTCATAATATTGTTGCGTACTTGGGGGTTCGCGAGTTGTCCGAGAATGAAAGGCCAAACTTACAAAAATTCAGTAATTTAATCACAGAAAGTTCCAAAAAAAAAAAAAAAAAAATACAGGTCTATAAACCAATTATCAGCTTCAATTCAAGCAATAACCACAGCTTAAACAACAGCTGTCAATAGCAAATCCACAGTACAAACTGTATAGCAATAACACTTGAAGCAAGTCTCTCTCAAAGAAGCTCAGAGCAATACAAGTACTAGCGAAGCTGGTTGAAAACTGAACTGAACTGACTCTGCCTTGGCGAGAGAGCGCTTCTTATATACTGTTCCATGGAACCCAGATTTTTCGAGAAAACTCTAGAAAGTGGTCAACCAATCAACTTAGAGCTTCCATATTTGGTATATCCCATATAAGGATTTTCTCGCCAAGGTCGCCAAAACAATCGCCAAGGTGGTAAAAAGTCGCCAAATTTGGCGCCAAATCCATTACCTGCCTTATTGGGGCTTTTTAATGCATTTTTAAGGGAAAATAAGGCTATTTCAACGCTATAACGACTAGAAATGCACAAAATTAGCACTTTATCAACTTACTAAGCCTCTTTGAAAGAATTTATACAAAAATAAACACAATTATTTACAATTTTGTAACAATATAATTAAAACTAGAAACCGTACTCGTAGGCTTTACCAACGAACCAGAGATCCCTCACTAAAAACGATTATTAACAATCTTAATAACACTATCAAAACCAAAATTTACCTTGAAAAGCAAAAATCATGGAATTCTTTTATTTCAGAACTCACCCCAGAGGATAACTCACTCTGGCAGATCAAACGCAAATTAAACAATAACTATACCTCTATTCCTCCTCTCGATTACAATAATAAAACTAACTACACTGATTCTGATGTCCAATGCTCTCGCCACTGCTCACGAAGAACAGTTTTCGCCTAATACTTACATATCTAATAATTGTCATCTTGGCCAGGTCCATAACTCGGTCCATAATTTCCTCTCCACCCCATTTAACCCGCCTACTACCAATGTCCAAACTTACGAAATTCTTAACATAATTAAAAGCCTTAAAAAAAGAAAAACTCCTGGTATAGACAAAATTTCTAACAATGCTATCAAATATCTACCTATTAATTTTCTATTTTAACTGACTTGTATTATTAACAACATCCACAAATATGCTTATTTTCCTAAAACTTGGAAAACTTTTGTGATTTCTCCTATCCCTAAACCTCTCAGTAACTTAAATAATCCAATTAATTTTCGTCCTATTTCTCTCTTACCCTCCCTCAATAAAGTTGTTGAACGTGTCATCAGAACTCGTCTCGTCATACACCTCAATGACAACAACATTCTTATGCCTGAACAATTTGGTTTCAGAGCAAAACATTCCACCCAACACCAACTTTTACGCGTTGTGGAATTCCTTAGTGAAAACCACAATGCGAAAATACCTGCCGCCGCCATCTTTCTTGATGTCGCTAAGGCCTTTGATAAGGTATAGCATGAAGGCCTTATTTCCAAGTTAATTCAGCTCAATTTTCCTGCCTACCTAATACACTTAATACACAACTACCTTAGCGACCGAACCTTTGTCGCCCGTGTCAACAACATGCATTCTCAACCAAAAAACATCACCGCTGGCATCCTTCAAGGCTCTGTCATCGGACCTACTCTGTTCAACATATACTTCAACGATATTCCACGTCACACTCGTACCAACTTAGCACTCTATGCGAACGACACTGTCATCTACATGGCGAGCAGATACCCTAAAATTACACATAAACACCTTCAAGAACATATTGACACCTTAATAGACTGGTTCAATGAATGGCGCGTTTGCATCAATGAATCAAAAACTAAGGCTATCTACTTCTCCCGTCAGCTCATCCAACTCAGCAGAATCTTAATCAACAACACTGCTATTCCCTGGCTAAATGACACAAAATACCTAGGTGTTCAACTTGACAAAAACCTCAAGATTAATTATCAAGATGGGTATATTTCGAAAGGACTCGTCAATACCTTTAAAACGAATGGTTGAACTACAGATCTGTGATAATTTCAAACAAAGTTATCGATTTTGTTTTTTACTTTTAACGAAAAAAAAAATTAATTTTTTTTGTTTGTTTGTTTGTTTGTTGTTATTGAGAATAAAAAGGACTTTTTTTTTTTTTTTGGGGGGGGGGGGGGTATTTAGTGTTATACTACTTTTCTAATATGGAAATCCTCTCCATTATCATGGAAAATAATTTTTTTTAAATAATAAATTTAATAAATTATTTTGACTGAGTGAATTTGCAAAGGAAAATATAGAAGAAAGCCATGTGGTGGCCACAACATACTAGTTTTTCATTCCCTGTCATTGAGTATCTATGTATAATGCCCTTTCATTTACTAATTATAGTCTACTTCATTATTAATTAAATTTAACCTTCTTTTTTCTTTTTCTTTCTTTCACTTACTGCAGGCGAGAAAAAAAAGTAAGCATTTAAATTTTAATGGCAAATTATTTACTTAAAAAAATAATAATAATCTACGTATTTAGAAAAAGGAAAAAGAGAAGTAATGGGCCAAATGTGGATTGAAATAGAAAACTATTTCTCGACAAAATCGTTCTAAGTTATTACATTTTACTGTCTCTAAATTAGGATCTTTAAAAATTTTCATTATGAGCCATGAAATCACATGGTTTAGTTTACAATTTATACACTTCCTTTTCAGAACGCACGAAACTCGGATCCTCGGCAATCACTATCACACATGTTAAAACAGAAAAACATCACTGGACACGACCTACCTCGCTGAGCATGAATCTGAAAACGCATGAAACTCGGTTTCGCGGCAATCACTATTACGCATGTTAAAACCAAGAAAAAAAAAAATCACTGGGCACCCCTACCTCGCTGTTAATGAATCTGAAAACACAAGAAACTCAGTTCCGCGGCAATAACTATCACGCATGTTAAAACCAAAAAAACATCACTGGACACCCCTACCTTGCTGTGCATGAATCTGAAATCACACGAAACTCGTTTTCGCAGCAATCACTGTCAAGCATGTTAAAACCAAAAAAAAAAAAAAAAAATCACTGGACACCCCTTCCTCAAATCAATGAAAAACAAATAAACCAATCAAATCTCTCGTAATTCCTATTAACGTAGCACTAGTTCAACGTAAAGTACACTCAAATCAATGAAAATCAAATAAACCACCCAAGTTAAAATCCATGCTAGTACCAGCAAAGAAAATAGGCTAGTTATTGCTATGTTTTGCTTTGTCTGCTAGATTTTCATGCTGTTATATGCTTTATAATGCTAGCCAGCATAAAATGCTATATTAGCTAGCTTACACAGCAATAGCACGACAAGCTATATAATATACAAGCATTTTATGCTTATTTGTTGTTTAAGCTTTTCCAAAGCCTGGAGAGGTATGTACCTTAACAAGCTATTATGTGCTTTTCTATGCTTGCCAGCGTAATATGTTATGTCGGCAGCTTAAGTAGAAATAGCATGGCATGCTAGATGCCAGTGAGAAGTGAGAAAATAGCAACAAAAAAGCATCTGTTGGTTGTGAATTACTGCTAGTATAGCAGAAATTTCAAGCAAATAGTAGTCATAATTACTGCTGGACCAGCAACATACTATTCAAGCAACAGAAGCTGGATTATGTATAAACTGTGCCAATACACACCATGACTTGCTGGTAATTTTGGTGGAACAAGCAAACATTTTTGGTATTTTATGCTATTTTACATGCTGGGATACAGCATTTAATGCTAGACTAGCAAACAAATACCAGCAAGAATTTTAACTTGGGCAATCAAATCTTTTGTAATTCCTCATAAGGTAGCTCTAGTTCAACATAAGATACACTCAAATCAACGAAAATCAAATAAATAAATCAAATCTCTAGTAATTCCTCATAACGTAGGTGTAGTTCAATGTAAAATACACTAAAATCAACGAAAATCAAACAAACCAATCAAATCTCTCCTAAGAATCTCCATTCTGCGTCATTAAAGAAATGGGAAGTTTTATTGTCATATTTTTATTAATTAAAAGAAAACGAATCAAAAATTCGAAAATCTGACTTCGATTTGCACAATGACCCTTCGGAGGGCACCTTTGTGTTAAATCACGTGATTGTCCGAGCTACCGTTTTCGAGAACGGTGAAGTAAATATACATATATATATACAAATATCGCTCACTTAGTAGTATAAGATATATCCAAAAGAAATATTTTAAATGAAATATTTAATAAATTCAAATTGCATAAATTAAATATTTTATTTAAGTTAAAATAAAAATTTAAGATAAAATAATTTTTGTGTAATATTTAAACATAAATATTATAAACCTAACATATTTTAAATATTTAATTTTAAATTTTTATTGTAATCTAACATTTTTCTCTATTTTTAATTTATTTTTAAGTTAAGTAAACTATAAAAAAATAAATTCTATAACAGATTAATATACATGTAATTTGTAATAAATTTAAATCTGTATTGATGATATCTGAAAGAAATGTCATTTTTATTTTTAAAGATTTTTTTTCCCCTTGTTGTTTAAATTACCTGTTAATTAACTTTTCATAAAATAACTTTGCTGTTTTTAAGAAAACATTTTAGCTCATCTAATTTTTAAAATCTCTACGTAGTCTATTAGTTAAAAAATTGCAATTATTTTAGTGAAATATGGCAAGAAATATTTCGGAGGGAAGGGTTTGAAAAAAAAAGCGTTTTTCCCATTTGAAATATCTTTGTATTAAAAGAATACATATAAATTAAGAAAGTGTGTCAAAACGGTGATACCTCATTAAAAGCTGTATAATTTGCATGAATCCAAGAATTTATATAAAATCCGTACGCATGCTCTTTAGCAACAACTTCCGCAGAGAGCCTGCACGTCAGCGTGACGCTATGCTTACGCCCCATTGACGGTACTTAAGGGCCTGCTTCACTCATCGCCGACGGAAGCCGAAGCTAATGTTATTCTGTGGGAAATATTTCTTTACAAATAACTTATTAACTAATACATATTTTTAAATTCTGTTTTCACATTCTGAAAATTCCCAGCTGTTAAATTGACGGACGTTTTTTAAAAAATAATTTTTTTTAATTTTTTATATTTTATTTTGAAGCTGCAGCATACGAATTTTCAATATGTGAAATTTTTTCATTTTGCAATTTCAAAATAAAATATTAAAAATTAAAAAAAAATAATAATAATAATACATTTTTAAAAAAGGCCCGTCAATTTAAAAGTTGGGAATTTTCTGAATGTGAAAACTAGGGCTGGAGTATTTATCAATATATCCCCAAGTATCAATATTTTTTTAATATCGCAATAACGATATTAAAGATCTTGCTCCGCCGATATATCCCTCTAACGATATTTCTTAGCGCGCACTGAGCGATCGATCGATGCGCCGATAAATAATGTTTAATGCCAATCTTAAATACCTTCTTCAAATCCTGCTTTCTCTACTAGCACCATCACCACGCACCGAACAAAGCGAACGCTGTATAGCTTATACTAATGCAAGCCCTTGTGCACGCTCCATCCATGTGCCGATAAATAATAATGAACGCCAATATTAAATACCTTCTTCTAATTCTGATTTCCCCACTAAGCATGCATCACCACGCACCGAATGAAAAGAGAGCTGAATAGTGCAACCCTTTTTCTTTTACCCTCCCTCCTGTTCTATTGCCCACTGACTAAAATAGGGAAACATAATCCCAACTCCCAACCCCAAACGATATCTCTCGTTCATTAAGAAAAAAACTAAGTTACCGCAGTGTATCTACTCTCTTTATCTTTGTTCGTGCTATCTACCAAATCGAAAATATCACTGTCCAAAAAGTCTGAATGATATTCATCAAGAAAATTAAGTTATCACAGTATATTGACTTCCCACTCTACATTCATGCATTTACTGACCTTAAACGATAATATGAAAGAATTTATACTATCGTTAGTATAAGTTCTTTGATAATATTGCACATCACCGCTCGTGGATCGTAGGTGTAATACCACAGACAAGGCGATACAAAAACAAACGCTTATTGAGTGATGACGAATGAAAACAATATCTTTTGTTTAGCTCATTTCCTGCTATTGGTTCATTGCTATTGGTTTATTTCAAAGTATTGATATCTTCTGGCCAATAAGATGCGAGCTTCAACATGTGTTTAACAAAGATCATCAAAGCCGAACTGATCCGCGATTGTAATGAAATGCTCGCCCTCTGGTGGGCTAAGGGGGAATTACAATTAACATGCTTTAATTCGGCTTTCATCAAGCCGCTATTTCTTGTCGATGTTTAGTTTCACATATATTTATTGAATAAAAGCGAATAAATCCGGTAAAAAAGATAACACATACTGTTGTGTGCTACAGTGTAACTCCAAAGGATCAAGAAATCCAGAATTAAGCTTCCATTTATTTCCAAATGACAAATTAAAATTTCAGTTGCTTCGGCTAATGGAAGTAAAGAATTAATCAGATGATTTGAAACTAATATTTGTTCAACTTCAGTTAAAAATCTGCTTCCGATCGAACTTTGAATAAACTGAAATATTTTTTTCCAGAAGCAATCAATTTTCCATGATGTAATCGCGGAGAAATTATAGTACGAATATTAAGTAGAATAACAAAAAGAACAATAAAAAATACATGTGGCTATTATATTTACTAGCAACAAAAGCTGAAAAAGCGCCATCTATCGATCATTACAAACGCGGATAGCTACTAGAGTTTTTTTGCAAATTTTCTTAGCGTTAAATAAAAAAATTCTGAAAATATAAGCAATAAAAGAATGTATTTTATTATTATTATTATTATTATTATTATTATTAAATATTTCGATAAAATATTTTTTTATTAAGGCTGTACATCAGTCAGATAGCTCCCTTTCGCCTTTCCCATGCTATCTAATGGGATTTTCGTTGCTTCGTTTTATAAAAATATCTCATTCAAAAATGAAGTTTTTCGAATTCTGTTTTTTTGAATATTACTCTTTGAACGGGTCGCCTTTTAGTTTGGTGAACAATTTTTCGAAAGAATTAATTAAATATTTTATTTCAATAAGTAAATTATGGACTCTAAGTGTGGATCTCTAAGTAAAATATTTAAATTTATTTTTTCGAAAAATTGCTCACTAAGCTAAAAAACGACCTGTTTAAAGAGTAATATTCAAAAAACAGAATTTAAGCTAAAAGACGTCCTGTTCAAAGAGTAATATTCAAAAAACAGAGTTCATTTTTTAATAAAATATTTTTATGAAACGACGCGACAAAAATCCCATTGGATAACATGGGAAAGGAGAAAGGGTGCTATCTGACTGATGTAAAATAAAGTTTTATCTTCAGTAATTTTACAGTGACAGTTTCTTTATAGAATTATATAATATTGGATAGTTTATTACTTTTTTTTTTATGCAGCATTTATCTTTTCTCTTTCCTTTTCTTTCTTTCTTTCTTTTTTTTTTTTTTTTTTTTTTTTTCTTTTAAGCCGTACATGTTAAATAAAATTGGTTTAAATGCAAAATGAGTTACTTTAAGTAACAAAATGAAACTTTAACATAATTTTGTTTGAATAATATAATTTTTATACTGACAATGTATACATATATATATATATATGGGAAATTATATTTCTCAATTATTACCTTTACTTCCTTTGTGTGACGTCACTGCTATGTAGTTATGACGATATTACTACGTCACTGTTTGTATCAGCCTTTCAATGTATGCGCACGCACCGAGAAGCGCACCTGTTTTATTCAGATGATGTTTAATCGTTGTCGAGGGAAAGACGTTCCCGCTTGGATGTAAACCAATGTTTAGTTATTGAGTTGACGTGGAGCGGTTGTGTGAAAGACAGACGGTCTTCTCCGCTCGTAAAATATGTATATGTTAGTGTTTCTGTAATGTCCCTTTTCTTTATTTAATAAATGTCGTAATGTTATACTGGTCTGTAGCCGTTTCCCTATATTTTTGGGGGCTCGACCTACCCCGTTAAATTCTACCCCTAGATAGACGTTACTAACGGAAAAGCCGCTATTTTGTTTTCAACACAGTAGCGTGAAGACGAATGTTTCATTTATTTTTTCTTAATAAAATGACTGACGAAGTATCCTATAGTTGATAAGACGTTTGAAATATTTAATAGACGTTCTCAAGTGCTCTTCATTTTATCTTGAAATGTTCTTCGTTTCATCTAATGGACGTTATTCCATAACGGACGAAATTGTCCGTTTTTTTTTAATGAAATACCAGAGTTGCAAGTAATATTATTTTATATGCCAACATCATGCCGATGACTTGGAGTTTTTCAGTATTAGTGCTCCCTTCTTCATGATCGACGTATTCTTGTTCTTAAAGTGCTTCATTTCCGAAGTGATTCTATTTCAGGTTTTGTTCCTGATGTTTTTTTTTCTACCTTCGTTAGCTGCAATAACCATCGCTGCATCTGCATGGGACTGTCCTTAATGTCAGGTACGAGCATGCATTTTTTTTTCTCCTCTTTGTATAATAGTATATAAAAAAAAAAAAAAAAAAAAAAAAAAAAATTCATTTGTAGTTTAAATTTGGATTTAAATTAATTCATTGCCGTTTTACGCCCTTTAAAGATGACTTGCTTGTTGATTTTATATAAATAAAGAGTTTTCTTCCCCCATATTTAATTGCTTTCCATGAATAAAGAGATATTCTGTTCCCCAACATTTATTTATTGTTCCTAAAATATATATGTTCTGGTTTTAATCCATTTTTTCCCCCAATATTTGCTTAAAAAAAAAAAAAGAACAATTTTTTTTATTTACTTCGGTTTTCTTATTTTATGTTTCTTGCATCCTAAAAATGACCCTTAAATTAGGCGACCTTCCGCTAGTTGCAAATTCTTTGAAATATTCTAAAACAAATACCATAAAATTGCTAAACACGCTATTAGGATACCCAACATTTGACCATCAATCGCGTAAACGTATGCGAAATTTTAGCGGTTTTACTGCCGATTTCGACATTAATAAACATCAAGAACAAATTTTAAAATCATTTTCTTTGTCCGATTTTATATCAATCGCTAATTCGCTACATTTAGAACCAGTCGGTAGTAAGGAAAATTTATGTAAAGACATTTTTCATGCACTTACTAATTTATCTGAATTTCAGAAAACATTAGATACTAGTTTTTTGTCAGACGAAGACGATCTCAGTGTAAATAATCATTCTGTTGAAACCCATTCTTCGATCGTTCCAAATAGTTCTGTTTTTCAAACCCAAAGCGAAACTTTTATCCCTTCGGGTGTTCAAAATATTTCTCCGAATGACGCTGCAGACGCAATGTCTGATTTGAGTAATCATTTCTGGTTCCTCCTTCGAGATTTAGCTAGCACATGTAGAACTTTTTCTGGAAATGATTCATATTCTATTCGTAATTTCTTTAATGACATAGAGGAACAATTCTGTTTATTTCCTAGTCTTACCGATCAACAAAAACTTATCTTTGCTAAACGTTTAATTAATGGTTCTGCTAAACATTTTTATTTTCGCAACGAAATATTAATACTTACGAGTCATTTAAAGCCGCGTTAATTTCTGAATTTTTGGATACCATACCATCCATCGAAATACATAAACAGTTAGAAAACAGAAAAATGCGTCCTAATGAAACTGCTACGCAATATTTTTTAGCGATGCGTGAAATTGCTAACCGCGGTAATGCTATTATTGACGATTCTTCGGTAATTCAATACACCATTCAAGGTATACAGGGTAACCCCTCTGAGAAAATTCTTCTCTGTGGAGCAAAATCTTTTTCAGAATTTAAAGAAAAATTGCGTATTTATGAAACTGCTCTTAATACAATAAACTTAAATCAACGAAATTCAGTTAATTATAAACAAACATATGACAGTCGAAAACGCAGTACTGGTCACACACAACCAGCTTTCACTCGCGAATCCAAATTTAATATTGGTCCGGCATCTCAAAATAAATTACGTTGTTTCAGTTGTAACGATATCGGTCACTTATCTAAATTTTGTCCTAACCGTTCTCGTGGCCCTAGGTGCCTTGCATGTGGTCTTTTTGGACACAAGTCTACCGATTGCCGCCGAACCGCTGCAAATGACGGACCTCCTTCCAGAGATAGAGTTAACACTGTACATGAATCGCATGCTTCTCATATGTGTAAACAAGTTAAAATTAGTGGTAATGAATTAACTGGTTTGGTTGATACTGGTAGTCAGTTAACCCTTTTGAAACATTCTGCATGGTTAAAAATAGGTTCCCCACCTTTGTTAAAAACTAATAAATCCTTAACTGGTTTTGGCTTTGCGCGTATACATGTTATCGGTACTTTTAATTCTTTTATTACTATAGACGATCAAGAGTTTTCAGCAACTATTTCAGTGGTACCCGACGTGTCCACATTTTATGATCTTATAATTGGATGTGACGTCATCCTACAAGCGAACATTAGCATTTCACCCACCGATGTTACTTTTTCTAGTTTTTCACAACAAAATGAGTGTACCGCAGATCCAAATTTTATCATGACGATCACTGACGATAATCCCAAATTTGATATTGGTCCTAATGTTTCACGACATATTCGTAACGACATTAACAAACTGTTGTCGACCTATAAACCTAATAAAATCAAAACTGCGAACATTGAGCTTAACATCACTTTAACTGACGATACACCTATTTTTCACTCACCCCGACGTCTACCCTTTACCGAACGAGACATTGTAGACGCACAAGTCTCTGAATGGCTTAAAGATGGTATTATCGAACCAGTGTCCTCCCCATATGCCAGCCAAGTTGTAGTTGTTCGAAAAAAAGATGGTAAACACAGAGTTTGCATCGATTACAGGAAGCTCAATCGTAAGTTAGTTAAAGATCACTAACCCCTCCCCCTAATTGATGATATTTTAGATCGACTTCAACATGCAAAAATTTTTAGTATGATAGACCTACGTAATGGATTTTTTCATGTACCCGTAAACAAACAGAGCCGCCCTTTCACTAGTTTTGTAACCCATAACGGTCAATTCCAATTTCGCTACATGCCTTTCGGACTTAGTTCCTGCCCTTGGTGCAAATAAAACACAGATCACATATTAGCTGTGTTAAAATATGATTTAAAAATAATTAAAGCTTAAAATGGGAAGAATAGAGGACAAACTATACAGAGGTATACTAAAAAGCAACTGTATAAGTTATAAGAAACACAAAATATTGATTCACTTTTTATGCATTTTTTTTTTTTTTTTTTTTTTTTTTTAATGATAAAGTTATGGTAATAATATACCAAAATACATGGAAAACACTCTATACTTGTATACTTTAAAATTCGTGTGCATATGTCTTTAAAAAATAACAAATGTCTATTTTTTCCTATCTTGAAAGAAATATCGCAATATATCACTAATATCGATATTAACTTGGTGATATATCGCGATATTTAACTTCTGATATCGTCCAGCACTAATGAAAACAGAATTTAAAAATATGTATTAGTTAACAAGTTATTTCTAAGGAAAATTTCCACATAGAACAACATTAACCCAGTCTTCCGGCGGCGATATGTGAAGAGGAGAGCCGTTAACCATCCTTCCCGATATCGAACTGCTTGCGCTATGCAGCAACCCTCTAGCGTGAGTTTGATATTACATGAATATACTCAAACGAAGTTATGGCACAAAAATAATATTTAAAAACACTATTGAAACGTTTCCGGTATAAATATTTATGTGCACCTGTAATATATGCTCATTTTTTTCTTTTTATTCAAATTAAGAACATTCATTTTTTAAGTATGAAAAGTTAATTTGGCTTGATTTAGAAATAATAAATTTTATTTAAAATAATAATAATAATAATAATAATATAGTACTCAGTTTTATTAGGCATGCATGTAATAGTTTTCTTCTATAAAAAAAATAAAATAAAATAAAATAAAATAAAAAATAGGGGAGGTTAAAAACATTGATAAGTGGTAAAACATCAAAAGATTTCTTTCAGAATTTAAGATTTAATATCATTCATTGGTAATTTTATTACCACAGTGAATTTTTCACCACAATATGTTTTTGTGCACGACAATGTTAACTCGCAATATGATTTTTTTTCTCCCCCTTATTATTATTAATATTATTATTCGTCTCGAGATTAAATTTATACAGCATTGAAAATTTAACTTATAGAATAAAGCAAACAAGTGCGTTTATTTATTATTGCGTTTTTCTCCAAAATATTTCAAGTCTCATGATTTGACTTTGATTTTAATTTTGAGAAGCGCAGAAAAATAAAATATGTGGTTCCTCGTGCTATTGACACTTTTGCAACCACATGTTTCTGTCTTTTTCACAGTAAGGTCCGTTGTTCTTCTAGGCAAGACCTTCTAGATATTTAGCAGGCCTAGGCAGCATTTTCGCCGCTAGGGGAAAGGAGGGAGAGTTGTTTGCCGGGCACTATAGTATGCAGATATCGTAAATGAATTGTTGCATGTATAGTTTCTTCATTTTTGGTTAATTTATGAGTAATACTTATATGTAATGTATGGATTTAAAAATACTAACCACATTTTTCAAAACATGAAGGGGAAAAAAAAAAAAAAAAAAAAAAAAAAAAAACCCTGTGGAACATTATAATGAAACTGTAGAAATTTTTCGTTGTAACATCATATAAATTTCGAGATAAAATATTAATTATATCTGTACTTAATTTTTTAAGTATGAGAAAAACTTTCATTTGAGTAATGCAATTTGAAAATAACACAGAAATAGCTTATTTTAAATTGTATTTATAAATAATAACAGAGAAATTCGCATATTTGAGTTCTTTTTGAATGACAATAAAGAGAAGAAAAATTCATTAATCAGTTACTATTTGTTTAAAATAAAATTCTATACAAAATATGGCAATCAAGATTTGATAAAATAATATTTTAGTGCTTAATAATTTTGTTCTTCCAAAAAAAAAAAAAAAAAAAAAAAAAAAAATTCTCTCTTTCTTTTTTTTAGCTAATTTTTATGAGAAAAACAGAAGTAGACAAAATATTATCTTAACTTGTTTATCATAAACTGCAGAATTTTTTTTTTATTAATATGACATTACTAAAATTTTGACATGAAAATATTATTTTATTGTATCAATATTTTTAATTTTTTTTTAATACTTACGTAAAAGTTTTATATCAGTAATGTAATTTAAAAAATAGCTTGTGACAAGCTTATTACAAATAAAAAGATAATTTAATTTATTTAGGCTCTTTTAAAATTAACTTTCTGGTAGTAAAATAATAATAATAATAATAACAATAATAATAATCTAAAAAAGAAGAAAGCTGTTAATTTGTTATACTAATTAATTAATAGTTTTTACAAAATAAAGTTCTGTATTAAATGAGCAACCAACATTTGATGAAATAACTGAACGTTGCTCCAACAAAAATAATTGAATGTTTTTCCATTGCTCCAACAAATAAAACAAGAAAATAAAATAATGACGCCCCCTTTTTTTTTTAATCTGCAAGGAAAAAATAATAATAATAAATGAATATTTAATTACTAATTACAAAATCAAAATCTTCTTCATTATAACATTATCTAAATTCCAAAACTTTTATTATTATTATGATGTCAATATTGAAAAGTTTCACTCTCTCCTTCTGTATATCTATCTATCTAAGAAAAGTTTTTTATCAAGAAAATTAAAAAATAGCTTAATTTCAAATTGGAGTTATAGTTAAACAGATAATTTATTTTTTTAAATTATAAGGAGAAAAAAAGGGGGGGGATGTATTAATTTCCTAGTTATTTATAAGGTGAAATTGTGTAAAAATTAAGCAATGGAGATATAATAAAGTAACAGCCTTTTTTCTAATGTTTAATTAGTACACGGGTGAAACAAAATAAATTAAAACAAAAATAATCTGTAAAATAGCCCTTAATTTATTGAAAAATGTGGGATGCTTTCTTTTTTTCCTGTAATTGGAATGTATTATTATTTGTTCATATATGCAAGATGAATAATTATTTAAGGTGCACAAGAATTAAACATTAATATCATTTAAACTATGGGAAATGATTAATATTTTTGAATCTTTAAAAGTACTTTTTAAAAAAACTGCATTAGAAAAAGAAGTAGATAAGTAATTAATAGAAAAAATTAATAAGAAAGGCAGATGATAGTTTAGAAATTGTAAAATCATTTCTCATACGAAAAATCTTACTATTATAAGTGCATACGATATCATTTAAGTATTATATTTGCAAATCTGATTAGAGTATATTTCGGTAACATATTATTTAATCAAAATATATCAAAAATTTGAAAAGAATAATTAAATGTAGGTAATGTCATGTAAAAATATGAAGAAATTAAAGGGATTTATATAAGGATGCATTAATAAATAACTTCATCGCAGGGTTGGCTTTTTATTTATTTATTATTATTATTAAAGGTTGATACAGCAGTAAATTATGTGTAAAGTACGTAAATAAAACAGATTTTTTTTTCCTTTACTATTTTTAAATGACAAATAAAATAAAATACATTGACTAGAATAATCATAAATGAAAGTAAAAATACATGTTTAATTTCGATTTTTTTTTTTTTTTTTTTCCCAATACACAAACAAAAGTTTTTGAAAATCTTTCACTTATTTTTATTTATTCATTTACTATTTAATAAAATGTCGAATTAATATTACTCAATTCACTTGTGTGAATAAATTTATGTAAATTACTTTACATTTTTTTTTTTTTTTTTCAAAATGATCAAACACCCTTGAAAAATTAGAAAAGAAAAGCGATTACAACAATTTTAATAAAATTTTAACAACAATAAAATACGCTTCAAATTACATTTAAATAGTAGAAATATTTCAATTATTTCAGTTCTTTATTTTATTAAATCTTGTAAGTAGAAACATTTTAGAGAACTAAAGATAATAATAACTGCTCATATTCATTTATTTATATTGTCAAGAAGAAAAGTAAATATTATCTAAAACAGATACATATTCTTATGGTTAGTATTATTTTAAATGCAATCAAACGTTAGGTGAAATTAAAACAATAAACTAACATAAATAAGCTCATATAATCTTTATTGATTATTAATAATTTTATTATTCAATAAGAATATTCATAATACAAGAAATATTTAATCTATATGAAATAATCTAGATACTATACAATAAAAAACTATAATCTGCATGAAATATTATAGTTCTTTTAAAAAGGTCACCGAATGATTTTTTTTTTCTTTTCAGTTCTTTTATAAGAAAGTAAGCGTGTTTTTTCCCAAAAAGTTTTTTGCACATTCTCTTCTTTTCAGTATTTACCTTACTAAGATACTTTTACTCAAACAGGTTTTATTCTAAGTAAACTCCCTTGAAAACCACTGCAACCATTACTTTTTTAAAAAGATGATCATTCGGGAACATTAAATGAAACGAAATAAGTGCAGTTTTCAGCGGTTCTATATTGAATTTACAATCCAGACTATAAAATAAGTGTATCCATCAGAATAATCACTGCTAAATACACAAAATATAAAATAAATCAATACAGCAAGGACGTGCATCACAATCATAAACATAACAGTTTTGGTTTTGGGTGAAAATAGAGCCCTCGATTTACAGAGTAGCGACACGCTTTTCTCTTCGCCGCTCCCCCTCGGATTGGTCAAGAAGGGTAAGTGACGTCACGGCCTCCATTTTGTGGATGAAACTAATTCTTAGCCATTGAATGTGTATTGAAGAGATCACTATCATCTTTAGATAATTACTGTTTAAAAGAAAAAGATGCCTACTTGTTGTGCAGCATTCTGCACTAACAGTAATATAACGGGTGTCCGTTTATTTCGATTACCTTCTGAAAAGCGTAATTCAGAGAGAAGAAAAATTTGGTTCGCGATTGCGAAGAGTTCAAAAGAGTTTTTTATGGTGGTGTGAAGGGAAGCTATGGCTTTGATGAAAATTCTGAAAAAGATATAATGTCCATATTTTCTGAATTTAAATCTGAGAAGGAAAATAAAAAATATATAGAAGAAGAAAATACTTTGGAAAGAAAACTTTCCTTCGATATAAGTTTTGAAAACACAAACATAGAATTTTTTTCCGATACTTTACAAATAAATGATATTCCACAAAATATGTTTGAAAAAAATCTATTTTTCGACATCAGTTTAGATAAAAATTATGTGCAAATAATACCTGGTGGCGCATCAAATCGTCGAGAATTGAAAATAAACAAAATCCAAAATGATGCTTTATATAACCTTGCTGGTTATATCATTTATAAAATTATGAAAAAACACAAAATTTGTTCTTCATGTATAAACTATATGACTACTAATCAACTAGATGAAGAAAATGAATCGGCAATGCTAATACATTTGAAAAGTTTCAAAAATAAATCAAAATCTATATTTAAATTCTTTCTCGACCGTGAAATTATTTTTCAAGATAAAAAGGAGAATTTATTATCCTCTAAACTAAACATGACATTTCTATGTAAATATGTACAAGAATTTATTTATTATTATTATTTTTAATTTCCAACTTGTTGTTCCATTTTTGACTTAATTACTTTTAATTTTTTTAAACATCGTATATATATTTTCATTAAATGGAACAACAATTATCATCAACCAAATCATTCCATAAAGTGCTCTAGCAAAAGCTTGGGAATGAGAATTGCAGCTTCAGATGCTTTTTAACATATATTTATTTTCCCTTTTTTAGTATGACAGGATTATTGCTTTCGATATGACATTTCGCGTCGTCATCATTTGCCATGTTTCACTTTGAATATATAAGGATGTTTTCCCATTTGGCAACAATTTAAAAAATATATTAAATTTAAATTTATATAAAACCTGCAATAGAAATTTTAAGAAATTTTTATAGTAATCTTTGCTATAAAACGCAACTTTTTTTTTTTTTTTTTTTTTTTTTTTTTTGTCTTAAAATATAAAATCAGTTATTTAATGTTTTTTTATTTACTTATTTTTACACTTCTTGTACATCTAGACCAGTTGATTTTTCTTTTTTTCTTTTCTTATATATATATATATATATTTCTTTGTCAGTTAAACAAATTGAAATTATTCTTTTCAGACTTACCTTATTTTAATCACACACACACACACACACACATATATATATATATATATATATATTATAAAATTAAGAAATAAATTCAGCAATCGTTGATAAAGAACGCAACACAGATACCTCGTGACTTTATATGGAAGTATAAACGAAAAAAAAAAAAATCCTGTCGCACTAAATTAAATTTTGTTCTGTTCTGAATTTTTTATCTATTACTCATAAAACAAAAACATGCTTCTGTTTATTTATTATTATTATTATTTATTTATTTGAAAGAAATATCCAAAAGCATCTCATTGTAAATATGCAACTAAATTTATGTTCTATATTAATGAAGAAAGCCATCATATGCTTATCATATTTTAATCAAGTTTTATTTATAAATTTAAATACTTCGTTCCTCATTATTATTATTATGTATGTAATATAAACTAATATTTTTTTATAATATTAGTTTTGCGATTTACCCTTTTTCTATAATTCATAACTATACTAAATGTTCATAAAAGAGGTTTTTTTTTTTTTTTTTCTTTTTAACTGAAGTCGATCTTTTAATTTCAGTAGCTTAATCGAATAAATATTTTTATCTTTTAAAGAAAGTTGTGCAAATCTCACCAGTGATAAAATAGAAATAATAATAATAATAATAATAATAATATATGTATAAATGTAATTTTTTCAATTAAATCATTTATGGATTTTATTTTTTATACTTTAAAAAATTGAAGGGTGCTTAAAAGTAACATATATTTAAATGTATGCGATCTGCAAAAGTCCTTCTTGTTTTCAACCGTTTAAGCTCTTTCTCTTTCCTATTAAAACACGAAGAGAGTGAAGGAAGCTTATCCACAAAATGGCGTCCGTTTCTCCCGTGTCGCTACTCTGTAAATCGAGGGGTGAAAAGACGTTCAAATGCTCCCTTGTTTGATCACGTGACACATGCCCCTTTTCTCAGCTGTATTATCCCGGTTATTAAGAAAGCCCTGTTCCAGGTTACAAAATTTCAGTATAAAATTTTTTGTATTCACATTTATGATACAAAAGGATATATATATATATACTCTTTCTACACTGATTGTACAAATATGAATATTGGGTATATTCTTAAGAAATCAATAACATACAAATTGCGAAGGAAACGCCCAATGGCGGAGTTAAAGATTTTCAAATGACGCGCGTCTATGTCAGCGGTTGGGAAAGTGTTAAGATAAAAATTTCTACATTAATGACGGCATGATATAAGACATTCATGATATAGACATTCATGATAGCAGTGTTAACTATTAGTTGGATTAATTTGGAGAGAATTTTTAAAAGTATCATTTCACAAATCATTATTGTTATAAAAAATATACAGTTTAAGAAATAACAAAAAAATATCATGCTAAATATAATTACTTCTTTTCTCCGTGCTTAGTTTTAAATAGTTTTTTAATGTTTAAATATATAAATATATATACATATCTACACACTGTATCCAAAACTTTTATAATTTATTCCGGAGCATTTTTAGTACCGCCTTTTTTTCTGCACCATAAAAGGGATCGTACTCTCCGCCCTTTATTCAAGACACTCTCAGAAATAATTTCAAATTTATTGCTACTACTATATTTATACAGTAATCTCTACTACCCTGTATAATCACGGCACATAACAATAATTCTGCATGAAGTTAGCGATGGCTGATAATGCGAAAAATGTTTGTCTGTAAGAGTGTCCTGAAAAAAAGGCTGAGAGTATGATCCCTGTCATAATTTTTTTTAACCTAATTTTTACTGCGAATGAATAGGAATAAAACATAATTAACAACATTTTAATTTATTCCAGTGCATTTTTAGACCCTCCTTTATTTCGCACCACTTTATTTATAAAATAATTTTCACCTATATTGTACCTGCTGATTTCTTGATTAAAATTTTCGCGTCCGCATAAATTTGTCTTTTTGACAGTATGCTACACCTGTAGGCGTTAATCTTTTATATTACACTAGTATAATAACCCCGTCAAAAATGACGGAATATGAACGACAAATATTGAAAACAATATTCAGATCATGAAGATTAGCACGTGATCATTTAAACGTATTTTCAATTTTATTTTATAAATCAAATATGTTTCGATATTTTATAATTTTCGCTCTGAAATTAAAAAAATTCTACCCGATCAATAAATATGAATGACAAAAAAAAAAAAAAAAAAAAAAAAAAAAAAAAAATCTGTTGTTTGGCAAAAAAAAAAGATATGGTCAATTGGTATAATGGTCCTTTTTGCTCATGTGGGCGTGAGTAGTTTGAATTAGTTTTTATCTTAATGGATCTAAATATGAATCACAACATTTCTGTGATACTATTTGTACTGTGTTAAAATCAGTTTTATTTTTGTTGTGTTGGTATTGGCATGTATCTATTAAATGCTAGAAATTTAATGTTAAAATTTATTATGATATCTATCATTTATATACATATATAAATGATTATTTAAGCTTCTGCATTCACCCGCATATTTTTATTATTTAAGTTTCAGTATTCGCTGAACTTATTATAATCAAATATCATAATGCTCGCCGAATTTTTATGTGTAAATTATTGAAAAGAAAAAAAAAGAAAGAAAGAAAAGAAAAAGAAAGAAATAAAATGCATCGCTTCTGATGGGGACTCAACCTAATTCCTTTTGCTTGGTAATCCAAAGGGCTACCGCGTCGCGATGTTTTCATAGTCTGATCTGACGCAGTCATGCGCATTTGAGGAAAAACGGTCAGGATTCGGCAAACGTTTTATGACGGGGACTACAGGGATAGTTTTTATAAAAGTAATTTTTGTTTAATATTTAAACATAAATATTACAAACCTACGTATATATTTTAAAATTTTTAACATATTTTAAATATTTAAAAATTTAATTTTAAATTTTTTTTGTAATCTAACTTTTTTTTTTTTTTTTTTTTTTTTTTTAAGTTAAGTAATCTATAATAAATTAAATTCTATAACAAATTAATACATGTAATCTGTAATAAATTTAAATCTGTATTGATGATATCTGAAAGAAAAGTCAGTTTTATTTTTAAATATTTTTTTCCCTCGTTTTTTAAATTACCTATCAATTAACTCTTCATAAAATAAATTTGCAGTTTTTAAGAAAACATTTTAGCTCGTTTAATTTTTAAAATCTCTATGTAGTCTATTAGTTAAAAAATTGCAATTATTTTAGTGAAATATGGCAAGAAATATTTGGGAGGGAAGGGATTGAAAAAAAAAAATACGTGTGGCACTCGAGGACTGCCACGGTAAAGCTATTGCATAGCATTTTTTATAAACTTATGCAATTATAATTATTTTTTTATTTATGCAGTATTTTTTTTTTTTCTTTGATATTAATTCAAGTTTTTTCTTTGATATTAATTCAAGTTACACTTTTTGAGCGTGGTGACCGATAAGAAAACAATTTTTTTTCTTTTATTGAATAAATGAGAATATATCCGCAATGAGAATATATCAAAAATATCCGCAATCGATTTGTAGGTATCGAAAACCTCGATGTACCAAATTTGAATGATCTAACTCTATTTTTTGAGAAAAGGTATTTATATAGGTTTTTAAAGGCCTGCAAGTCGAATGGGGCTATTCAAGTTTTTTCTTTGATATAATTTCAAGTTACACTTTTTGAGCGTGGTGACCGATAAGAAAACAAATTTTAATAGAGAAAAGGTATTTAATAGGTTTTAAAGGCCTGCAAGTCGAATGGGGATATACAAGTTTTTTCTTTGATATTAATTCAAGTTACACTTTTTGAGCGTGTTGACCGATAAGAAAACAAATTTTAATAGAGAAAAGGTATTTAATAGGTTTTAAAGGCCTGCAAATCGAATGGGGATATTCAAGTTGTTTATTTGAAATTAATTCAAGTTACACTTTTTGAGCGGGGTGACCGATAAGAAAACAAATTTTAATAGAGAAAAGGTATTTAATAGGTTTTAAAGGCCTGCAAGTCGAATGGGGATATTCAAGTTTTTTCCTTGATATTAATTCAAGTTACACTTTTTGAGCGTGGTGACCGATAAGAAAACAAATTTTAATAGAGAAAAGGTATTTAATAGGTTTTAAAGGCCTGCAAGTCGAATGGGGATATTCAAGTTGTTTATTTGAAATTAATTCAAGTTACACTTTTTGAGCGTGGTGACCGATAAGAAAACAAATTTTAATAGAGAAAAGGTATTTAATAGGTTTTAAAGGCCTGCAAGTCGAATGGGGATATTCAAGTTGTTTATTTGAAATTAATTCAAGTTACACTTTTTGAGCGGGGTGACCGATAAGAAAACAAATTTTAATAGAGAAAAGGTATTTAATAGGTTTTAAAGGCCTGCAAGTCGAATGGGGATATTCAAGTTTTTTCCTTGATATTAATTCAAGTTACACTTTTTGAGCGTGGTGACCGATAAGAAAACAAATTTTAATAGAGAAAAGGTATTTAATAGGTTTTAAAGGCCTGCAAGTCGAATGGGGATATTCAAGTTGTTTATTTGAAATTAATTCAAGTTACACTTTTTGAGCGGGGTGACCGATAAGAAAACAAATTTTAATAGAGAAAAGGTATTTAATAGGTTTTAAAGGCCTGCAAGTCGAATGGGGATATTCAAGTTTTTTCTTTGATATTAATTCAAGTTACACTTTTTGAGCGTGGTGACCGATAAGAAAACAAATTGTTTTCTTTTATTGAATAAATGAGAATATATCCGCAATGAGAATATATCAAAAATATCCGCAATCGATTTGTAGGTATCGAAAACCTCGATGTACCAAATTTGAATGATCTAACTCTATTTTTTGAGAAAAGGTATTTTAATAGGTTTTTAAAGGCCTGCAAGTCGAATGAAGATATTCAAGTTTTTTCTTTGATATAATTTCAAGTTACACTTTTCGAGCGCGGTGACCGATAAGAAAACAAATTTTAATAGAGAAAAGGTATTTAATAGGTTTTAAAGGCCTGCAAGTCGAATGGGGATATTCAAGGATTTTCTTTGATATTAATGAATAAGATAACAATATTGATAAGAAAACAAATTTTAATAGAGAAAAGGTATTTTAATAGGTTTTAAAGGCCAGCAAGTCGAATGGGGATATTGAAGTTTTTTTTTTTTTTTTTTTATTAATTCAGGTTACACTTTTTGAGCGTGGTGACCGATAAGAAAACAAATTTTAATAGAGAAAAGGTATTTAATAGGTTTTAAAGGCCTGCAAGTCGAATGGGGATATTCAAGTTTTTTCTTTGATATTAATGAATAAGATAACAATAATGATAAGATAACAATAATGATAAGAAAACAAATTTTAATAGAGAAAAGGTATTTTAATAGGTTTTAAAGGCCTGCAAGTCGAATGGGGATATTAAAGTTTTATCTGATCTACTTTATACACAAAATTTACGCGTACAGCTATTCACTGTTGTACATAGATGATAGATACCTATACACCTATATACTTTCTCACAAACAGCTGCTTACGTATTCGTCCGATTTCGGAGCAGCTCGTCTCGATCCGTGCGAGCTTCGTACAGCCGAAGTCTACCGAAGTTTGCCGAACTGTGTTAGGTTTTTTTTTCGTTACGGAATTTTTCGATTCGGTCGCCGCGCTCAAAGCCCGCGATAAAAGCTATACAATAGCTTAAAAAGCGTTTTTCCCATTTGAAATATCTTTGTATTGAAAGAATAGACATAAATTAAGAAAGTGTGTCAAAAGGGTGATGCCTCATTAAAAGTTGTTTAATTTGCACGAATCCAAGAATTTATATAAAATCCGTACGCATGCTCTTTAGCACCAACCAAGGAAGAGAGCCTGCACGGCAGTGAGAAGCTAATCTAACGCCCCATCCACAATACTATAACCATCCTTGTCGTTATCGAGCTACTTGCACTACGCGGCAGCTCTCGATCGTGAGGTTCGGTTTATAACAGAGAGTCATAGCCTCCAAGTCATGGCACAAAAATAATATTGAAAAATACCACTGAAATTTTTCCGGTATAAATATTTATGCACACCTGTTATATATGCTCATTTTTTTCTTTTTATTAATATAAAGAACATTAATTATTAAATATGAAACGTTAATGTGGTTTGTTTTAGAAATGGACAATTTTATTAAAAAAACTAATATAGTACTCAGTTTTATTAGGCATGCATGTAATAGTTTTCTTCTATATTAAAATAAATAAATAAATAAATAAATAAAAATAGGGGAGGTTAAAAACATTAATAAGTAATAAAACATCAAAAGATTTCTTTCAGAATTTAAGATTTAATATCATTCATTGGTAATTTTATTAGTACAATGTATTTTTCACTGCAATATATTTTTGTGCACGACAATGTTAACTGGCAATATGATTTATTTCTCCCCTTATTTTTATTTATTTATTTATTATTATTATTCGTCTCCAGATTAAATTTATAGAGCATTGAAAATTAAACTCGTAAAATAGATCAAATAAATGCGCTTATTTATTACTGCATTTTTCTCATATATTACAAGTCTCATGGTTTGATTTTGATTTTAATTGTGAGAAGCGTTAAAAAATAAAATAAAATAAGTTGTTCCTCGTGCTATTAACACTTTCGCGAATGAATAACATACAAATGAATAACATATAAATTGCGAAGGTAACGCCCACTGGCGGAGTTACAGATTTTCAAATGATGTGCATCTATGTCAGCGGTCGGGAATGTGTTACGAGGAAATTTTTTATATTAATGACTGCATGATATAAGACTATGTTCATGATAGCAGTGTTAACTATTCTTTAGATTAATTTGGAGAGAATTTTTAAAAGTATCATTTCGCAAATCATTATTATTATAAAAAATATACAGTTTAAGAAATAACGAAAAGTATCATGCTAAATATAATTACTTCTTTTCTCCGTGTTTAGTTTTATATAGTTTGTTAATGTTTAAATATATAAATTTATATACATATCTACACACAGTGTCCAAAACTTTTATAATTTATTCTGGAGCATTTTTAGTACCGCCCTTTTTCTGAAACATAACAGGGATCGTACTCTCCGCACTTTTATCAGGACATTCTCAGAAATAATTTCAAATTTATTGCTACTACTATATTTATACAGTAATCTCTACCCTGTATAATCACAGCACATAACAATAATTCTGCATGAAGTTAGTGATGGCTGATATTGCGAAAAATTTTTGTCTGTAAGAGTGTCCTGAAAAAAAGGTTGAGAGTATGACCCCTACCATAATATTTTTTAACCTAATTTTTACTGCAAATGAATAGGAAAAAAACATAATTAACAACATTTTAATTTATTCCAGTGCATTTTTAGACACTCCTTTATTTCGCACCACTTTATTTATAAAATAATTTTCTAATTCATTGTACCTGCTAATTTCTTAATTAACATTTTTCGCGACCGCATGTATTTGTCTTTTTGACAATAAATTCTACCTGTGGGCGTTAATCTTTTATATTACACTAGTATATAACCACGTCAAAAATGACAATATGTGAACGATAAACCTTGAAAACAATATTCAGATCGTGAAGGTTACCACGTGATCATTTAAACGCATTTTCAATTTTTGTTTATAAATCAAATGTGTTTCAATATTTTATATATATATTTTTTTTATTATGGTTTTGTATCATATTGTATCTAAATATGAATCGCAACATTTCTGTGATAGTTTTTGTACTGTGTTTAGTCAACAACAAATCAGTTTTATTTTTGTTGTGTTGGTATTGGCATGTATCTATTAAACGCTAGAATTTTAATGTTAAAATTTATTAAGATATCTATCATTTATATACACATATATAAGAGCATTTAAGCTTCGGCATTCACACGTTTATAATTTGTATTATTTTAGTTTCAGTATTCGCTGAACTTATCATAATCAATTATCATAAAGCTCGCAGAATTTTTATGTGTAAATTATTGAAAAGAAAAAAAGAAAAAGAAAGAAAGAAAAGAAAAATAAATAAATAAAATGCATCGCTTCTGATGGGGACACAACCTAATACCTTTGGTTTGGTAATCCAAAGGGATACAGCCTCCCGATGTTTTCATAGTCTGATCTGACGCAGTCATGTGCATTCGAGGAGAAACGCTCAGGATTCGGCAATCGTTTTATGACAGAATATGTAAGCTAAGAAAAAAGTTTTTAATAAATTGAAAAGAAAGAAATAAACAATTATATTTTTAAATTTTTGGTATTAACACTTAACCGATGGACCACGTAAATCTACTTCTGTACGTTATGACTGCCTAAGACGAGCAACGTAGATTTACGTTTGCTGTTTTAAAGGACGGAGTTACGGGAAAAAGTTATTCAATATGATATGTCAATTATGCAAATTCCACTTCTTCGTCAGATTAGATGTTTTATAGAATATCACATTCGTAAAGACTATTAGACATGCAACTAAAAACTTTATACAATTTTATTCAAAAATGATATTTATTCAATAAAACTGCATCCTCTATTTATGCATGTTTATTTAATTCTTTAAAAAATTTCCGGAAACCGAGATAGACAAAGAAAATACAACTCATCGATTAAGTGTTAATGATTTTTGTTATGAATGTACTGTAGTATTTCATTTTCATAACTGCCAACTTCTACGTTCTTTTTTCTACCGAAAGTTTTTTTGTAAAAATTTTAAATTATCGACGAGGTTCCACCCATGAATTTTTATTTATTAAAATTATAGTCTCAAAATCTTCAATGTAAAGATGTTCTAAACTCCAAGCCCAGTTTCTAATTTGTTTGAAATCTTTTCCTTACATTTTTAAAAGCTTTTATGATATTTTAATTTATTTATTTTTTATTATTTAACATTATACAATTACAATCCTTCAAAAGAAATTTGAGAAAGCTGATATTTTTGTTTGACTTCAGCATACTTGCCAACTATCTCATTAATAACCGTACAATTGTTTACGCCTCTTGAAAAAAAACGTCTTTTTTTTACACTACTTTATTTTTTATGTAATTCTCTCCATATGTTGTCAAGATTAAATACGAATAAAATTATTCTAAAAAATTATTGTTGTGAAAAAAAAAAAAAAAAAAAAAAAAAAATGGCGGGTACAAAAAAATTGTACGTTTCATAATAAGATGGCTGATAAGTTTTATAGCTCTTGTTGAAGCAGCACAAAACTTGAGCATAATGTGAAACACTGAAAAATTATACCGAGATGAAATTACATTAAGTAATTTCCGATCAATTTTCTATAGGTAACACTGGTAATGAAGAGGTAAATAACACTAGAGGCGTGGTTTCTGTCGATAGTCGCTCTTCCTGAATCTGTCTGTTGTTACTACCAGACTTGATTTTTTTTTTTTTTTTTTTTTGAGTTCTATGAAATTTTGAAAAAAATTACTAAATATTGATAGTTGAAGTTTTTCCATATAAAATTTAATAATTTATGAAAGCTTGGAGTTCTTCATTATTTATATCAGTTTTTAAGGCGGTTTGCTTAAAAAAAAATGACCATACCTGGAAACATTTATAATTTGTAACGAAATACTGTTAGCACCGCCCCTTTCTCACGCAAGTATGATATTAGAAAAAATTTCTACACCATGTAATTAAGATGAAAAAAAGAAGAAAAAGGTTTTAAAAACATACTAGTAGTAAAAAGAGTGGGCTTTACTTTACAGTACTCCGGAATAAAAATATGAAAATATTTTGCATTCTGATTTCAGTATGCTGTGTCTAATGTTGTATGTCAGGTTTCCCGAAAATAGTTTTGCACTGGGTTCAATACCTTGCGTGCTACAGCTAAAAAAGCAAAATGTTTTTGGCAATTTTTTTAAGAAACCATTATATCTCCTTAATTACATGCGATAGAGACTTAAAAATTTAAACAGAAAATGATAAAGAGCCCCATTATCACATGCGACAGCCAGATCGTATTTCAGCCATTACTTTTTACAGGATGATACCAAATAGTACTTTCATTTTTCTTTAATTTTTACTGGTCACCCTTTCACTTTTGATGCCAAACTGAAGTACCTGAAATATAACTTGTTTTTTACACTCCTAAAGAAGATGATTTATTTAGTACTTTTTGTGAGAGTTTAAAGAATGGCTAAAATCGAAAGTGTCCGGTCATTTATGGAAAGGTATTGTAGATTACAAAATTTCAAAATTGATTATTTTTTAGGAAGTTATTATCTAGCTTTAAAGTTTAGACTTTTATTTTATTTTATTTTCTAAATATTGCACTTGATAAAAACGATACACTTCATGTCACTCGTGAACTTTCTAATCGAATATCTTAAAAACTAATGATTAAATGTGTATGTTGTTCGCACAAAAAATTAATAGCTTTCAAAATTCTTTCCAAAAGTTATAACAAATAAAATTTTTTCCCCCATTAATTCTTATTTAAAACTGACTGATAATGTTAACGAATATTGAATTTTAATCATTTACTTAGAGTGACTGGTCATTTAGTATACGAAGCCGACTTAATTTCAGACTCGACATTCGGCTTCCGATGTGTCCGTTGTAGGGAAAAAAAAAAAAAACCACTCTCCAGAACGCGAGTGCTGAGATTTTTTGAATTCGATATCGGAAAGTTTCCGTCCTGAAACAATTCGACCACTGTCAATAGACCATGCCCGTTATAGGAGCCAACAAATGCATTCCATCGACTAGCGTCTCGTCGCCGCACCGGCTCTCTACAAGAAAGTTGCAGGAGTTGCCTTGGCACTGTGTAATTTCGCGACACACTAATATACTTCTGAAGGGCTCACAAAGAGCCTAAAGCAATTGCCCCCCCCCCCGGTCCTGTCTTAGTCAAGCTCTTATCAGAATAAAGATATATAATTTAAAGTCTTAAACAACATAAATGTGAAAAAATAATATATATATATATATATATATTTTTTTTTTTTTAGAAGAAAAACCAATATTTGATTAAAAATACATCAAAACACAGAATACATTTAGCATGCCTTTATTTCAGGCTTTCAGTGTTATCTCAGGCTTCTTTTTTGTCAGTGGTTTAAAAATAAAGTATATCTCTACTAAACGTAAAAGGATCTCCCTTTAATGCAGCCTTGAAATAATTTATTGTAACCTTAATGTTAATTCCTGTTTTCCCTTTTCTGCTCAGTTTATTCCACCTATGAAACTTATTTGATTCCCCCTCTTTTTTTATTATATGTGAAACTTTTAATTTTTCTGCCACCCCATTTTTTTTATTAATAGTGCTTGCGAGAAAAAATAATAAAAAAAATACTTTTTAAAAGTCTTTAGAGTTTCTCAAATAAATTGAAAACTGTTTTTAAATTTAGAATTGAATGCATTGATATGTTCTAATGCATATGTATAACAAAGCTTAAAAGTAAAATCTGGTATAATTAGGATGCATATCAAAATAGAAATTTTATGGTCCAAAAATATCAAATAGTAGACAAAGGTTTAAAAAAAAAAAATCAACATATAGAAGAGAGCACTTGTTATACTTATTTTTACTGCATATATCAACTCTTTTATGCAAAAATAGCACAAATACAATAGTTTTGAGTTCATCTAAATGAAAATTGTCTATGTATTTGTTATTTGTTTAATACTAATTCTTGGGTAGGTAAAAAAATTATTTTTATGACAATCATTCGGGATAATTTATTTAAAAAAAATAAATTATGCAGGCACTTGCAGTAAAATGCACAGAGAAACTGATATTGAAATATGAAAAAAAAAGAAAGAAAATTCCTAATATTATCAAAACTTGCAACAATTGTTTCGACTTTAATTAATAAAGCATGAATCTTCATCAGACACAATATATATATATGTGTGTGTATAAACAGGCGAGGGTGCAGAGTGAAAGCATAAATACCATGTAGAAACTTTTCTATGGAATCTTTAAAAAACAATAAAAGTGAATAGTAATCGTGGAGACGGGAAGAGAGAGAGTAAAATTTTTGTTCCTGGATGTGAGACCCAGACTTGGGCGAGATGTTCTCCGTCAACAGTCTTTTTAAGTTTTATAGCTCATACTAATGAAATTTTAGAGAAAACCATGGAAAAGTCTCACAGCTAGGTTGACGAGCGGGAACTTGGTTCAAACCTAGCACTTATAAACTATCACTTTGGAGGGTAGAATCTCTTTGCTAGTACAATGAATTTAAATTAGTAAATTGTGTGAAAAGATAGATTTCAAATTCTAAAATCGATTTTTAAGCTAATATTTTTTTAGTATAGTAATAGCTATAGTAATAAATATAGATTTATCATCTCCATGCTATCGAGCAAAAATTTTTGATGCCGGAAATAAGTTTTAAAATCAGCCATTAGAGAGTATTCTAAAAAAGACAAAAGAAAAAAAAGAAAAAATGAATTTAAAACTGCATCGGAAATAAATTATCCATGTGTACTCCTGTGTGTAATTTACTCGTGAAAAGGCAGACATTAAGTGACTTTCCCGAGGAAAAAGGAATCACTTTTCCCTCTCGATGATCAATCTATGTCTTACTACTATATCTATGAGTATTGTTTTTCCCATTTAAATAAAAATTACTAAAGGTTTGTGGCAACAAACTTTCGTCTGTAGGCAGAACTTGACTACATTTAAGTCACGAGAACATGGGGCTCCTTCTCTGGGCACCAACCTAAAGTAATTAAACCTCCTTAAAAATGCCTACATAAAAATTTCTTAAGATTAATTTTTACTAGCAGGCTTCGCACGCTTATTTGGGCACTATATTTAAAGGATTTCTTTTTAATTTAATAACTGAAACGTTTAAGTAAATATATTTCGATTGGCGACTATTTTTATCAATGTTATAGTATAGGATCTCCTTGACAGTATCAAATATTTTTTAAACTTCTCGAATCTGTGCAACAAAACTATTATTAAAACGAATATTCTCGAAAACAATCAAATAGAAATGCTAATTCTTCGAACATTCTGGAAACAGTTGAAGCTGTTACTCGTACCGTAAAAGTCACTATTCGTTGAATGGTCGAATCAGCGAACGCACGTAAGTCGTTTTCGCAGCAATCACTATAACGCACGTATGTACGCTTCACGCACACGAAAAAAAAAAAAAAATCACTGGAAATACCTACAACGCTATGCATGAATCCCAGAACCCACGAACTCGGTTCTGCGGCAATCACTGTCATGCATGTTAAAACCAAAAAACATCACTGGACACCCCTAACCCGCTGTGCATGAATCTCAGAACACACGAAACTCGGTTCCTCGGCAATCACTATCACGCATGTTAAAACCCAAAAACATCACTGGACAATTCAACTCGCTGCGCATGAATCTAAAAACGCACGAAACTCGGTTCCGCGGCAATCACAATCACGCATATTAAAACCAAAAAAAAAAAAAAAAAAAACTGGACACCCCTATCGCGCTGTGCATGAAAATGAAATTGCACGAAACTTATCAAATCTCTCGTAATTCCTTATAACGTAGCTCTATTTCAACCTAAAGTACACTCAAATCAATGAACATCAAATAAACCAATCAAATCTTTTGTAAATCCTCATAAGGTATCCCCAGTTCAGAGCAAAATACACTCAACTCAATGAAAATCAAATAAACCAATCAAATCTCTAGTAATTCATCATAACGTAGCTGTAGTTCAATGTAAATTAAACTCAAATCAATGAAAATCAAATAAACCAATCAAATCTCTCCTAAGATTCTCCATTCTGCGTCATTATAGTAATGGGAAGTTTTATTTTCATATATTTTCATTAATAAAAAAAACTAATCAAAAATTCGAAAATCTGATTTTTAATTAATTTTTCATAAAATAAATTTGCTGTTTTTAAGGAATCATTTTAGCTCGTCTAATTTTTAAAATATCTATGTATTCTATTAATTAAAAAATTGCAATTATTTTAGTGAAATATGGCGAGAAATGTTTGGGAGGGAAGGAATTGAAAAAAAAGCGTTTTTCCCATTTGAAATATCTTTGTATTAAAAAAAAACACATAAATTAAGAGAGTGTGCCAAAAGGGATGATGCCTCATTAAAAGCTGTTTAATTTGCATGAATCCAACAAATTATATAAAATCCACACGGATGCACTTTAGCAACAACTTCCGCAGAGAGCAAGCACGGCAGCGGGACGCCACCCAACCGCCCCACAGACAATACTTCACCTGTCACTATCGAGCTACCTGCGATGCGCGGCAGCCCTCGATCGTGAGTATAGTTTCATTTACCAAATTTAAAGTATTAAAATGGCATAAAAATAATATTTAAAAATAAGAATTCCATTGAAACTTTTCCGGTATAAATATTTATGTGCACCTGTGTTTTATATATGCTAATTTTTTTCTTTTTATTAAAATGAAGAATATTCATTTTTAACTAGGAAAAGCTAATTTGGCTTGATTTAGAAATAGAAAATTTTGTTTAAAAAAAAAAACTAATATAGTACTCACTTTTATAAAGATTTCTTTTAGAATTTAAGATTTAATAACATTCATTGGTAATTTTATTACCACAATGTATTTTTCACAACAATATGTTTTTGTGTAAGACAATGTTAACTTGCAATGACATAGCTGCTAATATTTTAATTTATTCCAGCCCCTCCTCTAATTCGTACACTTATTTTTTAAAAGCAATTTTTTCCTATTTAATTAAGTTACTTATTGAAGAAAACTTTTCCATAAATAAAATTGTGCGAATTAAAGGGGGGGGGGGGGGCTAAAAGTATTCCGGAATAAATTTAAATACTGGCAGCTATGGCAATGATTTCTTTTTCCCCCTTATTTATTTATTTATTTATTTATTATTATTATTATTATTCGCCTCGAGATTAAATTTATAGAGCACTGAAAATTTATCTAATAGAATAAAGCAAAAAAGTGCGTTTATTTATTACTGCATTTTTCTCCAAATTATTTCAAGTTTTGTGATTTGACTTTGATTTTAATTTTGAGAAGCGTTGAAAAATAAAATAAAATAAAATAAAATATGTGGTTCCTCGTGCTATTAACGCTTTCGAGACCGCATGCTTCTGTTTTTTTGACAGTAATGTCCGTTGTTCTTCCAGATTACTAAATTTTAGTACAAAATTTTTTGTATTCATATTTATTATACAAAAGGATATATATTATAATTATACTCTTTCTACACTGATTGTACAAATATGTATATTAGGTATATTCTTAAGAAATGAATAACATACAAATTGCGAAGGTAACGCCCACTGGCGGGGTTACAGATTTTCAAATGACTTTCGTCTATGTCAGCGGTTGGGAAAGTGTTAAGATGAAAATTTTTATATTAATGACTGCTTTATATAAGATTGTGTTCATGATAGCAGTGTTAACTATTATTTAGATTAATTTGGAGAGAAATTTTAAAAGTATCATTTTGCAAATCATTATTGTTATAAAAAGTATACAGTTTAAGAAACAACGAAAAGTATCATGCTAAATAAAATTACTTCTTTTCTCCGTGATTAGTTTTAAATAGTTTTTTAATGTTTAAATATATAAATTTATATACTTATCTGCACACAGTGTCCAAAACTTTTATAATTTATTCCGGAGCATTTTTAGTACCGCCCTTTTTTCTGCACCAGAGCAGGGATCGTACTCTCCGCCCTTTTATCAGGACACTCTCAGAAATAATTTCAAATTTATTGCTACTACTATATTTATACAGTAATCTCTACCCTGTATAATCACGGCACATAACAATAATTCTGCATGAAATTAGTGATGGCTGATATTGCGAAAAATTTTTGTCTGTGAGAGTGTCCTGGAAAAAAGGTTGAGAGTACGACCCTTGCCATAATTTTTTTTAACATAATTTTTACTGCGAATGAATAGGAATAAAACATAATTAACAACATTTTAATTTATTCCAGTGCATTTTTAGACCCTCCTTTACTTCGCAGCACGTTATTTATGTAATAATTTTCACCTATATTGTACCTGCTAATTTCTTGATTAACATTTTTACGACAGCATATATTTGTCTTTTTGACAGTAATTTCTACCTTAGGGCGTTAATCTTTTATATTACACTAGTATATAACCCCGTCAAAAACGATTGAACGTGAACGATAAATCTTGAAAACAAAATTCAGATCATGAAGATTACCACGTGATCATTTAAACGTGTTTTTAATTTTTGTTTATAAATGAAACGTGTTTCGATATTTTATAATTTTCGCTCTGAAATTAAAAAAATTCTACCCGATAAATAAATACGAATGACAATAAAAAATATTGCTGGTTGACAAAAAATATATGGTCAATTGGTATAACGGCCCTTTTTGCTCATGTGGGCGTGAGTAGTTTGAATTGGTTTTGTATCTTAATGGATCTAAATATGAATCACTAAATTTCTGTGATAGTTTTTGTACTGTGTTAAAATCAGTTTTATTTTTATTTTTGTTGTGTTGATATTGGCATATGTCTATTAAATGCTAGAATTTTAATGTTAACATTTATTACGATATCTGTTATTTATATACATTTATATAAGAGTATTTAAGCTTCGGAATTCACCCGCATATTTTTATCATTTTTATTATTTCAGTTTCAGTATTCGCTGAACTTATTACAATCAAATATCATAATGCTCGAAGAAATTTTATGTGTAAATTATTGAAAAGAAAAAAAAAAAAAAAAAAAAGAAAGGAAAGGAAAGGAAAGAAAGAAAATGCATTGCTTCTGATGGGGACACAAACTAATACCTTTGCATGCTTGCCAACCATCTCATTAATAACCGTACAATTGTTAACGCCCCCTGAAAAACGCCTCTTTTCTCACACCAATATATTTTTAGAGTAGTTCTCACCAAATAGTGTTACGATTAAATAAGACTAAAATTACTCAAAAAAATTATTGGTGTGTAAAAAAAGGCGGGTACTAAAAATTGTACGGTTCATAATGAGATGGTTGGCAAGTATGCCTTTGGTTTGGTAATCCAAAGGGCTACCTCGTCGCGATGTTTTCATTGTCTGATCTGACGCTGTCATGCGTATTCGAGGAGAAACGGTCAGGATTCGGCAAACTTTTTTCTTAGCATACTTATGCTAAGAAAAAAGTTTTTATTAAAATGAAAAGAAAGAAAGAAACAATTATATTTTTACATTTTTGGTATTAACACTTAACGGGTGGACCACGTTAATCTACTTCTGTACGTTATGACAGCCTTTACGAGCAACGTAGATTTACGTTTGCTCTTTTAAAAGACGGGGTTATGTGGAAAAGTTATTCACTATGATATGTCAATTATGCAAATTCCACTTGTTCATAAGAGTAGATGTTTTATAGAATATCACATTCGTAAGGACTGTTAGACATGCAAATAAAAACTTTATACAGTTTTATTGAAAAATAATATTTATTCAATAAAACTGCATCTCCTATTTATGCATGTTTATTTAATTCTTTTAAAAAATTTCCGGAAACCCAGAGAGACAAAGAAAATACAACTCATCTGTTAAGTGTTAATGATTTTTGTTATGAATGTACTGCAGTATTTGATTTTCCTAACTTCCGATTTGTACGTTCTTTTTTCTATCGAAAGTTTTTTGTAAATATTTTTAATTATCCACGAGGTTCCACCCATGAATTATTATTAAAAAAAATTATAGTCTCAAAATCTTCAATGTAAAGATGTTGAAAATTCCAAGCCCAGTTTCTACTTTCTTTGAAATCTTTTCGTTATATTTTTAAAAGCTTTTATGATATTTTAATTAATTTATTTTTTATTATTAAATATTATACGATTACAATCCTTCAAAAGAAATTTGAGAAAGCTGATATTTTTGTTTGACTTCAGCATACTTGCCAACTATCTCATTAATAACCGTACAACTGTTAATGCCTCTTGAAAAAAATCGTCCTTTTTTTACACTACTTTATTTTTAAAGTAATTCTCTCCATATGTTATCACGATTAAATATGAATGAAATTATTCTAAAAATTTTGTTGTGTTAAAAAAAGGCGGGTACAAAAAAATTGTATGTTTCATATTAAGATGGTTGATAAATATGCTTCAGATTTATTGCTTTTGTTGAAGCAGTATACAGTAGCACAAAACTAGAGCATAATGTGAAACACTGCAAAATTATACAGAGATGCAATGACATTAAGTAATTTCCGATCAATTTTCCATAGGTAACACTGGTAATGAAGAGGTAAATAACACTAGAGGCGTGGCTTCTGTCGTTTGTTATATTCCTGAGTCTGTCTGTTGTTACTACCAGACTTGATTTTTTTTTTTTATTATTTATTTATTTTTTTATTTTTTTATTTATTTTTTTTATTTTTTGAGTTTTATGAAATATTGAAAAAAGTTACCAAAAATTGATAGTTGAAGTTTTTACATATAAAATTTAATAATTTATGAAATCTTGGAGTTCTTTATTATTTATATCAGTTTTTAAGGCGGTTTGCTTAAAAAAAATGACCATACCTGGAAACATTTATAATTTGTAACGAAATACTGTTAGCACCGCCCCTTTCTCACGCAAGTATGAAATTAGAAAAAATTTCTACACCATATAATTAAGATGAAAAAAAGGAAAAAAAGGATTTAAAAACATACTAGTAGTAAAAAGAGCGGGCTTTACTTTACAGTACTCCGGAATAAATTATAAATATTGCCAGGTATGAAATTACTTTTAACAACAGGATTAACTATAATCTCTTAATATGAATTTTTACAAATTATGGCTTAATTATTATAAGGTATATCAATATAATTTATAATAAATTTATTTTGTGAACGATTGGTCGAGTTGTTTAAATTTTTAATGTTTCCATATTTAATAAATTTTGATTGAATTATAAGCTGATTTTTTAGAATTTTTAAAATATTCATCTTCCAAACAATGTAACACCATGTATGTACATATAATTATCAATTTGATTTGATAGTTATTTTCTCGTAAATTGATAAATATATATATATTTTTTTAATAAGTTATTTTATAAATAAAATGCTTAATTATTTTTCTACTTATGAATAAAATCATTATTAATCAGAATTTAAACCTTTAACCTTAAAGACTTTTCTTCTTTATAATAATTTTTTTATTCATTTATTCATCATTACTTTCTTCCATGTGTAATATAGAGAAAGTATTGGATTCGTGAATATTTTCGAACTCCGGTCTTCGATGGATTTAGATGTTTTCGGATGTCCTGAAAACGAGTTCATAGTCTTTAGAGAATGTCTGTCTGTTTGTGTGTATCACGAATTTTGTGGACGCTGTATTTCACGAACCAATGAACGAAATTTAACGAAACTTGGTATTTAGTTGGACCCTGACATAAACTGGTGCTGATTAGATTTGGGGATCAATCGCTCTACAGGTGGAGCTGTGACCGCACTTTTTCTAAATTTTTAACATGGCAGTATAGGACAAAATTTTGTAAAAATGTACATAATGAGAGTTATTTTTAACTTGTGATTGTAAAATTAATTTGAATTATGGATAATAGTAGTAGTTAACTAGGTAAAAATTTTGTGCATGTGGGGGCATTGCTTCCTCCCCGGGGGTGGGGGTGGGGGTAAATTTTCAAGATGGGTATATTTCGAAAGGACTCGTCAATACCTTTAAAACGAATGGTTGAACTTATAGATCTGTGATAATTTCAAACAAATTTATCGATTTTTTTTAACTTTTAACGAATTTTTTTTTTTTTTTTTTTTTTTAAGAATAAAACGGACTCTTTTTGGATATTTAATGTTACATTACTTTTCTAATATGGAAATCGTCTGCATTATCATGGAAGATAAATTTTTTTAAAGACTAATTTTAATAAATTATTTTCACTGAGTGAATTTGTAAAGGAATATATAGAAGAAAGCCATGTGGTGGCAACAACATACTAGTTTTTCATTCCTTGTCATTGAGTATCTATGTATAATTCCCTTTAATTTACTAATTATAGTCTACTTCATTATTAATTAAATTTAACCTTCTTTTTTTTTCTTTCTTTCTTTCTTCAAGTTACTGCAGGAAAAAAACAGAACATACAAGTTTTCCTTTGATACTTTCTTCTATATTCCGTAGAAGAAAAGATTGGATTCGTAAAAATTACCTATTTATATGGTTTTTGTTGGTTTTTCATGTTTTGAGGGTTCCAGAACACGATTTGACGATTTTTTGTAAAATGTCTATATCTTCGTCTGTTTGCGTGTATATGTGTGAAAAAAAAAAAATGGGGCGATTGTATCTCAGGAATCCTGATAGATGTGTCAGTAATCCTTAAGAAATTTTCTTTACAAAAAAAAAAAAAAAAAAAAAAAAAAAAAACATAAACTAGAATAAATTATTGTTTAGCTTTGGGGTTTATATATTTTAAAAGTAACAATCCATATATTTCTGGAAACAGCGTTCCTGCCGAATTACAGCAATGGGGAAACCACATCCGATGTTTAAAAAGCATCAAATTCATCTAGCTTCCAGCTTCATTAAAAAATAAACAAATCAAACAATGAAACTTAAAGAACAAATTCAATATAAATTAATTCAAAGAAATGTTGAAATTATATGAAAATAAAATATAGCATATAGTTGATATTTTGTTATTTTTAATTAAAAAAAAAAGTACTGTTAAAAAAAGAAAAAGAAAAAAAAAAAAAAAAAAAAAAAAAGATAATGGCCAAGATAAAAAGGATTTTTTTTCAACAAAATAAATAAATAAAAAATAATAAGTAAGTAAATAAAGGAAAAATAAGCATAAAAAAGTTAACCGAATAGCTGCACATATTTCTTAAACAGAAATTGCACAGCTTTATGTAATGTGTCAAAGTGTAAAAGATAACTGAAAATAGACCAATATGTACTCAGGGAATAGACAAGGGTTCTAAATATTCTCTGGTTTACACACATAAAAATAAATTCATCTAAAGTGTATCTCCCATATGTGTGCCTGCTGAAAGGTTGACACAACTCTTATCAAGCTGAAACACATGTCATTTGCTCAAATGTCAGCTCATTTTTGAACGTATAATTTTCTGCTACAACATGCAAAAACATTTCTGGCATTAAAAAAAAAAAAAGAAAGAAAGGAAGAAAGAAAGAAAATCCATGTATGGGGGGGAAAAAAGGTTTAAAAAATTATATATTTTGTCTTTGAATAATTAATTTTTGTGCAAGTAAAATACTGTATTTAAAAAATTTAGATGCCTATCTCCAAGTCACATCTGCAGATAATTACATATAAATTTTTATGTTTATGCACTCTTAATTATTGACTATTAATTTTTAGTGTTAATCGCTGAACAAATGGCACAGTTATTGAGCTATTTTCACAAATTTAATGAAGACTATACATCAGAAACTACTGCATAAAATTGCGTACAAATTTATAGGTAAATGCATCTTGACATAAATAATTGCCTATCAATTTTTGTTGTCGATTGTTAACAGGTGGCTTTGTTACACAGTGATTTTCTTAATTTAAGGGAAAGCTATTTCTCATTAACTACTATACAGAATTGAATAATGATGAATAATTGAATGCAGATGAACCTTTACATGAATAAGCGCCTTTAAACTTTTGGTGTCAATCGCTGAACAGGTGGCGCTGCTATACTGCGGTTTCTACAATTTCGTAAAGTTATATCGCAGGTTCTGTTGCATATTGTGAAACAAAACTTTATACGTAAGAAAGTCATTTTGAGACATTGTGTTAGTTCAATTTGGATGCATATCGACCAACAGGTAGATGGCGTTGCTTTATTGCAAATTTCCACGAAAGAAATTCATCGAGTTTACTGTGGTTTTTTCCGAAACTCAACTTCGGATGAAAGTTACACCAGCAGTTGGGGAATTTTAGTGTGCCACCTTCTTTTTTCTATAAAAATCTTTTTTTCTTTCTTCTTTAATCACAGATTTTTTAAAAGAAATAAATAGTTACTATCAGTTTACAAACTATTGCCAGAGTTATATAAAATTCAATTAATGACTCGATAACGAGTATGTGATCGATATTTTATGCTAATATGTTTTTTGTTTAGGGGTTATGCGTAAAATAAAAGTACGAGAAAATATATTATTGGTTAATTTTTTAAAAATGGATTTCATAACCGATTTTTCAGCTTATTCATAAAACATTGTTCATAATTATTTGAGTAATGCACTGAATATTCTACAGAAAACTTTTGAAATAAAAAATTTGATCTTCTGGAAAAAATATAAAGGATAAATAATTATGTTCAATGAAGAGGAGGAAGGAAAAAAAAAGAGTAATTTCCGTGTACAAAACTTTTCACAGTAACATCTATTCAAATTGAAAATTTCTTCTTTATAAAGAAGCATAAATGAATGGCAAATTAATCGTTTGCAATATTTTCAAAAATAAAATTCACATTTCGCATTCTTTTACGACAAATACGAAAGTTTTAAAATAAAAAAATAATTCTGTGAAATTCATAGCATTAATACAAAATATTAATAATACGAATATAAAACTATTTAAATATGATAATTATTTAAATAGTTTTATTATTGTTATTATTATCATTATTATAAGTAGCTACATTTTATCACTAACAATTCTAATATTCAAAGCAAAGCAGGTTTCTATTAAAGAATATGAAGTAATTATTTATAAAAAATATCTTTTTTATGAATTAATTATTTATAAAAAGAGTATTCTGGTGCAGACATTTATAAAAAATTAACTATTAAATGTACATATTAATTTCTATCAAAAATAGAGCACCTAAGGCATCTGGTAGCCAAACGGTTAGCGCTCTGGCCTTTAAAATTTACATTAAAATTTACATCAAAATTTACAACAATAAATTATTCACTTATCTTTCCTAAAATATGAGAGTGAAAATTTATACTTAACCACCAATAATAAAATAGTTTTAAATATAGATTATATATTGATATATTAATTTTAAATGTTAAAATTTTGAAAACTCGTTAGAAATTATAAAAAATTTTAGAAGTTAGTGCTCACTTTAAAATTATGTAGGAACTCCCGTTTATAAAAATAAAATAAATTTTATTTTGTAATTGATACTTGCATTTATTGTAAATAAACAATAAATGGAAATTAAATCAAAGCACACGTAACATCGATCATAAATACTTATCTAAAAAGCCTGTAATAAAAGACTGATTCTGTAAATCTTAATAGTTTGTAAGATTTCTTTTTTCCGATTTTTAAAGAAACAAAACACGTTCCCGAAATTCTCTTTAATCTGTGAAAAGAACGTACACAAAGAAAACTAACTATGAAACTAACTCATCTGCTTTTTCAATAGTACAAGGCTGAAAAACTGGAAATAACACAATGCAACAATCATGAAAAACAGTTTAAATCTCTCCACCACCCTAAGACTACAATACCCGTCCGTATCCCCTACAAAACTGATATTTTCTGGGGACCTCTATTTCGTCTTAGAAACATACGCCATAAAAAGCAATACTAAATCCCCCTCCCCCCACAGCGGTCATGAAAACAAAGGCGAAAAACTACTATCCCTTTTCCTTTTTTCTGGAACGCATGTGAAGCTCCTGTTAAATTCAAAATACAATCCAAGAGATGAAGATTCGAAAAAGTGTCGATTTATTGAAGTAGCTAACCTCGACACATACTGAGTTGAAGTCGGCACATCGGCCATCTCCATAATACAAATACAACAGCAAATTTCACTTCTAACAGGCTCCGAATGCGAATAAACACTTACAACATATCCACACAACCTCAGAATGTCAAAGCTCAATGCAATTGCAATACCTTATACACATAACATTTCATTCAGTCATATCATAGAATTCAGGAATTCAGGTTTTTTCTGATTTCTGTTTCTACTTTGATTATCTGAATGTTGAATCACCCCCGTTGAATGAATGAATGGGACAAAATTTTTGAAGTACTTCAAATCCAGTTCAGATAGGTTGACGTGATGAGTGAGTGGATAAATGAATATGACTAAACGTTTGAAGCGTTGAATGGGACAAATTTTTTGAGGTACTTGAAATACCGTTCGCTTAGATTGATGTATTAAGTGAGGCGATGAATGAATGAGAGAAAACATTTGAAGTAATACAAAAAATAATTATGAGGTGTCTTGACAAACCGCTGCGATGAGATATGACAATGTCATGCTTCATGTATGAGTTACCCAACACTAGCTCAAAGCATTTAGCTATTGAATTATCCAATTGAAATTTCGCTAAATCTTATTCATGCGCAGTTAAAAATTATTTAGCAAAATTGGTCACATTTCATTATATATTTAATATTTCTGCATTCTGATTGCAGTATGCTGTGTCTAATGCTGTATGTCAGGTTTCCCGAAAATAGTTTTGCACTGGGTTCAATACCTTGCGTGTTACAGCTAAAAAAGTGAAATGTTTTTGGCAATTTTTTAAAGAAACCTTTATATCTCCCTAATTACATGCGGTAGAGACTTAAAAATTTATACAGAAAATGATAAACGGCCCCATAATCACATGCGACAGCCAGATTGTATTTCAGTCATTACTTTTTACAGGATGATACCAAATAGTACTTTCATTTTTCTTTAATTTTTACTGGTCCCCCTTTCACTTTTGGTGCCAAACGGACATACCTGAAATATAACATGTTTTTTACACTCCTAAAGAAGAAGAAGACTTATTTAGTACTTTTTGTGAGCTTTTTAAAATTGGCTAAAATCAAAAGTGTCCGGTCATTTATGGAAAGGTAGTGTAGCTTTCAAAACTTCAAAACTGATTATTTTTTAGGAAGTTATTATCTAGCCTTAAAGTTTAGACTTTTTTTTTCTAAATATTGCACTTGACAAAAACGATACACTTCATGTCACTCGTGAACTTTCTAATCGAATATCTTAAAAACTAATCATTAAATGTATATGGTGTTCGCACAAAAAATTAATAGCTTTGAAAATTCTTTCCAAAAATTATAACAAATTGACTTTTTTTTTTCCCATTAATTATTTAAAACTGACTGACAATGTTAACGAATATTAAATTTTAATCATTTACTCACAGTGACTGGTCATTTAGTATGCGAAGCCGACTGAATTTCAGACTCGACATTCGGCTTCCGTTCTGTTCGTTGTAGGAAAAAAGGAAAACAGTCTCCAGAACATGAGTGCCGAGATTTTTAAAATTCGATATCAGAAAGTTTCCGTACTGAAACAATTCGACCACTATCAATAGAACATGCCCGTTATAGGAGCCAACAAATGTATTCCATCGACTAGCGTCTAGCCGCCGCACAGGCCTCTCTACAAGAAAGTTGAATGAGTTGCCTTGGCACTGTGTAATTTCGCGACGCACTAATATACTTCTAAAGGGCTCACAGGAGCGTAAAGCAATTGCCTCTCCCGGCCCTGTCTTAGTCAAGCACTTATCTGAATAAAGAGATATCATTTGAAATCTAGATTAATGTAAAAGAACATAAATTTGAAAAAATAATACATACATTTATATATGTATTTTTGTTAGAAGTAAAACCAATATTTGATTAAAAATACATGGAAACACAGATTAAATTCAGCATGCCGTTATTTCAGGCTTTCGTAACCTCTTTTTTAGTCAGTGGTTTTAAAATAAAGTATATCTCTGCTAAACGTGAAAGGATGTCCCTTTAATGCAGCCTTGAAATAATTTATTGTAACCTTAATGTTAATTCCTGTTTTCCCTTTTCTGCGCAGTTTATTCCCCCTATGTAACTTGTTTGATCCACCCTTTTTTTTATTATCTGTGAAGCTTTTATTTTTTCTGCCACCCCATTTTTTCTACTAATAGCGCTTGCGGAAAAAAAATAATAATAAAATACTTCTTAAATGTCTTTAGAGTTTCTCAAATAAATTAAAAACTGTTTTTGAATTTAGAATTGACTGCATTAATATGCTCTAATCTATATGTATAACAAAGCTTGAAAGTAAAATCTGGTATAATTAGGATGCATGTTAATAGTAGAAGTTTTATGGTCCAAAAATATCAAATAATAGACAAAGGTTTAAAAAAAAAAAAAAAAAAAATCAACATATACAAGAGAGAACTTGTTATACTTATTTTTACTGCTTATATCAACTCTTTTATGCAGAAATTGCACAAATACTCTAGTTTTGAGTTCATCTAAATCAAAATTGTATACATATTTGTCTTTTGTTTAACACTAATTCTTGGGAAGGTAAAAAAATTATTTTTATGACAATCATTCGGGATAATTTATTTTAAAAAACAAATTATGCAGGCACTTGCAGTAAAATGCACAGAAAAACTGATATTGAAATATGAAAAAAAAAAAAAAAAAAAAAAAAAAAAAAAAAATTCCTCAATTAATCCAAACTTGCAACAATTGTTTCGACTTTAATTAATTAAGCATAAATCTTCATCAGACACAATATATATATATATACATATGTAAACAGGCAAGAATGGTGGTCGAGGAATGGTCGAAACAGAGAACGCACGTATGTCGTTTTCGCAGCAATCACTATAACGAACATATGTGCACTTCACGCACATGAAAACCAAAAAAGAGAAAAAAATCACAAGAAAGCCCTACATTGCTGTGCATGAATCTCAGAACACACGAAAGTCGGTCCGCGGTAATCACTATCATGCATGTTAAATCCATAACACATTACTGGACACCCCTAACTCGCTGTTTATGAATCTCAGAACACACGAAACTCGGTTACTCGGCAATCACTATCACGAATGTCAAAACCAAAAAACATCACTCGAACCCCTACCACGCTGTGCATGAATGTGAAAACCGACGAAACTCGGTTTCGCGGCAATCACAATCACGTATATTAAAACCAAAAAAAAAAAACACTGGACACCCCTACCGCGCTGTGCATGAAAATGAAATTGTACGAAACTCAGTTCCGTGGCAATCACTATCACGCATGTTAAAACCAAAAAAAAACATCACTGGACGCCCTAACTCGGTGTGCATGAATCTGAAAACACACGAAACTCGTTTTCGCAGCAATCACTGCCAAGCATGTAAAAAAAAAAAAAAAAAAAAAAAAAAAATTACTGGACACCCCTTCCTCAAATCAATGAAAACCATATAAACCAATCAAATATCTCGTAATTCCTCAAAATGTAGATCTAGTTTAGCGAAAAATACACTCTAATCAATAAAAATCAAATAAACCAGTCAAATCTCTCGTAATTCCTCATAACGTAGCTTTAGTTTAACATAGATTACACTCAAATCAATGAAAATGAAATAAACCAATCAAATCTCTTGTAATTCCTCATAACGTAGCTGTAATTCAATGTAAAATACACTCAAATCAATGAAAATCAAATAAACCATTCAAATCTCTCCTAAGATTCTCCATTCTGCGTCATTATAGAAGTGGGAAGTTTTATTTTCATATTTTTATAATTAAAAAAAAAAAAACTAATCAAATATTTGAAAATCTGACTTCAATGTGCACAATGACCCTTCGGAGGGCACCTTTGTGTTAAATCACTTGATTGTCCGATCTACCGTTTTCGAGAACAGTGAAATATACATATATATTGTTACAAAATTATAAATAATTGTGTTTATTTTAGTATAAATTCTTTCAAAGAGGCTTAGTAAGTTGATAAAGTGCTGATTTTGTGCATTTCTAGTCCTTTTAGCGTTGAAATAGCCTTATTTTCCGTTACAAACGCATTAAAAAGTCCCAATAAGGCAGGTAATGGATTTGGCGCCATATTTGGCGACTTTTTCCCACCTTGGCGATTTTTTTTTTTTTTTTTTGCGAAATTGGCGAGAAAATTGTTATTAGTCATATACCAAATATGGAAGCTCTAATCTCATTGGCTGATGAGATACGGAAATTTCCGGGACTTTCCACACTTTTCTACAGGGGTATATAAAGGCTGTTTTCTTCGCCAAGGCTAGTTAGTCAGTTCAGTTCTCAGCCAGCTTCCGCTAATACTTGCATTGTTTTGAGCCTCTTTGAAAGAGACTTGTTTTATGTGTTATTGCTATACAGTTTGTACTGTGGATTTGCTATTGACAGCTGTTGTTTAAGCTGTGTTTACTGGTTGAATTGAAGCTGATACTTGGTTTATAGACCTGTATTTTTCTGGAACTTTCTGTGAATAAATTACTGAATTTTTGTAAATTTTGCCTTTCATTCTCCGACAACTCACGAACCCCCAAGTACGCAACATTTCTGGTGTCAGAAGTGGGATTGTCTGTGAATGGTGATAACTAGAGCTATGGAGCAGGAAATGAAGAAACTTCTAGAAAGCTTAGCTACCCAGATGAATGAAATGAAAGCCGGACAGGAAAAGATGGAAACCGGATTAATAGAGAAAATGGAAACAGGACTGGTAAAGATGGAAACTGGACAAAAAGAGATGAGAGATAGATTAACTGAAAGCAGTTAATCTATCAGCAGTTAGAGATGAAAGCAGTACAAGAAAAAATGGAAACATCGCAAAGAGAATTGAAAGACGGTTTGACTGAAGAAATCAAGGAAAGGAAAGCAATTCAGGAAAAGATGGAAGCCAGTTGGACCGAAGAAATTAAATCTAATCAACATGATATACAGAGAGAGCTTTCAACGGCGAAAGAATCAATAGAGGATAAATTAAAGGTGATGGAAAATAGAATGGATGGAATAGAAGAGAAAGTTATAAAGATAGAAGAAAGTTATACAGACAGACGAAAATTTTGAAGAGAAAGTTTTGAAAATAGAAGAGAGTTTTGAAGAGAAAGCTATAAAGATAGAAGAAAAGTGAATGTTATGAAGGTTGAAGAGAGTGTTACGAGGATAGAACGGAGTTTCGAGGAGAAATTTAAAGAAAACTTTGATCAAGAGCTGAAAGGAAGGTTTTCAGAGATAGAAAGCAAGTTTAAAAGAATGGAGGAAGGAGGAAGGAGAAAAAAATGAAAGAAGAGTGGAACGGAGAAGTAATAGAGAAAGAACTGCAGAGCAAGATTCGGAATCTCGAAGAAAAGTTAGAATCTATGCCTCAGGAAACTGAAAAGAAAGAGAGAAGAATCCAGAATCAGGAATTTATTAAGCTCTCTACCTGCGATGGCAGTTCTTCCTGGCATGTATATAAGACGCAGTTTTCCACCGTAGCTGAAGCTAACGGCTGGGACTCTGTTGCAAAGACGAATCATCTGGTCGGGTCGTTGCGGGGCGACGCCGCAGATATCCTGGAGACCCTTTCGAAGGGACAGCGATATTTCAAAGCTTTAACCAGAGCACTAGAGCTACGTTTTGGAGCGAAATGGTCCAAAGAATATAGTCCACTCCAGCTAAGGTCCCGTCATCAGAGACCAGGGGAAAGCTTACAAGAGCTGGCATCAAACATCCAGAGGCTTTCACATTTGCCTTTCTCAGACTGTTATCCAGAAACACGCAATGATCTGGCCCTAGAACATTTCATTGATGTTGTCGGAGATCCAGAAATTCAAAAAGCCCTCAGACTCTCCGGTGTGAAGGATGTGGAGTCAGCCTTAGTGTATGCCCTAAAGATCGAGGCAGCCCAACAAGCTTCCCGTAAACATCGCCAGAACAGCACAGCAGACAAAGTGAACGGTTCTCAAGATGATTTTAAAGAGATTCAGAAAAGGATTGCAGATATTAATACAAGACTACGCATTCTTGGGGGTAAGAAAGAAGGGAAGACTCCAACAACTAAATGCTGGGGCTGTGGAAAGACGGGCATATCAAACGAAGCTGCCCAGTAAGAACACCTAGAGAAGCAACCAAGAATGTCTCTGAAGTATGCCACCCAGAAGGAGCTCTTCGGGAAAATCCAGATGCCTTCTTTTGGAAGCCTCCATCTGAAGATCATAAATACAGCTCTAATTCCGAGGATAAACACCAAAGAATAAAGCCGGTTGCCTGCTAAGTTACTGTCTCAACACCATCAGAACAAGATCCCGATCCATCGAGTGACGAAGAACTTAGACAAGCCTCGTTGGATGATCCTGACATAAAGCCAATATTACAGATGAAGGAGACGACCAGCAACAGACATACCTGGCAGGACATTTCCAGATTTAGTCCCATTATGATAAGTTATTGGGCACTTTGGGACTCTCTTCATATCAGAAACGGCGTATCATACAGAAAGTGGGAATTTGATGATGGAAAAAGTTTCAGATGGCAGATTGTATTACCAAGATAAAAAATTCCAGAAGTTTTAGAACAACTGCATAGTAGCTCTACAGGAGGCCATTTTGGGGTAATGAAGACTCTGCAGAAAGTTCGAGAACGTTTCTACTGGTGCAAGGCAAGGAAGGATGTGGAGAAATGGTGTAAATCCTGTGGTGCTTGTGCGGCACGTAAAGGCCCGCAGAAACGAAGTCGAGGAAGACTGCAATGTTGTAACGTGGGAGCACCATTTGAAAGGATTGCACTCGACATCTTGGGTCCTTTGCCACGGACCTCCAGTGGAAATAAATACATCCTCGTCGTGATGGACTATTTCACCAAGTGGCCTGAGGCATATCCCATTTCCGATCAAGAGGCATGCAGAGGTCCTAGTACAGCAATGGGTGTCAAGGTACGGCACGCCCCTACAACTTCATACCGACCAAGGGAGGAACATTACCTCTGCTGTTTTCAAAGGACTGTGTCAACTACTCGGCAAAGACAAAACCCAGACAACACCCTTACATACCCAGTCAGACGGCATGGTCGAGAGGTTCAACCGTACCATCCTGAATAACCCCTCTCTTCTAGTATCAAGGAACCAGCAAGATTGGGACTTGAAGTTGCCATTGTTCCTGCTGGCTTATCGAAATGCTGTCCATGAAACCACCGGCTATACTCCAGCTCAGATGCTGCTGGACGTGAACTTCGTCTCCCATGTGATCTCCTGTTTGGTTGTTCAGCGGATGCGCCTTCATCGCCCGAGGAGTACATCCAAGATCTCCAGGCACGATTTGAGGACGTATACAACTTTGCTCGGGAGCAGATTTACAGGGCAATAGAAAAATGAAGACAAGGTACGATCTAAAGTCTACACAACATGAGTTCCAGGAAGGAGACAAGGTCTGGTTGTGGAATCTTGTTCGACGCAAAGGACTCTCTCCCAAGTTACAGTGCAACGGGGACGGACCGTACACAGTCTTAAAAAGGCTGAATTATGTAGTGGTGCGGATCACTAAAACACCGTCATCAAAACCGAAGGTGGTGCACTATAACAGGCTAGCCAAGTACCACAATTATCGGTAATATTAAAATTTAAAATGTAAATACTAGTAAAATTTGCGCATGCGTAATGTTAATATTTGTATATAAATATTTGTACATATTTGTAAATTTTGTAAATATTTCTCACTTGATTTATATTTCTATTTTATCGTTACATGCAACTTTGTGTTTGTATTTTAGATTGTGTAAATTTGTTTAGTTTCGCCTCTCGACCAAGGGTTGCACTGCCCGGGACGTGCAGTCCTTGGCAGGGGGGCAGTGTTACAAAATTGTAAATAATTGTGTTTATTTTAGTATAAATTATTTCAAAGAGGCTTAGTAAGTTGATAAAGTGCTGCTTTTCTGCATTTCTAGTCGTCTTAGCGTTGAAATAGCCTTATTTTTCCTTAAAAATGCATTAAAAAGCCCCAATAAGGCAGGTAATGGATTTGGGGCCAAATTCGGCGACTTTTTCCCACCTTGGAGATTTTTTTGGCGACCATGGCAAGAAAATCCTTATTAGGGATATACCAAATATGGAAGCTCTAATCTCATTGGCTGATGAGATTCGGAAATTTCCGGAACTTTCCACAACTTTCTACAGGGGTATATAAAGGCTGTTTTCTTCGCCAAGGCTAGTTAGTCAGTTCAGTTCTCAGCCAGCTTCCTCTAGTACTTGCATTGTCTTGAAAGAGACTTGTTTTATGTGTTATTGCCAGTGGCGGCTCGTGCAAATTTTCATAAGTGGGGCTCGACCCATCGTATGGTGTATAACTTAGCAATAATAATAATCATTGTTCAAACATAAATACATACATTATTAAGGAGGTATATAAAGCGTAATTTTTTTTTGGAAGAAAAATTTTTTTTTGTGGCAAATCTTAAATTTAGCAGTATGGAAAAAACTGTGTAAATTTATCTCAGAAATTAATGTTTTACGACTTCATTTACAAAATTCTGCAGTTTTCTGATCAGTGGAGTATCAAAATTTAAATATCTGGAAGATGGTAGATAGGATTTGCCGAGTTATATTCCAGGTCGCTTTAGCTGATATATGCTTTTGCAATTTTCCGTGGTTTTCGCCGAAACTCGCATAAATACGAGTTAGGTATCATCACTTAGAAAGACTCCCTAAGGAGAATACACCACCCAAATCTAGGACCTACTTTTAGTCAACTGGACTTAACCCTAACACTACACGCCTTTAAAATTTGAACTCAATTTTTTTCTCACTCTACATGTAATATTTTTTAGCTTGCGCGAATTATATCCCTAAGTAATTTAATAATAAACATTTCAAATGTTATATTCATATTTCTTATCTTAAAAAAACAAATAAAATAAACTTTAATGAATTTATAACAAGTTATATTGAAATTTATAAAGTCATGAATAATGTACTAATATGAATACATATTAAAAAACTACCATGTTTATCATTTTAAGAGCTTAATTTTAAATAATTTAAATTAAATTTCTTATTTTTTTATCCAATTTAGAGAAAATTATCTAGAAAACATCTATTTAAAATTAAATATCTTTATCCTTATGAGTTTCGAATTTTCATGCGTAAAATTATAAAAATGTGCATTTAGAGAAAATTTAACATAAATTTCGAACATTGAAAAATGTCATTTTAAAACTTTTCAATTACGATTATAAAATTCCTACTTTTTGACACAATTTTATGATGTTTTTATGCATAATGTTTGTTGAGAATTAAAGATTGATTCTTTAAAAAAAAAAAGACGGTCTATCGTCTTTAAATAATAGTCATAATAAAACTGTTTTATCAAATCGTATTTTTAAGAAATCCAGTTAAAATAATAATAATAATAATAATAGTAATAATTTAAAAAGGGGACTAATGTGCAAGTTGTACCTGACGGAACTAAAGTGAAAGTTGTACCTCAAGGGACTAATGTGAAAGTTATACCTCACCGGACTAATGTGCAAGTTGCACCGAACGAACAAACTATTTCTTTCAACGAAAATGCCTACTAACCCTGGACGATAGGTCTAATATATCGTATCATATTATAAATCGTATTTACCGTAATATAACTCAATACTTATTTCGCTTCCTTTTTCGAATCGTTTTAATACGCATTTTTTATATGCATGAGCAGCCCCCGAAAAACAAAAACATTAAATCTTTAAATTCATTTTTTTACTTATTTTTATTTCATATTATTTCACGCGCACTTTTTATTTCCTAATTCAAAATTATTAAAAAAAACTTTTTCGATATCGCTTGTAACGATACTGATTATTATTAATTTTCTTTTCTTTTTATTTCAATAATAATAATAATAATAAAAAGATTTTGATGAAATTCTGGCAAAAGCAGAATTTAGTTTAAGACGGAGGACTATTAGTTTTTTTTTTTTTTTTTTTTTTTTCTTTTTTCAAATTATAACATCGCTTTCAAATTATTCAATCATATTTTCGATAAATTTTAGATTTCGACAAATGTCCAACTATCGAAATCGACAACGCAAAAATCCCAGATTGAGATTAGTAGGCCCTCAGTCCTAAAAAAAAAACTACATTTTTATATAGATAGTTAATCTATATATCCATGGAAATCCACTATTTATTTATTTAAAAATTTTACAATTTATTTGCATAAAAGTTTTAGTATACCAATCTGAAGAAAAATCTCGCAGTTGCACATTTTCTTTCCATTTTTTCATTTAAATTCAAAATATCGCAGTTAGAGAGGTTTCAAATTCTTAATTAATTATATCTCAATTTATATCTCAAACGCTAATCTAAAAAATATATTTTTAACTATCAACAGAATTTCTTTTTAAACACTAAAATTTAAAACTATCATATGTAAGTTTTAAAAAATGCACCGAAAAATCATACAAATAAAAGTAATGCAAAAGTCGCCAAATTTCATCAAAGAATTGTATGGTTAACATACCGAATAAAAGAGACAGTTTTTTTCCCTATAGTTTTGTCTCAAAGGGCCACTCTGCCGGTGCCCTAGCGACGATAAATTACAGCGTGCTAATGCATATAAAGGCGATCATCGCCAAATCTGTTAACCTTCTGATCTAATAGAATAACTATTGTATAAATGAATACGCCAAGATGGGCCGCTTATGATGCTGCCCTACGCTTAGATAACGTAACCGCAGCTGGTCCAAGGTTTTTTTTTTTTTTTTCCAACATTTGGTGGGTGAATCATTAACACTTTCGCGACCGGCATACTTTTGTCTTTTCTAAAACTGATTGCCGGGGAATATCGAAGTAAACTAAAGCTATTTGCCGCAAACTTTTGATGTTTAAACGTGGATAAAAGTTGAATGTAATGTTTTGAAATGTTACTCTTGTAATTACCTAAAGCTTGGAATGAAGATTAGTTGTATAATATTAGAACGAACCTATAATACTATCAAAGAATTGATACTCTAATAATATTATACAAAAAAAATGTTAGGTGGGGCCGTGCCCCGCTGGCCCTTAATGACGAGCCGCCACTGGTTATTGCTATACAGTTTGTACTGTGGATTTGCTATTGAAAGCTGTTGTTTAAGCTGTGTTTACTGGTTGAATTGAAGATGATACTTGGTTTATAGACCTGTATTTTTCTGGAACTTTTTGTGAATAAATTGCTGAATTTTTGTATGTTTTGCCTTTCATTCTCGGACAACTCACGAACCCCCAAGTACGCAACAATATATATACAAATATTGCTCATTTAATAGTATAAGATATATTTAAAAGAAATAATTTATATGAAATATTTAATAAATTCAATTTGCAGAAATTTAATATTTTAATTAAGTTAAAATAAAAATTTAAGATAAAATAATTTTTGTTTAATATTTAAACATAAATATTATAAACCTAACGTATTTTAAATATTTAAAAATTTAACTTTAAATTTTTATTGTAATCTAACTTTTTTTTTTCTATTTTAAATTTATTTTTAAGTTAAGTAAACTATAATAAAATAAATTCTATAACAGATTAATGTACATGTAATCTATAATAAATTTAAATCTGTATTGATGATATCTGAAAGAAATGTCAGTTTTATTTTTAAAGAGTTTTATTTTTAAATTGTCTATTAATTAACTTTTCATAAAAATAAATTTGCTGTTTTTAAGAAAACATTTTTGCTCGTCCAACTTTTAAAATCTCTATGTAGTCTATTAGCTAAAAATTTGCAATAAGTTTCGTGAAATATGGCAAGAAATATTTGGAAGGGAGGGATTGAAAAAAAAAGTGTTTTTTCAATATGAAATATCTTTGTATTAAAAGAATACACATAAATTAAGAAAGTGTGTCAAAAGGGTGATGCCGCATTAAAAGCTGTTTAATTTGCATGAATCCAACAAATTACATAAAATCCGTACGCATGCTCTTTAGCAAAAACTTATGCAAAGAGCCTGCACGGCGGCGAGTCGGTACACTAATGCCCCATGGACATTACTTATTTAACCTTGTAATCAAGCTACCTGCGCTATGCGGCAGCCTTCGATCGTGAAGTTCATTCGAGAAGATTATTTTAGCACAACAGTTCTGGCACAAAAATAATATTTAAAAATACCATTGGAACTTTTCCGGTATAAATATTAATGTACATTGGTAATATATGCTCATTTTTTTCTTTTTATTAAAATAAAGAACATTCCTTTTTAAGTATGAAAAGATAATTTAATTTAGCTTGATTTAAAAATAAAAAACTATATATATATTTAAAAAAAAAAAAAAAAACTAATATAGTACACAGTTTTATCAGGCATGTATGTAATATTTTTCTTCTATAAAAAAAAAAAAAGAGGGGAGGTTAAAACATTAATTAGTAATAAAACATCAAAAGATTTCTTTCAGAATTTAAGATTTAATATCATATTGGTAATTTTATTACCACAATGTATTTTTCACCGCAATATGTTTTTGTTCACGACAATGTAACGCGCAATGATATGTTTCTCCCCCTTATTTTTTATTTATTTATTTTTATTATTCGTCTCGAGATTAAATTTATAGAGCATTGAAAATTTAACTCATAGAATAAATCAAATAAGTGCGTTCATTTATTACTGCATTTTTCTCCAAATTATTTCAAGTTTTGTGATTTGACATTGATTTTAATTTTGAGAATCGTTGAAAAATAAAATAAAATAAAATAAGTGTCTCCTCGTGCTATTAACCTTTTGGGCACAATTGACGAGTGAGACTCGTCATGTGCTTACTTGGGCGAAGTTACAATGGACTCGTCATCTGAATTTAAGAAGTAGGCGTTAATGTTTGCGGCACACCCGCCAGTGGGCGTTGATCGCAATCACTTTCCTGGTGTTTTTTATGATATCTTACAACCATACTTATATCATCAATATAAGTATATTCCAAATAAAATGTATTACTTTTACATATTAACACTTTCGTGACCGCTGACGTAGATTCAAACCATTTGAAAATCTTTAACTCCACCAGTGGGTGTTTCTTTTGCAATTTGTATGCTATTTTTTTCTTAAATATAAATACTTTGATTAGAAAGAATAAAATTATAATGTATATCCATTTGTAATATAAATGTGAATACAGAAAATTTTGTTCTGAAATATTGTAACATAGGAGAATAACGCCCACAGGCGGACCTTACTGTCAAAATTTCAAAATCATTCTATATAGCGACAAATTAAATCCGTCCCTTTGGTATAAAAATCTTCAAATAATTCAGTACTCAAAGGGTTAACACATTCGCGACCTCATGTTTCTGTCTTTTTTAGAGTAAGGTCCGTTGTTCTTCCACGTTACAAAATTTAAAAAGTTTTTATTATTCATATTTATGATACAAAAGGATTCATTCTACACCGATTGTATAAATATAAATATTGGGTATATTTTTAAGAAATGGATAACATACAAATTGTGAAGGTAACGCCCACTGGCGGAATTCCAGATTTTCAAATGACGTGCATCTATGTCAGCGGTTGGGAAAGTGTTACGATGAAAATTTTTGTATTAATGAGTTGCATTATATAAGACTATGTTCATGATAGCAGTGTTAACTATTATTTAGATTAATTTGGAGAGAATTTTCAAAAGTATCATTTCGCAAATCATATTTGTTATAAAAATTATACAGTTTAAGAAATAACGAAATGTATCATGCTAAATATAATTACTTCTTTTCTCCGTGCTTAGTTTTAAATAGTTTTTTAATGTTTAAATATATAATTTCATACATACAGTGTCCAAAACTTTTAGAGTTTATTAGCATTTTTAGTACCGCCCTTTGTTCTGCACCATAACAAGGGCCGTACTTTCCGCCCTTTTTTCAGAACACTCTCAGAAATAAAATAATTTCAAATTATTTGCTACCACTATATTTATACAGTAATCTCTGTCCTGTATAATCACGGTTCATAAAAATAATTCTGCTTGAAGTTAGTGATGGCTGAAATTGCAAAAAATTTTTGTCTTTGAGAGTGTCCTGAAAAAAAGTCTGAGAGAACGACCCCTGCCAAAATTTTTTTTGATGTAATTTTTACGGCGAGTCAGAGGTCGTACTCTCCGTCTTTTTTTCAGGACACTCTCAAATATCACAAATTTCCGTCTCTATTCCTACCACAGTTTTTTTACGATAATCTCTAACCAGATTAATCTAGAGACATTTCTATAAAATGTACCATAAAAATTTCTGCATGAAATTACTGGTGGCAAAATAGGAGAAAATTTCTTATTCTTAAGTGTGTCCTGAAAAAGGGGGCGGAGAGTACGACCCCTGCGGCGAGTGAATAATAACAAAACATAACTAACAGCATTTTAATTTATTCCAATGTATTTTTAGCCCCGTTTTTATTTCGCTCCACTTTATTTATAAAATAATTTTCACCTAAATTGTACCTGCTGATATTTTGAGTAATATATCCGCGATCGCATATATTTGTCTTTTTGTCAGTAAGCTCCACCTGTGGGCGTTAATTTTTTTATATTAGACTAGTATACAACCCCGTCAAAAATGACGGAATGTAAACGATAAATCTTGAAAACAATATTCAGCTTACGAAGATTACCACGTGATCATTTAAATGTATTTTCAATTTTTGTTTATAAATCAAATGTGTTTCGATATTTTATAATTTTCGTTCTGAAACTAAAAAATTCTACCCGATCAATAAATATGAATGACAATTAAAAAAAAAAAAAAAAAAAAAAAAAAAACTGCTGGTTCACAAAAAATATATGGTCAATTGGTATAATGGTCCTTTTTGCTCATGTGGGCGTGTGTAGTTTGAATTGGTTTTGTACCTTTTTGGATCTAAATATGAATCGCAACATTTCTGTGATAGTTTTTGTACTGTGTTAAAATCAGTTTTATTTTTGTCGTTTTGGTATTGGCATGTTTCTATTAAATGCTAGAATTTTAATGTTAAAATTTATTATGATATCTATCATTTATATACATATATATAAGAGTATTTAAGCTTCGGCATTCACCCGCATATTTTTATTATTTTTATTATTTCAGTTTCAGTATTCGCTGAACTTATTATAATCAAATATCATAATGATCGCCGAATTCTTATGTGTAAACTATTGAAAAGAAAAAAAAAAAAAAAAGAAAAAAAATGCATCGCTTCTGATGGGGACACAAACTAATACCTTTCGCTAAGTAATCCAAAGAGCTAACGCGTCGCGACGTTTTCATAGTCTGATCTGAGGCAGACATGCGCATTCGAGGAGAAACGGTCAGGATTCGGCAAACGTTTTATGACAGAGAATGTAAACTGAGAAAAAAGTTTTTAATAAAATGAAAAGAAAGAAAGAAACAATTATATTTTTTACAAAATTTTCTGAATCAATTTTCAAGGTTAATAAATAAATTTCTAAATTAAATTAAAAAAAAAAAAAATCGTGGTCTATTGGAGTTTTGCCATGATTATTAATGTCACTTGATATAGCTGTGTTTACAGACTCGGTGACTTTGCCAACGAATGTTATGTGAGAAATGCCTAGCTGGTAATCAGCCATGGTAGCGCAATGGTTTAAGCATCCGCACGTAAAGCGGAAGGCAGGGTTCGATTCCCGGCTCTGGTATTTTTCACATAGTTTGTATAAAAAAATCAGCCTTCCACACCAAAATTTCCTGAATGAATTTTCAAGGTTGATAAATAAATTTCTAAATTAAATTAAAAAAAAAAAATATCGTGATCTATTGGAGTTGTGCCATGAATATTAATGTCACTTGTTATAGCTGTGTTTACAGACTCAGTGACTTTGCCAACGAATGTATGTGAAAAATGAATAGCTGGTAATCAGCCAGGGTAACTCAATGGTTTGAGCATCCACACGTAAAGCGGAAGGCCCGGGTTCGATTCCCGGCTCTGGTATTTTTCACATAGTTTGTATAAAAAATCAGCCTTCCACTCCAAAGTTTTCTGAATATATTTTTACATTTTTGGTATTAACACTTAACGGATGGACCACGTAAATCTACTTCTGTACGTTATGACTGCCTAAGACGAGCAACGTAGATTTACGTTTGCTGTTTTAAAGGACGTGGTTACGTGGAAAAGTCAATTATGCAAATTCCACTTCTTCGTAAGAGTGGATGTTTTATAGAATATCACATTCGTAAGGACTATTAGACATGCAAATAAAAACTTTATACAGTTTTATTGAAAAATAATATTTATTCAATAAAACAGCATGCATGCAAACAATATGCATGTTTATTTAATTCTTTTAAAAAATTTCCGGAAACCGAGAGAGACAAAGAAAATTCAACTCATCTGTTGTTAATGATTTTTGTTATGAATGTACTGCAGTATTTCATTTTCATAACTGCCAACTTGTACGTTCTTTTTTCTACCGAAAGTTTTTTGTAAAATTTTTTAATTATCGACGAGGTTCCACCCATGAATTATTATTTATTAAAATTATAGTCTCAAAATCTTCAATGTAAAAATGTTCTAAACTCCAAGCCCAGTTTCTACTTTGTTTGAAATCTTTTCGTTACATTTTTAAAAGCTTTTATGATAATTTAATTTATCTATTTTTTATTATTAAACATTATACGATTACAATCCTTCAAAAGAAATTTGAGAAAGCTTATATTTTTATTTGACTTCAGCACACTTGCCATCAATCTCATTAATAACCGTACAATTGTTAACGCCTCTTGAAAAAATAACGTCCTTTTTATACACTAATTTATTTCTATAGTAATTTTCTCCATATGTTGTCATGAAATACGAATAAAATTATTCTAAAAAAATGATTGATGTGAAAAAAAAAAAGAAAGAAATGTATGTTTCATAATAAGATGGTTAATAAGAAGGCTTCAGTTTTATTGCTCTTGTTGAAGCAGTATACAGCAACACAAAACTTATGCATAATGTGAACCACTGCAAACAGAGAGGCAATAACAGTGAGTTATTCCCGAACAATTTCCCATAGGTAACACTGGCAATCAAGAGGTAATTAACACTAGAGGCGTGGCTTCTGTCGATAGTTGCTATTCTTGAATCTTTCTGTTGTTATTACGCAACTTTTTTTTTTTTTTTTTTTGAGTTTTATGAAATTTTGGAAAAATTACTAAATATGGATAGTTGAAGTTTTTACATATAAAATTTAATAATTTATGAGAGCTTGGAGTTCTTTATTATTTATATCAGTTTTTAAGGCGGTTTGCTTAAAAAAAAATGACCAAACTTCGAAGCATTTATAATTTATCCCGAAGTACTGTTAACACCGCCCCTTTCTCACACAAATATGATTCTAGAAACAATTTCTACACTATATAATTAAGATGAAAAAAGGAGAAAAAGGTTTTAAAAACATACTAGTAGGAAAAACAGCGGGCTTTACTTTACAGTACTCCGGAATAAATTATAAATATTACCAGGAATGAAATTATTTTTAACAATAGAATTAACTATAATCTGTTTATTTGAATTTTTACAAATTATGGCTTATTTATTAGAAGGTATATCAATATAAATTATAATAAATTTATTTTGTGAACGATTGATAGAGATGTTTAAATTTTTAATATTTTCATATTTATTAGATTTTGATTGAATTATAAGCTGATTTTTTAGAATTTTTAAAATATTCATCTTCCAAGCATCGTAATATCATATATGTACAGTCACCCAAAAAGAAAACGCCACACCCCCACCTAATTTTGCCGTAAATTATCGTAGAAACATGCGACTGGTACCAATCAGTTTGTAATAACGTCTAGTTTATAATGTTATAGATAGATTTTACTTAGGGGGTCGTCTACATATTAAAACTGACATCAACTTCATTTTTTTCAATGGTAACCCCCATTTTTTATAATTTATTTGAATTCTTTGGATCAAATCATCACGGAAAATGGGATAGTTTATATATTTCGCTCAATTTTTCATAGAGTTATAAGCTGTCAAAGTTTGGGGATGCTAATGTTAAATGAATGTGACAAACATTAAATCATACCTTCCGAAATAATTATGATATTTAAATTCTGTTTTTTTTTATTCGTTAGAATGAAGTGACCCAAACATATTCCATGCAAATTTTTGCTAAAAAAGCATTTTTTGAATTATGAAAATTATTAATAAATTCATATTTGAAAAAATTATGAATTATGACCTATGTTAATTTTTGCACGAATAGAACGGGCATCATCAAAAACATGGGTTTCCAAATTTACAGCTCGTTCCTAACATTATTTTTTGAGTTACAGTGATATTTCACTTTTTATTCCTGTTAGGGGGCCGTCTCTTGTTATAATCTGTATTCTCTATAAGTAAATGTTTGTATATAATTTGACGGAAAACTATTTTAATTTACCTTTATGTTATTTTTTTTTATTCCTAAGCAATATTTCGATGTTTATTATACAAATTGGCATATTTTTGTAAAGTTATCACAATGTAGGTGAGGGATTGTGAAAGAATTTCAAAAGAAAAGAAGCCCCGCCTCTGATTCGCTGAAACACTATTTTAAAGAAAAGACTAATTTGCATATTCCTATTTGACTCTATATGTGACGCTGGTATGCATAAATCACAATGGTATTTACTACATCGATTATTGAAGACAAAACTTAAATGATTTAATTACAAATAAGCAAAATTATTTTGTTTTAGATTATAAAGTTTTAGAAAAATTGTGAAAAGGCGTGGCTTACGGTACAATAGAGGAATATATCCGATCCTAATATGTCAAGTCTTTCTTCATAAGTATTAAATATCTTTTTCTAGTTTTTCGCAGCAAAAATTCTATTTTAACCCTGTTACACTTTTTTTCGCATTTCAATATTCAAGAGTACGTACACCTCTAGTTAAATATCATGTTTCAGAAAACACGGTACAGCGAAACTGATTGCATGAAACAGCAATTATGCATTCGACAACCGTTTTATTATTATTATTATTATGAATATTTAATAATTTAAAAAAAAAATTTACCATGAATTTTCTGTTTAAATTTTGTTGTGACATATTTGCATTTGGTTACTGCACCGTTTGTAAGCTTTGTGTTATTTAAAATTTATCCCATAATGTCATAGTTATCCCATAATATCGCAGAATTTAAAAGACCTTAAATACTTTTCATCTTTATAATAATTTTATTATTGATTTATTCATTATTACTTTCTTCCATATGTAATACAGAGAAAGTATCGGATTCGTGAAAATTTTCGAACTCCGGTTTTCGATGGATTTACACGTTTTAGTACGTCCTGAACACGAGTTGATAGTTTTTAGAGAATGTCTGTCTGTCTGTTCGTATCAAGAATTTTGTGGACTCTGTATCTCACGAACCAATGAACGAAATTTAACCAAACTTGGCATTTAGTTGGACGCCTGACATAAACTGGTGCTGATTAGATTTGGGGATCAATCGCTCAACAGGTTGAGCTGTGACCGCACTTTTTCTAAACTTTTAACATGGCAGTATAGGACAAAATTTCGTATAAATGTACACAATGAGAGTTATTTTTACTTGTGATTGTAAAATGAATATGAATTTTGGATGATAGTAGCAGTTAACTATGAAAAAATTCTGTGCATGTGGGGGCATCGCTTCCTCCCTGAGAAAAGGGGGGGGGGGTAAATTTTAAAGATTGGTATATTTTGAAAGGTCTCGTAAATACCTTTAAAACGAATGGTTTAAGTATAGATATGAGATAATTTTAAACAAAGTTATCGATTTTCTTTTTTCTTTTCTTTTTTTGTTACTTTTAACAAAATTTTTTTTTTTTTTTTTTGATTGAGAATAAAATGGTCTTTTTTTTTTGGATATTTAGTGTTATTCTCCCTCTCTAATATGGAAATCGTCTGCATTATCCTGGAAGATAAGTTTTTTAAATAATAATTTAAATATTTTTTTTTTTTTTTACTGAGTGAATTCGTAAAGGAAATTATAGAAGAAAGCCATGTGGCGGCCACAATACACCAGTTTTTCATTCCCTGTCATTGAGTATCTGTGTATAATTTCCTTTAATTTACTTCATTATTAATCAAATTTAACCTTCTTTCTTTTCTTTTTTTTTTTTCTTTCAGTTACTGGAAAAAAGAAAAAAAAAAGTAAGCATTTAAATTTTAAGGACAAATTATTTACTTAAAAAAATAATCTACGTATTTAGAAAAAGAAAAAAGAAGAAGAAGTAATGGGCTAAATGCGGATTGAACCCGAAAACTATTTCTCGACAAAATTGTTCTTATTACATTTTACTGACTCTAAATTAGGATCTTTACAAATGTTTCATTATGAACCATGAAATCACATGGTTTAGCTTACAATTTATACACTTCCTTTTCATCAATAACCGGACACTTTCAATTTCAGATGTTTTTTAAAATATCTCAAAAAGTATTAAACGAACCATTTTGAAACTTCGGGAGTATGACGAACATGTTATTCTTCATTTATTTTAGTTATAGTATTGCGCCGAAAACTTGGGGGGACCAGTAAAAAAATAAAAAATAATGAAAGCGTTTGGGATCACCCTGTAAAAAGTAATGTTTGAAATATGATCCGGATGTAACATGTGACTATAGGACTCTTTTCCACTGTTTAAATTTTTTATGTATCTACTGCTTATAATCAGGGAGATATAAAGGTTTCTTTAAAAAATTGCGAAACATATTTTCACTTTTTTAGCTGTAACACGTAAGGTATTAAACCCAGCGCTAAGCTATTTTCAGGTAATTCGACATACAATATTAGACACAGCATATTGCAAATAGAATGAAGAAATATTGAATATTTAATGTAATATGAGTATTTTTACTAAATAATTTCTAACTGAGTAAGTGTAAGAATTAGCGAAATTTAATTTGCATAATTTAATAGCCAAATATATTGAGCAACTTATATAAAAAGCCTAAAAAAGTGTCGCACAAACTCAAATAGTTCTACGGCATAGAATGAACTGGATTTCAGCTGTTTCCAAAAATAGGAAACTGGTCAGGGGTTTTTCTCAAAATTTTTTTACAATCATAGAAAACTGTATTACCATTCATTAAATTTAATTAAAAATGTGAGTAAAACCACTTATAGTTCAGCTGTTTTCGACAGAAATTGAAAGGCAGTTCATTCTATGGTATAAGACTTTTTGAGTTCACACCACACTTGTTTGGGATATATAAGTACTGTCCGTTTTCGTAAACCATGTCTACCTCTCGCGGAACGATCCTACTCGGAAAAGGGGTGATGCGTTGAATGAGATGGGCACTTAGCCAAATGCGCTTTTCGTTCTACACGTGTTCGTTTTCTTTTTATGAGTCTTCAATATTTATTTTACTTAATTTTAATTAACAATATTTTATTTAATGTAATTTATATGACAATATGCGCGAAAAATAAAAGGTGTAAAATAATCATGATAAAAAAATCTAATGATTTGATTTAAATACGATTTTCTGTAAATTTCTGTAAAATAGAGATCCAAAAATATGGTATTTTTATTTTAGCAGTATAATTTAAAAGAAAAAAATATATTACTTTTACTACAGGTAAAGTCTACTGTAAACGTTGTTCTTTTTCTCTTCTTTTATTAATGAATTATGTAAATTTTACCTAATTTAAGTCATTTTTAATTAATTTACTACTATAATCAGTGCATGAAACAAGTGTTCAGGTATGACAGATATAGTACGAATTTAGAGATCAAGTAAGCAAATAAAAATAATTTTAACTGAAAAAAAAAAAAGAAGAAGAAGAAAGAAAACAGGCATTTACTTTTAAGTTTACGGATTTTATTTTGCATCGAAGAATAAAACTGATCTTCTACACTTATTTAAAAATTACAAGGGGGAAAAATCAGCATTTTGCCTTTATACGAATATAACGAAGAAGTATCGCCTCAAAATTCAATAATGTCCTGAAAAGAAAAAAAAAGAAAAAAGAAACCGCAACTTATCTCTCACTCGTAAAATGTAAACATTCTCTCATCTTCTACGCTTCTACCCTATTTTAACAAAATCAATGCAGACCTCACGCATGCGCATAGGTGAGCAGTGTCACAGCTAACGAAAACAAACAATAGCTCAAAGTATTTAGCTACTGAATTATTCAATTGAAATTCCGCTGAGTCTTATTCATGCGCAATTAAAAATTATTTAGCAAAGTTGCTCACATTTCATTATACAGGGTGAGTTTGACATAATCTGCCAAATGAAAGGAGGTGATAGAACAGCCCATGGGGAGCATAAAACACAATAGAAACCCTGTCCTATCTCTAACCGTATCCGAGTTATGGTAGATAGAAGACAAATCTGTTTTTTTCCATCCCGTCTGAAAAAAACCCAAATTTGTGAGCTTTCTGCAAAACTTACACGCAAAATAAGCACATATTTGGAAAGAGCAGAAAAAATCCTATCGGGTGACACCATTTACATTCGGATACCTTAATTTGACGGCGAGCTACAAGCGCTAAAACACTGGCGAAGTTTAAAATCGAGTTGTCGCCAAATACTTTAACAGGCAATTCTGCAAACACCGTTCAAGCTACAATCGGTCAAATTTACCAAAAACTTCTCCATTCCACAAGCTTTAGAATGAGCCCACAATAAACCAAATCGGGGAAATTTAGCCTTTTGTTAGAAATACATCACTGAAAACGGCGTTCGTCGAAATTCGGCAAACGAAACGATGGTGAGTAAATGGAACGTATGCAGATTCGTGACTATCTTCATATGGACTCTTAGTGATATGCAGATGCATTTCAACCTTCCTGCGCGCGCATCCCACTCGCGGGTACAAAAGACGAGTCAATCTGTAACAGCTCATTAGCTCGTCAGCTTCTTATACGTTTTATGCTGCTTATTGCTTTAGCATTTTCTGGACTTTGCCTGAGCTCGGCCGATTCTTTTCATGCTGCTCTCACGTCTACTTGCTCTCTCTTAGTTAATACTTAGTATGTTTTCCGACATTGGTACGAATTAACCAAGCTGGTTCTTATTCCGTAGCACTTTTTTCTTCTACTTTTGTAAATTAATATTAAAATTTTATCCCTTTTTGTTTACTCTTCTAAATTTTATTTTCAATTGAAGTCATCACAGGGATCATATTGTCATACTTTCCAACATGTAAACAGATATGCCTAATTTTACAAATGAAGAGTACGCGGATACGCATTTTGTGTATGGATTTTGCGATTGTAACTCTCGTAGAGCCGAAGAAGTGTACCGTCTACGTTATCCACATCGTCGTGCGCCAAACCGTGCTGTATTTGCCGTAATTCATTGAAGGTTTCGGGAGAGTGGGTCGTTCGGTAGGGTGTACGAAAGGGGCCATGGTCGCCGCTCCGCAACCGCTGAGGAGTCCGTACTCGACCGAGTGGAGGAAAATCCAAATATGAGTTCACGTATACTTGCGAGAGAAGGTGGAATCTCCCAAAGTAAAGTGATGAATGTTTTGCGCAAAAACCAATATCATCTATATCACTTCACACCGGTACAAGAATTTCGCCGCTCCGATTTCCAAAAGGGGGTAATAGTCTACCGCTGGCTTTTAGAGCGAGATATTGAGGAACACCATTTCCTTAGAACGATACTGTGGACAGATGAGTCACTTTTCACTCGGTATGGCATGTTAAATTTACATAACTGGCACCATTACGCTCAAGAAAATTCATTTGTAACACGAAACATCGTTCCAGACGCGATTCAGCTTAAAAGTTTGGCTTGGAGTGGTTGGCGATCGCTTGATAGGTCCACATGTGTTCCAAAGTCATCTGACAAGCAATACCTATTGGAGTTTCTGGAACATTATCTTCAAGGATTACTTGATTTGATGTCATTCCTGTACCCCAAAGAGCGGAAATCATTTTCCAACACGATGGGGACCCTGCATATTCTTCCAATGCCGTCCGGGACTTCTTGATTCAGCAGTATCCGCAATGGATTGGTCATAATGGACCAATTCCTTGGCCACCTAGATCGCCAGATCTCACTCCATTGGACTTCGATGTTTGGGGTTTCCTGAAGCAAGAAGTTTACCGCACAGAAGTTGCCAGTTTGCAAGATTTAAGCAGCCGGCTCGATGACGCAGTAATAAAACTGAGGGATGATCTTTCGCTAAGAGCTACTGTGGTTTCCGTTCGTAAGCGGGCAAGGGCATGTATCAGGTGTGGGGGTCACCAATTTCAGCAGCGGCACTCAATTTCACACATCCTTTCGAATGCATATGTGATTTTTTCATAAACGTGAGATACGTCATTTTTGTTTTTTGCATATTCCTTTGTGAAAGACGTAAGAAACGTCATACTACTTTTGTTTCCATTCCATTGTGTTTGTAAACTTAATAAAACTGCTACTTTTCTTGTTTGCTTTTAAAACTTCCTTTTTTGCATCTGACAAAACAGCGGGCTGAAGACGGACATGAAATCAGGAACGACCATGGCACTCCGTGAGTCTCCTTCTGGACGAATGTCGAGTTCAGTGATGAATGTTTTTAAAACAAAAGGCTAAATTTCTCCTGAACTGGAACACCGATATGGTTTATTGTAAGCTCATTCTAAAGCTTGTGGAATGGAGAAGTTTTTGGTAAATTTGACCGATTGTAGCTTTTACGGTGTTTGCAGAATTGCCAGTTAAAGAATTTGGCGACAACTCAATTTTAAGCTTCGCCAATGTTTTAGCGCTCGTAGCTCGCCGTTAAATTAAGGTACCCTGATGTAAATGGTTTCACCCGATAGGATTTTTTCTGCTCTTTCCAAATATGTGCTTATTTTGTGTGTAAGTCTTTCAGGAAGCTCACAAATTTGGGTGTTTTCAGACTGGACGGGAAAAAAAACAGATTTTTCTTCTGTCTACCATAACTCGGATACGGTTAGAGATAGGACAGGGTGTTTATGGTGTTTTATGCTCCACGTGGGCTGTTCTATCACCTCCTTTCGTTTGGCAGATTATGTCAAACTCACCCTGTATATTTAATATTTTTGCATTTTGATTGCAGTATGCTGTGTCAAATGTTGTATGTCAGGTTTCTCGAAAATAGTTTTACACTGGGTTCAATACCTTGCGAGTTACAGCTAAAAAAGTGAAATGTTTTTGGCAATTTTTTAAAAAGAACATTTATATCTCCCTAATTACATGCGATAGAGACATAAACATTTATACAGTAAATGATAAAGAGCCTCATAATCACATGCGACAGCCAGATCGTATCTCAGCCATAGAATAATAATTAGGAAGAAGGAGCATGGCAATACTCTTAATGCTTACAAACCCCTTCTAGTGAAATGCCAGCGAAAGCTACTTTTGCTACTCAAAACATTAAAGAAGGGCCATAGAATAATAATAATATCGCTGTTTGTTGTGGCAACACAACAGCTTATTAGAAACACTTATGCTCCTTCTTCCTTTATTATTATTCTATGATCTCAGCCATTACTTTTTACAGGATGATACCAAATAGTACTTTCATTTTTCTTTAATTTTTTCTGGTCCCCCTTTCACTTTTGGTGCCAAAGTGAAGTACCTGAAATATAACATGCTTTTTACACTCCTTAAGAAGAAGATGATTTATTCAGTACTTTTTGTGAGATTTTAAAAAATGGCTAAAATCGAAAGTGTCCGGTCGTTTATGGAAAGGTAGTGTAGCTTTTAAAACTTCAAAACAGATTATTTTTCAGGAAGTTATAATCTAGTCTTAAAGATTAGACTTTTTTTTTTTTTTTCTAAATATTGCCCTTGACAAAAACGATACACTTCATGTCACTTGTGAACTTTCTAATCGAATATCTTAAAAACTAATGATTAAATGTATATGTTGTTCGCACAAAAAATTAATTTCTTTGAATTTTGCAGTCTCTAGAACATGAGTGCCGAGATTTCTCAAATTCGATATCGGAAAGTTTCCGTACTAAAACAATTCGACTACTGTCAATAGAACATGCCCGTTATAGGAGCCGACAAATGCATTCCATCGACTAGAGTCTCGCCGCCGCACCGGCTCTCTACAAGAAAGTTGAATGAGTTTCCTTGGCACTGTGTAATTTTGTGACACACTGCTATACTTCTGAAGGGCTCAATCCGTACGCAATCTCTTTAGCAATAACTTCCGCAGAGAGCCTGCACGGCAGCGAGACGCTACGCTAATGCCCCATGGGTATTACCATTCCAGGATCAAATTTTCGAAAATGAGTTTTTGTTAGATTTACATGTTCTGAGGTCCCTGAATACGAAAACATGTTTTTAGCGAATGGTCTCTGTGTGTCTGTTATCAGAATATCTCAAGAACAAATAGCAGCAGACATTTCAAACTCAGTATTCTAAATGTTTATCATATAGGGATGCTACAGTAAGCTTCTCGTTGATATGAAGCAAAGGATTCGTGTACAGGGATACTCAAAAGTAACCAAATACATTACGTCTATGGGGGAAATTTCAGGTAAGTAGAGTTTAACATCTATAGACTGCACAAAACCAAAAGAAACGAATATATATTTTTTGTAACAGAGTTAGTCAACTGGGAAAAAAAAAATTGTATGTAGGAGCCTCGCCTGAAGTCCCCCTTCGAGGGGAGTAAATTTTCATGATGGGTATCTTTCAAAAGTGCTCGCCAATACCTTTAAAACGAATGGTTGAACCATCGATCTGCGATAATTTAAAATAATGTTATCGATTTTTTTCTTCATTTTTAACAAATATATATATATATATATATTTTAATCTAATATTGAGAATAAATTAAACTTTTTTTTGGATGCTTAGTGTTATACTACTTCTCTAATATAGAAATCGTCTGCATTATCAAAGATAATTTTTTTTAATTATAATTTTAATAAATTAATTTTTAAAAACAGAATTATTTTTTAATAACCGAATTAAATTCTATATAAATGTAGGTGCATTAATGAAACGGAGAGTTGAGGGGGGCTACCACCCCCTCACACAGAACTAATCTATATATATAAAAGAGTAAACTCACTGACTGATTCACTCACTGATTCACTGACTCAACACGGCTGTGGCGATCCTATGAGAGATAGAGTCACAATTTTTGGTGAGCTGGTTGATTTTAGGACCCTGACGCTCACTAAGACGGGATTTTGCGAACTACCCCCCCCCCCGTTCCCCCCTCCCCCGGGGGGCAGAAGGCAGAAACCACCTTTATAAGCATAATTCGGCTCCAAATTGCTTCACGGTGAAGAAATTGCAGATGGGGAGACTAGACTTGAATACAAAAAAATCACTTCTGCGATTTTGAAGTTTTGGATTTTTAAGGGGAGTAGAGGGTGAAAATGATTTTCGGAGTTGATGAAGACAAAAACACCTTTATAAGCATAACTCGGCTCCAAATTGCTTCACGAGGAAGATATTGCAGATGGAGAGACTAGACTTGAATAAAAAAAAAAAATCACTTTCTGCGATTTTGGAATTTTGGATTTTTAAGGGGGGTAGGGGGTAAAAATGAGGTTTTCGGGGGCGCATAAGGCAAAAACACATTTATAAGTACAACTCGGCACCAAATTACTTCACAGGGAAGAAATTGCAGATGGGGAGACTAGGCTTGAATACGAAAAAATCATTTCTGCGATTTTGGAATTTTTGATTTTTAAGGGGGGAGGGGGTGAAAATGATTTTCGGAGGCGCAGGAGGCAAAAACACCTTTATTAGCATAACTCGGCTCCAAATTACTTCACGATGAAAAAATTGCAGATGGGGAGAAAAGACGTAAGTACAAAAAAATTATTTTCTGCGATTTTGGAATTTTAGATTTTTAAAGGGGGAGAGGGGCTGAAAATGATTTTCGAAGGTGCAGAAGGCAAAAACCACCTTTCTAAGCACAACTCGGCTCAAATTGCTTCATAGTGAAGAAATTTCAGAGGAAGAGACTAGACTTCAAAACAAAAAAATTATTTTCTGCGATTTTGGAATTTTGGATTTTTAAGGGGGGAAGGGGGTATAAATGATTTTCGGAGGCGCATAAGGCAAAAACACATTTATAAGTATAACTCGGCTCCAAATTACTTCACAGTGAAGAAATTGCAGATGGGGAGACTTGATTTGAATACGAAAAAATCATTTCCTGCGATTTTGGAATTTTGGATTTTTAACGGGAGAAGGGGGTATAAATGATTTTCGGAGGCAAATTTAGAAAAATACTTATTTTCGAGTAAAAGTAATAGCTCAAAGATGTAAAAAAAAAATATATTAAACCGCCAAGCAGCTTCTTGAAAATATTTCCAAAAACTCATTTTTTGATTTTTTCCGATTTTTTTTTTTGGGGAGGAGGGGGGGGGCAAAAAAATAAAAATAGTATCAGATCGTTCAAAATTGGTACATAGAGGTTTTCGATACTTACAAATCGATTGCGGATATTTTCGAATTTGTAAAATTATTAGAAGGGGTAGGAAGGGGGGACAGTATGGGGGGGCTATTGGCAAAAACAAATAGAAATACAGTTAGGCCGTTCAAAATTGGTACAGATAGGTTTTAGTGGCCAGCAAGTCGAATGGGGATATTTTCGAAAGTGTAAAGTTATTAGGAGGGCCGGGTAGGGGGGGCGGAGGGGCAAAAAAATAGAATAGAGTTAGAGCATTCAAAATTGGTATATAGAGGTTTTCGATACCTACAAATCTATTGCGGATATTTTCGAATTTTTAAAATTATTAGGATAGACGGGAGGGGGGGGGCGAAGGGGGAAAATAATAGAAATAAGAGTTAGAGCATTTTGGGAATTTTTTCCGAAGGCAGTGAGAACCCGGTTCGACATTTTTCCTAATAAGATTTTTTTTCTGTTTTTTTTTTCACGTGATAAAAATTAATGCAATTCTGGGAATTCAGTAATTATAGCGATTCATTTAAAAATAGGGACCAGCGAAGCGGGCGTTGCCTGCTAGTTATCGTATAAAACTATTCCAAAGCCTAATTTAAATTGTTTAATATAGGTTTTCATAACAGTACTCGTTATCTTTCCTCTTAATTTCCAACCTGTATTTATAGTATTAAATTTCAGGGTAAGAGAAAGACTTGTGTGTGACGCACCAGATTTTTTTTTTTTTTTTTAATTTATTATGCATTATAAATATGTGTGCATACTGTTCTACTTTTTAAGCCATAATATTTAAAGCTCAAGTAAAACTTAAGCCTTCCGCTAAACTAAAGGTTGTATAATTTGATCGTTATGTTTACTTATAAATATATATGACAAAATTTCAGTTATAAAAGTGTATTTACTTAAAGTAAACTAGTTTAATATGAAGAGAATGAAGAACGTATTTTTGTAATGAGTACTTATCAAAAAAACGTTTTGCATCAGCTTTCTTTGTGTCGCCAACGAGAGATAAATAGCCAAGTATCGGACTTTTTCAATATTTTTTTACGGACAATATATAGCGACTCCGCCAGAATCTATATTAATAAAATCAGAGTTTTGTCTGTAAATTTGTCGGAATCGAAAAATTTTGGGATATCTTCACGTTTCACACCTCATGGAAGCCGAAAATGACTTCAGAAAATTTTGCCTGTGTGTGTGTGTTTGTGTGTGTGTCATCGTGTCCGAATGTCGCTTTTTTTGTCCGGGCATCACTTGAGAACGGCTGGACGGAATTCAACGACGCTTGGCAGAAATTTAGGTCTTCACCCAACTTAAAATTATATCTATCAACTTTTCAGAAATTCCTCCCCGTTCCCCCCTGGGGGGTAAAAGACTAAAACACGTTTGTCCGGGCATCACTCGAGAACGGCTAGACGGAATTCAACGGCGTTTGGCAGAAACTTAGGTCTTCACCCAACTTGAAATTATATTTATAGAAATTTTCAAAATTATAATTAGTGTTTAAATTGTGTGTAAAAAACGCCTGCACATGCGCCATAAATATTTTTTCAATAAAACGCTTTGAATATAAAAATAAATTTTTAAGTCAAAGACTTTTTTATTCACGTGATTCGCACTACAAATTATGAAAAGATTGAAATGAAGTGTTGCCATCTAAGTTTCATACTTTAGTTAATTTTAAAAAATCTAATTGTCGTATCGAAAAACTGTTTACACCCTAAGATTCAGAAAAATCCCCACTTTCATTTGGTACTGAATTTGTAACGATAGGTCTGATACTTCTAATTTATTTTTCCCTTTTTACGTTTTTCCGTTGCCACTTAAATTTCATACTTTAGTTATTTTTTAAAAATCTAATTGTCGCATCGAAAAACTGTTAGCACCCCTGGATTCAGAAAAATAGCCCATTTCATTTGGTATCAAATTCATAAATATAGGTCTGATATTTCTAATTTATTTTACCCTTTTTCCGTTTTTAACCCAGATTCGGTAAAAGGTTTTATATTTATATCATAGAATAATAATAAAGGAAGAAGGAGCATAAGTGTTTCTAATAAGCTGTTGTGTTGCCACAACAAACAGCGATATTATTATTATTCTATGGCCCTTCTTTAAGGTTTTGAGTAGCAAAAGTAGCTTTCGCTGGCATTTCACTAGAAGGGGTTTGTAAGCATTAAGAGTATTGGCATGCTCCTTCTTCCTAATTATTATTCTATGATTTATATATAGGCATTTATATATTTTTTTATTTTCCAGAAATAAAATGAAATATTTTAAATTTCACGAGAATAATAAAAATTAGAGGGAAAAATACCTACAAAAGTTGGTGATTTTTTTTTTTTTTTTAAATGAGGAATTTGCACGTGGATAAATATTTTCATGGAGATATTTGGCATTAGTTTAATATTTTTATTTAATTAAGCAGTACTTTTCTTTCCTGCAGTAAAACAAAATTTTTTGTTGTTATTATGTACCTTATGAGGTTTTTTTTATGTTCTCCTCTTAATTGTAAATGATTATAATTTGGATTTTATCAAGATTTTTTATTTTTATTTTGTAAATATCAGAGAGGAGTTTTTATTTTATTTTATTATTTTACTTTATTTTATTTATTTATTTATTTTGTGTATGGAACAGTTTTAGTATTGGATCCCTTTGGCACAATTTGAAATTCGGAACCAAAGTAGCTTGGACGTTTCTCGCCAAGATCTTTAATTGCACAATTGAGATAGGCAATATTGCCACAATTGAGATAGCCTGTGCGTTTTGTATTTATTTATTTATAATATTTTCTATTAAAGACTTCTGTGGTCACGAAATTTGGTGCGTAAATTGTTTGTTTGCATCCGGCACTTATTGTAACTGGATTTCACGAAATTCGAAATCCCCCCCCCCCCTTCTCTGAGTCGGAGGGCAATAAACGGTATAACTTCAGTATAACCCCACAGCTGAATTTGGCGATTTTTCTTTGGCGCAGTTTTGAAGGATAACGATGTTGTTGTGGACTGTTTGCGATATAATATGGCAGCCTAATATGTTGTTTATTTTTGATTTTTGATTTTATGTTTTATAATTCCTGATTTAGATTATGATTTTATCATGTATCATATATGATTTATGATTTTTAGATTTATGATTTTTAGATTTATGATTTAGCCATAATCGCCAACAAAAAAATCGCCAAATATCGTTGTGGGGTTATACTGAAGGTGTTCCCAATAAACATGTGTAAAAACATGTCTTTCCGTTTGAATTCGCTTTGAATTATCTTAGAATGGCGAATTTTGGTGTGCGGATATTGATTAAGTGTACGCATTATGTACATTAGTGTGATTTTGCAAAACTTCGAACTCACCCGCTGAAGAAGGGGAAGTAAGAAGTGGGTAAGTTGTGCCGAAGTCAGTGGAGACCCAGACTCCTCACTTTGCGAGCGAGAAAACCTGTACCAATCACAGCGAGAACTTAGGTTATTAATAAAGATATGGGATTTTGACAACTCATTTAAGTTTAATGACCAGCGAAGCGGGCAAAGCCTGCTAGTCTATATTAATAAAATCAGACTTTTGTCTGTAAATTTGTCGGAATCAAAAAATTGTACGATATCTTCACGTTTTACACCCCATGAAAGCTGAAAATGACTTCAGAAAATTTTGCCTGTGTGTGTGTGTGTGTGTGTGTGTGTGTCTGTGTGTGTGTCATCGTGTCCGAATGTCGCTTTTTTTTGTCCGGGCATCACTTGAGAACGGCTGGGCGGAATTCAACGGCGCTCGGAAGGAATTTAGGTCTTCACCCAACTTAAAATTATATCTATCAACTTTTCAGAAATTCCCCCCCTTTCCCCCCTGGGGGGTAAAAGACTAAAACACGTTTGTCCGGGCATCACTCGAGAACGGGTGGACGGAATTCAACGGCACTTGGCAGAAACTTAGGTCTTCACCCAACTTAGAATTATATCTATAGAAATTTTCAAAATTATGATTAGTGTTTAAATTGTGGGTAAAAAACGCCTGCGCATGCGCCATAAACACTTTTTCACTAAAACGCTTTGAATGGAAAAATAAAACATAAAAATAAATTTGTAAGTTAAAGACTTTTTTATTCGCGTGATTCGCACTACAAATTATGAAAAGATTGAAATGAAGTGTTGCCATCTAAGTTTCACACTTTAGTTAATTTTAAAAAACCTAATTATCGTATCGAAAATCTGTTTACACCCCAGGATGCAGAAAAATCACCCCTTTCATTTGGTACTAAATTTGTAACGATAGGTCTGATATTTCTAATTTATTTTCCATTTTTCCGTTGCCACTTAAATTTCATACTTTAGTTATTTTTTAAAAATCTAATTGTCGCATCGAAAAACTGTTTGCACCCCTGGATTCAGAAAAATCGCCCCTTTCATTTGGTACCAAATTTATAAATATAGGTCTGATATTTCTAATTTATTTTCCCCTTTTTCCGTTTTCAGCCCAGATTCGGATACGCATTTATATATATTTTAGTTTTCGAGAAATAAAATGAAATATTTTTAATTTCACGTGATTAATAATAAAAATTAGAGAGAAAATTAAATAGTTGACCTACAAAAGTTGGTGTTTCTTTTTTAATTTAAATCAGAAATTTCCATGTGGATAAATATTTTCAGAGAGATATTTGGCATTAGTTTAATATTTTTATTTAAGTAAGCAGTACTTTTCTTTCCTGCAGTAAAATAAATTTTTTTATTATTATTATGTACCTTATGAGGTTCTTTTATGCTCTACCGTTAATTGTAAATGATTATAATTTGGATTTTATTAAGATTTTTTATTTTTATTTTGTAAATATCGGAAAACAGTTTTTATTTTATTTTATTTGTTTATTTATTTTGTGTATGGAGCAGCTTTAGTATCGGATCCCTTTAGCAAAATTTATAATTCGGCACCGAAGTAGCTCGGACGTTTCTCGCCAAGATCTTTAATTGCACAATTGAGATAGCCGATTCAGTTCATCGCAAAAATGGCTTAAAATATTTAAAGTCACCAAAGGGGTCCCATATTAAAGCTGTGCTTTTTGTATTTATTTATTTATAATATTTTCTATTAAAGACTTCTGTAGTCGCGAAATTTAGGTACAACTATAGTATTTCTCCACAGCTGAATTTGGCGATTTTTCTTTGCGCCGATTTGAACATCAACGATGTCGTTCTGAACTGTTTGCGATATAATATGGCAGCCTGCATGCTATTTACTTTGGATTTATGATTTTATGATTTGATTTATAATTTAGCTTACAATTTTATCATTTATGCTATATGATTTATTATTTTTAGATTTAAGATTTAGCCATAATCACCAAAAATAAATCGCCAGATTCAGCTGTGGGGAAATATTATAGTTGTTCCCAAATTTGGTGCGTAAATTGTTTGTATGTATCAGGCACTTATTGTAACTGGATTTCACAAAATTCGAAATCCCCCCCCCCCCCCTCTCGGAGTCGGAGGGCAATAAACATGTGTAAAAACATGTTTTTCCGTTTGAATTCGCTTTGAATTATCTTAGAATGGCGAATTTTGGTGTGTGGATATTGATTAAGTGCACGCATTATGTACATTAGTGGGATTTTGCAAAACTTCGAACTCACCCGCTGAGGAAGGGGAAGTAAGAAGTGGGTAAGTTGTGCCGAAGACAGTCCGGACCCAGACTCCTCACGTTGCGAGCGAGAATACCTCTACCAATCACAGCGAGAACGTAGGTTATTAATAAAGATATGGGATTTTGACAACTCATTTAAGTTTAATGTCCAGCGAAGCGGGCAAAGCCTGCTAGTATTTTTTATAAACATACATAGCCTCATAAGGAGAGTATTCTGTATTTTTTTTTTTTTTTCCATTGTAACAGGAGAGCTGACTTCGCGGTCAGTCGCCTACTAGACGAATTACGCCTTGATGAATGCATGCGGGGCAAAAAGAAAAAAAGTAGTCCGTTTTACTATGCGTATGACAGTATGAATTCTCGATTGTTATTGTTTATTATTTCATTATTCTCCAACACATTGTTAATAAATAAAGTGAATTTGTGATTTTAAGTAGCAGATTATTTTAATATGCATTTAGTTTAATGGTTACCGGAGATATATTTTATATATCTTGCTTATAAATGGAATTGCTTATATTCCACTGAGCCCCATTGTAACAATTTGTAGCTCAGTATTGTATTCGAAGAATCTTTTTGAATTCAAGTTAACATTTTGAGTTCTGAACTACTTTATCAACACAATTACTTTTAGTTTTATTCAACCGTATTTTTCGTTCTTTCTATTTTTTCCCCCAATTTTGTTATATTACAGAAATTATTTAATATCGCACATTCACTACTAAAATAAAAGGGGTTATTTTATTTATAACTAGAGCAAGCCAGAAAGTAAAAATTAAATTAATAAATGAAAAAAAAAAAAAAAAAAACTTGCCGTTTACAGTCATCTTGTTTAAATAAATCTTTAAAAGAAAAGAAAAAGGAAAAAAAAAAGTAATATATAAGTATTCACATTTAATTTTATCATGTAAGTGGGGGGGGGGGGAATTAAATTTTAGGCTTTACATGAAACTTTGATAAATTATGCTGATTCAGTATGGGTGTATGTTGCCTGATACGTGGCGCTGCTATACGGAAATTTTGCCTCCAAAACGGGAAGGCTATATCTCAGATTCTGTTGTGTATAACTGTACAAAACTTGGTATGTGAGAGCTCGCCATTATGAAATACTATTATGATTTATTTTAAGTGTATATCGTCCAACAGGTGGCAATCCTACACTGCAATTTACCCCATGAATAGGCTAAATCTCAACTTCTATGACATAAGTGTATGAAACTTGGGCAACAAGGCAACCATTATGAAAACGACCTTATTTAGGTGTATTTCAACCGACAGGTGGAGCTCATATTATGATTTTTCTCAAGCCTATATCTCAGCATCTGTTGATTAAAATTGTACAGAACTCCATAGGTAAAATATTTATTGTGAGAAACTATAGTGAAACTTTTGTACAATTTAAACAGTTAGTGGTGCTGTTATATAGAATGACATACATGAAAGTTTTGTTATGGTCACAATATATTAGTTTTCGTTAAGAATAACCCTTCAGCTATGATTATATTAGTAATATATATATATATATATATATATATATATATATATATATATATATATTTCTCACTTTAATACTAGTATTGTAAAAAAATATGTAAATAATAAATTTTAGTTTTGAAATACTGGACAAAACCTATCTTTTTGTGACAATGCTTTTCACCACAAATTGCATGTAAGGAAGAGCATGTTAGGCTTGAAGTTTTATTCTTCATGGCAATATTGCACAAATAAATGGAATATTAAATAAATATATTTAACTAAATTATGTTCTAAATGTTTTTAAAAAAACAGTATGTGAAATATATATACATATATATTATTGTTTTAAAATAAAGAATAGGGAAAAGAGTTATACAACACAACAAAAAACAAAACTGATTCCAGATATTCGTATCAGGCAGGTAAAAAAGCTCCGGATATCCGATATCCGGCAAAATCCCTATCCGTTTCACCAATAATTATAAGTGTCAAATGTTTCAAATCTAGTCACTGGAGTATAAATATCTAGACATTCTAATTTACTTGTTTTGTTTAAACAAAAATGAATGCTTTAAATTGTGAATTGTTGTTAAGAACAAGGTTTTTTTTTTTTTTTTTTTTTTTTTTTTAAATCAAATATAAGCTTTTGGGATCTTATTGTTATAGAAATTTTTTTTGCTTAAATTATATAATCCATTAAAATCGTTTTAGGCAATATGAAAAGGTCTTCGTGCATAAAACTTTTTTATGCACCATTCGTTATTCCTAACATTTCATTCGATATACAAACACATTATTATAAAAATAAATTCAATATTTTATTTATACACTCCTATATATATTTTTTTATAATGCTTTAGCGAGAAAAAATAATAATACAAATCATAAAATATGGGTATATATTTTTTCCTTGCACAAATACAATTTAGTTTTCTTTTATCAATTAATACTTTATTAAATCTAATAATAAATATATGACAAATGGTGCTACAGGAAAATAAATATATATATATCGGCAGAAAATTTAATAATTCACGCAGTAATACCAAAGATTAATAATCATTTTATGTTCTTTGATAACACTGCTCGTGCACATAAAAAAATTCTTGCAGTGCGATTACGCACTAACGAACAAAATATATTTTACTAACTGGTCAAACTGTATATTTTTCACATTACCCCAGTGATTTGTACAGCCGTAGGCTGAGCAGCTTTAAACCATACTTAATAATTTCTAAATCTATCTCATTTAAAAAAAAAAAAAAAAAAAAAAAAAACTGCATGATAAGCAAAGGAGTCTATACAGAAAACTGTTTCTTTTGCCCCATAGGCTAACCAAAACTAACGGCACTGTATTCATACGAGCTGACCGCGCTAGATAACGTTAGGAACTCTTAATCCGTGGTTAGGGGATTGGAGCTCAGTGATGGAGACCTTCCATGTTAGAATTAACTCAAACCTCCGTGGAGAGCCGTCTCAGCGGCGAGACTAGGCTGTTATCGAGCTACCTGCATTCCGCGGCAGCCCTCGATCGCGAACCTTGTATTGTGCTATTATCGAAAAGAATATTCCATTGCAAAAAATAATATTTAAAAATACCATTGAAACATTCCCGGTATAAATATTTATGTAATGTATGCTCATTTTTCTTTCAATTCCAAATAAATAATTTCTATTTGTATTAAGTTATATTATTAGGAGTAGTAGTGCTTATCAAAATAAAAACATTCATTTTTAAGTATGCATGAAAAGCTAATTTTACTTGATTTTAAAATAAAATTCTTAAAAAAAAAAAAAAAAAAAACTAATATAGTACTGAGATTCGTTAGGCATACATGTAATAGTTTTCTACTATAAAAAAAAAAAAAAAGGGAGGTTAAAAACATTAATAAGTAATTAAATATCAAAAGATTTCATTCAGAATTAAGATTAAATTTCATTCATTGGAAACTTTTTTACCAGAGTGCATTTTTTCACCACAATATGTTTTTGTGCATGACAATGTTAACTCCAGTGATTTCTTTCTCCCTCTTAATTTTTTTTATTCGTTTCGAGATTGAATTCATATAGCATTGAAAATTTAATTCATAGACTAAATCAAACAAGTGCCTTTATTTATTATTGCATTTTCCTCCAAAATATTTCGAGTCTCATGATTTGATTTTTATTTTCATTTTGAGAAACATTGAAAAAAATAAAATAAGTGGTTCCTCGTGCTGATGCTATTAGCACTTTCGCGACCGTATGTTTCTGTCTTTTTGACAGTAAGGTCCGCCTATGGGCGTTGCTCTTCCCGGTTACAAAATATCGGAGCAAAATTTTTTGTATTCACATTTATGATACAAATGGATATACATTATAAGAATACTCTTTCTAATCAAAGTATCTGTATCCATACTACATTGATTATACAAATATGAATATTGGGTATATTCTTAAGAAATGAATAACAAACAAATTGCAGGGATGGAACACGGGCGCAGAATTCATACCGGAATCTGTTTAAGAAATTTCTCTACCTATAATATCGTTGATATAAGAGGTAGAAAATTTTCTTACATTGGTAGTGGTATGAATTCTGCGCCCGTGTTCCATCCCTGAAATTGCGAAGTTAACGCCCACTAGCGAAGTTACAGATTTTCAAAAGACGTGAATCTACGTCAGTGGTTGAGAAAGTGTTAAGATGAAAATTTCTATTGACTGCATGATATAAGACTATGTTCATGATAGCAGTGTTAACAATTATTTAGGTTTATCTTGCAATTTTTAAAAGTATCATTTCTCAAATCATTATTGTTATAAACAATATACAGTTTAATAAATAACGAAAAGTATCATGCTAAATATAATTACTTCTTTTCTCCATGCTTAATTTTAAATAGTTTTTTAAAGTTTAAATATATAAATTTATATATACATATCCACACACAGTGCCCAACTTTTATAATTTATTCCGGAGCATTGTAAGTACCGCCCTTCTTTCAGGACACTTTCAGATATAAAATAATTTCAAATTTATTGTTACCACTATATTTATACAATAATCTCTACTTTTTATAATCACGGCACATTACAATAATTATATCCAGAAGTAATTCTGAATGAAATTAGTGATGGCTAAAAAGCCGAATATTTTTTGTCTATAAGTTTGTCCTGGAAAAAAGGCGGAGAGAACGACCCCTGCCATAATTTTTTTTTAACGCAATTTTTACTATGAATGAATAGGAATAAAACATAATTGTCAACATTTTAATTTATTCCATTGCATTTTTAGCCCCACCTTTATTTCGCATCATTTATTTATATTGGGTTGTTCGATAAATACTGTCGTTTTTTTTTTAAACTTCGCTTCTAAAAACCAAGGCTTCTTCGAACGTGGAATTTTTCAACTTACCGAAAGATGGCAAAAGGTCATCCAACAAAATGGTCAATATATCATTGATTAATGTTTGTTGTTAATATAAATCCCTTTGAAAAACATGAAAAAAAAAAAAAAAAAAAAAAAACGACATTATTTATCGAACAACACAATAAAACATTTTCTCCTTATATTATACCGGCTAACACCCTAATTAATATTACGCATGGTTGTTAGCCCCGCCCTTTTTCTCAGAGCAGTAAATTTGTTGAGTAATATTATCCAAATGCAATTAAGATTTAATAAGAAGAAAAATATTATAAAAAAAATTCTGGCGTAAAAAAGAAGGCCAGACTAATGATACTACGGAATATCAATTAGGATACTGGCAAGTGTGCCAGTATATAACTACAATAAAATAAGAAGTAATTACTTTTAACAATTTCGCGACCTCTGACGTAGTTTCATGTCATTTCAAAATCTCCATCTCCGCCAGTGGGTGTTTCCTTCGCAATTCGTATGTTATTTATTTCTTAAGAATATACCCATTGTTAATAGTTGTACAATCAATATACTATAGATACAAATCCTTTGAATCGAAAGAGTATAATTTTAATGTATATCCATTTGTATTATAAATGTAAATACAAAAAATGTTAATCTAAAATATTGTAACATGGGAGAATAACGTCCACAGGCGGACCTTACTGTCAAAAAGGCGAAAATGTGTGGTCGCGGAAGTGTTAAAATAAAAGTGGTACGAAATAAAGGCGGAACTAAATTGCTCCGGAATAAATTAAATCGTTGGCAATTCTGATAAAATTACACTTAACACTTTCGTGACCGTTGACGTAAATTCACGTAATTTGGAAATCTGTAACTCCGCCAGTAGTCGTCTCTTTTGCAATTTGTATGTTGCTATATTTTTTAAGCATATTTAATATATGGGTCATTCCATGTCAAACCAACACAAAAAGCTTGCATTTTTAACCTAACACCCTCGGATTTTTACAAAATTGGGCCCATTTATTCGTTCTGAATGTATACCAATTAATAAGTCCTATCTGTTTTAGTTTTTGATATACAGGGCTGTGAAAATGGGTGAAAAATTCAAATTTTCACGATTCGTCTACTGCAAATGAACCCATATTTTGTTTTCTAATTATTTTTCAGATAAAACATTAGCAAGCTTATAATACAGGCTTTCAAATGATATAACAGATGTATATATTTTTTAAAAAATTCATTTTAAGGTCAATTTTCTTCCTTTCATCTTTAATATATAAAAAAGTACTTATTTCATTTTCTTTTAAAAATTATATTATATTTTTACTTTTATTATCTATAATTATTGTAAATTTCAACATGGGAGGGCCATAAATGCTGAGTTATAGATTAATATGTAACATTCAATTAGTGTTTTCATACTAACATAATGTCAGTTTTACCTGTATTTGGTGTCCTAATTAACTTAGAGATGTGAAATTGGTAACACTAGAAAGCTTATACTACAGGCTTTTAAATGATATATCACATTTATATATATTTAAAAGATTTCATTTTAAGGTCATATATTTTAAACTTTGACCTACAATATCTCAAAAAACACAAATTTAATTTTCGTTTAAAAATTATATGTTATTTTTACGTTTATTATGTATAATTATCGAAAATTTCAACATGGTACGACCATGAGATGCTGAGTTATAAATGAATATGCAACCCTCCATCAGTATTTTTGTACTAACATAACGAAAGTTTTACTTATATTTTGTTCCCTAATTAACTTCGAGATATAAGATTGGTGTCATTAGAAAACTTATAATATAGACTTTTAAATGATACAGTACACGCTGCTTATTGAAATCACATTCGTCCTGAACCAAAGTGTTTTTTTTTTAGCGGTTATTTTTTATATCCGGTGATTGTTTCTGCACACAAGAAAAAGGCATATTTGCGAACATATTAATTAATATTCCGCCGTATTGTTAGCTCCACCTTCTTTTTCACACCATTATCTTTTTAGAATATTTTTCCTCTTATTTAATCGTAATTGAATTCCGAGAATATTACTCTAAAAATTTATTGGTATGAAAAAAAAAGCGGGACTAACAACACTGCGGAATATTAATTAGGATATTGGGAATTATGAAAAGGTGTTACTTTCCTGAATTTGGAACTCAAAAGGTAACGATCAATATTTAATTTTAGATGTTATTCCTATGTTTATTTTCTATAATTATTGTAAGTTCCAACTTGGGACACACATTTTTTTTTTTTTTTCTTATATTAGGTTAGTATGAAAATACTGATGGAGGGTTGCATTTTAACTTATAATTCAATATCCCATGGACGTGCTATGTTGAAATTTACAATAATTATAGATAATAAATGTTAAAATAACATGTACTTTTTGAGATATTGGAGGTCAAAGGTCAAAATGTTTGATCTTAAAATGAAAACTTTTAAAAATATATACTTTTGATATATCATTTGAAAGTCTGTATTACAAGCTTTCTAATGATACCAATCTTTTATCTCTAAGCTAATTAAAAAAACAAAATATAGGTACATTTGTAATAGACGAAATTTGAAAATTTGAATTTTTTATCCATTTTTGCAGCCCTTTATATCAAAAACTAAAAGAGATAGGGACTTACTAACTGTTATACATTCATTTCTCAATAGAACAAATAAATGAACCCGATTTCATAAAAATCTGTGGGGTCATGTTTTTAGCTATGTTGATTTGACACGGAATGGGAACATATTCATATTTGTACAAACAAAATACTATGAATACTAATACTTTCATCAGAAAGAGTTTAATTTTTATGTCTATTCATATGTAACGTAAATACGTGTACAGAAAATCTTGATCTGAAATAATGTAGTTTGAAAGAATAACAACGCAGGTGGAACATACTACGAAAAAGACAAAAACATGCGGTCGCTAAAGTGTTAAGATATACTGGTATTACAAGAAGGTGGAGCTAACGATGCTGCGAAATAAATTAAAGTTTTCAAATCTAATATATATATTAATAATTTTTCTTTGACTGAAAGTATACTTATTGTTAATAATAGAAAAATCCATAGTTATTATAAACTAATTTAATTAACTTTTAATAATTTTAATTATCCATATCTTGTACTCATCTTTAAGTATCATAAATCTTCTACTAAATTTAAAACGATTACTATTGGCACAGATGCATAGCTGCCAATATTTTAATTTATTCTGGAGTAATTTTAGCCCCGCATCTATTTCATACCACTTTTTTTTAAAGTTATTATTTCTTATTTTATCGAAGATATATATACGGAAGAAAATTTTTCTATAAAAAATGTGGTGCGAAATAAAGGCGGGGTAAAAGTACTCCGGAATATATTAAAATATAGGCAGCCATGTAGATGCGAACATTTTAATTTATTCTGGAGTATTTTTAGCCCCGCCTTTTTTTCATACCACATATGTTTTAAGAACAATTTTTTGTTATTTCATCGAAGTTATATATTGAAGAAAATTTTTCTATAAATAAAATGGTGCAAAATAAAGTCGGAGCTAAAAATACTCCGGAATAAATTATAATGTTGGCATCTATGCTATATATGCTGTAATATAGGCAGTAATACGTGAAATAATAATGCTAATAAACTTTTCTTTGATACTCTGAAACAATTTTATTACAGTGCTCAGAGCTGCCAACCTAATCCGGCAAATTGTTAGCGCCGCCCCTTTTTCTACACGACTTAATTTTTAGAGCAATTCTCTTCAAATGTATCTATGATGAATTAAGGAGAAAAATACTTTAAAAATAAAGTGGTGTAGAAAAAGGGGCGGTACTAACAATTTGCCGGATTAGGTTGGCAGCTCTGAGTGCTTGTAAAGAAAATAATTTTCACTACCTTAAAAATAGCCACCAAATCATTAATCACATAAAAAGTCTTAAAACTGTTAATGGTATTCTTACTTATGACTTTTAAGATGTGTTAAATAATATTATATTGTCAGCTCTCAATTAAATTATAAACAATATTTTTAACAAATACATAGGTAATATTAAATTACCTAATAATTTTAATGCTGGAAGTTTTAAAACTCTTCTTAATTTCATAATATATAATAACTATATCCCATATAATAATCTTATCTATTTACAAAAAGTAGGAATCCTGCAAGGTGGATGCAGCTCCAGTATGTTGGATGATTTTTATCTTTATTAATATGAGTGCAAGTTTGGTCATAACAATATTTCATGTTACTGTTACATTGATGATATAATAAATTTCTACAATGACTAATAAGTCACTTGATTCATTTACATAAGATTATCCTTCTAATTTAATTTTAACTCAAACTAAAAATAAATCAATTAACATTCTAGATTTTAAAATTCAATTTAATTCTATTAAAATTTGTACTGATATTTATGATAAAAGACAAGATTTTGTTTACTCACAAGGAAACATTCAAAAGGTGTCGTCTTCAAAAAATATTGAAAAAAAAATTTTTGTGATTCTACTCTTCATAAAACACCAGAAAGTGAAAACATTATCGGCTGAAATGAATTACAGCGACCACAAAAAATTATCAAAATTAAGCATTTTTGGCGATTTAGCGCTGTTGGTGATAAGTTCGCTAGCACCGAGATTGCTGTGTATGAACAGAACCGTGTTTTGCTTCTCCGCCAAGTACTCAAAATCAATCGCCTAACAGTGCGAAATCACCAAATACGCTTAATTTTGGTAATTTTTTGTGGTCGCTGTAATTCATTTCAGCCGATAATTTTTCTACTTTCTGGTGTTTTATGAAGAGTAGAATCACATATATGTTTTTCAATATTTTTTGAAGACGACACCTTTTGAATGTTTCCTTGTCAGTTTAATTCCTGTCTCCATCTTTCTGTATGCAGAAATATCATATTCAATCACTTGTTTGAAATAGATATTTTATGCTTAGCAAAATAGAAAAGCAAAAATATTAATCTGTGATATCTGTGCAACACTAAATTTTATATGTAACAATTGCTTAATCACGTCGAAGAATAATTGACTATATACATATCGAATATCACTCCTGAAAATTACTACTGGTTATTGAATAAAAATATCCCTAAAATTGACAACACTGATTACACGGATAATTTTAACTTCAGGGTTTTCTGAATCACCCATATTCATAATATTAAACTTCAGAATTTTCTGAACGAGAAAGAAGAGAAATGGAATAATTTTTTTTAAGCTTGTACCACAAAAATTTGATTTGTAAGTATCAGGCGTAGCTTTGAATATCTATAATGCACTTGATATCATGCTTGCCAGTATTTTTAAATTTAAAAGCAGATTTTCCATTACTATAATTTAAAAGAAATTTGACGCATTATTTCTTCACGATTAAAGACAGTCGAAAAATTTTCCCCTATTCTTCCCTCAATATATTTGTATAATAATATTTTACTTACCGTAATTTCGCGTATATAACCCGCGGCGGAAGGTTACCCGCAGCGTAAAAAAGTTATTTAAAAATAATTATAACCGAAATATATCCCGCTCTAGAAGATACCCAGCATTTCTAAAATCACCTGGTCGTCAATCGCTGTTTATAATTTCAATATTAATTGCTATTATTTTAATAATAAGTAGGAAAAGATACAAATAATAAAGAAATATACAACTAGATATAAATAATAAACAAATAAATTTACTTACCTATAACGAAATAGAAAATAATCATAACTTAGTATTAATCTTTCTCTCTATATAAATTACTGTAAATTGGAGTAACTTCTAACAATTAACACTTTTATTCGATTTATAAGAAAATTATAGATTAATAATAAATTTATTTACAAAATTCCTTCAAATCCATCGAAATCGAATTCTTCCGTATCAGAATTAAAATGTTTGGGACAGTTCGTCTTCGTCATCCTTATTATACTCCTCATCAAGTTCCTTTTCACTGTCCTCGATTTCATCGTCATTATACGTTAATAATCCAGACTTCTGAAATGAAAATGAGACTGGTGTTGATTTTCTCCTTCTTTGCGATAGATATCCCCGCACCGGATGATAGCCCACAGGACATACAAACTCAGGTTTTATTTATACATTACCCGCGGGTTATATACACGAAATTTCGGTAATTAATCATTCAAATTTACTATTTAAATTTACGAAAAAAAGAAAAGTACTTTTGGAAGAAAGGAGGGGGGGGGGGGGATTGGATGCCTTGTGTAAAGGGAAAATTGTCGAACAAAACATCTAGTATGAAGTTTTCGCCGAGATCGGAAGACTTGGCAACTTATGTGATATTGACTAGAACTGTTCTAAATTTATCAGGTTACTCGAATTCTTCAAAAGTTTGAAATGTACGTAAAAGATATAATTTCCCATTAGATTTTAATAACTAACAATATATATATATTTATTAGTATATTTAATAAATACCTACAGTTTTACACATGGACATTTTTCAAAGTAGTTTAATCTTTAGTTCAAGTTTCTTATAAAACGGAAGCAATGAAAAAATGCTCATGTTTTCCCCTATAAATCTTTTATTAACAAGCTTTAATCACCGCTAAACCACAAGCTTTAATCACAAGCTTTTATCACAAGTTTTGAGCTAAACAAGCTTTAATCACCGTTCTTACGATTGAATAGTAAATATTTACATCTTTCTTTTAATAAAGTAAACATATTTTAATGTTTTACATCAAACAGATTTATTCCATGTTTACAAAATGGGTGTTTTCCAATCTTTTTCCTAGAAATACATTCCCATTTCTTGATCAATCATATTAGTGGTCCTCGGATTTTTAAATTATGAATTTATTCGTCCGGGAGGCTTTATATAGTAAATTAATGGTCCGTGAAGTCTCAAAGATTGAGAACTCTGCCATAAAACTTAGATGGAATAATACTGCCACTGTACCAGCCTCGTTTGTCTTAACTCTAAAAATTCAATAAAAATATTTTATTCTAAAAAAAAAAAAAAAAAAAAAAAAAAACTGGTTTTAAAAAAACTTTACGTTAATAGTGAATGTAACGTTGATTTATAAACCCATAATAAATTGCCCTTAAAACAAAATTATATTTGCCATTTCTGAAACGGTGTAATTTTTAAGAAAGTATCGATATTTAAAACTGAGACCAGCGCATATTTATTCCCAAATCAAAATTATTTGAAAAAAAAAAATAATAAAAATAATTATAAGCAGGTGTTATTCGACCACGCACTGAGTGCTAAATTAAACATCCGTTCTAGAGGCGAAAATGAGCACGTCTATTTATAGTATTGCCGAGTTTATGAACTTTTGTATTCAATACCCAGACAGCACATCGCCTCCCCAGGATATCTTCAAGATGTCTTCTGGATGAAAAGACATCCCAGAAACGTCCTTAAGATGTACTGTGGATAAATTAAGCCTAACTGTGCTGTTAGGGTATCCACCACTAAATTTTAACTATAACTGTTGACTAATCCATACTTGCCAACATCCTTATTAATATTCCGTAGTGTCGTTAGTCCCGCCCTATTTTTCGCACCAGTAAATTTTTAGAGTAATATTCTCCAAATGCAATTACGATTTAATAAGATAGAAAATACTGTAAAATCATACTGGTGTGACAAAGAAGGCGGGGTTAACAATACTACGGAATATTAATTAGGATGTTGGCAAGTATGCTAATCCCATCAAAGATAAGTTGTCCATTATATCTATTAAAAATTCCTCCTGAAAATTATTGGTGGTAGTTCAACGAATATGTACCTAAATTTGGCAACACTGTGTATTCATACGACTGGGGAATGCGACAGGCTTTTGGAAAGCATCAACGTCCAACGCATATATAAAAACGCACTCTTCATCGTTCTGTAAAAGAATAGGAAAGAAAATGGTTTACACTCCTACTGAATTGTTTTCTACGTATTAACCCCAAGGCCGTAGCCAAAAGGTGGTTCAAGGCATACTTGCCAACATGCTATTTAATATTCCATACTATTGTTAGCCCCACCTTCTTTTCCAACCAGTACCTTTTTAGAGTATTTTTTTTTTCTTATTTAATCATAATTGTATTTGGAGAACATTACTCTAAAAATTTACTGGTGTGGAAAAAAGCGCGGGACTAACAAGACTACGGAATGTTAATTAGGATGTTGGCAAGTATGGTTTAAGTGTTTCAAATATCCCGCGAAATTTTGTGGATTTGTGTAAAATTTTTGAACTAACAACTAACTTTATTTTTAACAATCAATATTATACACTAAACTTTCAACTATACCATAATTTTTTTCTGACTACGGCCTTGATTAATCCTGATTGACAGTTTGACGAAATTCCAAGTTTATCCGTATGTAGATAATACTTGTTCTCACTTTTAAGCACATACCTTTGACACTATAATATCTTCATTAAAATGAATAATATGCAAACATTTATTACTTTTCAATGTTATTTAAATATTTGAAGCTTTACTTACGTAAACATTTCTTGGTATTATTGTCCTCTTTATAGTGTTTTTTGCATTTACATTCGCCCATGATGCATGTTTCCATGGATCCGCATTGGACAAGTGGACACACGTCTAATTCTAGAAGAAAATGAAGATTAGATACTTTTATTAGATAAATTTTTGTTTTACTATTTTAACACTTTCGCGACCGCTGACGTAGCTTCACGTCATTTCGAAATCTGTAACTCCGCCAGTGGGCATTTCTTTTGTAACTTGTATGTTGCTATATTTCTTAGAAATATTCTCTATATTCATATTTGTACAACCAAAATATTATGAATACACAAAAACTTTCCTTAGAAAGAGTATTTTTATTACGTATATTCATATGTAACATAAATCTGATACAGTAAAGTTTGTTCTGAAATAATATAGCTTAAAAGAATAATGCCCACATTCGGAACATACTATCAAAAACACAAAAACATGCTGTCGCGAAAGTGTTAACAGTTCTCTTCTAAATGCTTGAAATACTTAGTTGTAATATGCACTGCAAAACACAATTGTCTTTATTAAAAAAAAAAAAAATCAGTTATTCTACTTTCATAAGTTATTTACAAATATGATAATTTAAAAATATTAAACAGATAATAAAGAAGAAAAAAAATAAAATTTCAAAAAGGTTATATTAGTGATACAACTAAATCGCGTTAATTTACAAATAGAAAATGCATTTGCTATAAAATAAATCAAAGATCACTACTTTCAATTAATCGTGTATTTTAAAGTACCTCAGTCATAGTTCAGTGTTGCCAGATTGGGGACTTTTTTATTCAATATTCACCAGTAAATTTTAATTGTAACGGTTGCCTAATCACTTCGAAGATTAATCGTCTACTATATATATTAAAAATCACTTCTCAAAATTATTGGTGGCAGTTGAATAAAAGAAATCTTCAATCAGGCAACACTGTGACATAATTGCCAACATTTTAAGTCCCGCCGTTTTTTTCAACACTCTAATCTGTTTCTTAGATGCAACATTTTAATTTATTCCGGAGTATTTTTAGACCCGCTTTTATTTGCACAGCTTTATTTATAGAAAAATTTTCTCCAATATATAACGTTGATAAAAAAATAGGAAAAAAATACTTTTTAAAAAACAAGTGGTATCAAATAAAGGCGGACTAAAAATGCTGCGGAATAAATTAAGATATTGGCATCCCTATACTATTTCTAGCAGTGTTGACAGATTGGGGACTTTTTTTATTCAACTAAATACTTGCCAACCATCTCATTAATAACCGTACAATTGCTAACGCTCCTTTTTACACACCACTTTATTTTAAGAGTAATTCTCTCCAAATGTTGTTACGATCAAATAAGAATAAAACTATTCTAAAAACTGACTGGTGTGAAAAAAAAAAAGCGGGTACTAAAAATTGTACGTTTCATAATCAGATGGTTGGCAAGTATGCAACTATCGCCAACAATTCTGAGAAGTGATATTTGATATATTTGATGCACGATTAAGCTTCGAAGTGACTAGGCAACCGTTACAATTAAAATTTAGTGGTGGGTGTTGAATAAAAATTTCTCCGATCTGGCAACACTGATATCTAGAATGATGTTCTCCAATTTAAAACTAGGATAAAATAAGAAAATATTTCTCTTAAAAAATGGTATGAAATATTAAAGAATGTTTTCTAAACTACAAATTAATTTTAAGAAAACGACGGAAGAAAAAAAAAAGTTATGAAAAAAGTAAAAATGATTTAAAAGCGTTAAAGGTTTCTTTTTTGTTTAATTTGTTCTCAAGTGTATGATAAGTTTATTATTAATAGAAAATATTCCTTAATACTTAAATATATACATCAATTTGCATATAAACCTATTCCACCATAAAGTTAACAAAAATATTTTAATTTGCTTAAAATATAAAACTTCTGTTATTTAAATATGGAAGGACTTAGATTATCAAAAATATTTTAAATCAGTCTCGAAATATTTCAATAATTGAAAATGTTTCAATTTCTAGATTGCGAAAAATTACAACAATTTACAAAAGTTTAAGACCAGTAACCGATTTTCAGCATTTTAACACAATGCAACATTTGGGCAGATTATTGCATCATGTCATGTGCTGATTGCATCAGACGCATTCTACTGCTATAAATAAAAGTGACTGGAACGTTTGTCGCCAGTTTTTTATTAGATTTTGTCGTAGACAGTGCTGTTGTGTAATTATTTTAATGGGTAAAAAACCTTCACTTGCTTGTACAAAAAGGCAGAAATATTGACCCTGAATAAATTTGGATTTTATGAACGTCAAATAAGTTCGAGGGTAAATGTAAACAAGACAGTTGTGCATCAAGCTATTCGTAAATTTAAAATTTCGGGAAAATTTGTAGACCTTAAGAGAAGCGGTCGCCCTAGAAAAACGAGTGCACGTGATGATCATGTGATAATTACGAGATCCGTAGAAGATCCAAGAACTTCTTGTGATAGGGTTCGACATTCTGTGACTGCAAAAGCCTCCAACGTCAGTTTGAGTGGTATTTCAAGCAGAGCCTAATTAAGGAAGAATCACACATTATTTATACTTACACCGTTATTTTTTAACAAATACTTTCTTCCTATAATAAACACAAAATTCTCATTAAAATTATTTAAAAAGAATTCTGGTGTCTAATAACGGTGAGTAAATTGGATTGTTTCACACCGTTCATTTTTTATAAAAAATATTTCCTCGTCAAAGCGTGGAATTTCTATGACATGAAGTAAAAAATAATTGTAAAAATATTCCGGTGAGAGCGGAGATAATGTATGCTTCCCCCTTAATCAGGCTCTGGTTTCAAGACGTTTGGCCAAAGATTTTGGTTTTTCATCCCATAAACCTGCAAGGAAACATTGACTTACTCCAAGTATGAAAAAGAAACGAATCTTGAGGTTCACAAATTTCCCCAAAATGTTAAATTTAACCTAATAGCTTATGCACAGCTGTCTTGTTCACTCGAACTTATTTGAAGTTCAGAAAATCCAATTTTATGCACGGTCAATATTCCGGACCTTTTTGTAACTGTAAGTGAAGGTTTTTTATCCATCATAATAATTACACAACAGCACTATCTACGGACAAAATCCAATAAACAACCGGCGATAAACGTGCCAGGCACCTTTATTTATAGCACATAGATGTCAAGTTTCCTGTTTTTCAAGGGAGACTTCAAACCGGAAAAAGTTTTAGCTGTTTTCGGTAATATGATTCGTCGAAAATATATATAACATATTCACATTTAGAAATACTGATATCAATTCTGATTTAAAAGTTAAAAATGTTGGCAGCTATGATAGAAGTAGAAGGCGTCTGATACAATCAGCACATTAGATGACGCAATAATATGCGGAAATGATGCAATGTGTTAAAATACTGAAAATCGGCTGCTGGTCTTAAATTTTTGCAAATGACTATATATATGCTAATTTTCGTTATGGGGATATGTGCTCAATAAAAACAAACCAACGGTAACACGATTTTTTTTTTTTTTTTTTTTTTTTAGAATTTGAATATTAAAAGTCTTTTCTAAAATCATGATGATTTAAAATGAAATTTTTATACGTTACAATTTTATTTATTTTGTTTTGTCTTGTTTTATTTCGTGTTATTTTGTTCTTTTTCTTAAAACTTCATGAAAGTTTTTTTTTTCTCTTTCTTTTTTTTTTTTTTTTTTTTTTTTTTTAACAGCACAAATTTAAAAGTGCCTTTTTGCGGGTGGGGTAGGGGTATGGGTGGAGGACTGAGGGGAGGCGCAGCGAGTGCTTCTGACACATCATGTCAAACTTAAACCAGTCTAATTTTTAGATTCACAACAATTGTATATATTAATTCCGTCCGTTTGTCCTTCCGCTTGCGTCACTCGAAAAACTGCCGTTTTTCATGATTTTAATTACGATGGTACGTGTATGTTAAAAATTAAACTATCAGCAATAGAGAAATAATAATAAATTTTCCGACTTTAAATTTTAAAAGTTTTAATATTATTATTATTTCATAAGGGATTTGACTTGAATAATTTGTGGATGAGTTTCAGTAATAGGAAATCTCGCACACCTCATTATTTTCTTCACTTTGACTAGCACTTTTTCTGCATATTTTTGCCGAAAATTTTATCATTGATCAATATATGAAGCATGAGATCATCGTGTTTAGAGTTTGGTTGGTGAATTAGATGGTTTCTGCAGAATCACAACCATGACAATATGGTACTTTATCAAATACAGATTTGAAATCTATAATATATTTTTATTCGTAAATATTTTCTACACTTGAGTGACTTAAAACAAGTTTTGCTAGCTTCAAATAACGTTTAAAGAATTGCTTTTAAAATGTACTTACAAGGAACATCACCCAAGTGTCCGGCTGCGATTTTAATGAAATTTTAATTTCTGATAGAGGGCATGTACCAAATATTTTTGATCATATCATAGACATTTTTGCTATCGTCCATGTTTTCTACATTTATTGAATTTTTAAAATGTTAAAAACCACATCAGCCACATAGCAACAGTAAGTTCCGCCTTTGGGCGTGACTTAAAAATGATTTAGCAAAATAATTTTGCGCTTTCATGTTTAAGTTACAAATGAAAATTTATAGTACTGAAAATTATTTCAACTGAATTATTCATTTGAGTATTCACTTGCTGTATAAATACACATTTTTCGCATATTTTTGAGTAAAATTTGACAGCATATCAAATAGGAAAGAAACGCCTCTATGAAAGATACGCCTAAATTTCATTGAAATCCGATCCGGACACTTCGGTGATGTTTCTTGTTAGCTTAAAAAATAATTTCATGATATAGAGCTTCTACTATGTTATATATAGATATTCTATAATAATAATATCAAAAATGTCATACCAATACATTTTCTCAGGGTATAATGAAAATATTCTCCTGGATTGCAGGTGCAGAAATATACTCCTTGCGCATAATTGTTATGACACATTCCACTTCTACAATAAGCATTTCCGCCATCCATCTCACATAAGTTACGAATCTCACACTTTTTTCCTTCGTATCCTTGAGAGCAAGTACAATTGTAAGTACTGTCAGATATAACTGTGCATATTCCATCATTTAAACAAGGATTGGGCTGGCAAATGTTCATGATCTCTGTAAAATAATCACAAGAATTTGACACACACACATACACACATATATATAGTATATATAGGGGATATCTGATCTCCTCAAATTATTTAAAACGAAATAATAGAGTATAAAGTAAAATGTAAAGAATGAAAAAGGCTTTTTTTTTTTTTTTTTTTTTTTTTTCCGAATATGCACGCGCATTAGTGGACGGAGTTTAATTAGGGTTTTTCACATTATCCCTTTCCATAGAGTTGCCAACTTTTATAATTTATTTCAGAGCATTAATAGTCCCATCTTCTCTTCATACCAATTTACTTTCTCAAAAATAAATAAATAAATAAATAAATAAATAAATAAAAAATAAAAAATCTTTTTATTTAATCGTAGTTAGATATTAAGGAAAATTACTCTTCAAAAGAAGTGTTATGAAAAGAACGCGGTTGCTAACAATGCTCCTGAACAAATCATAAAAGGTGGCAACTCTGCTTTTCATTGTAGTTTGTAAGTTTTCTTTTAGACTTGCGGTACCTTGTACATTTAAACTTTTTTCCTTACATTGATTTCGTACGTTTATTTTAAAATATCTAATTTTTAGACGTTAAAAGAGCTTTTCACATTTTTAAAGCTTCAATTAATCACTAAATTTTTTGTTTTTATTTAGTTTTTATTACAAAATATTACACACATACGCACCAAGTACAAATTAGTATTGTTTCCGGCTTAATAGAAAAAATGTCGATGGAATGGCGTCGTAAGAAGAAAGTACGTACTATACAGGGTAATCAATTTGAAAGAGTACCCGTTGGTTTTTCTTATTTCCATTTAATATCATGGATGTGGCAACTATTCTAACACTGAACTACAATTGTTTGAACCTTGTTTAAGTGTGGGAGACAAATTCCAACACTGTTGGACTATTACAACTTTATTTGTGAGGTAAAAGAGAAATGGAGACGAACATTTTTTAAAATCCTGTAATAATCTTATTTATGAAAAACAAAATTTAATTAAAATTCTTTACATTATCATTCCTACATTACATTTACATTATCATTATCATTTTTACATTATCATTTCATAGGTTTTTCCAGAGAAGTCCTGCAAACATCGATGAATCAAATCAGATCATAACTTGAAGAAATCTTGTCAATAACACCAACAGTGCTGCGAAGTGTGTAAAAAACCTGGTTCGACGTTTTCATGTTTGCATTTAAAATGGTGGCGAACATTTTCAACATTTTCTGTAAGGAATGATAATGCCAAAAAATAAATAAATAAATAAATAAAATAAATAAATAAATTAGGTTTTTCAAAAATAAAATTATTACAGGATTAATAAAATTGTGCGTCTCCATTTCTGTTTTACCTCACAAATAAAATTGTAACAGTTGAACAGTGTTAGAAATTGTCTCACAAACTTAAACAATGTTGAAACAATCATACTTCAATGTTAGAATAATTGCCACACCCGTTAGATTTAAGGGTTATAAGAAAAACCCACGGGTACTCTTTTAAACTGATCACCCTGTATGATATTTTAATAGTAAACAGTAGTCAGACCACAAACACCTTTTTATTATTATTATTATTATTATTATTATTATAACTAAACTTCGGGATTCCCCATTTATTTCTGTTATCTTATTTAAAATTTTATTATAACTGCAAATTAGATAAAGATTAATACTAGAATCATAGCCTCCTAAAGTAGATGCCTGTCGCGTAGCTCGGACACTTGGCAACAGTTGAAGCGGTAGGCAGCGCCACCTGGTACAGATTGTGCGACTTTTTTATTCAACAGCCACCAAAAATATTTTTAAAAAGTGGGATTTTCTATACATAAAAGGCGAATGGAAACGAAGAAATGTTCATTGCACATGTCATATATTATATAACTTCTTAAAATTATTTGAATAAAAAAGTCGCGTAATTTGTACCAGGTGGCGCTGTCTACCGTTTGAACTGTTGCTAAGATTCCGAGTCACAGTTTAGGAGGCTATGCTAGAATAATCTAATACAAATCAGGGTTCGTACGTTTTTTTCCCTGAGTCTCACACCAGTATTCTGAAGCAATAAAAATCGCTTTAATAGTATAGATTTATTTTGTAACGAAAATTGTTCTACAAAATTACTGGTATAAGACTCAGGGAAAAAATAAGGCCCGTACGAACCGTGCAAATGTTTTTATTTATTTTTTATATGATAACTATTTTCTGATAGTTAATGAATTTAAAAAGAAAAACTGCTTAAAGATGGCACAAAATCGCAGAGTTACCATTGTTTAGTATTATGCAACAAATTGGTCATATGGGAATAAAACTTAAAGTAGATGATAATAATAATTAAAAAAAAAAGATTAATCAAATAATTGTGCGTGTAGTAAGTTATTATCAAAAATTAGCTTCTTGGCGGAGAGAAAAGCATTAAAACTAGAATAATACTTCAACCCATACGGATATTATCTTCTATTTCTTTAAACATGTGTTCAAAGGTAAAATTTAATATGCTAGAATTAATCAATAGAGGCTAAAAATATTTTATCTATTTAAAAACTTCTATCATTCGAAATGGAGGGCGTGGGCAACTATAAAAAACTATATCGTGCCTCTAATACAAAAAAAAAAAAAAAAAAAAAAGTTTTAAGAAAGATTTTATTTTTAGTAGAATCTTTTACACGAAAGATTTAAATGAAAGTAAAAGACAGTTTTACACCAGTCCACCTTTAATCCATCATTGCACCCGTTACTCCATTTTTGTGGTACAACAAGGTGGCCCACGTAAAAAACGCCCGTGAAATATAAGGCATGGCCAACATAATACAAATGTAGTCCATTTTTTCTTGACCACGCCTTGTTTTTTATTAAGCTGGCCACTGTTTAGTGGGCCACCCTGTAATAATCCGTTCAGAGTAAAATCAGACCAAGTTAACCAAACCATACAAAATGATCCAAAAAACAATCTCAGATTATTGTAAGAAATCAAGTCTGTTTATAGGACATTCTCTTCAATTACAGGCTTAAACTATTTAGTTTTCTCGAAACTTAAACAAATCAGCTTCTCTGAACTGGCACAAATAACTTATTTTTAAAAGGTTATCAGGTTTTATTGTGTGATGCTAAACCCAGAGCCTGATTAAGGGGGAAGCACACATTATTTATACTTACACCGTTATTTTTTAACAAATACTTTCCTCGTATAATAAACAGAAAATTCTCATTAAAAATTATCTTAAAAGAATTCTGGTGTCTAATAACGGTGAATAAATTAGATTGTTTCACACCGTTCATTTTTTATAAAAAATATTTAGTCGTCAAAGCGTGGAATTTCTATGACAAGAAGTAAAAAATAATTGTAAAAATATTCCGGTGACAGCGGAGATAATGTCTGCTTCCCACTTAATCAGGCTCTGGCTAAACCAACAAGCCTTACCTTTGCAAGTATGAAGATGTTCTTCTAAATAAAACTCTTTGTGGCAATGACATTTTCTAAACATCCCGTCATCAGAAATTTTACAGGTGCCATGTCCACAGTCGCTGTCTTCGCTACATTTATCAGTAATCTCACAGTTTTTGCCAGAAAAGCCTATCTGACAAGAGCAGTTAAACTCAGATTCCGATGTAGAATCACAGATACCTCCATTCATGCAAGGATTTGAATCACAGGGGGAGATTATTACTACAAAATAAAAAAGGTTGAAAAAAAGGAAATTTAGAAATTATCTAGTATTTTATGAAAATTAGATAAACTCTATAAATAGTTATTAATACTAAGAAATATGTGTAAGTGTAAAATGTTTTACTAATTTTTCACATAGCTCATTTCAATTGATTAAAAATGTATTCTTAAAAATAAAAGTAATAAGAAAAGATCGTATAAAGAATTGCCGTATTTTCCTGTGTATAATCCGCAGTAGTGTTGCCAAATTCAGGGTCTTTCTCGTTCAAAATCTACCATTAAATTTTAATTATAACGGTTGCTTAATCACTCCGAAGATTAAGCATCTGTTATTTCTATTTATTGTAATTATTTCATTTCATTTTATTGTTAGTGGAGTAACGCCTCCATCTGGTAGGATTTCCTGTAATGCTTTCCTTAAACATCCTACTACACTGTAAAAATATGTCCTATTTGCTGCCACAAATTCTCTGTAATTTGAGAAAATACGTACTGACAATGTAATTTTTTCGTAAATTACGCGTATTTTCGAGCTCAAGGATACATTATTTACATGGTATAATGTATCAATCATTTTTTGTAACCAATCATTTTTTGTTAATTAAATTACCAGGTGTGAAACTGATTTAGAAGACTGTGGATTATACGTGGGAAAATACGGTAATTAAAGTAAAGTTTGCTGTTTCGTTGTTAAAGTAAGGAAGCATTTAAAATCCATTTTTTCTTTCTTTCTTTTATTATTATTATTATTATTATTTTGTGTATTATGTATATATTAAAAAGGATAGTAACAGAATTTTTAAACAGCTTTAAATTTTATCGTCAAAAGTTAGAATATATTTTAAAATATTAGTTAAATTATTCATTTTATTGTTATTATTGTAAATTTAAGATGGGTTTGTCTTTAACATTTTCATTTAAAATAATTTTACAAAAATATATATTGGTAAATATAAATATATATATTATAGCAAAATACATAGAAACACTGGTATTGAACAATGACGAATAAAAAAAAAAAAAAAATGGCAGAAAGCTACCTGCCCCACAAATACACTGTTAAAAATAAAATGTTATATATCACCAGAAAAATGGTTCCAATTAGCTGCAACCAATATTCTGGTGCAAAGTTTCTCCATTTCAGTGGGACATACTACTGAAATTGCACCAAAAAATTGGTTGCAGCTAATTGGAACCACTTTTCTGGTGAATTGTAGCATTTTATTTTTTACAGTTTAACACGCAGTGAGTATTTCAAGTAATTAATTACGAATCGTTTCCACACAGTCACTTACATCTATTAAACATCTAAATTATATCCAATTGATCTATAAAATGTAAAAGTTAATTTAAGAATGCCCATTAAATTCTCTAGCTATCCTGTACTAATTATAGATATCTATTACACGTTCAAATGTACACAGAATCAAGACATACCTTTTTTACGATGACTAATAGATGTAACGTGTTAAATCAAATAAATATTTAGACATTCTTAATATCTATTAGATCAGATTACTTCAAGGAGCTGCAATAACACTTTCATACATAGTTACCAACATTTTAATTTATTCTGGAGCATTTTTAGTCCCGCCTTTGATATACACAACTTTATTTTTGTAGAATATATATATTTCAATATATCCCGTTAGTAGTCGCTATAGACAGCGCCACCTATTACAAATTGCGTACTTTTTATTTAACTGCCACCACAAATTTTAAGTAGTGATGTGATCGACGTTTCTTCGATTTTATTCGCCTTTTATGGATATCAAATGTCACTTCTAAAAATTTTTGGTGGCTGTTGAATAAAAAAATCTGGCAACACTGAAGGATGGGCGATCAAATCGACCAACTAGTGACTACTAACGGGTTAAAACTGCGATAAAATAAGAAAAAAATGGTATGAAATAGAGGCGGAGCTAAAACGCTCCGGAATAAATTAAAATGTTGGCACCTCTGTTTTATATTCCCATATTTTTCTATTTTGAACAGTAAATTTCACCTTTTGGTGTTTTTTCTAAAACGTTGCATTAGTTAACGAAAGGATTTTTATGGATTTGTGATTAGATCAATGACATTTTATTTCCAGCAATCGAAGCGTTCAATGTTATTGAAATACGCCGGCGAAACTTAACGATTTAATCACAAATGCCGGAGTTGCCAATATTTTAATTCATTCCGGAGCATTTTTAACCCCGCCTTCATTCCACACCACTTTTTTTTTTCTTTTTTAAGAGTAAATTTTACTTACTTTATCTCAATAATATATTGGAGAAAACTATACTAAAAATAAATTGGTGGGAAATAAAGGCGGCGCTAAAGATGCTCCGGTATATATTAAAATATTAGCAACTATGCAAATGCTTGAAATTCTTTTGTTAAATGATATAATGTTATAGAGGAACTCCCAAAAGCAGGATTTTAGGTTTTATAATGGCAACACGTTGATGTCACCGGACGTGAAAGTTTTAATACACTGCAATTGTAATAATTACCTTATATTAAACAAACTCCAATCAGTTATTTATATTTAAGAAATAAAACATAAAGTATAAATTTTTAATGGTATCAAAATTGTCTTATTAATTAAATTACTTGTAAAATAATAATAATAATAATAATAATAACAACTAATATGATTTGGAGTTATTTTACAGAAGCTCGTTACTATAGAAATAATCTGTTGAAAAATCTAGCAAAACGTTCAGAAAACTACATTTACAGTGAAATATTTTAAATATGTTCGCAAATATATGCGCATATTTGCCAACCATCTCATTAATAACCGTACAATTGTTAACGCCCCCTGAAAAAACGCCCCTTTTCTCACACCACTATATTTTTAGAGTAATTCTTGGCAAATGTTGTTACGATTAAATAAGACTAAAATTACTCTAAAAAATTATTGGTGTGAAAAAAAAGGCGGGTACTAAAAGTTGTACGGTTCATAATGAGATGGTTGGCAAGTATGTATACGAAATAAAAATAACGCAATATTTCTTTATAAAAAAGTTAAAATATATTTAAAATTTCGCTGTTAGTGTCACAATAACTTGACATGTTTTGACGGAAACACAACAACATATCTTATTAAATTGAATATAGTACAAGATAAATTTATCTGACAAATCATAACTACAGATCTGCATAATTATATTTCATGGAACAAGTAAAAGTCATTCATCTACGTCACAATTACCTTCACATGCCTTATGTTTTTCATTCCAATACAGTCCTTCATCACACTTGCAATACTTTATCGTTTCGTCATCATTATATACACAGGTTCCATTCTGGCAGTTGCCGCACTTATACAGGACCGAACAGCGTTCTCCCCTGTATTCCGGAGGACAGTCACAATCTGCTATGCCATCCTTATTCAAACAAATTCCTCCGTTCATACAGGGATTTGGAGAACATGGTGGATCAAGATCTAAAATTCATAAATATAGAATTAATTTTATTGACTTCATAAAGAAAATACAAGAAGGAATTATTGATTATTTAACTCTTCGACGCAGATGGGACACCGGTGTCCCTTTTGCTTATTTATTTTATGACGCTCTTATTACAAATATTATTATTATATGATAGTTTTTTATATTATAAAAGAGAGTCTAATAGTTACTATAAAAAATCTATTAGATTATCAGAGTAAATTTTTCATTAAAATAAAAATGTTAAATAAAAGTAGTTTGAAAAAATTTTATCAACCAATTTCAAAAATTTATTTCTAATTAAATTTGATTATTTAAAAAGATCAGTAATGAATTATTGCTACTCCTATATCTAAGTAATTGTAAATAAGTGCAATTTGTAAAAATATTTATTCATGGGACGCCTGTGTCCCATGATGAATTTACCTTTAACGCAGAAAGGGACATCGGTGCCCCACTCTATATTTTAGAACCAAAATTAATTAAAATTTTAAATATTACATTTTCCACTTATTTAGATCTAAAATAACTTAAAACTATCAAAAAAGTGTAAAAATTATGTTTGATGAGAAATCTGCTTCAAAGGGTTAAAGATATCTCCGGAAAAACATATCTCTTTTATACAATAATAATAATAATTGTTGGTGCAAAACCGCGGGTATAATTCGCTGCTAAAGGAAAAGTAAAAAGAAATTTTTATAAAGTTTTATTAGGTTAGGTTATGTAGATATTAATAATGAATTATTTTTAGATACATCGATATCTATATTTGTACCAAATTTTCTAACTATCGTAATTTCTGGTTGATAACCCGTAGATAAGATGTGTCATTTCTCTACCACAAATTTTATTTAATAGAGAAATCTATACTTTTTCGAAGGAAGAGGTCGTACAAATATAAATTTATTTATCAATTGAAATTTCTGGTGCAAAAACTGGATTATATCTGTACTGATAAGTATAAAGGATTTAAGTCCATATTCTTGATTTTTCAGGAGACGAAAAATAAAGTTAAACTAACTAAAAACTAATCAGAAGAATCGATTAGGAAAAAGGGTTATGTTGATTTATACCCTTTATACCGTTCAGTGATTGTCAACCTTCATTTAATAAAGGGAAAAAATTGAATTAAATATTTTATACAAAGATTAATGCTAAATTTCTGACTTGAATCTTTTTTTACCAATGGATTTTTTCAAAGACTAAATGACATGGATTTAAATCCTTTATACCAATCGAAAAGAGAACTTTTTCCTGGGTATGACTATGTACTTAACTCAAAATCGACATTTTTGGACTTAAATCCTTTATACTTATCAGTACAGATATAACCTGCGGGGTATCTACCAGAAATTACGGTATTATCGGCAGTTATCACCAATATAGCACACCTCTTCCTCAAGACCCTTGAAGAAGTTCTGTGCAAGACCTGACATCTTCATTGCACCAGAAGAACGTTTTGAAAGAAAGATGCATTATATACACATTAAATTTGATTCTTCCTGCAAATAACTACTTTTCCTTTTTCCGAATCTAAAATAAAAGAAAAAACATGTGATTTGCATTCATTATTACATACTTTCCAATTGTACTTAACCATTTATCGATTAAAGGTCGATGTAGCTTACCTCCCATCTTAAAATAGGTTTTGTTTTTAATTATGTAGAAAGAAATCTCGCAAAAACTATCTGTATAGTCATATTTTAAAGAAAAGGCATAAAATATACATTTTTATGTAGCCCTGCATATTATACAAAATGCATTCGCCCCATTGTAGCACGCTGAAAGTTTAGTAATACGGTTAAAAAGACAAGTAAATAAAACTCATTACACGAATAAAAATGCAAATTTTAGTTATTTTTCCGAGTTATTGTTTTTCTTGAGTTATTGGTCTTGTTGCTAAAACGTAGGTTATAATAGAAATTTAATAAATAAGTTACATAAAAATAGAACGAAAAAGCTAAATAATATAGAAAATGGGCGATAGCAAAAATCTAAATACACTATATGCGTTCTATTCAATAAAGTTACTACAAATAAAATAAAATCTGAAGCAGTAAAAATAGGCATTAACATAACAATCGATCCCATTAAAAATATTTACCGAAGAATTAGAAATGTTAAATTTTACACTTTGAACATTCAAAAACTGTCGGTATCTGCTAAATACCATAGATGCCAATATTTTAATTTATTCCGGAGTAACTTTAGCTTCGCCTTTATTTCATACCACTTATTTTATCCAAGTTATATATTGGAGAAATTTTTTCTATAAATAAACTGGGGCGAAATAAAGGCGGGGCTAAAAATACTCCGAAATAAAAATGCTGGCATCTATGCAAATACTCTTTCAGTGGCACAGGTGCAATACTGATTCATATACTGGGTGATCGAAAGATGGCTAGAGAAATTTTAAAGGGGTTAGGGAGGACGAATATGAATTGATTCGAAGTATAATGCGTGTCCGGAAACTCCGAATGAAAGCGATAGAGCGCGCTGTGTAGGGCAGTCGAAACAAACTGGCAAAGCCTTTTCCTTTATGATGTCAGATGGATATCTACTATAGTCAGTGTAACATTCGTAAAGCGGTGCATGATGTACAAAATCATTGCGGGGAATAGCTTCTCGCATTGCCGGCTTGTATCGACTGTCTTACACAGCGTCGTCTACCACCTGCATGCTTCATTTCCAGACAGGCATTGTAATGCGAATTCTTTTATATTCGTCCCATTAAAACACTTTAAATTTTGGCCAGACATTTTCTGATTATCCTACATAGGAATGACCAAGAGACAGATTATTATTATTTTTTTTAATTAATTAATTAATTTTATTAATTTAAAAATAAATTATCAATAAAACTTTAGTGAAGAATGAATTATGATAAAATATACTAAGGATAGCTTCAATTAAAGAATCATGAATATAAGAAATTTGAATTGAAACAAAAACAACCAAATTAATATGCAAAACAGTAGTGAGTTTATTGTATATTCTACTACAAACTTAATTTTTATTTAAACTTAAAAGTATTTCATGTAAAATATAAATGTTTACAAGTAAACAATCATATTTGCTATAATTTCACATAAATAAAAAAAATAATAACCACCATTCATAAAAATAAAAAATAAAAGATTCTAACTATTTTACTGAACATTTAAAAATACAAATTATTTTCAACAAAATAATAAATAAAAAAAATAGATTGTTAAATAAACCAGATATTTCTTTTAAGATATTCATAAATTACTTAAATTTGGACTTTTAAAAATCATGTAATCTTTTAATTGTTTATTTATCAATTACTTCTTTCTCCTCAATATTGAATAATATAAAGATTTTCTTAGTGTAAGTAAAGATATCTAGGATGACATTTAATTTTTAAAATGGTTTTATTTTTTATTTTAGCCATATTATTTAAAAATCTTAAATGCTTTTAAAAATTTATTTTAAAATATTTAATAGTAATATTTAAAATCCTTTTGAATAAATTTCTAAAAATAGCTAGAAAATAATTCAAGCATATACATTTATTTTAAAAAGGCACAATAAAAACGAAAATTCATTTAAAGATAGCAAAATGGTTAAAAACAAATAAATTTATAAAGTAGGAAATTAATGATCAAAATTCTTTAATTAAATAAATATTGGCCTTTTGCATTTTTAAAATACATTTTTCCATGGACATAATTTCAGCTTCGAAGTCCCGTCGAGGAGAAAAACAGCGATGCACTTGGGACCTCGAATAATGATGTGTCAAATTTGTCCTTAGGCTTTGTATTATTCGAGCAGGTGTTAATCTAACTCAGAGTATAAAGAGATTTTGCAAAATTCTCTTCCCCATCCCTCCTTGTCCATGCCTTTAACAGCAGGGGGGGGGGGGTAAAAACACGTTTTAAAACATAACTTGGCTTCAGATAATCTCAGATCTTAATTTTTTTTTAATGTCTGGTTAGGTATGTGTATGCAACATGCACTATAAAGGGATTTTGCGAAATTACCGCCTCCCTCCCCCCCTTTGAGGCAGGGAGGGGGCAAAAAACACGCTTTTAAGCTGAAATATACTCCAGATTATCTTAGAATAATGAATTTTTATGTGTGGGTGTTGATTAAGTGTACACAATATTCACTTGGATGGGAGGGAATTTTGCAAAACTTTCAACATTATCCGAGAGAGAGGGGGAGTAAAACGTAGAAAAGGCATCGGGGCTCCAGATTCGACGTGTGGCGAGCGGAAAAACCAACTTATATTTTGACTGATTTCTTTTTTTTTTTTTTTTTTTTTTTTTTTTTTTTTGAGACTTTTTTCTTATTAATTATATGGAATTTTGAGAATTCATTTCAATATAAAGACCAGCGAAGCGGGCAAAGCCTACTAATAATATGATAAATTATTATCTTTCATTGAATATTCCTAAAAATCAATTATAACATAATTGTTATGAAATAATTATTACAGCATAGTTCTAGTGTTATTAGGACTGAGGGCCTATTAGTCTCAGACAGCGATTTTTGCGTTGTCGTTTTCGATAGTTGGACATTTGTCGAAATAATTTTTCGATAGTTGGACATTTATCGAAATCTAAAATTTATCGAAAATATAATTGAATAATTTGAAAGCGATGTTATAATTGGGAAGGGAAAAAAAAAAAAAAAACTATTAGTCCTCCGTCCTAAACTAAATTCTGCTTTTGCCAGAATTTCATCAAAATCCTTTTTTTTTTTTTTTTTTTTTTTGAAAGAAAAAGAAAAGAAAATTAATAATAATCAGTATCGTTACAAGAGATATCGAAAACGTTTTTTTATTTAATAATTTTGAATTAGGAAATAAATAGTGCGCGTGCAATAATATGAAATAAAAGTAAATAAAAATATGAATTTAATGATTTGATTTTTATATAAAACACGATCGCGTGCTATCTTAAAAAGTAGATGTAAAATTTAAAGTTTAATTTTCTTGGCAGCAATTATAAATTAAAATAAATAATTTAATGAAAGTTTAAAAGTTAGAATTTCTAATTTTTATCTTTCCTTTTTTCTTAATCTTTTCCCGTCTCTTTTTCTTTCCTTCTTTGTAATTTAGGTTAATATTAAAAAATCGTTTAAAATTTTCAATTTAAAAATGGAGAAGATTTTTCATTATATAAAGCGTGAATTAATCGCGAATATGCTTGCTAAGAAAAAAAAAAAAAAAAATGTTAAACATTATGTGAAGAGTTATTCATTATGTTCTAAATATTTACTCAACCGATAAGAAAATAATTCCTAATGAATCTATCATTTTTTTAGTTAATCTATATTGTGATAATTTTTATTTTTATTTATTTTATTTATTTATTTATTTATATATTTATTTCGTGTAATAATTTATTTGGCAGTTTGGGATTTGGAATGTTGTAACTATTTTTAATAAAACTTTTTTTCCAACAATTGAATAACATTTTATGTATAATATAGTTTATATATTGGCATTCTTTGTTACAGGAAACGGATGTATGTTACTCAATATTATTTGTAATATTCTGTTTTCGCGTGTGCGTACTCTTTCAGGGCGAACGGACGAGCTTCATGGACTATACCTTTTACTATTATTATTTTATTGTAGCAATTTTGTTTTTAAAATAAAAGAGAATAAGATAACTTTAAGTGAAGATTACCATTCGAAAATATCGTTATTCAAAAACATAAATCATAGTAACTATGTACGACAGGGGTATATAATACATGTCTCGAAGTCGCATTTCAATTAAGTAGTAATAGATTACAAAAATAATGGGATATTGGAATGTATTACCATAGGCAGTATTAAATGAAGTAACATATTACCAAAATGTAACTGTTTATCCCATCTCTACTGAGTGAAGTGCTCTCCATTGAGGTCTTTCTAAGGGTTTTTATCATATATTTACAAGGGTTTCAGAGGAAACTACAGCTAGGCCGACAAGCATTACCTGAGACTGAGAGATAGATGCCAGAAAATTTGCATATTGCAATGTCATCGACTAAAATTTGATCTATTCCTAAGATTTGAGTAAAATTATTTGTATTTCCGGTTATGATATAAATTAAAAATAAATTTCAGTATTTGGTAAGGGCAGTCAGGATTTTCTCTTGGTAAGATAGATTCCTAAAATTGTCTGCATGTTTTATTGTCCTCGAATATGTACTCATGCGTGAACTTTGAGCAAAATTGGTTGAGTGGAAATTTGTTAAATTTGGCTGCATGTTTGACCCTAACAGACAAAAAAAGAAAGTTAAATAAAAATTTGTAAGGATACGTATTTTTATTATTATTATTATTATTATTATTATTATTATTATTATTATTACATTCTAAACTTTAATAGATAATAAAAAGGAAAAGTTGTCTTTAATATAAATAATAATAATAATAATAATAATAATAAAAGTTTTGTCTTTTATTTTATTTTATTTATTTATTTATTTTTGTAATATTATTTATTTGTTTATTTTGAGACCCCTTATAGGAAAAAAAATGTATTAAAAAATTAAATATATGGTGTAAAATCTGGCTGTATAAATATACATAGTATTTCAAACTATTGCTAAATAACTATTATATATATTAATAAAAAATAAAAATCACACTGCCCTAACCAGTAGTACAATTTATACCACTTTCAACTGGAAATAAGAGTAAACAAAATAGACAACATTAGAAAAATGTATTAATGTGATTGTTCAGAATCTTTAAATATTGGTCCCAATTTGCTAATGGCTATTGCGAAACTGGCAATTACATATTAAAATAAAATCTTTATTGTTTTACACAGTCAGTAATTTACTATTTAAAAAATCTTCTAACACACAAATATTGATACATTGTTTGTATATAATTAAGCAACTACGTTTCATAATTTTGATAACGATATCACACTGAAATATCTCTTCAAAAACATTTACATTCTCAGTTTTTGACTATAAGTGAATCATACTCACAATTCCGAGATTTCTAATATTTGGCATTTTTTACACTGCAAATAATTTTTATCGCGATAATAAGATAAGGAAATTCATATATTTTGGTTATGTCTTGCTTCTTTTTTTTCGCAATCATCTTACCTAATCTGGGAATTCTAAACAATGACTTCTGAAATTACATTACGAATAAAAAAAACAAGCAAATATTTTGACAAAATTATAACAGGTTGATGAGGTCATTTTAAGCGTTATCTGCAAAGAATTTTTCATCAATGATAGAAAGATTATGATTTAGTGGAAAATTTTTCGATTTCTTAGCAACGTACCATTTTTAAATTTCTATTCGTGGCGTGTGAAATAAGCTACAAATTTAGAAAAAACTCATTTTTTTTAAGTGGTAATTTTTTTTACGTGTACATTACATATTTTTCTTCTTTCAGAGTGAAATCACTTTATTTCTTATAATAACATTACGTCCGCAAACAAGAAACCAATAAATCGACTATTTCTAAACATTGCTGGGAGAAAAATCATAATTTTAAATTTAATTCAGCTAAAATAATTTGCAGACCTAAATCCATTCATGAACTCGATTTCTTTGAAGCTTTTCATATTTATAAAAAATTTAAAAACCTTGTGAATTGTGATTTTGCTGTTCCGTATTTGTCTGACTGTTGGAAATTTTATATTCAGTCCTTATTTTTTTAATTTTTCTACTGTTTACACAGCTAACATTCCTAAATTCCTATTGGTCACTCTTCCCACCTTTCCCGTAATTCTATTGGTTGAACTAAATTCGGTACCTCTCCTATATATACGAGCACTTCTCCAGATTCAGAATTCTTTTTGCACTGAAGACGGTACGCTTAAGGCTACCGAAACAGCTGTATGCATCTCAAATATTTTTCTTTGGCATTTCTGACGTAGTAGTTTATTCGGGTTTTAACTTTATTTCTTGTTAAAATAATTTTACGCTTAGCGTCACGTTCGAGGCTTTCTGTGATATTTTGATTTCCACCCAACGTGATTTTGCATCCACATCGAGTAGGTAATAAAATCCTTGGAAGGGACCAGCATAATCGATATGAATTCTACCCCAATTGTTAACTGGTAAATCCGAGTGATACTGCTGAACAATCTTGGAAAGATTTTACTAAGTTTTCTATGTCCTTGTCGATATTCTTCCATGTACAGTAACGTCGAGCTAACTGTTTCATTTTTGTTATTCCAATATGCGTGGAATGTAATTATTTTAGGACATTAGACTGTAGTTTTTTTTGGTATTACAATGCGATTACTCTTATATAAAATTCCATCATCTAAAATGTAATCAATGTTAATGGAACTTGATTGAAGTTCTTGTTTGATCTGTGACAACTCCTGATCGTTATCTGTTTCTTGTATGATAGCATCTGCAGTCACAGTTTCAGTTGATATTTGGAAAACATTTGATGCACATATTTGATGAACTTCGTCGTTTACGTATGTGTCTGCCGATGCGTAATTCTGATTTACAGGAGATCTAGATAAACAATCTATATTTTGATTTTCTAATCCTTTCCTAAATTTGACGGTGTAATCAAATCCAGCTAAATAAGAAGCATAGCGCAGCAGTCGAGCTGATGTCCTTTTTGGAAGACTTGCTTTTCGATTAAATATTCTGGATAAGGGTTGGTTATCAGTGATGAGGATAAAGTGTCTACCATAAATGTAATCGAAAAAATGAGAAAATCTAAATACGATTGTTAAAGCTTCTTGGTCAAGTTGAGAGTAATTTGTTTTAGCTTCTGTTAGGGAACTGGAAGCGAAAGCGATTTAGCGGGTGCTTCTTCGATTATGGGGGCTATTAATTTTATTTCTACAGTTATTAATATGCGATCTGTAGGATTTCTACATCATCGATGATATGCGATAATATAGCAGCAACTCCAACCGGATTAGCATCTGTCGCCAGCGTAACAGGTAATTCAGGATTGAAAGGTACTAACACTCTGTCACTGGATATCTCTTCCTTAAGCTTAATGAAAGCCTGCTCACTTTCTTTATTCCAGCAAAATCGCTGATGTTTGCGCAGAAGTTTGCGTAAAGAGTAAGTAATGGTCGAAACGTTTGGTGTGAATCGAGAATAGTAAGTAATCATACCTAAAAATTCACGCAGTTGTTGAACATTCTTTGGTCGTGTCATGCGCGTTATGGCTTCAACTTTTGTAGGTGATCGTGATATCTTATTGTTTTCTATTACATGACCTAAATATTCAATTTTTTTTTTTAATTCACATTTCTTGCTATTCACGTGTAAATCGTAGTTACGTAATCTTTCTAGACATGCAAGGAGGTTCTTTGAGCATTCTTCTTTGGTTTTACCATGAACGACAATATCATCGAAATAAGCGATGGTTTTTGGTAAACCCTTCAGGATTTGGTCAATTACCCGTTTAATTTCAGCTGGTGCAGTTTTAATTCCAAAGCTTAACCTATTCATCTTGTATGTCCCTTGATGTGTCGAAATACTTTGGATAATGCTGCTCTCATCATCGGTTTTAAGTGAGGATATGCTTTAAACAAGTCTAACTTGCAGAAATATCATACCTCGAATTCCTAAGACTGTTTAATACTTCATTGATTTTCTTTATTGGATAATTTGCATTCATGAGTAGATCGTTAACTCCAAATTTATAGTCAACACAAAGGAGAACTGTTCCATCCGCTTTAGGAATTACAACCAACCGTGATCCCCAAACACTTGTAATTGATTTAGATATTATTCCAACTGCTTCGAGATCATCAAGTTCTTTTTCAACTTTTTCTAGTAAAGTATAGGGTATATTTCGCTCAGGAGTGTAACTAGGTTTTTCTCCGTCACGTAACTTCAGTTTGATTATGAAATTCGGTACACAGCCAATCTTCTGTTCGAACACTTCTGGGAAAAAATTGATAATCTCAGACACATCATTGATTGAAGCGATTTTACTTTCTATTCTGTTTTGGGAGTTGTTTTCTGTATCGATTTCATGTAGATTAATTTTTAAATGTCTAACCCATACTCTGCCTAGAACAGGATCATACCCATCAGGAACGACATATAAATCTTCATTAGATATACACCGTTTATACTCAACTTTCACTCGCACATTCCCTATGGGCACAAACACATTTTCGGTATATGATCTAAAAACAATATTTGTTGGTTCAAACTGTTCCTTGAGACCCAATCTTTTAAATTGACTTTCTGGTATGAGAGTGTATCCTGCTCCTGTGTCGACTTCACATTTTTGATAGTGATTTTCCATTTTTACGGTAGTATAATATTTCTTAGCATCAGGGGCAGAATCTGAGATATGGTTGTCGTAAATATCGACAATAATATTACGGTAATAATTACGGTATCATTTTCATATGTTTCCATTTGATTAAATGATATTCTTGGACTGTTTCATCTTTTAGCATTAAGTAATGTTTTAATACAGACTCTTTGTACATGTCGAGTTGATTTACACGACTTACACTTCAAATTATTTGGATTAATGCGACAGTCCTTTGATAAATGTTTGTTTTTCGCGCAGCGTAGGCACAAATTATTTATGCCAAGTTTTTCGAAATCAGTTTGATTTTGTTTGGATTTCATGCGTTGATGTGAAACTGTCTCTTTTTTATATTTATCGTGGCTATCCGAACGCCGTGAAGCAGCACAGTAGCCTTTCAATTGTTTAGGCGCCGCCGGGCCAGCCACACGCGCGACTCGACGAACCTTGCAGAGTACGAACCGAGTAACACCGACGCACGGACATGTTCCAAGTTCCAATCTGCTTTGTTTACACCCGTAAATATTTCGTTACACAATAGCTCATAACTTTTTCACTTATTTAAAAGGATTTTACTGAAAATCACATGGATATATTTGTTCCAATAGTCACTCTTGAGACTGTGTACGAGTCCCAATGGACTGAATTAGAATAAATATTCTTTAATTAATTTTAGTAGTTTAAGTATTTTATTATTCATTTTCATTACTGTGATTCTAGACTACAATCTATGCAATCAAGAAACTAGTCTTAACTAGTCTTCAATAAAAATAATAAAGCAAATTGTGTTTTTTGAAATAAATCCAACGCATTTACAGTAAAAGTACGAATTTTGAAAAATCTCACTTGAGATTAGGGGAGGGGGGAGGGGGAGGGGGGTCCAGCCAAATCTCACGAAATCTCACTAGGGGGGGAGGGGGTCAAAAAATCGCCAAAACCGCCTCCCGTAGATAATGGACGCCCAATATATTATTTATTTTTGAAATAAAATTTAAAATAATTCGACTGTCAAGGAAAATATTGAAAAAGCTATAAAAAAGGATAAAATGATAAAAATGATATCACATATTATAAATCACATAATATTTTCGTTAAAAAAATTGCTGTAAATTCAGTTTGACTTTACATTACCTCTGCATTCTTTTTCAGTTTCATTCCAGTACATGCCTGTAAAGCAGTCACAAAAACGAGATAATCCGTCTTTTGAGTAGACACAGGCGCCATTTTTGCACAACTGTCTTTCATCGTCTGCCACACATTTGTCTACAGTCCCGCATCGAATACCCGCATATCCTGATGGACAAATGCAAGAAAATAGGGAAGGTATAGCGTCGTCTTGGACACAAGTTCCATTATGTCTGCATGGATTTAAATCACAAGCTGATTCAGTTTCTGAAATAAGACAAAAAAAAAAAAAAAAAAAAAAAAAAGACATTTTATTATTTATATAACCGTATTTTCCGGCGTATAACGCGCACGTTTTAAATCACTTATATATCGGAAATTTAAATTTACAGTAAAATCCGTTTTTTAACAAGCTTTTGTTTCTTACAATCATAGCTTTATTTGTAAATTGAATTTTCTGGTGTGTAACTATTTTATTTGACCTGCGCGTTATACGCCGGAAATCATGGTAATTATTTTAATTGTAAGATTTCACTCAATTTTCTTAACGTACTGAAAGGATTAGATAGTATTTGTTAGATTACTGTGAAAACTAATGAGGAAAATAAAACATTATATATATATATATATATGCGTGTGTGTGTGTGTACCGAGTGTTCCATAAGTCTGTAGACATTTTACAAATTTTTAAAAACTGAAGGAAATGGTAGAATTGAACGCGGTTAGCAAAAAGTTATTCTAGAGAACATGGATTTTTTTCTTTCTTTCTTTTTCTTTTCTTTTCTTTTTTTTTTCTTTTCAAAGGAACATGGAATAATTAAATTTTTTGTCGATAAAGGGTACTGCACGGATGGGTAACGAGAAATATGCAATTCAAAGTCCTATAAATTTCACAGTTTTACGATTAACGCATCTTATTCCTTATACTGCTTCGACGAGATCCGGACATAATATCGCGGGACAAAATCTCGCCGGACAAAATATCGCGTCAAAAAATAGTATGATCTATTTGAAAATTTGATTTTGTGTCACGTGTGATCTCTGGTGGGGGCCACAAGGTCTTATAAATATTAATTAATTAATTAAAATTAATAAATAATTAATTAAATAAATCATAGAGTTGAATTTCATTATTTTATCTATGTTTATTTTTAAGTTATTCTATCTTTTTCTTTTCACTATTCAAAATATATTTTAAAAATCGTGTACATCACTGCTGACGTTAAAGCTGAACACTGTTCACAAACTTGAATTAAAAATTTTAAAATTAATAAGCACGATTGAATTCATTATGACTAATTTTGACAAAAGTTAATAAATATAGTTTTCAAACTATTTTAAGTAATTTTTATATAAAAAAAAAAATTGTAGGTTTGTCAGAATGTGAGTGCTCTGACCTAGGTATGTGTTGTCATGAAATTTTATACAACATTACTAATAATTACCAACTCATTTTTACTTTGTATTCATTTACGTCGGCGATATTTTGTCCTCGCGATATTTTGTCCCGTGAGATTTTGTCCCCAACCCGCTTCGACTTGTGCACACATGACATTTTAATTGCGATACTGATTTGGTGGATAAAGAATTGTTGGCAAACATGTTTTCCCTAAGCTCAGAATCGCCGACCGAAACTGTAATTAGCGGTGTTGTAAGCCGTTTGCAAACTGTGATTTGCAGTGAAAGCGAACACATAGAACAGAATTTATATGCCCGTAAAGATCTGCATGGAAATAATTAAGTTTTAAATGAAACTTGTGATTTGCTAACGTACAGCACCCTCTATCGAGGAAAATTTTAACAATATTTTTTTTCTTTACCAAAAAAAAAAAAAAAAAAAAAAAAAAATCCTTTTACAAACCGCGTTCATATCTACCAATTCTTTCAATTTTTATGAATTTTTAAAATGTCTACATACTTATAGGACACCCTGGTAAGCATATATTTTTGATAAAATACATGGAATTTAAGGTATATGAGTCTGAAATAAGACTTTTCATATATATCATATATAAAATATTTAAAAATCATTACGTCTCATAGTTAAATTAAATTATAATCACATTATAAACTGAGACAGACAATACACTCTAAAAATATACAATTTAAAACATTAAAAACACAAAACATAAATTTAAACGTTTCGAGCCTTTTACAGGCTCCTCATCAGGGAAAAACATCAAATGTAAATACGGAGAAGAACAACAGACTTCCATTCAGCGAGTACAACGTATTCATCGGGAACTGCACATGCCTCATTAAGTGGTTCAATACTTCATTAAATTATCATTCAAGAATTTTCCTAGAGGGCTGGTACACAAATCAACATTTTTCACCACTTAATGAGGCATGCGCAGTTCCCGATGAATACGTTGTAATCACTTAATGAAAGTCTGTTGTTCTTCTCAGCATTTACATTTGATATATCATATAATTTGAGAAACGTACACATAGTCTTCAAATCTAACGATTTTGGCAGGAGACTTCACATTAGAAACATAAACACGGTACGAATACTTTCACTTTATTAAAACGTAGAAATATATATCAGATTTCTCTTAAAAAACATAATAAAAAACATAAACTGGAGGTAAATCTGATTTAAAAATTGAAAATATTGGCAGGTATGCTTATAAATATAAGATGAAAATTATAACTTCAAGATGAAAATTAAGACCTTTTTTTTAAAAAAAAAAAAAAATAGATGCCGCTATTGACACATCTTATATCGAGTTACGTGTTTATGGCTCGAATTATATAGAATTGTCTAAAATTAACTACCATAATGTATTTTCTCCCCCCTTTAATATATTTGTAAATTAGATATATATATATATTTTTTTTTCATTAAAGAATTTAATCGTTTTCAACCGTTCTTAATTATTTACCTTTTCTTTTAAAATTTGGTTGTATTTATTTATGAACGTTTATTGTAAATCTCCTTATATTATTAAAATCTGTACGCATCTGTCTGTCTGTCTGTCTGTCTGTGAGAAATGCCTTGTCATCGCTAAAGCTCCGGCGCTAATGGTCGCATCGACTCGAAACTGGTGTCGACAGACGCAGAATTTCTTCATCTCGACATCGCGATAACTCGCTAAGCGATGCGACCCTAATTAGCGGAGATATTAATTAAAATGTCGACCCATGTCTACCGAAAAATGACCCAGAATTCATGATTAAATGCTTAAAAAGCAACATTTTTACGGAAAAAGTGGAAAATAAATTAGAAAAATCAGTCGTATTGTTACAAACAAGATACCATTGGAAAGGGCTTTTTTTTTCTCAATCCGATGGTGTAAACGGCTTATCGATCGGACAATTAGATTTTTTTAAATTAACTAAACTAAAAACAAATGGTGGCAACAAATCACAAGCATTTTAACTTGGCAGACGATCTTGAACGGAAAGAAAAAACAGGTTTTGAGGTCTCCTGAATGGGTTATCTTTTGTATATCAGCTACTAATTAAAGTGTCGAAAGGGGAATTAGAGATTTCACCTGATTTACACGTTTTGAGGTGTCCTGAATGGGTTTTCTTTTGTATCTCAGCTACTAATTAAAATAATTTCATAAGTAATACATCATTTGAAAGCTTTGTTAATTTGGAATTGAATAGTAGATTACAGAAATTCGATATTTCAACATTTCTCTTGCTTTAAACATTTTGAGGTGTCCTGAATGGGTTTCTCTTTTGTCTCAGTTACTAATTAAAAAAATTTCATAAGTAATGCATCATTTGAAAGCTTTGTTGAGTTGGAATCGAACAGTAGATTACAGAAATTTCTACCGCCAGATGGCGCTGTAATATTTTTAAATTACAATATTTCTATTTCTAATCATGATTATTTTTTTTTTAATGCGTCATTCGATACACATTTTAAAGTACTTTTACATTATCGAAAATAAATTCAAGATTTCACCAGATTTACACGTTTTGAGGTCTCCTGAATCAGTTTTTTTTGTATCTCAACTACTAATTAAAATAATTTCATAAGTAATACATCATTAGAAAGCTTTGTTGATTTGGGATCGAACAGTGGAATACAGAAATTTCTACCGCCAGATGGCGCTGTAATATTTTCAAATTTCAATATTTCAATTTCTAATCATGATTAAATTATTTTTAATACATCATTCGAAAGATATTTTAAAGTTCTTTTATATTATCGAAAGTTTTCAGCAGATTTACACGTTTTGAGGCGTCCTGATTAGGTGTTCTTTTGCATCTCAGCTAATTGAGTAAGACCGTTCAAAACTGGTATACGTAGGTTTATTAGAAGGGGCTGAAAGTGTGGGGATGAAATAGGTGTGCACCGCGCGCGTATCCCCTAACTTGTGCGAGCGCAGCGCGCACGGGACTGCGCTGCCGAAGGCAGTGGGGACCCAGTCCGACCTTTTAACCGATGAGAAATAATTTTTTTAATTTTCTTTTCTTAAGAATAAAAATTTGATTTGAGAAGAAATATTTGCGCGCAGCGCACATATACCTTCACACGTGCGCGCGCAGCGCGCATGGGTCTGCGCTGCCGAAGGCAGTGGGGACCCGGTGTGAGTTTTTACCCGATCAGAAATGATTTTTTTTGGGGGGGGGCACGAAGGGTCAGGGAAGGAATACGCGCGCGCAGCGCGTGTATCCCTTAACTTGTGCACGCGCAGCGCGCACGGGACTGCGCTGCCGAAGGCAGTGGGGACCCGGTGTGAGTTTTTACCCAATCAGAAATGATTTGTTGGGGGGGGGGGGCACGAAGGGTCAGGGAAGGAATACGCGCGCGCAGCGCGTGTATCCCTTAACTTGTGCACGCGCAGCGCGCAAGGGACTGCGCTGCCGAAGGCAGTGGGGACCCGGGACGACATTTTACCCGATCAGAAATAATTTTTTTTTTTTTTAAATTTCTTTTCTTAAGACTGAAAGTTACTGTTAGTGATTCATTAATTATAGTGATTCATTTGAAAATACTGACCCGCTAGCGGGCGAAGCTCGCTAGTTATGTTATTAAAATCTGTTAATATTTCTGTTTAAAAATGCAATTATTGTAACTTGTATATAAAAGAATATATATATATTAAACACTAATTAAATATTTTATTTTAATCAATATTTTCATGTTAATTGATGTTTGCGACTGATGATGACATAGTATAATTTTATATTTTACATTTCTTATTATCTGCGATAGATTGCGACATATTAAAATGCTATCAGTAATTCTGCATTGATATTCGATTTATATCGAAAATTTAATATATTCTTTTATAAATTTAATTATATTTTAAATGTTATGTTAATTTAGCATACTTTTCAATAGCATAATAAAACAATATTTCTTTTAAGTAACTATACTTTTTAACATTGTAGAATATCTTTTAAATTTATAGTTTGAAAAGATATATATTAAATTTATATTATATATTAAATTGTTATCTTTCACCAAATTTAATTTTCATTTTACAATGATATTATCTTTTCAATTATTCAAATCTTTTCTTCATTTCTCAATATTTGGCATAATAAAAAATCTTATAGTTGTTTTTCTTGTTAACTATTTAAAAAGTTTTATCTTATTGTTTCTTACGTAAAGCTTGAAACGTGTTAACTACTCTTAATTTTTTATTGCTTCACGTAAATTAAGATGCAAATGGATGTTGTTTAGTAAATTACTCATAATATCCTACTCTTCTAAAAAATTTCCGTTTCACTTTTTTTCATTTCTTTTTTTCATATACCGCTATCTCAGAAACAACTCGAACTAAAACTCCTACATTGATAGGCTGACGCATCCGCCATTTTCTAGCCCACAAGACCGGCTGACGATTTGTTATTGGTGGTTTTCCAGCAATAAATTGCACGAATAACTCCAGAAAAGGCACCACCTGTTTATATTTTCTTCTAATCCAGAAATAAGGAAAAAGTGGATTATAAATTGCAGATGTAACTCGTGGATACCCGGAGCAGGAGCACAACTTTGTAGCGTAAGATTTCCCTTAGTTTCAATTTATTTCATTTTATTTTCAAAGTTGTTTGACAAATTTAATATGAATGTACTGTTTTTGTTTTGAATTCTTTAAAAATTAACTTTAAAATTACATTTCTTTTAACGTGATGGGTTGCAGTTTTGAGAATGTTGGCGATGTTCTTAACATTGCCAACTTGTTTGTTTCGTAATAAGAAGTTCTAGCTCACTTGATCTGTATAGAAGTTTAAAAGCGATAACAAAGCTAATCAGGTAACCTAGCTTTTTCTACAACCAACAGACGGGCTAGAAAAGGGCGGACACTGCGCCAGCTCTTATCATATAGGAGTCTTAACTCGAACGCTTACGAACTGTGACACACCGATCGTAACACTTTACAGGTAGTTAAAGAGTATGAAGATATACACTCCTACTATATATCGGCAAACTTCAGAACAGAAACATTGGTGTTCGAAGTTAGAACTATTTTTATTTTCCTTGCCAATATTGCGACGTCATTCAATTTATCTTTTGGAATTTTCTATTTTTTCCCCACTAAATACGCGCTGTTGATATATTTATTTAAACTGTATTTTTTAATCATTTGCACATGCATATTTTTCCTGCTCTAGAATTCGTTTTCTAAAAAGATTTGAAAAATTAACATTGTGTTTTTACATATGAGAGATTTCAACTATAATTTTTAACAGTTTATTTAATTCCTATTTTATTATGTAACATGGTAGCATGGAGCGTATAAAGCAGTTAATAATAAGTGGCGAGTGGATATTTCCAGGTCTTTTTCAGTAGAATTTTACAAACATACGTAATACGTATACGTCTACATTCTTTCTCTGAAATACGATTTAAATAAATTAGTCAACAGCACATGTTCGATGGGGGGGAAAAGCAGAAAAGTGAAATGGGTAAATTGAATGACTTTACAATATTTGAAAAGAATAGTTCTAACTTCGAATAGCAATACCTGTGTTCTGAAGTAACATTTGCCGATATAAATTGGTAAGAGTGTAAAGTTTGGTTACTATCAGTGTATTACAGTTGGTGAGTATTCTTTGTCAGTATATATTACTCTGTCTTTGATAAAAAATAAAGCAGTTTTTTTGAGAAATTTCAAAGTTGTTTTTCCACATTTATTGACTTTTCAATATACTTTGCCTTGTATAATGCTTGGCTTCCATGTGTAATAATTTATTGATACCACGCTAATTAAAGTCATATGCATACATATATATGCTTATATGTGTGTTATAGTTATCATATATCAAATAATTAATTAATGACTTTCAATTAGGTATTAACTAAATTAAATTTTTAAGTTGTTGCCATTTGTATTTAAATAAAATTCACTTCTGACATCATTCAGTCATTGAACATATAAAGTATTATTACTTTAAAAAGCTTGAACAATTAAAGAAAACAACTAAAGTTAAAATATGATTCTAGGAACATAGAATAGAAATCCAACTATTAAAAACTTGTAAAGTTACAATATACACTAAGAAAAAAGAAATAACCGCACTTGGTTATTTTCCTTTCACCTTTACGTAACCACTAATTTATTCACTTAGAAGTAGGGATGAAGTGGATAGTAATTTTGCCAGACATCAACTATCCGTTTCCAGCGTACGAAAGAACTTCAGATAGCCGATGTTCAGCAAAATCACTATCCGTTCATCCTTATATTTAAATGATAAAGTTGTGGCGGTTTCTGAAATAGAAAAACAATATCCATGGGTGGCGACTTTTTTTTTTTTTATCCTTTAGTGTAAGTCTCCATCTTAGAACATATATCTTATTAGAATGTGCATTTAATACAAAAGTTCCTATCCAAACGCGTAACAACGGATTACTAATAGTGTTTTAGATTAGGATAGTATTTTAATCAGTGCGCATAACCACACTCTCAGAAATGGATACTCAAATTTCTCGAAAATTTCTTCATTTTTGACGAAAGTGTTTCTAGGGATATGCGAACATTTCGTCAAATTGACGAAATTTGTTTCGTTACCTATTTGAGAATACGAATTTCGTCAAAAAAAAAAAAAAAAAAAAAAAATCCCCTTATTTCGTCAAATTGAGGAAATTACTTTCGTCACTTGTTTGAACATACGAATTTCGTCAAAAGTAAAGATACATTTTTTCATCCTAGTTTCGTGATACAGAATAAGATACAAATGATAGAATTATAAAATTACTTGCAAGTTCGTTGCTTTAGGCATTAAATCCTAATTATATTTAATGAAAATATAAATAAAGCAGAGCAAACAAATAAAAATCATTTGGACATTTATTTGACAGCTTTGAGACATATAGTTACAATGATTTTTGTCTCAATTGATACATATTTTTACAGAAATTCACAGAAACAAGCGCACATAATATTTTGTAGACATAGGATATCACAAACATTCATGCCCGCACCACGATTCGAACCCGGGACTTGGGAATCCAGAGGGCAGCGCCCTATCGACCGAACCACCAGGCCGGCAAATAAAAGTCATTGTAACGTAAAGTCGAAACAACACAGGAAAAAAACCAATATGGCGGTAATGAAAGCTAGTACATGCTATTGTGAGTAAACAGTTTCGTCAAATATTTGAGAGTTCACGTTTCCTCAAAAATCACGTGATCGCTTGACGAAATGGTTGTCAAAAACAACGAAATTAAGCCCGAGGATATCAGAATCGTCAAAATTGAGTATATTATTTCTGAGAGTGCAAGAATGAGAGCGATTTCCATCGGTCACATGACGAGTGAAATGGTCAAATCCATTCTGTTTGCCACACTTGGCTCATTTCGATGTTTTAGTTTACCACACTCGGCTTATTATCCCTACTGCAAAACATTTTCCCTCACTGTCTTTTTCTTAAAAAGCTGGATGACACAGCGAAAACTTTTCAGGTTGTCGACAGTCGAAATTTTTTCCCTGATTCTTCCACCAGTATTTTTCTTTCGGAATTTTTAATATTAAGTTTGCACGATTAATTAAGTAAAAAATCATCATATAAATATACTGGTGGAAGAATCAGAGAAAAAATTTTGATTGTCGACACCCTGCTCTTTGACACCCCCTGCACGAAAGGGGTTGGAGGAGGATAACCAAGTGACCTTCAGGGATAAAAATTGTAAAAGCACTCATCACGTGATATACATGTTGGTTACTTGCTTCGATGGAAGATGTGATCTCTAGTATGATATATGCTCTAAGGTCACCACATACATCACCATAATTGTTTTTTTTAAGTCTGAAGATTACTTTTAGAATAAGTTTGTCACAAAGAAATAGTTATCATCACAAAGCATCACAAAGAAATATTTATTTTACATTTTAAGAATTACTTTGAGAATATTATTTAGCAGTATATTAAGAATCATTTAGTTATAGCTATTTTCAAATTAATTCTTTCTTACCAATAGTTTCCGTTGTCGTAACATCTGACGTATCGTTGATTTTATCATAATTTGTTGCATTGTTCTCATCTGTCGTCACTTCAAAAGGTTCTGTTTCATCGCTGAAAGGAGCTGGAGTAATATGACCTGTTATTTCAATATCATGATTGGTACCTAGAAAGGCACAAATAGGAACTATATATTAACAGGGCAACAGCCTTTTATTATTATTATTATTATTTTCGTGCCTATATTTTCATAACATAAAATTTATACGTAGGCTAAGTGCACATAAACTTGCGAAAATATATTTTAAATTTTAGTTTTTGGAAACAGTGGTACGAAAATAATGTATATATTTATAAATATATATAATGTTGCCTGTGGCAGCCCTGTATTGAGAAATATCTATTAGAAAAATAATAAATAAGTCTGTGACGAAATTCTTTCTTCAAGGTTTTTCTAATATATATTTGGATACTTATTAAGGAAAAAATATTCAAAAACTTCCAACATGTACAGTTTTGACACACATTTTTTTCCCCACAGAAATGATCTTAAAACATCACTTTTTCAACTTCCATCTCGGTTAGTTCCCAGAAAATCCAGATGATGTGAGTAAAGAACAAGGAGAGCTATTTAATCAAGACATCAAAGAAATTGAAAGGTTCTATCAGAGCCGATGGCACATTAACCTTTTCAGGGGGAAGCAATTTTTTTTTTTTTTTTTTTTTTTTTTTTTTTAAGATCAACAGCCACCAGAAATCACAAACAATATTAAAGAAGAAGAAATAAATGAAGTTGTTCGTTTAAGTTATAAAAGAAAAAAATTATAAAAAGTTTCCGGGGACAGATTTTGCAATTTTGAATTATAATTTGTGGTTGCACTATGCAACCACTGCCCCTGAAAAGGGTTAACATATTAGCAGATTACTGCTGGATTCTGCATAGAGAGAGCCCTCAAGTCGTGCACAGATGAAAAACTCTAAACGATACTTCGATCTAACGAAACGGAGGCATTTAAAAGATAATGTGCATATAATATTCCATTTTAATAATTTTCTATGTAAAAAGTTGCGGTTCTGTTATAGCTTTATGTCAATTCTTCAGATCTTCCTCCTTACTTTGTCAAAGCCCTTACGTGACAGGAAGAAAAGACATGCGTTTCTGAATTCAGTGTCTGAAAAAAATATTAAAAACTTTCAAAGCAGTAAAAATAAATAAATAAATAAAAGTATGATTTTAAAGATCTGAATAATATTTTTGATTATGAATGAGTGTGACAGTCACTCCATGAAACGCATACTCATCTTTCGATACATGCAAATATCTTTCTCGACATTTTTCTTATAAACAGGATATCAAATACAAAGCCTTATTTTTACTCTCTCTTACCCATAAGGTAGAGAAAGTATTGTTTTTGGGTAAAATTTTCGAACGCGAGATTTTGTTATATTTACACGTTTTGGGGTCCCCTGAATACAAAAATCATGTTTTTAGCAAATGGTCTGTGTATATGTCTGTGTGTGTGTGTGTCTGTGTGTGTGTGTGTGTGTGTGTGTGTGTGTGTGTGTCTGTCTGTTATCAGCATATCTCAAAAAAAAAATTATGGCAGAAAGTTCAAACTTGGTATTCTAAATGTGTATCATATAGGGATGCTACAGTAAGCTTTTCGTTAAGCTCAAGCAAATGGTTCGTGTACAGGGACAATCAAGAGAATTCTAATACATTACGTCTATGGGGGAAATTGCAAGTAAGTAGAGTTTAACGTCTATAGACTGCACCAAACCAAATGAAACGAATATATATTTTTTGTAATAGAGATAGTTAACTGGGAAAAAAAATTGTGCATGTAGGACCGTCGCCTCCCCCCCTGCCCCCCTCGGGGGGAGTAAATTTTCATGATGGGTGTGTTTCACAAGAGCTCGCCAATACCTTTAAAACGAATGGTTGAACCATCGATCTGCGATAATTTAAAACAAAGTTATCGATTTTTTTTTTTTACTTTTAACAAAAAAAAAAATCGTTTTTTTTTTTTTTTTTTTTTTTTTTTTAATATTATGAAGAAAATGGACTTTTTGTTTTGGATATTTGGTGTTATACTACTTCTCTAATATGGAAATCTTCTGCATTATCATAAAAGATAATTTGTTTAAATAATAATTTTAATAAATTATTGTTTAAAAACAGAATTATTTTTTAATAGCCGAATTAAATTCTATATAAATGTAGGTGCATTCATGAAACGGGGGGTTGAGGGGGGCGGTAGCCCCACATACACAGAACTATCTATCATATAAAACTCTTTTGAAGCCTAATTTGAATTGTTTAACATATGTTTACATAACATCATTATCTTACCTCTTAATCTCCAACCTGTATTTATAGCATTAAATTTCAGGGTAAGAGAAAGTCGTGTGAGTGACACACCAGATTATTTTAATTGAATGATTGTGAACGTACATTTTTATTTCGTACTTTCGGAAAGTACAAGTTACAACAATGTAAATTCGGAACGTATTAAAAAAAAAACTCAAAACATTAACAAAGGTTCTTCCCTTAAATTCAGGTGCAACTTTGATATCCATTGTAGAATAATAGATAGTGTGATGATGATGGTATGATGCACATTTTAAGTTTGATTGTTTATGCTAGGTACCCAGGTCTGGCTTGAATGTCCTCGTTGGGGGATTTGACGAAAACAAGAAAAGATCTTTTATTTATTTATTTATTTTTATCACAGTCATTCCAGCATTTTAATTTATTCAGAGCACTGTTAATACCATACTTGCCAACATCCTAATTAATATTCCGTACTGTTGTTAGTTCCACCCTTCTTTATACACCAGTAAATTTTTAAAGTAATCATTGCCTCCTAAACATGCCTGTCACGTGGCTCGGAAAATTTGCAACAGTTGAAGCAGTAGGCAGCGCCACCTGGTACAGATTACGACTTTTTTATTCAACTGTCACCAATAATTTTAATAAGCGATATGTGATTTATATAACTGACGTTTCTTCGATTCTATTCGCCTTTTATGTATATCATATTCCACTTTTAAAAATTTTTGGTGGCTGTTGAATGAAAACGTCGCTCAATCTGTACCAAGTAGCGCTGTCTACCGTTTCAACTGTTGCTAAGTTTCCGAGCCACGCGACAGGCATCTAGTTTAGGAGGCTATGGAGTAATATTCTTCAAATGCAATTACGATTAAATAAGAAGAAAAATACTCTTGGTGTGAAAAAGAAGGCGGCGCTAATAATACTACAGAATATTAATTAGTATGTTGGCAAGTATGTAATACTCATTTTTTTTTTCTTTACACCACTTTATTTGTAGAGAAATTTTCTTCACTGTGCAATTACGATTAAATAAAAAGAAAAATACTCGTCAAGTTTAGAAGCGGGATAAAAGGGCGGAATCCTAGCAATGCTCAGAATGAATTTAAGTGAATGTTTACTTCTCTTATACACAGGGTGTTAAAATAATATTCAGTAATAAAGTTTTTTTTTTTTTTTTTTTTCTTTTTTAAAGGTAAAGGCACCAAACTTTAAGCGCAAATTTAGAATAGTCTCAGATGCTTGCAGGCAAAAATAATCCGCAGATATTTAATAATTGTGACCATCTTATTGCACTGTATTACAGAAATGTCTTTGATATAGCATTAATTGCCCCCTTTTCTCACAAGGTTTCTATCCATGTTATTTTTCTTCCGTGGGGTTACATCGAAGACATAGTATACAATAAATAATAATAAAAAAGACTCTTGCCTATATTATTGTGACCCACTGAAACAGGGGCCGAAGTAGCCTGCGGTTGGTAAAGCACCGAGCTCGTAACTGGAAGATTGCAGGTTCGATACTGGAGCCGGCCAAAGACTGTCGTGTACACTAATGGTGGCTCTTGCACGTAATATCCGTCGTGGCCGCAATGTTCTCCATGCTCTCCTCCAAATTATGCCTCTTGGGTCACCGAAACGGGAGAGCCAACCCCACAGTGGAGGACCAAAATTGTAATGGCATGTCTCCGGACCATCCTTTGGGGTGCACCCAGACCGTCGCCAGTTACCCATCGCGCAATACTAGTGCAAGGTAAAACCAAACAAACCAACGCATTGAAACAGAAATACAGTCAATATCTGGAAAGGTTTTGTAAACAGAAAAAAAAATTTCAGTCTATTTTTGTGTTTGTTTCTTTTAACTTAGAATCAGCCAAACGGAATTTATTAACAAACCTCATATCACAAAACATGAACAAAATAATTACCGTACAAGCGACTGTTCTTAAATACATAAATAAATAAATAGATAAAAATAAAATTTTACAAATGTATCACAAGATATTGGGCTCATAAGTAATTTTTTACTGATCGAAAACGTATTATCTAATATTTTTTATAACTTGGTATAATAATCGTATATGTAAATTCTATTACTTTTATAAAACAATATACAACTAATACCTATACTGGATGACTTTACAGCTTCATTGTCAATACTTGTTGATACGTTTGATGAAACATCTGAAGGTGTCACCTCTGAGAAATCTGAAATAAAATAAACACTTATATAATTTAACCACAACATTTACTTCAATAAAATCTATACATCACAGTCGAAGTTTCAGAAATTAGCCTAACCATTTATTTTTCTAATAGAAAAATATATACTATATTCAAAATGAGGATTCACTTTTTATTATTATTGTTCAGTTCGGACCTAAGTACTTAATTTTATGCTTTTAAATTTTCATAATAAAACTTCTTGCACTTGAATTTCTTGTTTTGAATCATTTGTATTTCAGGTCAGATTTAATTGTATTGATATTTTTATTTACAATTTTATCCTTTAAAAAGATGAAAAATTTTTACCCACGTATGTTAAAATCGTCTTTGTACTTTTTCAGAATAACCCATTTATTTATATATATATATATATATATATATATATATATATAAGCTGAAAGTTTGTCGTTGTATCTGTCCGGATTTTTAGTTCGCTGTAAAAAATTACACCATTCAACCGACCACTACCAAAAACGGTACACTTATTCATTAGGACAAAATCTAGCTAACGCCGTATTGTTTAACTAAATTGGATAATTGGTTCAAAGTTATTAAATGAAAATTACATTTTAACTTTAAAATTGTAAAAAAAAAAAAAAAAAAAAAAAAAAAGATACCAAAAATAAATAAATAAATTATGCATTATTGTTTTCCAGATATGAAAGAAAATGCATTTATATACACGTAAAAAATTGAAAGAAAAATAAAGGAGGCAGGGGTTCAATTTCATTTATGGCTTTATCCTTCTAAACTCTCACAATAAGTTCAAATTTTTATAATTAGGATTTTATTGAGATAAATCATGTAGTGATTCATTTTAAAGCTTCTTTTTTTATCCATTAGATTTTTCTCTCAAATTTAATGTGTAAATAATTTTTATACTAAAACTCCACGGTCAAATAAATAACTTTTCTTTACATGTAATCCTACATTTACAATATCTATACATCAATGAAGTATTTAATGCATAGCTGCCAAGTTTTTTAATTTATTCCGGAATGATATTAATCCCGCCCCTTTTTCACACCGTAATATTTTTAGAGTTATTGTCTTCATATTTAATCGTAATTATATATTGAATAAAATTTTTCTACAAAGATTACGGTGTGAAAAAGGTTGGGGCTAACAACATTCCGGAATAAATTAAAAAACTTGGCAGCTATGTTAATGCCTCCAAAAATATGTCTTTCTTGTAGAATGGCTTCTTGTTTAAGCAGAAGTTATACAGATCCGTCAACATGCTTGATCGACATCATACAGTTGGATATTTTTATTTTTATTGAATTTCAATTCCATCTCATACTTTCTTTACTTTATTTTTTGTTTAATTCAAAAATTTTATAATAACTACTTAAACCATAGATGCCAACATTTAAAGTTATTCCGGAGTATTTTTAGCCCCGCCTTTATTCCATACCAATTATTTTTTTAAAAGCATTTTTTTCTTATTTTGTCAAAGTAATATATTGGAGAAAAAAAATTATAAATAAAGTGGTGCAAAATAAAAGCGGAGCTAAAAATACTCCGGAAAAAATTAAAATGTTGGCATCTATGCTTAAACCCAAGCAACGCCGGGTATGCCTGTTAGTTGGGCTGACCAGATCAAAGTACCTTTATAATAGAGAAGCGTTAAAAATTGCTACAATTATCCAATTATGGATGTACTTTTTCATTCCTAATAAATAAGGACTAAAAATAAAGTATTATTCATTAATAATTTACTTTCTGCAATTTTTTAAATCTTAGAAATATGCCTTTTAAAAAAAGGATGGATGGATGGTTGGATGGTTGGGTTTTACGTCGCACTAATGCTGCGCAGATGGGCAATTGGCGACGGTCTGGGACACACCCCTTGAGGTGGTCCGGAGACATACCATCACAATTTTGATCCTCCACGGAAGGGATGGCTCTCCCGCTTCGGTAACCTCCAGAGGTTTTTAAAAAAAAAAAAAAAAAAAAAAAAAAGGAAGTCCCCATTTGTCCCCATTTGTCCCCAGAAAAATGGGGACGTTTGGTCAGTATACTATATTGTTAATGTGTTTCACATCGGACCTCTAACTTTGAAAATAAATAACTCGGAAACGGTGAGAGGTAGAACCATGATGTCATTGATGTGTTTATTAAACAAGAACGGGAAATCGTTCGGTTTGCGTAGATTATTAACACTTTCCAAGTGTATGTACACTTTGCCTCATTTAACTTTCAATGTATTTGGCCTATGTCATCACACAACGAATACACAAAAAGACAGGAGGTGACCATACGTCCTCGAAATTCGAGGACTGTCCTCGAATTTTGGCCTTTTATATTTTTTGTCCGCAAAATTTCCTTGACCACGTGGGGGCACTAAATGTCCCCAAATTTAAATATTTGTATCTTTTTCTTCCAAAATCGAAGTTTTTCCATGAAGGATCAAAATTGTGATAGCATGTCTCAGGACCACCTTTAGGAACGAGTCCCTGACCGTCGCCAAGTGCCCATTGCGCAGCACTGGTGTGACGTAAAACTCATCTAACTTCTTAATGCATCTTTCCAATTTGACCAACTAATTTTTCAATCTTCCAAGGCAGTTACCAACTTTTCTCTTGGAGGTCCATATAATTTTTCATCGCAAGCCTTCCCATGCGGGGGAGCAAGGCTCCGTTCTTCTTTTTATATTTTTGTTTTCTTGCCGCCCTCTGTCGTGTGAAAGCTCCGCTTTGGCGACCTCTGTAATTTTTTTTTCTGTTTATGCAATAAACAACGGAGGAGGTTTAATCTTTAGACAAGGGCTCTTTTGAATCTCCACAGTGCCATCGGAGCCCCTCTCTAAAAGTTAAAATCGCTCAAAACTGCTGCATAGTGGTGAGCGGCCACCTTCTGTCTTAGAATCCAATCCAATCAAAATCGCAATCTAATGCACAAGTAATTGGATAATCTAGGAAATCAACAAAATTTAAAAATGAAGACCCACATACTTCATGAGTAGAGGAAGAATCATGCACTACTGATCAGTATATAAATGCTATCTTGCCCGATTTATGTGAAGTGAAAAAGAAAATTTGTTTAATGAAATTTTCACAAAAATGGCAGTTATATGACCACCACAAATTGCATTGATACATTCATAGGAGAGAAAAAGAAATGATTTCCTTATTGTTATATAATCGGGAATAATTTCTGCATTTCTGGGAATGGGGATTCTGAAGAATAAAATGAAATGCTGTTATTTTGTTTTCTCTCTCCTATCACACACTTGCCAACATCCTAATTAATATTTCGTAGTGTTGTTAGTCCCGCCCTTTTTTCCACGTCAGTAAACTTTTAGAGTAATATTCTCCAAATGCAATTAGGATTAAATAAGAAGAAAAATACTCTTAAAAGATACTGGTGGGAAAAAGAAGGCGAGGCTAACAACACTACGGAATATTAATTAGTATGTTGGCAAGTATGTCCTATCATCATCAGAGCTGCCAACCTAATCCGGCAAATCGTTAGTACCGCCCCTTTTTCTGCACCACTTAATTTTTAGAGTATTTGTTTTCTTCGTTCATCGTAAATATATTTGTAGAGAAATACTCTAAAAATTAAGTGGTGTAGAAAAATGGGCGGTACTAACAATTTGCCGGATTCGGTTGGCAGCTCTGCATCATAATAAAGTGTAAATGGTTTCTATAGACTTGATTATTTTAATAATGCTGGGATAGTTAAATTTGCATAAACATACTTTAGGCTCAGAAATTTTTCGTAGAAAAAAGTGTTTCAAAGCATTTTGTATCGAAGTTCTTTTCATTAATGATGCATATAGGCATTGGTCTGTTATGTCCTCAAAAAAGTCCCCAAATGGAGTTTTCAATGTCCTCGAAATTTACTTCAATTTAGGGACAAACGGTAATTTGTCCCCAAATCACTGTTTGAAAATCTGGTCACCTTACAAATTTAATTCATAATCGCTCTTAAACATTGCTGAAAGTGTTAAAAACTCTCAGTAAAATCTGAAACACAATTGCAGCAAATTCTGGTGATAGCTTTTCGTATATGTTAGTACTTTTTGGGGTCCTGTGAATCTTAACACTAATCATACTGCGTTCTAGAACTTTTTTTTTTTTTTTTTTTTTTGTATATATGAATAATTAATGTCGATTTCCTTATCATTTGTGCAAAATAATGGTATTAAAATGTGGTTTATAAAAATACCTCTTCTAGATAGAACGTAACAGTGATGCAAGTTGGTCGAAAATTATTTCCCCAAACAAGTCTTCAAATTTCCCCTAATCAGTTTTTTTTTTCGAAAAAATCCCCAACTTGATTTCTACTAAAAAGTGAAAATAAAAAAAAAAATTTCAAAAAAAAAAAAAAAAATATATATATATATATATATATATATACATCAAGCAGATTTAAGTGGATTTAAGCTCAGTTTTTTCCCCAAATGAAGGCAATTTTTGAAAATAATCCCCAAATAACAATAAAGCTATTGAAAATCCTTGGTCGTAGGCATAAATCATTACGTTGCCAACATTGACAGAAAGTTGAAGAACTTCCCTGATTTGTCCCCAAAAATTTTAGAATTTTCCAAAAAAGTCCCCACAAACATTCGGTCACCAAAATTGTCCCCAGAAGCTTCAAAAATCCCCAAAATGGGGACAAAATCCTCAATCTGGCATCACTGGAACGTAATGCTGTGGAATTCTTTTGTATGTCTCTGTACACAAACCGTTGGTGGTATTTATTTCAATTTCAATAGTATATATAGTCAATATCTAATTATAAATCATCTTAAACAAAAAAGTTCCTGTGTCAGTTTTTTAATTCAAACGTGCAGAAATTTCCGGTATGCCTAACACATTCGTATGAAGCAAAGGAAAATAATTAAGGTTCATATAATTAAGGTAAGAAATAAATTTTGTAATACATTAAATATATAAATATTTATTTCACTTTATATTAGTTAGCATTATCAACGATATGGTGTCATCTTTTTTTTACAAAATACAACAATTTTTACATGTCAACTATTTTAGATCTACTGGAAAATTCTATCTGAATTTGAAGACTGACACTGGAAATTTACCTTAAAATATTTGGCAAAATATCATATAAATAATCTTAGACAAAACTTTTTTGGGTCAGTTTTTTTAACTCAAAAAGATAGAATTTTCCGGTCGACATAAGATATTTGATATGTAAAAATGTTTGATGTATTTTATAAAAAAGGATGACCCTATAGCACTGATAATGATAACTAATATAAAGTGAAATAAATAATTATGTACAGTAGAACCTTGATTATCATCCTTCGTTTAACTGAAATTCTCCATTAACAGACATCGGTTTCTTGACATTTTCAGCGTCTGCTATCCGAAATTATTTTATGCGAGACTTTCTATTAGCTAAAATTCGATTTTTTAAAAGTTTTTTTTTTTTTCTTTCACATTGCTGTGTATGCAAGTGTTCTTTCGAACTGCGAGTACAGATAAATATTTTGGTTCCCCTTTCTTAGAATTCCTTTGAAATTAGTTTCAGCTCCCGTCATTCCCTGTGCATACATCCCTGTTCTAAACAAAAACATTCCTCATTTCGAAATTTGGAATACTTTTTTGCCAAATGCCACAACAATCGAATGCTCTTGCAACCTCTGATTGTAATCAAGAGCAGGAAATAAACCTTCATGACAAAGCTGCGCCAAAAAGTGACTAATTTATGCCAGATTAAGCTTTCATTTAAATTATTGTAAATTTTTTATTTCAAAATAAATTTTCATATATAATTTGAATTTAAATATTTATTTAGCTGTTTAAATAGTCATAGTAGCACTTCGAAGACGACGTTACATACTAAACTAGATGATTATTGAAAAATTCTGTAATATCCGGGAATTTCAACTATCCTATGTAGGTTCGGTCCCAATTATATCGAGTAATCGAGGTTCTACTGTACTTAATATATTACAGAATATTTTTTTCTTACCTTAATCATATTTATATGAATTAATTAATAGCAAAACTATGCAGTGTAAAATTATTAAATTATGCATGTAATAATCAACTGAATTTTTTGGCATAAATATTTCCAAATGAATGTTACTTTTAATAACATAACATTCTAGAATACAAAAAGACAATTTCTTAATTTAAACAATTAACAGAAAAAACATAGCTTTTTCATATTACTTACACTGTGAAAAATAAAGTTCAACGTTTCTCTAAGAAAATTGGACCCAATTCAGTTGCAATCAAAAATTTTTAAAAATTTTGCGCTAAGTTTTATTGTTTCAGTATAGGATGATACTTGGTACTAAATTTCTAAAATTATTGGTTACAGTTAATTTGAACGAAAGAAATGAATTTGATGAAAACCTGAGATTTATGTTTAAGAACAGTGTATGTATCACAAATGTATGTAATTTTCTTTAAATATATGTATATATATATTATTTCAACTCTATATTTTATTTGTATTAGCACCAGTCAGCAAATTTACTATGCTTCATACAATTACGTATGTATATGTATATATATATATATATATATATATATATATATATATATATCAGGTGATCCAAAAGTAACTGAAAAAAAATCTGGAGGGACTCCACTCGACTTTCCGAACATTGAGTAATTAACGGTTTTGTAGATAAAGTAAAGCAAGAGGAGTTGTTAAATAAACAAAAGAGAAAATTATAATAAGATGTTTTAGTATTTTTCTTTTTATAATACACGATGTTTAATTAAACGCTATTTTACCGAACACGTAGATCATAATGATAAAGAAAATTTCGTTGTGTCCCTGTAAAAACCTACAAATGCTATTGGTGAATCTAGCTAGATTCACCAAAATGCTTATAGTTGGTGCAAAAGTGACGTATAATATATTTATATAAATTTTCAGCTTCATCGGATAAGGCATTTAGACGCTACCTTACTTTAAAGTTTGAGCCCATATGCCACAATGATAAAGAAATTTGCATTTTGTCCTGGTAAAAAGATTCATAAATGCTAGATTCTCTAATGTTCATAAATTTCGTGTGACGGTGACGTATAGATTGTATATAAATTTTCAATTCATTTGAATAATGCGTTTAGTCGCTATCGCACTTTAAATAATTTGAGCCTATAGGTCTTAAGGATGAACAATTTTTATTTTTGTCCTTGTAGAACTCGTAAAGTGCTAGAGTCACGAAAATCTATACAGTTTGTATGATGGTGACCTATAACTCGTATACAAATTTTCCAAACGGATAAGGCAGTTAGATGCTATCGCATTTTATATAATTTCACCCCATAGGTCATAATGATACAGAATTATTTGTTGTGTCCCTGTAAAAAAACTAGAAGGGCTAGATTCTCCAAAACCTATACAGATCGTGAAACTGTGACCTATAATATGTGTATAATTTTTTTGTTCAACTGAATAAGGCGTTTAGACGCTATCGCACTTTTTAAAATTTGGTTCCACAGGCCATAATGATAATGAATTTTTCTTTGTGTCCCTGTAAAAAAAACTATAAGTGCCAGATTCACCACATACAATAGGGTTCGTGCGACGATGACATGCAACATGCGTACCAACTTACAGCTCATTCGAGCAAAGCGTTTAGACTTTAGCGTGTTCACTCACACACATACACACATACATATATCATCGTAAAAATAGTGAAAACGGACTCAAGAGACCTCAAAACGTAAAGAAACACCAAAATTTCGAATTCGGATTTTTTACATGATTACAATACTTTCCTTACATATATATGTTCGGAAAGTAAAAATATAGTATTTAGTATTCCAAAACTATTAACTGTAGCTCTATACGATTTTCAGCAAAGTGCACAGAAAAGCACGGGATAATTAATATATATATATAAGAAAAGAATATTACATTTTTCACCAACAAATCGTGCTGTATTCGCAGTATTCTCTTCCATTTTAAACAAATTCGCTTTCTCAAATGAAGCTATTTTGCAAATACTGAAGCTTTTTTTTTATTTAACACGCTTTTATCAGCTTCACCTGTATGTATGTTTGTATGTATCAATGTATGTTTGTAACCGCTCTGTAAACAAACAAAAAATCTATATTGTGAAAAAAAGACTTTCCTTACGTGAACGCTGTGGCTGTGAGGTAAAGCTCCGCGCTACGAACCTAATGGTCTAGCGTTCGAACCCAGTCAGGGGAGATTTTTTAAAAATGGTTTTTGTTTAATTCTAAATTATTTTAATTAAAGATTTAAATGCATGTAAATATTATGGTGTGTCACTCATACGATTTTCTCTTACCCTGCATTTTAATACTAAGATAGATATATTGTGCTTTTTAGTTTACATTTCTATAAAAGCGTGTTCTTTAATTTTTTAAAACTATAATATTATTTATGAGAATTTCCAATGAGGAACGTCTGAGGACCATTCTCTTGAATAACGGCCGTCACTTTGCTCATTTATAATCCCAATTACACTGTTAAATGCACTGAGCCACAGTGAAAAAGTAATTTTACAATTAAAGCGTCACCTGATGGAAACAGTTTAAACTAATTTGCTAATAAATCTTTTGTTATTTAAAAGAATCCGTTGCCTTTCTGTGCATTTCAGAGAAAACCGAATAGAGCTAGGATTAATCTTTTTGAATACCATATTTTTTTTCTATGCCTTTTGGATCACCCAGAATATATATATGTAAATTATGATAGAATATTTTCATGGATTTCTGAAACAGTTTTCACTGATTTATTAAAATAAAAATTTCTATAAAGCCAAAAAGCGTAAAAGTCTACAACTATGCCAATCGCAAATACGTATTGGGATAAAGAATATGAAATTTTATTTGTAGTTTGCTTAGTTTTAGAGGATCCTTTCTGGATTCAAATAATAAATTAAACATTTAAAATTCACTGGTCCATTCACAAATATTTATTTTAAAAAGTTATTTCAGTACAGTATAAATTTGTTGTCATCATCACAGAAAAAAAAAATTGAATAACCATGAATCCATACCTGGTAATATTTATAATTTATACTGGAGTGCTGTTAGCTCCGCCCATTTCTCACACCAGTATTATTTTAGAAAAACTTTCTAGAAGATGTAATTATGATGAAATAAGAAGAAAAATGTTTTTAAACTACAGTGGTGTGAAAAAAGAGTGGGGCTTACCGTACTCCGGAATAAATTGTAAATATTACTAGGTATGTGAATTTATTCATTAATAAACTAAAGCTTAAAATAACACACACACACACAAAAGAAATATATATATATATATTTTCGTTGCTATACGGAATTTTAATGTGGAAAGGGAGAATGATAATAATAAATTAAATTTGTAAAATTCAAATAAATCACAAGAAACTAAAAATATAAATAAATAGAGGCGTGGTTATAAAATTTGAATCAAAGAATAGCGTTACCTTTTTCATTTATTTATTACTCGAGAACGTTTTTCAATACATGTAAATATCATGATATAGAAAATGAAGCTACTATTTATTTTTCATGTCATGTAAACCAATGTGTAGTAATTTGAACTGACAAGAAGTAAATTTGGAAAAGCGTGTGTAGAAATGGTAATTTTATAATAATAAATAAATAAATAAATAAAGTTACCTCATTCAGTACATATTTATAGAAAGTACATATTTATAGCTCAAGAAGTAACATATTTATAGCTCTTGAAGTTCATTAACAACATGGAATAATACAATATTTAAATAACAGAGCAGGGTAAATTCATATCCACATACCTGTAGCTGGATCTGTTGAAGTATCATTAGCTGAAGTATCATTAAAATTGGTTTCTGATTGGATAAAATCTGTAAAAATTTGAATGAAACATTGTTTACTATAATAATTAAATAATTTTACAAAATAATTTATTGCAACACGATAATATTTAGAAAATGAAAAGAAATATTAAATAGCAGCATAATCAATATTATGAATTTCTGAAAATATGGTTCTTTAATAACATCCCTTATGTAATCTGTAAAAATCTGTGAATAAACACGATGAAATGAAAGAAGTCTCAACGATTGTTTTGGGATCGAAAGAAGACACCACCCTTCGTCAGGCGAACAAAGTAGGAACGAATGATGCAATCAAAGCGGCAACACGTTTCTGCTTTGCCACTTTTCCGCGTCACTTTATCACTTTTCCATACCACTTTTTTTTTTTTTTTTTTTTTTACCTTACTTGTTAGTGGTATATTGGAGAAATGTATTCTAAAAATAAAGTGATGGGAAATGAAGGCGGAGCTAAAAATGCTCCTAAATAAATTAAATTATGTGCAACTGTGTACGGAATATTAATAAGGAAAGGTTAGCAGGTATGAATAAGTTAATATTATAGGTAAAAAATAGCGTTGAGATTTCACTTTATTGGTTTATGTGTGTAATTTTTCTCCTCTTTTTAGTTTAGTTTTATATGTGTTTAGATTTTGATTAAGATAACTTAAGATTGTTGTTGTTTATTTTTATTTTTATTTATTTTTAAACAAATCGTATGATGATATAGATTTTTTTTTTTTTTTTTTTTTTTTTGTAAAAATTTAGTTTAGTCCATTGAACAACACGTTTTTTAAAAATTCCTCGACTTGACATAACATTCCGCCTTCACTTTAGAATTTGCAACCTCTCATGACAAAAATAACAGAGTAGAAAAATGACCATCAACATTCGAAAAGATATCAGGGGCGAAAAAAAAGTGCCAAACAGTGTGTTAAACTTAAGCGATTAAATTTTTGTTTCGTTGTTAACTAATATATTAATACATTCTTAAATTTATGGCAGACAGTCCTAAAATTGTCACCATGACCGATGTAGCATAAAATTATAATAAATAAAATACAAGATGGACATAATTAAACTGACAGTGCTTACGATATTCTGTAGTACGATCTAATTGCGAGAATAGCACCAAAGTCTGTAGGAAAATTAAACAAGACGGAAGACGAATTATTCCGAGAGAAAATATAAGTTCCAAAATTTAACAACAGGGAAATATGTGGCGCTGTTTTTCTAAGTAAGGCTTTTGTCGTAATTTAAAATTTAAAATTGATGACTGAGGATTTTTTTTAAGCACTGATTTTGTCCTATTTTTATTCTGAAATTGCCGACAACATGCTAATTTCTACGTGAGAAGAACTTTACTTAGAAAATCAGCGCCACATATTCTCCTAGCGGTAAATTTTGGAATTTATTTATTTAGTTGGGAATCCTTCGTCCTTCGTCTTGTTTAATCTTCCGACAAAGTTTGGAGGTATTCTTGCAATTAGACCGCATTACAGAACATTGCAAACGCTGTCAATTTAATTATGGCTATCCTGTATGTTTAATTGAAAATGTCCGAACGAACGAACACCAACTAATTCTACTCATAATTAGTATAAATTAGAACACTAATAATCAAAAGCAATAGTTTTTAAAATGTGGTACTCTACCATTAATGCATACAAAAAGATTATAAAGGATACACAACCATTTCAATCTGACAGTATACGTGTGGCGTGACTAAATGTTCCAGCATGGTTATAAAACATCATGTACCCCAGGCTTATCCAACTCAAAACATTTGGTGGGCCATATTGAAAATCCATCACATTCAGGCGGACTGCACCATGTGTATATACGTATGTGCATGTGTATATATATTTGTGAATGTATGAATTATGTACGTATATATTAAAACCCGAATAAACTAATACGTCAGAAACGCCAAAGAAAAATATTTGAGAGGCATACAGCTGTTTCGGTAGCTTTAAGGGTACCGTCTTCAGTGCAAATTTGCCCTGAAGACGGTACGCTTAAGGCTACCGAAACAGCTGTATGCATCTCAAATTTGCACTGAAGACGGTACGCTTAAGGCTACCGAAACAGCTGTATGCATCTCAAATATTTTTCTTTGGCGTTTCTGACGTAGTAGTTTATTCGGGTTTTAATATTCCAACGCCAAGTCTCCTGTTATTATTATGTACGTATATACTTTTTAGGGGGGAGAGCAGAGTGCAGACTTGGTGCAGAATACGTTAATTTAAATTATTTTCATTCATAAATCAACAATAGAATCGCAAAAAAATTATGACTGTACATTAATAACTATAATAAAAAAGAATGAATAATGCATGTAATAATATTTCATTGCAACAGTGTGATTCTTTAGCTACCGTAATTGTTAAAAGGTTTTTTACACTTCGAAAAGTCAGAATGGATTTATTAATTTTTAATGTGTTAACCGAAGTTGTCAGTCTTTACATACCGCTAAATCTCCTCGCGAGCCGCAAAAAACTATAAGGCGAGCCGCGGGTTGGCCACCCCTGATGTACCCAATGGCGACGGCGTATAATTGATGAAAACTGAAGTAAAATCAGCTTTAAAATTCAACCTTGCTGATATTTTAAAAAGCTGACAATATAAAGTTTTCTATACTATTTTATGGATCCAACCAATGTTCTGGAAACATGCAAATGTAAACAAGCCGTGAATAAAATGGATGAATAAATAAAAAAATAAATAAAACAACAAATTTAGATTAATCCGACCAATCACTCTATAAATTTTAGTTTTAAAAAAGTAATAAATTAGCAGATCTGTTCCATTATAAACTGCCGCTTGTAATGTTTACACTAAATATAAAATAAAAATTACTTTTATTTAGTGCTCACAAGCTATAAAATAAAATGTCTGATCACATGATTTGTTTAATAAATAAAAGTAACGCTAAATGTAAAATTATTTTAGTAAAACATTAGGAACTAGCAGGCTACGCCCGCTTCGCTGGTCACTGTATTTAAATGAATTTTCAAAAGAACTGAATCCATATTTACTTTTACTTTCCGAACACTATAGTGAGGAAAGTATTGTAATCATGTCAAAAATCCGAATTGGAGATTTTGATGTTTCTATACGTTTCGAGGTCCAATGAGTCCGTTTTCACTATTTTTACGATGATGTATGTATGTGTGTGTGTGTGTATGTATGTGTGTATGTGAGTGTGTATGTCTGTGAGTGAACACGCTAGCGTCTAAACGCTTTGTTCGAATAAGCTGAAAGTTGGTACGTATATTGTATGTCACCATAGTACGACCCCTATTGATTTTGGTGAATCTAGCACTTACAGTTTTCTTACAGGGACACAAAGAAAAACTCTTTATCATTATGGCCTATGGGGCCAAATTTTTAAAAGTGTGATAGCGTCTTAACGCCTTATTAATCTATGCAAAAAATTTGTACACATATTATAGGTCATAGTTACACCAACTATATAGATTTTGGTGAATTTAACACTTACAGTTTTTTTTACAGGGATATAAAGAAAAATTTTTATCATTAGGGCCTAGGGGACCAAATTTTTAAAAGTGCGATAGCATCTAAACGCCATATTCAATTGAGCTGAAAATTTATATGAATATTATAAATCACTGTTGCACTAATTCTAAGCATTTTGATGAATCTAGCCTTTATAGTTTTTTACAGTGACACAACAAAAAATTCTTTATCATTATGATCTATGGGCTCAAAGTTCCGTAGTGTTAAATAAAACATCGTGTAATATATGGAGAAAAATACTCAAACACTCTTTTATGATTTTCTCTCTTTTGTTTGTTTAACAACTCCTCTTTCTTTACTTTATCTACAAAACTGTTAATTACTCAATGTTCAGAAAATCGAGTGGAGTCCATCCAGATTTTTTTTTTTTTTTTTAATACTTTATCTTACTTATAAATATGGTAGAGAAAATATTGTTTAGGGGTCAATTTTTTTAAATTTAGTTTTTATTATAATTACACATTTTAAGGTGTCCTGAATCCAAAAACAGGTTTAAACACATACTTGCGAACATCCTAATTAATATTCCGTAGTGTTGTTAGTCCCGCCCTTTTTTTCCCACCAGTAAATTTTTAGAGTAATATTCTCCAAATGTAATTACGATTAAATAAGAAGAATAATACTGTAAAAAGATATTGGTGTGAAAAAGAAGGCGAAGCTAAGAATACTACGGAATATTACTCAGTATGTTGGCAAGTATGTTAAACAGAATGTTTTTAGCGGTTGGTATCTGTGTGTGTGTGTGCGTGTGCGTGTGCCGGCCTTTTATCATCTATCTCAAAAAGAAATTACAGAAAGAACTTCAAACTCGCTATTTTACATCTGTATCATACAGGGATGCTACACTAAACTTTTCGTCCAGATTGAACAAACGGTTCGTGTACAGGGATACTCAAGCGAAATCAAATACATTACGTCTATGGGAGAAATTGCAGGTAAGTAGAATTTAACATCTGTGGGGTGTACTAAATCAAATGAAATAAACATATATATATATATTTATATATTCGTAAAAGTAGGTTTCATGTAGAATAGGGTAAGAAATTCGTTCACATTTCGTTTACAGGGATACACAAAAGAACTAGATTATATTGCAACAATACTTTAAAATTTATGAAAATGTATTTCAGGTTGTGCATATTATTAATACAAGATTATATTTATCTGAACCATGTGGTATATGCATAACTTATGCGAAATTATTAAGCGAAAACATTCTTTTTATTGAATGTAATTAGTGGAAGTTCTTTACTATAACATTTTACTATATCCAGGAAAATTGCTCAGGAATAATTAATTCCTAATAACCATATTATAAATAAATTACTTCTAAATCTAAATATTCATCGCTTGTTTTCTGTATATTTAGACGTTTTGAAGTTTCCTGAATACCGAAGTCAAATTTTCAACGTTTGATCGTTGTCTCTTTCTCTTATCAGAGTAACTTAAATTACTCAGCACTAAATAATTTAGCTTAGAAATAAATAATTTCAGTTAATTCCAATATTGCATTTTGAAGTTAATATAAGTTTGTTATTTTAAAAGTTTGATCAAGATTGATAAGTTTTAAGGAATCTTTGCGTGTGGAAGTTGTCAGAATAATTTTAAATGAACTTTCAAATTTAAAAACATATTTGAATTCTATTTAAAATTAGGTAAACTAATCTAACGGGAAATTGAGGGTCGGTAGCCCCTTCTCATACAGAATTACTTGTCAAATAGATGTTTCGAAGCCAAATTTGAATTGTTTTTAACATAGGTTTATATAACAGTACTTGTTATCGTACCATTTAATCTCCAATTTGTATTTATAGTATTAAATTTCAGGGTAAGAGATAGTCGTGTGAGTGAAACACCAGATTATTTTAAAAGTTTACAACTTAAATAAACCGCATCTAAAAATTTTTATGCCAAATAAAGTAACACACGAACTTTAATTATGTTTAATATGCTACTTTTTCGATTTGAGTTTTTATCCCCCCTTTGATTTGTATATGCAACTGATTTCTTTCATCTGTATTTTGTATAAAAGACACACGTTTCTTTTTAATCAGAAATGAAGAAACAAAAATAAAAATTTATCTTTGTAAAATATACAATTATGTATTTCTTTAAAGGTTAGATTACAAGCATTTTAAGAGATTCGGTTTCTTCGAGTCACAAATATTTGACTTCCAAATCTTTATCTTTTGCGACCCATTTCGTTTGCAGAATTATTGCATCCAGGATTTGAGGCATCGGTGTCTGTTTTTTCATAGATAAGAAATAGATATGCAGATATGCGCATGTTGTTTAAATATAAAAGCAATTTTTAGGAATTATTTCATCGATAGCCACCATTTCGCCAAATTATAAAGATAAAAGCAAGATAATACAGAATGAAGAAAGTGTGTTTTCATATTATTCGAAAATCGTTAGAAACCAGCAAGGATATGTTTTCGGGGCTAAAAGTCCAGTATCACTTTCTGATTGTCGCAATGCGTTTACGAGAGTATGCTAGGCATATCAGCCTGGCTTAGTATATCGGAATTGAGGCTTTCAGTAATTTATGCCCAGTGAAATGGAATGATATTTTATTTTTCTCATTGAAAGACATTATATGTACAGTCGGGGGAAAAAAAACGCAGCACTTGATGGTATTTCGTTATTAATTGACGCAGAAAAACTTAATAGACACCATTCAACAGGAAATGAAATGCACTTTCTGAAAATGTCGTCGAATTTTGAATTGGGGGTCATCTACATATTAAAATGAGCTCCAACTTTAATTTTTTCAATGGTAATACCCAATTTTGACTTCATATTCAAATTTCTGAGAGTCTGGCAGTGCGGAAAAGTATACTGTTTGTATACTTTATCTTTAGTATTCATAGAGTTATGATCAAAAATGTGTTAGTGGGCTATCTCTAAATATAGAAAATTAAAATTAAGATCCTACAAGAACTAAACAAAATTATACAGTTTCACACCGGAAATATTTTAAGAAAAAAAGAGTTATAAAAAGAAATATAAATATTAACACCTTTGCAGTATCTTAATTATCATGAATTTAGTTTTTTGGATATGTATATACTTTAGTACTTTTTTAGATAACTTTAGGTATATTTAAATACATTACACATACGATTGGTCAAACAATACTTTTTATAAAAGTGCAATATTTTTCAATTAAAAAGTATCTATCATGGATATACTGATCACCAATAAAGCTTAAATTTTCTTTCGTACGTGTAACATAATATACAAACTGAAATACTATAGCTATATATATATATATATATATATATACAGCAACGCATAAATTAAATCTTTTCGGATAAATTATTGTAAGGTTTCATAATGTAAATATTAAACAATTTTAATAGCACTTACCAGTTTTGGGTCAGTTGAACTCTTTGGAACTGTACGATTTGTTTTATAATTTCTATGAAAATATAATATCTTATTTAACGCTTTCGCGACTGCTGACGTAGATTCACATCATTTGAAAATCTGTAACAATGCCAGTGGGCGTTTCTTTCGTAATTTGTGTGTTACTTATTTCTTAAGCATGTACCCAGTGTTCATATTTTTGCAATAAAATATACTATGGATAGAAATATATTAATTAGAAAGAATATAGTTATAATGTAAATGTCCATCTGTAATATAATTGTGGTACTGAAAATTTGTTTTGAAATATTTTATTTTGAGAATATTTCAAACAGTAAACCCCGCCTATGTTAATTTTTTTCTTCTAGTGTTCGTTTAAAGGATTCTAAATTTATCACCAGTAATCGATGAAGTAAATACCACTTGTGTATATTTTTGTCAATGTAAAATAAGGGGTTTAACACGAATACTTAAAGTCACATTCACTTTTCGTTTCTGTATTGTTTTGTTTAGAAGAACGATAAAAGGCGGGGCTTTAGAAAACAGGAATTCTTGATACAAACACAAATGTCTAAAAATCAACATTTTATTTCATTTCTTTGCATTTGACGTTCTTGTTATATAATTTGACCCCTAAATAAAAAATAAAAATATTTTGTTCAATTTTCTCCGTTATTTTTTAAATTTGCTTCGTTATCTCATTCAAATTTTTTTAAAGGACGGCCCCCTAAACCACTCCAAAAGAAAGATTTATTTATATCTCGAAAACTAATAACTGCAATGAGCTGCAAATTTGCACACCCATATTTTTCAGCATTAGGATTCATTTTATGTAAAAATTAATATAGGTCATAATTCATAATTTTTATGAATATGAATTTATTAATATTTTTCAGAATTAAAAATATTTTTCAGAATAAAAATTAATGATGGATTATGTTTGGGTTTCTTCACTGTATCTCGTAAAAAAAGAAATATATCGATCAAGTTATTTTTTGTGAAGATATTAATAAAAGTTTGAAATATGAATTTAACATTAGCACCTTCAAACTTTGAACGCTTATAACTCTGTGAAAAAATAAGCAAAATATACAACCAATATACTTTTTCGCATTGTCGCGATCCCAGGAATTCAAATATAAAATAAAAATGGGGCATTAACATTGAAAAAATCAAAGTTGGTGCGCGTTTTAATATGTAGACGACCCCAATTCAAAATTTCCGTTCATTTTCTGAATCTACTCTCAATTCCTCGTCGAATGATACCTATTACATTTTTGTGCATTGAAAAGCAATGGAGTTACATCGAGTGCTGCGTTTTTTTTTTCCCCGACTGTACATACTGATTGCTATATTGTCGAAAAATCACCCTATTGACTTACAAATTGGTTCACATGTTCATGAGCCACACAGCTGTATATTTTTGGGTGTGAATCCCAGTGATGCCAGATGGTCAAAAATTATTTCCCCAAACAGGTCTTCAAATTTCCCCAAATCAGGGTTTTTTTTCGAAAAAGTCCCCGACTTGATTTCTACTAAAAGGGGAAAATAAAAAAAAAAATTTCAAAAAAAAAAAAAAAAAATATGAAGCAGATTATTCTATATGATTTAAGCTCAGATTTTAACCCAAATGAAGGCAATTTTTGAAAAAAATCCCCAAATAACAATAAATCTATTGAAAATCCCTGGTCGCAGGGATAAATCATTACGTTGCCAACATTGACAGAAAGTTGAACTCCCCAGATTTGTTCCCAAAAATTTTAGAATTCCCCAAAAATATCCCCACAAACATTTGGTCACCAAAATTGTCCCCAGAAGCTTCAAAAATCCTCAAATCCCCTATGACACACCTGGCTGTCGCACCACCTGTGTATCTAGTTTGTAGTTTGTGAACAGTGTTCTTGTAAACCAAAGTTTATTTCATCCTTACGGCCTATAGACAGAATCTGTATGTAAAGCGATAGCAGCTGCTAGAATCCCCCGATTGACTTGCAAACTAGTACACATACTTATGTGCCATACAAAAATAGCTGTATATTTTTTTTGCATATATTGTTTATGATTCGTGTACAAGGAAAACATCAAAGTACTTCTTATCATTATGCTGTATGGAAATTTTTTTTCTTTAAACGCATTTTAAAGTGGTTACATTGCATTCACAGAGATGCCTAGTTAATACGGATTGTCCGTAATCTTAATACCGAAATTTTTTTAATGTATTCTTTTGTAACAATTATCTGCAATTTAATAGGATAAGTTTTACTTTTTTTTTATTGTGGTATGAAACTGATTTTTCGTTAGTTGTAACTTGGCATCTCTGCATTCAAAATAATAAGACTAACATACGTTATTAACATGTTTCCTCTGGAAAAAGTTTTAATAGACTTAATAATTATCTATAGGACTGCACAAAAGAATTCCAATAATTCCGTTATACAATCATCCAAAGGAAGATATTTTGTACAATTATTCATGAGTTACATGGAATTAGGTGAAGTATAGCTTTTATTTGTGTATGTAAATTTGTGGCTCGTGTACAGAAACACACAAAAGATTTTTGTATCATTACGGTCTGTAGCCAGAATTTCTTTTAAGTGCGTTTCAATATGGTTATGCTCCATTTGGCATAATGAAATTAACATATTTTTTAGGATATTTAAAAGCATGGTTTTTGTAGTAAAGTGTATACACGGAATCAGTAATTAGTATACAGAGGTATACAAAGGGTTTCCTGTACCTTATGCAATCCTTTGGTAGCAAATTTCATATAAATATTTAAGAGATACAAGGCAATTAACTAGAGGTTATGAGTTAGAAGTAAATACACACATATATACCTATATATATACATATATATACAGATATGGACAGAATATGTATGTACATCAATAGTGGCGACAAAAATCCACCGATTAACTTGTAAATTGGTACACATGTTCAGGAACTATACAGAAATATTTGTATAATTCTTCGTGCCTATATAGTTCATTGTTCGTGTACGCGGGCACACCAAAATTTTTCTTTTCATTACAGATTTTGACCAGAATATCGTTTAAACACCTTTTAACAGGGTCACCGAGTATTCAACAAAATGCAATTAACATACATTATTGACATGCTTAAAATCTTGTTTTTTTTTTTTTTTTTTTTTTTTTGTGGGAAAATGTGGGCTTATATTGAACGTACAGGACCTTACCAAAAGTGTTCCGACACTATCATGTAATTATCCATCTTATGTAAAATTTCGTCATGTGATACGTAGAACAAGTTGAAAGGTTTTTACTAGTGTGTATAATGTTTACAACACGTTTTCAAATGCACATAAAAGAATTTCCTAACATTAGAATCTATGGACAGATTTTTATTTAAGTGAATTTTAGCGCTTTTATGTTGAATTCAACATAATGGAATCAACATAGATTATTTTCTTTGGAAAAAAGGTAGGTACTGATTAAATTAAGTTACAGGATCACGCAAAAGAATTCCGATAACAATCTGTAATCATACAAATAATGTCAAATTCGGTTAAAATATTAATGAATTACAATGAATTGGTTGTGTATACTTTTTATTAGTACATATAATTAATGTGGTTCGTAATTAGGGACAAACAAAAGAATTTCTTATTACAGTGTGTAGACGGCATTTCTTATATGTGCTATTTAACATACTTAACACTCAATTAAATATAATGAAATAAAGTAATAGAATGTTTAAAAACATGGTTTCTCTGGAAAATACCAGTCATTGAACTGGTAATTTATTTTAAGGTCTACTCAAATGAATTCCGGTAAGTTATGCAATCGTTTGGCATCTAAGGTCCTGTACATTAATTAGGAAGCCTAAGAGCACATATTTTCTGCAGAAAACATAAGTTTAAACATATCTTACTCGCTAATTTCACTTTGTTGATTGAAAAGTAATGATGTTAAAATGCTTGTAAACGAAATTCTCCCCATATGCCGTAAAGATAAGAATTTTGGTGTATCCCTGTACACAATTCATAAACAATATAGACATGAAAAATTATACAGCAATTTCTATACAGAGCCTGAACGTTTGTGTCAATTTCCAAGTCAATCGCATGATTTTTGCGGCTGCTATTCCGGTACATACAAATTCTTCCCATAGGCCCTAATGATAAGAAAAACTTTGACGTGTCTCTGTACACGAATTGCAAATGGAATACACACCCAAAACAATACAGCTAATTCCATGGGGAGCATGAACATGTTTACCAAATTGCAAGTCAATAGCGTAATTCTTGTAGCCGCTATCGCGGTACATACAAATTTTTCCCATAGGCCCTAATGATAAGAAAAACTGTGGCGTGTCCCTGTACACGAACTACAAATCGAATACACACCCAAAATAATACAGCTGATTCCATGAGGCGCATGAACATGTTTACCGAATTGCAAGACAATAGCGTGATTTTTGCAGCCGCTATCGCGGTACATACAAATTCTTCCCATAGGCCGTAATGATAAGAAAAACTTTGGCGTGTCTCTGTACGCGAATTACAAATGGAATACACACCCAAAACAATGCAGCTAATTCCATGTGGCGCATGAACATGTTTACGAAATTGCAAGACAATAGCGTGATTTTTGCAGCCGCTATCGCGGTACATACAAATTCTTCACATAGGCCCTAATGATAAGAAAAACTTTGGCGTGTCTCTGTACGCGAATTACAAATGGAATATACACCCAAAACAATACAGCTAATTCCATGTGGTGCATGAACATGTTTACCAAATTGCAAGACAATAGCGTGATTTTTGCAGCCGCTGTCACGGTACATACAATTTTTTCCCTTAGGCTCTAATGATAAGAAAAACTTTGGCGTATCTCTGTACACGAATTGCAAATGGAATACACACCCAAAACAATACAGCTAATTCCATGGGGAGCATGAACATGTTTACCAAATTGCAAGTCAATAGCGTAATTCTTGTAGCCGCTATCGCGGTACATACAAATTTTTCCCATAGGCCCTAATGATAAGAAAAACTTTGGCGTGTCCCTGTACACGAACTACAAATCGAATACACACCCAAAATAATACAGCTGATTCCATGGGGCGCAGTAACATGTTTACCGAATTGCAAGACAATAGCGTGATTTTTGTAGCCGCTATCGCGGTACATACAAATTCTTCCCATAGGCCGTAATGATAAGAAAAACTTTGGCGTGCCCTGTACACGAACTACAAATGGAATACACACCCAAAATAATACAGCTGATTCCATGGGGCGCATAAACATGTTTACCGAATTGCAAGTCAATAGCGTGATTTTTGCAGCCGCTATCGCAGTACATACAAATTTTTTCCATAAGCCGTAATGGTAAGAAAAACTTTGGCGTGTCCACGAACTACAAATGGAATACACACCCAAAACTATACAGCTAATTCCATGGGGCGCATGAACATGTGTACCAAATTGCAAGTCAATAGCGGGATTTGTACGGTCGCTATCGCGCAACACACAGACAAACAAACACACAAACGTTTTGGCAATAATAAGACAAATATCGATTCCCGAAATATCGAAAGCATTCTTGTTCAATGAAGTTTCTATTGAAATACTTGTTTTTATCTTAGAAAATAATCAGTGATAAAAATATACTAACACTGGATTGCAGGCAGTTATACATAAAAAAAAAAAAATAATAATAAATAAATATTAAATACAATTTTACCTGCTGAATATGTATTTGTAACGTAAAAAACATAGAAGTTCTTCACAAAATTATATATATATTTTTTTTTTCCCATCTGTTAAGTATATTTTGAAACATATGGTGTTATTTCAGCAGATATTCAAAGACTACAAAGACTAAGACTGAATAACTAACATTTAGTAGTCAAAAATTTAACAAACTTTTTATACTTTATTTTAAAAAAATACTATTAACCCTTCACCTACCATATTTTGAAACAGATAAAAAATGTACTTGAAACATGTTCTTTTTACTCACTTAAGAGTATTTTTTTTTTTTTAATTATGCAATAAAATTTATGCATATCATGTCGTCATAATGTAATTAATGAGGACTTTGTAAGTCGAAATAGATATTTAGATCTTATAAAAGCGTAAAAAAAAAAAAAAAAAAAAATTACTTTTTCCATTCCTTATATTTTTACTTTCTCTTACCCATAAGGTAGAGAAAGTATTGGATCAAATTTTCGAAATTGCGTTTTTGTTATATTTACAGGTTTTGAGGTCCCCTGAATCCCAAAATCATGTTTTTAGCGGTTTGTCTGTGTGTGTGTCTGTCTGTTATCAGCATATCTCAAACGCAAATTATTGCAGAATGTTCAAACTTAGTATTCTAAATGTGTATCATATAGGAATGCTACACTAAATTTTTCGTTGAGATCAAGCAAATGGTTCGTGCACAGGGACACGCAAGAGAATTCAAATACATTACGTCTATGGGAAAAATTGCAGGTAAGTAGAGTTTAAAATCTATAGACTGCGTTAAGCCAAATGAAACGAATATATATTTTTTATATGAGTAAAAATATGTTTCATATAGAATATGGTATTAGAAATCATCCACTGTTCGTTTACAGGGCTACACAAAAGAACTAGTTTATAATATGATAATACTTCTAAATTGATGGAAGTGTACTTTAGGTTGTGCCGTGTTTTATTAATTTAATAAAATATTATGTGCAATTAGATTATGTGCAATTAGATTATGTGCAATTAGATTATGGGCAATAAAAATGTAAAAACTTAATATAGTGTTAATTCTCAAAAATAATAATTTTTAATACTCAACAACAATTTTTAATAAAAATTAATCTGTTAAACCCTTTCTTTTGAAATACGTCTTATTATTTGTATAAATATTCAGGTAACAATAAAGTCATAATGGATCACATGCTAAAAATTAAAGATTTATGAATTTATATAGTACATATGTATAAATGCATATATATTAGGTCGTTGCAAAAGTTTGTGCGGATTTTTATTGCTTCATTTCATAAAAATACATCAAATCAAATGACAATTTTTAATTAAAATACTCTCCATTACTTTCTACAACCTTTGCCCATTTTTCGGATAACAAATGTATACCACGGCGATAAAAGCTCTCGTTTTTGGAGGCAATAAAATGATCCGCGTCCGCACGAACTTTTGCAACGACCTAATATATTAATAGAATATAACATTCAATATATTCTTACCTGCTGAGTACAATATTAAAATAAGAAAAACAGCATTTCTTGAGAAAAACATTTTTGTTCACTTATGAAGTTCCTTTTGATACAGGTATAATTATTTCAGCAGATATTCCAGGACCAAAAAGACTGAGATTGGATTAGGAGCAACCTTCCAGTGCAATTCCCTGTTTACCTACAGATCTCCGTTATCTTACTTTATGGCAATATAATTATATATGACACCTCCGGGATTTGTTTCACCGTCATTATAGTGCAGATAAGATGCGATGAAAAGGGGATTTCCTTCTTAGAACATAAAAACAACCTAAGGTTTTATATTACTCGCTGAAATTTTGAGTACTTTTACATTACATTTTCTTTCGATGTAAAAGTTTTATTTTATGAATGGCATTGGCAAAATTTACACCAAAAATAGATAAAGGTCGTAGTTTTAATATAAAGCTATGACTTTGGCGACCACATTAGAGGGCCTTTGTAATAGATTGGCGTCAAAAAAATTTAAAATTACCCAATTATGGAGATATTTTTTATTTTAAATAAATGAAGACCAAAAAGAATAATTATTATAAATAATTTCCCTTCTATAATTTTTTAAAACTTAGGAAAACAATTTGAAAATTCTGTCCTCGAATTTCGAGGATACCCCAGCTATGATCTTTGTGGTATCACAGATTCATTTTAACTACACATTTTCTGTAAATTGAAGTGATTGTCATTAGTAACCTATTAATAATTTAAACTTCACTGTAAAAATAAACAGTTAAAAATACAGGAAAAATCTGGCAGCTGGGGTGCCAGTATTTCTCCGTCAAATATACAGGACAAAACTGTACTTTTAACAAAAAGCCTGTTTGATTTACAGGATTTCTGTGTAAAATATATGTCAGTGATACAATTTTACGGTTTTAAACTGTATATTTGACGGAGAAATACTGGCACCCCAACTGCCAGATTTTTCCTGTACTTTTAACAGGTGTTTTTTTTTTTTTTTTCTGTGTTTAAAACTTTTCAATATTAAGAAAAAATATGTATACGTATGTTTCACTTACAAAATATGTGTATTGCTTTATAAGACGTTAATTGTTAGCTTACAGTTGACTACTTTATTACTTTCTCCTTGAACAGCAATGCTTCACTTCTTTTCCGTATTTTGATATTATGGCGGGTTTTTCCTGTTTTCAATTTTGTATAGGGGAGGTTGTGAATTTTTCTTTAAAAATTATTATATCACAGGTAAGAAGCCTTTTTTCTGCTTCAGGCATTCTCCTGTCTTATATATTTCAATGCTCCATTACTTTCTTTTATACATGTAAAAAGAACGAAATGGATTCGTGAAAATATTCGATTTACCATTTTGGATGAATTTACACGGTTTGAGAGGTCCTAAGCTAAGGAGACCAAACATTCCCGTTTTGTAGGGACAGGCTCCACATTTTATAATTTTTTTCTTTTCCCCCCCACATAAAGTTTTTTCTTAAGAACAGTCGGTAACAAAAGTGTCCGAACACTATAAAAAATTCCTATGTAAAAAAAGTACACTTCATACGGTTTTATTAAATAAATCCTTGTCGAATCCTGTTTTTAGTCAGTGTAAGAACATGATTCGATAAGGATTTATTTAACTAAACCGTGTGAGGTTGAGACGTCAGAACGTCACCACAGTTGTTTTAATTAAGCTGGATCCAGCAAAGTAGAAAGTGGGGACGGTTAAAATCGCTTCGTCGCCAGTGACTCGGTGAAGATTGAGGTCGAGTTAGTTTTGTGTCGGCAGGGTGCTGCAATGAAAGACTTAGATTTTGAATGTTAGATAAATTAGAAGTGATTTTAAAAGGACGGATTGAAATGTAGTGAAAGGAGGGTGTAGGAAGAAGTATAAAATGGCGATGGTTTTAGTAGATGAGTGTGGATGTTGGAAGATATTATAGTGGATGGTGATGAATCTTATTTTGGCGAGTATCGAGAAGTAGAATTGTGAAGATTTAGTAGCGTGAAGTTAAGTAGTGATGAGCGTTGGTGTGCGTATCTACTAGCATTCGGAAAGGTAAAGTTGGGTCTGAAGGGAATCCTCTGATCCATAGTGAAGTCGTAGTAGCGGAGTACGAGTGCAGCCGTCTCTACACCTTCGACTATCTGCTGGGGTGAGATATTTAAGATTATCTAATTAAATTGTTGATTCATATATTTTGATTAAGTAATACGCTGACTGAGCTAAGTTCTATTACCAGGCCGCCCTCTCATTAATCTGGTTCAAATAAACTCTCATTGTTTGTTCAATTCAAGTCTCTGGTTCTCTTAGTAATCTAATTAAGTATTTAAGTTAAGATGGAGTTTGCAGGAACGCAAACTGCACAGTGGCGCCCAAACCGGTTCGACCCCCTCCCCCCCCCCCCGCTCGGGTTTATTTTACTGGCTCAAACAATGTACTTGAATTTTTTGAGGATCTTGAACAATATTTTGATATATGTAAAATTGACGAAGCTGATAAATTTAATTTATTAAAATACTCCTTAAAAGGAGATGCTAAAATCTGGTATGACACCATTGCCTCTAGAGCTCTAGGCCAAAATCCCACGTATGAGGATTTGAAACTTAAAATTAAGAGTTCATTCCCTTCTATCGTTGATAAAACCAGACTTCGTCAAGAACTTTATACGACAAAGATGTCGTTTCATGATAAACCTACCACATTTTTGTTACGTAAATTCGACATTATAAAGCAGCTGGATTTAGTGTTATCTTTTGCCGCTGCAATGGAAAGTATAACCCCGCTATTGACTATTCCAATTCAAGATTATCTTGATCTGAAACCTGTCACTTCTTACGACAGCCTGTTTCAAACTTTAGCTAAGTACCAAGAACGTCACCCTCCAAGGGCAAACAAGCAATAAGAGTTTATTTGAACCAGATTAATGGGAGGGCGGCCTGGTAATAAAACTTAGCTCAGTCAGCGTATTACTTAATCAAAATATATGAATCAACAATTTAATTAGATAATCTTAAATATCTCACCCCAGCAGATAGTCGAAGGTGTAGAGACGGTTGCACTCGTACTCCGCTACTACGACTTCACTATGGATCAGAGGGTTCCCTTCAGACCCAACTTTACCTTTCCGAATGCTAGTAGATACGCACACCAACGCTCATCACTACTTAACTTCACGCAACTAAATCTTCACAATTCTACTTCTCGATACTCGCCAAAATAAGATTCATCACCATCCACTATAATATCCTCCAACATCCACACTCATCTACTAAAACCATCGCCATTTTATACTTCTTCCTACACCCTACTTTCACTACATTTCAATCCGTCCTTTTAAAATCACTTCTAATTTATCTAACATTCAAAATCTAAGTCTTTCATTGCAGCACCCTGCCGACACAAAACTAACTCGACCTCAACCTTCACCGAGTCACTGGCGACGAAGCGATTTTAACCGTCCCCACTTTCTACTTTGCTGGATCCAGCTTAATTAAAAACTGTGGTGACGTTCTGACGTCTCAACCTCACAACCGTATGAAGTGTACTTTTTTACATAGGAATTTTTGATAGTGTTCGGACACTTTTGTTACCGACTGTAACACTTTTGTCGCAATTTATAATTTAAAATTGATGATAGTGTACTTCTTTTTAAGAACTGCTTTTGTCATCATTTCTTATTTGGAAATTGGAGACACCGTGGTAATTTGTTTCCAATTTTCCATTTAAAAAATTTGGTTGCCTTATCCTAAACATAATTTGACTATTTTCGGAAAATGTTTATCCTTCAATGTGTCTGTAAGTTACTAAAGTTTTTTAGACGCCATATATCATGAACATTTTCCAACATTTTCCATAGACGAAAATCAACAAATCTTTATGTTTGATTGCACCTTGACTTAAACGGTTAGTATTAGATTTTGGGCTATAATGTGCGACTGGTGACTCTACTGTGCTGCAATTTCCCTCGTTTAAAGGAAGGCTATATCTCATAAGTGGACAAAATTTGATATGTGAGAGAGCCATGAGAAAAAACTATGTTGCATATCAGCTGTGGCGCTGTTATTCTACAACTAGCAGGCTTCGCCCGCTTCGCTGGGCACTATATTTAAAGGATTTCTTTTTAACTGAATAATTGAAACGTTTAAATAAATATATTTCGATTGATGACTATTTTCTTCACAGTTTTAATATGGAATCTCCTTGACAATATCAAACATCTTTTGAACTTCTCAAATCTGTGCAACAAAGCTATTATTAAAACGAATATTCTCGAAAACAGTCAAATAGAAGTGTTAATTATTCGAATATTCTGGAAACAGTTGAAGCTGTTACTCGTAAAGTAAAAGTCACTGTTCGATGAATGGTCGAATCAAAGAACGCATGTAAGTCGTTTTCGCAGCAATCACTATAACGCACGCATGTACGCTTCACGCACATGAAAAAAAAAATCAATGTACAGCCCTGCATCATAATGCATGCACCTCAGAACACACGAAACTCGGTTCCGCGACAATCACTATCACTCATATTAAAACCAAAAAACATCACTGGACACCCCTACCCCGCTGTGCATGGATCTGAAAGCGCACGAAACTCGGTTCCGTGGCAATCACTATCACGCATGTTAAAACCAAAAAACATCACTGGACACCCCCACCTCAAATCAATGAAAACCAAATAAACCAATCAAATCTCACGTAATTCATCATAACGTAGCTCTAGTTCAACGTAAAAGACACCCAAATCAATGAAAATCAAATATACCAATCAAATCTCTCGTAATTCCTCAAAACTTAGCTCTAGTTCAACGTAAAATACACTCAAATCAATGAAAATCAAATAAACCAATCAAAACTTTCGTAATTCCTCATAACATAGCTCTTGTTCAACGTAAAATACACTCAAATCATTGAAAATCAAATAAACCAATCAAATCTCTAGTAATTCATCATAACGTAGCTCTAGTTCAACGTAAAACACACTCAAATCAATGCAAATCAAATAGACCAATCAAATAGCTAGTAATTCCTCATAACGTAGCTCTAGTTCAACGTAAATACACTCAAATCAATGAAAATCAAATATACCTATCAAATCTCTCGTAATTCCTCATAACGTAGCTCTAGTTCAATGTAAAATACACTCAAATCAATGAAAATCAAATAAACCAATCAAATTTCTCCTAAGATTCTCCATCCTGCGTCATTATAGAAATGGGAAGTTTTATTTTCATATTTTTATTAATTAAAAGAAAACTAATCAAAAATTCGAAAATATGACTTTGATGTGCACAATGACCCTTCGGAGGGCTCCTTTGAATTAAATCACGTAACTGTCCGAGCTACTGTTTTCGAAAACTGTGAAATATACATATATGTATACAAATATTGCTCACTTAATAGTATAAGATTTATGAGTAGAAAAGGTATCAGCTTATATATATAAATATACCAGATTTGATAAATGTAACAAATATGTTGAAATAATTTACTGATTTTATTTGGGTGAATATTGGATGACATAGGACGATGCTGCTATGCTGTTTCATTTCCTATTTACGAGAGGGTTGTATCTCAGGTACTTTAATATATAAAAACTGAAAAAAAATATACTGATTTAATTTGGGTGTGCATACGGAATGTGGTCCTCCTGTTATTCAGTTTCTGCAATCTGTGGTTATATTTTTAAATCTTTTGGGTTGGGTTGAGGGGGTTTTACGTTGCACTAGGGCTAGACTATTAGCAATTGTCGATGATCTGGAACTCATCGCTAATAGTTAAAAATCTATGGTGAAAATTGCACAAAAGTTCATGCATGAAATTTTTTTCTGTGAGAATCAATGACGGTTAAAGTTTTGTGTAGGTTAACCAGCGGTATTGTTATAAAAAGTTATGTACTAGAAGAAATTTTTGCCATAACTATAGTATACTAGATATCAGAAGTAATTCAGGTTCTTGCTCCCAACAGGCTTTGCATCAATTAAAGTTGATGGCCAAGAACGCGTCATAGCCTATTGGAGCAAATGCCTGTCTAAACTGACGCGAAACTATTGTACCACCAGAAAAGAACTACTCGCCATCGTAAAAGCCATAGAACATTTCCATCATTACCTCTATGGCAGAAGGTTCCTGCTCCGGACTGACCACGCATCTTTAACGTGGTTGCTTAATTTCAAGAACCCGGAGGCCAGATTGCCATGTGGATACAACGCCTCCAGAAATATGACTTCGAGATACGTCATCGTAAAGGGACTCTACATGGAAATGCAGATGTCTTGTCTCGAAAGCCTTGCTCGGAAAGCTGCAGGTACTGTTCTAGAGCCGAAGAGAAGTACCAGCAGATAAATCCGGTTGCTTGCCAAGCTACAGTCCCAACACCATCAAAACTGGGTCAGAGGAGTGACCAGGAACTTAGACAAGCCCAGTTGTAAGATCTTGACATAAAGCCAATATTACAATTGAAGGAGACGACCAGCAACAGACCTAACTGGCGGGACATTTCCACATTTAGCCACATTACGAAAAGTTATTGGCACTCTGAGACTCTCTTCATATTAAAAACGGCGTACTATACAGAAAATGGAAATCTGACGATGGAAGGAGTTTCTGATGGCAGATTTTACTAATAAGATCGAAGATTCCAGACATTCTAGAGCAGTTACATAGTAGCCTGCAGGAGTCCTTTTTGGAGTGATGAAGACTCTCCAGAAAGTTCGAGAACGCTTCTACTGAAGCAAGGCAGGGGAAGACGTGGAAAAATGGTGTAAAACCTGTGATGCTTGTGCGGCACGTAAAGGCCCGAAGACTCGAAGCCAAGCAAGACTACACCGGTATAACGTAGGAGCACCATTTGAACGGATCACACTTGATATCTTGGGTCCTTTGTCACGAACTTCCCGAGGAAATAAGTGTTGTGATGGACTATTTCACCAAGTGGCCTGAGGCGTATCCCATTCCAGACCAAGAGGCATGCACAGTTGCAGAGGTTCTAGTGCAGCAATGGGTGTCAAGGTATGGTACACCCCTACAGCCTCAAACCGATCAAGGCACGAACATTACCTCTGCTGTATTAAAAGGACTGTGTCATCTACTCGACATAGACAAAACTCAAGCAACACCCCTACATCACCAGTCGGATGTCAATGTCGAGAGGTTTAACCGCACTATCCTGAATAACCTTTCTCTTCTAGTATCAAGGAACCAGCAAGAATGGGACCTGAAGTTGTCGCTATTCCTGCTGGCTTATCGAAGTGCTGTCTATGAAACCTCCGGTTATACTCCAGCTCAGATGCGCTGTTTGGACGCGAACTTCGTCTCCCATGTGATCTCCTGTTTGGTTGTCCACCAGATATGCCTTTATCGCCCGAGGAATACATACAAGGTCTCCAGGCACGATTTGAAGACGTACACAACTTTACTCGGGATTGGATTCACATGGCAACGGAGTAAATGAAGACAAAATATAAGGTATGTGCCCAAATGAAAAGGAGACCTTAGCTGTAGCGGCGTTATATCAAATCCCAGTGAGTTAATGTGTTGGCCGATATATGGCATGCAACATGCACATGCGCAGTTAACGACTTCGAACCAATATTCTCATTGCTGGAGAGTCACTTCCGCAGTTCGTTGCATGATGAATTCCTCCAGATCAGCACAAAAAGGTCGGCTGTATGAGCTCATACGGCCGAATCGCCGGATCACCACACGTGAAATTGCTGTTCAACTGTCGATAAACAAAGGAACTGCGCATCACATAATCTACAAAAAGCTTGGTTATGGCAAAATTTGTGCACAATGGGTGCCCAAGCATCTGTAAGAGAATGAGAAGACGTAGAAAATGGATGTTTGCCTGACTCATCTGTTGAGCCATCCACTGCCTTCCTACGCGCTGGGATCAGTGTATCAAATGGTAATTATTTATAGTTGTACTATACCACATGAACTGTAATTATAATATTGTTATTAAAATTTCTTCACATATAACTTTAGTCCCCTTTTCATTTGGGCACACCTTTTGTGCTGATCTGGAGGAATCTATCATGCAACGAACTGCGGAAATTACTCTCCAGCAATGAGGATATTGATGCGAAGTCGTTAACTGCGCATGTGCATGTAGCAATACAACCATGTCATATATCGGCCAACTCATTAACTCACTGGGATTTGATATAACGCCGCTACAGCTAAGGTCTCTTTTTCATTTGGGCTCACCTTATATAATATAAAGGCTACACAACATGAATTCAAGGAAGGAGACAAAGTTTGGTTTTGGAACCCTGTTCGACGCAAAGGACTCTCTCCCAAGCTACAATGTAACTGGGACAGTCCCTACACAGTCTATAAAAGACTGAATGATATCGTGGTAAGAATTGCTAAAACACCTTCATCAAAACTGAAGGTGGTTCATTACATCGGTTAGCCACATACCACACTTAACGGTAATGTTCAAATTTAAAATGTAAATATTTGTTAAATTTGTATATGTGTAATGTAAATATTTGTACTTATTAGAAAATTTTATAAATATTTCTCACTTAATTTTCCAATCTGTATTCGTATTTTATTGTTATACGCAACTTAGTTTTGTATTCTAGATTGTATAGTTGTTTAGTTTTCGCCTCCTGACCAAGGGTTGTACTGCTCGGGAAGTACAGTCCTTCGGAGGGGGGCAGTGTTACGAATTTGTAAATAACTGCATTTATTTTTATATAAATTCATTCAAAGAGGCTTAGTCAGGTGATAAAATGTTAATTTTCTGTGTTTCTAGTTTGTTTTCGCGTTAAAATAGCTTAAAAACACGTTAAAAAGCCTCATTACGGCAGATAAGGAATTTGGCGAGTTTTCGCTCATTGGCGATTCTTTTGACTACCCCGGCGGTAAAATGCTTTTTATCGATATATCAAATATGGAAGCTGTAACTTTATTGATTGTCAAGACACTAGAAATTTCCAGATTTTTCTACGCAGGTATTTAAAGAGTTACATCGAGCGAAGTGAGTCGGTCTCAGTTGTGTTTCACTAAATGCTTTCATTGCTACTGAAAGAGCTCTGAGCCTCTTTGGATTATAGTCTTGATGTGTGTTAAAGTTCTGAGACAGCTTGTACTGTGAATTTCTTGTTGACAGCTGTTATCTAAGCTGAGTTTACTGGTGAAAGTGAAGCTGACACTTGCTTTACAGACCTGTATTCTTCTAGATTTTTCTGTAAATAAAGTTTTCAGCCTCTGCAAGATTCACTTTTCATTCTCGGACAACTCACGAACCCCCAAGTACGCAACAGGATTTTTAAAAGTTGGATTTTCACAATTTTTGCAAGCGTCATTTTAAGCCTAGTAATACTTTAAAAATAATTATAAGATAAAAAAAACTTTTTATATACCATGTTTTTAAATTTTCTGATGAATCATTAATAAAATACGCGAGGATAAAAAAATAATATTTAAGCAATATTTACAAGCAAGTGGACTCAGTTCAGCGAACTAATAATAATAAAGAAAAAAAAAAAAAAAAAAAGTTGGTTTTAAAAATAAAATATTGCTCCTTTTAGAACAACGTAATTAGCATCATACATTAGCACTTATCAATGTGTATAAAATTTTTAAAGTGATAATATGACGCCATTTTTTTTTTTTTTTTTTTAAATGCTTCATTTAAGTTTTTATAATTTTTTAACGTTCACGTTTAATTAAATGTATTTATTTTTGTGTCGAAAAAAAAATGAGCTTGTGTATTTTTTTTTTTTTTTTTTTTTTTTTTTTAGTAGCAATTAAATTATAGCTAATATTTTAATGGCAATTTTTATTGCTATTAGGGGCTTATTATTTTCATATTTTAATTAATTAAAACAAATCTATTCGAAAATTCGAAAATCTGACTTCGAAGTATTGTGTTGTCACCGGGTCCTGAGCTACTGTGAAAGTTTCAAATGTCTAGCTAGTAGGGAAGTTAGTTAAAAATAGAGTGCAAGATTTGTACCGGACAAACAAACACACAAACAAACAAGAATAGAAGTTAATAAAAACATGGTAATATATAAACAGAATGTTAATTATTGCTATAAATTGACTGAAAAACTTAGTAATTACATATATATATAATTAAAAGACGTATTTTAAAAAAATAATCCCCTTTTGCTAAAAATTTAAAAGTCTTCCTTGGGGTCCTGTATTAAAGCTGTATTGCCTGGGGACTCAAAAGTGGATCGTCAAACATGAATTCTATTTTGAAACCTTTCTTCGAATTATTTTGGTTTCACTATCGCACAATATTAATTATATTCTAATAATAATTTTACTTTTGCTGAATTAAAATTCATATTAGGTGGTGAAATTGGTATAATATTTATAAGTTTCAAATTTTAAAGATACTCGTAAATAAGAAATAAATAAAGTGAGAAAATTTCGCACGGGTTTGATAGTTGTTATTATTTATACATGTTGAAAAAAAAATTAAAAGTAAAGTAAAATTGCATGTATTTATTATAATTTCAGAGGGATGTGACGTCATTAGTTAACTAAGAAATATATTAAAGTGTATTTATGATTAACAATTATTAAATTACTAAAAAATAAAGTTAAAATTTCTAAAATAAGAGCGACAATTTTTAATAAATTTATATAAATGAAAAGGACTTTAATTTATTTTTTAATGGAAATTTCTGAAAGTAAACAAATTTTGTTACATAAACATGACTATTAATAATAAAATTATACTTTTAAAAAATTAAAGAACACGCTTTTATTGAAATGTGAACCAAAAAGCACAAAATATCAATCTTTATAGTATTAAAATGCAGGGTAAGAGAAAATCAAGTGAGTGATACACCATAATATTTACATACTTTTAAATCTTTAATAAATAAATAACATACAATTAAACAAAAACCATTTTTAAAAAATCTCCCCTGACTGGGCTCGAACGTTAGACCTTTAGGTTCGTAGCCCGGAGCTTTACCTCACAGCCACAGCGTTCACGTATGGAAAGTCTTTTTTTTACAATATAGGTTTTTTGTTTGCTCCCAGAGCGGTTACAAGCATACATACAGGTGAAGCTAATAAAAGCGTGTTAAGAATGTATTAAAATTATAAAAACTATATAGAGAAACGTTCTGTGATTCATGAGTCAGAAATAAATAAATAAGTAATTATATTTATATTATATATTGTTTTTATATTTTTAACACACACACACACACCCATATATATACATATATATATATATATTGCAAATGTTAATTTTATGCCAACTGACGACATTAAATTAGAATTGCCTTTATCAATTTTCATTTGCATCACGTTTCCTTTAGTTTCCATTAATTTTTATTTTGTGGAAGTATCTTCTTATTTTTTCTGGTGTTCCTCCTGATACTCACATTTGTTGCTGTCAGTTGTTTTATGTTTTAACAACATTTCTTGCGACCATGGAAGCGTCTGCGCAAGTGCGGACTGAACGAGTCCAGTGTTAATATAGGGGTGATAACTCTTTGTCTTTGAGAGAAAATAAGCGATAAGGAAACACCGAATGACTGGATGTTTACCGAATCCCCATTTGTCGGTCAATTTGGCACCCCTCCAAACATTTGGACTCGTTCTCACTGATAGTCGTAGGAAACGTGGTTACACATTAGGGTTTTTTTTCTTTTAGTTATATTTTGTGTATTTTATTTTATTTTTAGTAAAATAACATTCAGTTTTAATTCCTGTTACATGGTATGAGAATTAAAACATTTATATAGGTTTAATTTTGCAATTCTTACTCATATTTTACATTCTAGATTCCTAATTCTGTGAAGTTGTCAGGCGCTAGAGCAGTATCAGCTATATCAGAGACAATTTTCTCTGTTTTTTTTTTTTTTTTTTTTTTTTTTACCTACAACTATAAGCTACCCTTAAAACAGTTATAGCTTTTTTTTTTTTTGGGGGGGGGGGGGGGAGGGATGTTTCACAGCTATTATTTAATTATTACTTTCTTCTAAATGTATTCAATAGAAGAAAGTATTGGATTCGTAAAAATTTTCGACTTCCAGTTTTCGACAGATTTACACGCTTTGAGAGGTCTAGAATATGATTTGACCATTTTTAGAAAATGTCTGTCTGTCTGTGTGTGTGACAAAAAAATTTAGCGACTGTATCTCTGAAACTACTGCTCAGAATTGCATATAATTTCATATGTAGATGCACCTTGACCTAAATTAGTGCCTGTCAGCATTTAGTTTCAATCTCTCAATAGGTGGCGCTGCTATAAAGCGATTTCCACAATTTCAGGGAAGGCTATATCTCAGGAACTACTGCACAAAAATGCGTATACATTCATATATAGATGCAATTTGATATAAATTAGTTCCTATGAAATTTTGTTTTCAGCTGCTCAACAGGTGACGTTGCAATGCAGCGATTTCCACAAATACGGTAAGGCTATATCTCAGGAACTACAGCACAAAAATTTATATAAATCCATTTATAGATGCAACTTGATATAAGTTACTTCCTATCAATTTTTGGTGTCAACCGTGCAACAGGTGGCGCTGCTATACAGCAATTTTGACAATTTCAGAAAAAGCTATATCTCAGAAACTGCTGCATAAAAATACATATAAATTTATGTGTAGATGCATCTTGGCATATGTTAGTGTTTATCAATTTTTGGTGTCAACTGCTCAACAAGTGACGCTACTATGTAGCGATTTTCACAATTTAAGGGAGGGCTGTATCTCAAGAAGTTCAGCGTAAAATTGCATAAAAAAAATTTTGTGTGCGCAGTTTGACATACGTTTGTGCGAATTAACTTTTGGTACAAAGTACTCAACAGGTGGCGCTGCTATACAGCGATTTCCTCAGTTTAAGGGAAGACTATATATCAGGTTCCAATGCGTATAATCAAACAACACTTGATATGTGAGAAAGTCGTGAGATATTATGCTGATTCAATTTGGATGTTTATCTAGCAATAAGTTGCGCTGGAATAGTACAATTTTTCCGAGAACGAAAATGATTTACTTAAACTTCTATCCCTTTCGGACCCGAAACGTTTTTACCTTAAAACATTACATTATTCTGTTTTTTCAAACTAAAAGAAAAATATGCACCATAACCGACATTTGTTGATTGAAAATTATACTTTACACTTTCTCCTAATTAACTCGATCGTACATTTCCTGGTTTTGTTACATACGATTGTTCCAGATGCAAAAATGTAAGTGGATGTCGTGGATGTTTAACCCGCACGATCGTACGGACTGGGTCAGAAAGTGCTATGGCATTTAACTGTACGAAACTTGATATATGAGATAACCATTATGAAAACGCATTTTTTAAGATGTTGGTTCAATTTTCTTTCTTTGGATATTTAGTATTAATTTTCTCTAAGATAAAAATCATCTGCATTCATCATGGTAGATAATTTTAATAAATAATAGTTTTTGTAAATTATTTGAACTTAGTGAATTTGTATATAGGAAAATATAGAAGAATGTCTTGTGGTGGCCACAACATACCAGTTTTTTCTTCATCTCTTAGCATGATTATGCTTTTTTTCAAACTGTAATTTTAATTGTTTATATTGTTATTTATAATTCTTAATAATTTCGAATATACCTATATAACAAACAAAGTAAATAATCTCCCCTTCAATGCTTTCCTTTTGCAGCTTTCACGCCCTCTAAAACGTGCAAAGACAACAGTGTACAACTGTATGAGATTAAAAGTCTAAGCGGTTATCTTCGGAAACAATGAGGTAGAATACGTTTTAGGTTCATATTATCGCTCTGCCTTAAGTATGTTAGTACATTATCACCTTCATTCCATTATCTCATCCAGTTGTATGAGAACAAAAAAGCAATCTCGTTATATGACTAGAGATATTGTTGCCTTCATAATTAACAATGTTGATCTAATAATAGTTTCGGACAGATGGAAGCAAAATATTGTACAAACTTTTCAAATACTAAATTGTATAACTATATAACAAATATACATAAATATATCTCAATAATTTCAAAAAACATATTGAATTAACGTTAACCTATTGTGTATATATAATTGAATAATTTCGAATATTTATAAATATTCAAAAATTATGTACATTTTTAGAACATAAGTTAATCTAGAATCATACACTGCTAGTAACATAAAAGTAATGAAAAATGCATTTAAACAATTATCTGCTTTACGCTATATCATTTATTTAAAGACTAGTCCGTTATTGCCGGTCTAGAGGTCGATATTTCCATAATGAATCTAAAGGTCGTTGCAAAAGTTCGTGCGGACGCGGATCATTTTATTGCCTCCAAAGACGAGAGCTTCTATCGCCGTGGTATACATTTGTTACCCGAAAAATGGTCAAAGGTTGTAGCAAGTAATGGAGAGTATTTTGATTAAAAATTGTCTTTTGATTTGATGTATTTTTATGAAATGAAGCAATAAAAAACCGCACGAATTTATGCAAGGACTTAATATTTCCAAATCTGCTACTTGCGTATTATCCCGGGAAGTCATATTCGCTAAATCAAAAACTCTGACCAAATGTCGTAGTAAGTAGTTAATATATATATATATATATATATATATTTAAATATTATTTAAAATTTAACTGTGTTTTTATTAAAATAACGGAATTCGAGTAATGAAATGGAAGATATAGTCGGAGACATTTTTGTGTGTAGTCTGTTTAACGATGGATTGGTCATGGTAAACAAATTGCCTGGATCACACAATCTTCTCATTCAAGCAACGTTAATTTTTTCTTTTATAGTAGCTCCTAAATCAATTGTATATACAACCGTCTGAAAGGTGTCTGATTACAAAAATCGTCTGCGATAATTCAGATATTCAAGAAAATCTAGGAGTGTTTAACTAGGTACAGATTGATTCACCGATCCATGGTTCACCAGTGAAACGCATGCAATGTATCAGCAATAAACATTTTTGATAATCCCTGTCTTAAATTTCTTCATTTCTTATACTTCTGTTATCACTTTCCTGTGAAAATTTCGGTCGTGCGTTGCTATGCAGTTCTCAATATTTTTTATATATCCTGCCTGCCTTTTAAATTTGTACCAATAATATTCACGGAACACTCTTTTTATGTATATATATATGTATGTGTGTGAATAAAAGCGTACCTTATAGAAAGGTACTCAGCTAGTATGCGTCGGAGAGCTTCGAAACTTCAGGAACGTTTAAACTACGATTTTTGCCAAAATTTGCTTGCTAAGTCACCAAGTATGTTACAAAGGCTGACCTTACTGAAAGTAAATGAACTGTCGCTTTATTTTGCCTTTACCTACTTTCATTGCAACAGAACAATTGATGCAGAAGAAAAGACTTAATCCGTTGTAACAATATTAAGAATCATAACAACAAATTCTTTATTGGAACTTGAAAACATATTTTTAATTTTTTTTTTTTTTTTTTTTTTTTTTTTTTTTTGAAGAATATGCAAACAAATTTGTATGCGTTCTATTCTATGGGAAATAATTTATTGAAGCACAATAATTTAATCATGTTATGAAGTTTAAAACACAGCAACTCGGATGAATTATCCAAACACTGGTATATTTTTACAGAAGCATGATCTCTTTTACAAATTTCTGTCTTAAAATTATAAAAATTTGCAAACATATGCATTGAAATGTAAAAATATTAACCCTTTCAAGAGCAAAGTAATTACGTTCATTGAACCCTTGCTTTCCCTTGATGGGGTTATTTTGACCGCATCTTGTAGTTGAAATTTAGTTAAGCCCGATTATTCAAAAAGAGCGCTAATTCGCCAAAGATAGCAAACGTAACCAGTGGAATGTTGCAACTTCTAAACAGCACAAAAAGGCGCGGTGCTCGTGGTTTTCGCCAAACGTGCCAAGTGGCACCTGAAAGCAATTTTTCTGCAGTAACGCCTTGATCTTGAGAAAGCGAGGATTAATATAAAAAAAACACCATAATTTACGACAAAATTAGAGCAAAAGTAATAAATGAAGTTATAAAAGTAAAATTTTCAATAAAATTTCTGGGGTGAAATTCTGCAATTGGTATTTTAAAATTAGGTGATACATAAACGCATCACCGCCCTGCAGGAGGTTAACACATTGAAGACTGGTAACGAATTAATTCGTTTCATTAGAAAGACAAGCCCCGCCTTTAGGCATTCAACTTAAACAAAACATCAATGTTAAATCTCTACCAGCAGTGTTGCCAGATTTTGCGCATTTTTTATTCAATAATCACCAATAATTTTGAGAAATGATATTTGATATACATAATTATCAATCTTCGAAGTGATAAGGCAAACGTTACAATTAAAAATTATTGGTGATTATTGAATAAAAAATCTGCTAGATCTGACAACACTGCCTACCAGTGACTGGGCAGTTCTGCGCTCAAAGTTGGTTGACGGGAAGTGCTAGATTCGATCCCGGGTCGCTCGACCTAGCTGTTTGGTATTTTTTGTGGGAAGTTTTCCGAAACTCGCGTGAATACGGGCTGGGACCCCTTAGAACCCCCCCCCCCCCCCCCACGAAGAACATTCTCCCTTAGACCAAAGTGTAGACAATTGGCCCTAACCCGAATACACGGACACACATTACTTTTAAAAGGTGTGTTGGTGTTGGTATTAAGGTCGATTGACTGAACTAGCGTCCTGGGCCTGAGGGAGGGGATCCTTCAGGGGTGCATTTCTATGGGGTCATAGCTCGTATTTACGCAAGTTTCAGAGAAAACCACGGAAAACTACGAAAGTTTGGGGCGCCGAGAATAACCTGGGATCAAAACCGGCACCTCACGTCTACCAGCTTTAAGGACATTACTTTAAAAGGATTTCTACAAAATGGTGCAAAATCATTGAGTGCTATGCGTGTATATGTTATTCACTAGCAATTATCGCATCGATTGCTAAGGATTAAATTTGTCCTTTAAGCACGAATACGAAAAATCCTTTTGTTAAATAATGTAATCTCTCAATGAAACGCCAGAAAGGCGGGGCTTACAAATAAAAATAGACGTGGTGTATGGTGTTGTGGTTAAGGCCAGTTAACATTTAGGTCTGGGTGGTGTACCCTCCGTGGGTGTCTTTCTAAGGGGTCGTAACCCGTATTTACATGGGTTTCGAAGAAAATCACGGAAAACTCCGAAGGGCTAGGTATGGGCTAGGGCCCTTTTAGAAAGACCCCCACGGAGGGCACTCCACCTCAGGCTTAGTACCCTAGTGCAGTCAATGGCCTTAATCCCCACAACCCAACCCGAATAGCCAGGTCGACGAGCATGACCTAGGATCGAACTCAGTCTTTCCCAAAATAAAAATAGGAAAATATGCTAGCATCACATAGTTTTAAATATATAAGAGTTTCTCAAAAACTGTTTGAATTATTTGATAAAACAAAATTCAAAATTTTACATTTTACATTTTTAAACTATCTAAAATACTCTTTACGAATTTTTTTTTTTTAATTTTTCAAGAAAGTAGAAAAGTGTTTATGGCATCGATTTGTCAGCCTGTCCCTTCTCTAACTCCCGTATATATTCACGGAATTTCAACATTTGAAAGCTTTGTTGATTTGAAATTGAACAGTAGATTATAGAAATTTCTACCACCAGATGGCGCTGTAATATTGTAAAATTTCAATATTTCAAATTCTAATTATGATTAAATTATTTTTAATGCATCATTTGAAAGGTATTTTAAAGTTCTTTTATGTTATCGAAAGTGGAAATCGAGATTTCAACTTATTTACATGTTTTTATTTGTCCCGATTAGGTTTTCTTTTTCATTTCAGCTAATTGAGTTTGATCGTTCAAAACTGGTATATATAGATCAATTAGTAGGGCCTGGAAGGGTGGGGAAGAAATAGGCGGGTGCAGCGGGCGTACCCCTAACCTGTGCGCGCTAAGCGAGCACTGGACTGTGCTGCCGAAGGCAGTGGTGACCGGTCCGACTTTTACATGATGGGAAATGAATTTTTAATTTTCTTTTCTTAAGAATAAAAGTTTGATTTGAGAAGAAATGTGTGCGTGCAGCGCACGTATCTCTTCACATGTGCGTTCAAAATTCAATACCGAAAAATGTAAATTTGCATTATGTGCTTTAAATTGTTGAATTCATGTGTTTGAATGATTTTAGTTGCTATTTTAAAATGAAGGATCTTTTTTTAATTTCTCTCATCTCATAGCTAACCCCCTAAAGTGAGCCCTTTGGCGTCGAAAAATAGATGCCAAAATTGAAAATAAAGTGGTATAAGTCATCATTTTCAAATTGAAATAAGTCAGCAAGAATATGACTTAGGGACAGGATTTTTTTTTTCTTCTTAAAACGAGGAAAATATTTTTCTAAATATAAGTCATATGATAGGAGGGACTGTATAAAAGGTAAATTTCGTATTTTAATATGTATAGAGACCCTTGTACAAAAAAATACCATATTTGAATTCGACTCTTAATTTGCACCAATTTCGTAATTGGAAATATGTTTATATCTTTCTTAGTTTACGAGATAATCGCTCTAACATCTATTTTGAATCACCTTGTATATATATATATATATATAGGAATATATAAATGTAGAAATATATAAACAAATGAATGAAATTAAACCCCAAAAAACACTGATATCTTCATCAGGGAGGCCCCTCAGTGTAGGGGTGAACGAGAAGTTTCTGAAAGGATAGTAGCTATAAGCTAATAACTATCCTTAGCCCCCAACTTCTCACCAAACAGAAAACCACCAATAACTGAAAAGAAATCAAACATATATATAATGTATAAAACTACTAAAAAATTAATAAAATTATCAAATTGTAAAAGTTACAAGATCACATCAATTCATTTAAAAAATATACAATACAATAAAGAATTACTAAAGGTAAACAAGAAAGTATAAAATGAAATAAAATACAACCCTTCATCTGGAAAACAAACTAACTTCGGCCGACGGGGCTACTCGTCGGTACTTAAATATCGCCCTTGAATGAGGAAGTAGAACAAACCGAGATAGGAAAACTCTGGAAACTCACAGTTAAAAATGGGGACGGGTAACAGTTAATTTGTAAGGTACATTTTAAGTCTTCAAGAGCATATTTTAAATCATCTTCATTATTGCAAATAGTACGAATTCTTCTAAGCTGTGCGAACATAATATTTTTTAAAACTTTTCTACTGATATTTGAAAACCAATTAGTAAGACTATTAACTTTGAAATTAAAATCCTTTCTTTTATCATATAATCCAATGAGCCATTTATCTTCATTTCTCTTTATATTTAAATCTAGGAAAGAAATTTTATCAGTATCTGTACGGTTTAAAATTAATTCTTTAGGATATATTTTTCCAGAAATATTTTCGAAACAATTACAGTTAAAAACAATTAAATCATCAATATATCTGAAGAAAGCAATATTTATAAAAAAGATTTCGGAAAAATATAAAAATAAATTTGCGAAAGCACTCGAAAAACTCGTTCGCATCGGGATCCCCCTCCGCTGTAAAAAGTAATCTTTCCCGTTAAACAAAACGTTTTCAAAAATACAAAACCTGTTAAGATTAATCCAGTAATTTTTATCACAATTTAAGTAACTGCCAAATTCATCATAAATGCTTTCAAAAACTTCTATTACCAAGTTGTGCGGAATACTGCCAAACAAATTTTCAAAATCCTAGGTGTTTATGAAAGTAATGCTTTCTTAATTAATCTTGAAATATTCTATAACTTTCTGGTTATTGTTTATAATGTTACAATCATTAGCAGAATTTATTACTTTTAAAACTGAATTTAAATATTTAAATAAGATTTTACCGGTTTATCATTATAGCTATTAGTACCACAGGTAACAAAACGAAATTTAACTGGATTTTTATGAAATTTTACAGTAACGAATAGATATGGAAAATTAAAACAATTTCTACTTAAATTTTGTTTTTTATCAAAGGCCAATATACGTTTTTTGATAATAGAGGGGTGGTCAGTTAACTTATTGAAAGAACTATTACTTGAATATTCCTTTAAAAAAAGATTTTTATAAAAAACCTTACAAATAATTGCAAAATTACTATTTGCTTTATCTACTGTAGTAATAATAAATTTATCGTTTAAATTTTCAATACTTTTGTTAAGTTCAGCACTATACTTAAACTCATCAAGGTTAAATTTACTATAGTAATTTCTAAGAAAAAGCAATTGTTTCTCAAAAAGGTATAAAAATTTAAATTTCCATTGTCTAAAATCTTCATCATCAATCTTCTATATTTATGGGAAATTTTTAAAATTAAAATGTCTAAATCTTTTTCTATAAAATCAATAATTTTTTTATTGCTATAATTAAAATTCAACCAAAAGCTTGATCCCAAATTCATAATACTTTTTAAATGATCATCATCAATTATATTTAAATTTCCTGAGACAATATGACCATAATAAGGATCAATAAAGTCTTTGAAACTATTTGAACTGCAGTAACATTCATCTTCTTTAATTAAACTTTTACTATACTGATTATAATTGCAAATTGGATTTTTCAAAGTTTTATCATAACTATTAGCAATCCTTATATTAAAACTGTTTTTTAAAGGAAATAAACTTTCACTTTATTAATTCTTTATTGTACTGTATATTTTTTAAATGAATTGATGTGATCTTGTAACGTTTACAATTTGATAATTTTATAACTTTTTTAGTAGTTTTATACATTATATGTATGTTTGATTTCTATTCAGTTATTGGTGGTTTTCAGTTTGGAGATAAGTTGGGGGCTAAGGATAGTTATTAGCTTATAGCTACTATCCTTTCAGAAACTTCTCCTTCACCCCTACACTGAGGGGCCTCCCTGATGAAGATATCAGTGTTTTTGGGGGTTTAATTTCATTCATTTGTTTATATATTTCTACATTTATATATTTCTACATCTAAGTTTTGCATTTCCTTTCGTTGCAATTTTGCGCATTAGTTTGTAATTCTCCTTTTAGTTTTTCTAATCTGTAAAACTTATATATTTATAAATTTATGTCAATAGTTTTCTATATACTTATATATATATATATATATATATATATATATATATATATATATATATATACATGTCAAATTAAAAAGAAAAAAATAAAAAAATAAATAAAACTAGATACAGAAGAAACTCTCTTATCCGTGGACCGAGGGTACCTCGGAGTATCTAAAACTCGGATAATAGGGACTGTTGTAAGTCGAAGGGAAAACATATACCAAAGTTTAAAATTGATGAATACGCTGTCATTGAAGTAAATTAAAACATATATTACATATTTAACCCGTTAGTAGTCGCTATAGACAGCGCCACCCATTACAAATTGCGGACTTTTTATTTAACTCCCACCAATAATTTTAAGAAGTGATGTGATCGACGTTCCTTCGATTTTTATTTGCGTTTTATGTATATCAAATGCTACTTCTAAAAATTTTTGGTGACTATTGAATAAAAAAATCTGGCAACACTGAAGGATGGGCGGCAAATCGACCAACTAGCGACTACTAACGGGTTAAATGTAGTCAGTTAAAAATGCAAGACAATAGATACTTACGTATATAAAGTATAAAATGCAGTACTGTAAAGTAAAATTTGTCAAAGTTATCTGCGCCAGTTGTCGAAAGCCACGCCTCCTTTGAGGCGTGATTTCTTAGAAACAATATCGGTTCACCCGGAACTCGGTTAATCGGCGTTCGTATAGTTGCGGCAAAGAAGTATACACATGAATTTCAGTGCAATTCTAAATTATAACTTCTTTCCTTGAGAAGTTTTTTTTATATTTAATTTTTCTGAATATATATATACATACAGGGTGTCTCTGAATTCATGGGCCAAACTTTAAGGAGAAATAGGGCCCTTTATAAGGATTCGGATTTACATAAGAATCCATGCCCCCAAACGTCATTTTAACCCTTTAAGAACTGCATGTTTTGTGCTACTTTGTACCACTAACTCCGCCTACTGCGTAAATTTATAAGCTTGCATGCATCATTCAGAATGTTCGTATTTTTGCACAATGTACGTATTATTGCAATCATTGCGATAAAATACATCAATAAAAACAGAATTTATTTATTTATGTAAATATTAGCATGTAGAAACTCTTTAAAAATGCAATATTCACGCAAAATCACCCGGTTCTTAAAGGGTTAGAATGACATTGGGGACATGACTTCCTATGTAGTTCTGAATCTTTATAAAATGCCCTATTTTTCCTTAAAGTTTGGCCCATGAATTCAGGGACGTCCTTCATATTTAACATAAAGTCAAAATCAAGAGAAAGCTAAAATACGATTTAAGAGGATTTAGAAGAAGAATTAAAAAAGAAAAAAGGAAAAACTGCCAACCTACTTTTATAAAGCATATTTTAGCTTAAAAACAGAAAAAAAAAAATGCAAATATTAAAAACGAATATTTTGATAAAAATAAAGTATATAGAATTTTACATAATTTTTTTTTTAAATAATTTCAGGTTCATATTTTATATCTAAAAATTTCTGAAGAAAGCAATGTTAATTATCAGCTGGATTCATTTAACACCCATTGCTTGAATTAATATTTTTAAAACTAATATGCATACTTCACTATTTTAGAATGTGAACTTTATACGATTTGATTATTCGTAAAGAGCCTAGGCCGACCTTTAAAAAAGGTGTAGAAGATCTTAAAAAGCAAAAAAATCTTTCTAGATAAACTTATTTAGCAGTAAAGTTTCATATTTATAAATTTTGAGCATTCTACATTGGGAGGGAATTCTCTTGATACCCTCAAATTATTTTTTGAAATAGTAGCTAATATTTTAAAATTTTGGAAAGAAGATCGCTGTCATAATATGCTAACTAACGATTTTTTTTTTTTTTTTTTAACTAATTACCTACTTTGTTGCAATATTTTTGTACTGTAGTTATCACTATCGAATGGTATCACCCAGTTAAATGGTGACGAAAAATATTTTAGTCAGATTATATCAATTAGGGTATATGAATGTTTATGATTAGGTACAGACTACCGTTTCTTATTTAAAGATTTTTTTTATATATATATATTTTTTTAAATCATTCATTTAGATGATTTACAGTCCTTCAAAGAGAATTTGTGAAGGCTGATATTGTTTTTTTACTTGCATTCAACTAGGGCCAAAATGTGGCACGGGCTACAACAGGCCCATATTTTCAAAATTTAGGCAGCTTCATTTAAAAAAAATGTCAACTAATAGTACAGTTTTTCACAAGATATGTGTAGTAAAAACAAAAGCTAATTAAAATATTTTTATATTACATTAAAGTTTAAATAATTGTCAAATTTTGCCTGTAGTTCTCTAAACTGAGATAGCATTTGTATTGGCTGACGAATGGGGTTTAATTTTTCAGCTTCTTTAACATAGAGTTAATGATTTTATTATTGTTTAATATAAACTGAGGAAATGCGAAGTATAACAGAAGACGAAATTTAAAATATTTACTACGCAACATAAATTGCTGCAAATGAACACAAAATACTTTATAGTTGTATTTTTAAAAAAATTGGAATGACCCCATTTTTGGCAAGTTCCGCATTGAAAGGGTCGTGTCTCCAAATAGCACCATTATCTTGGGGGTCTTCAAAAAGCATAATCGAGTCTTGTATTTATATTTATATTTTCTATTCACGCAGCGACAGAAGTTAGGTATAATTGAAAATATTGCAAAATTAAACGTAATTGGAATATCATTAAATTGTTTTTGATCAATATCTAAAAGTACGGGTCGTACTCTCCTTCCTTTTTCAGGACACTTCCAGGTATGAGCAGTGCCCAACTATGCCTTTTGGAGGCACTAGGCACAACTCTTATATGGTCCTCCCCTCCTCCCTCCAAGCAAACACAGTTAAATATTGGGAGTACAAATTAATTCGGTCCGTTTTTTTTCGTTAAAAAAACATTTTATTTATTATCAAAATGAAAAAACATGTTATTCAAAGTATTGTCCATCGGTAGCCACAACTTTTGTCCACCTTTCTGGCAATTTTCGGATTCCATCTCTGAAAAATGAGTCCTCTCTGGACGCAAACCATGAATCGAGCCATTCTTGAATTTCTTCGAAAGAAGTGAAGCGGTGTCCAGCCAAATCGTGATGCATCCGTCGGAACAACCAATAATCAGAAGGAGCAAGGTCTGGCGAATACGGCGGGTGGGGTAGGACCTCCCATTTCAACGTTTCCAAGTAATTTTTAACGACTGATGAAAAATCGCTTTTCAACGTCGCGCGGTTTCAACTCGTATGGGACCCAATTTCCTTGCTTTTGAACCATTCCCATTTTTTTTAAGCGCACGGAAATTGCTTGCTGAGTGACTCCCAACGATCCTGCAAGCTCTTGTTGCGTTTGGCACGGATCTTGATCGAGCAATTCCTCCAATTCGGCGTCTTCGAACTTTTTCGGCTGGCCCGGGCGCTCATTGTCTTCGACACTAAAATCACCATTTTTGAAGCGTCGAAACCACTCTCTACATGATTTATCAGATGGCGCAGATTCACCATAAACTTCCACAAGCGATCGATGCGCTTCAGCGGCACTTTTCTTCCAATTAAAAAAGAAAATCAAAACTTCCCGCAAATGTTGTTTCTTTAGCACAAAACTCGACATATTGAATGCTCAAAAAACCAATGTTGTTGTATAAAACTCGAAGCTTCGTTGACTGAATATGGTTGACAAAGGTCAAACCTTTCTAACAATGCCAAAAACATCTATCATTATTCAGTAAACAAATCAGCCAGAGCCATCTATTGAAAACGGACCGAATTAATTTGTACTCCCAATAATTAAGATTAAAAACTATTAAAAGTTTAAAATTAGAAAACATTTCACGTGTATATATAATATATAAAAGGTAACAAACCACTTTAAAACACGTAGATAAAATATTTTTATTAAAAACTACACAAAGCTTTTCGCCATTATAACAATAGCATCATCAGGTGTAATTGCGTTACATAGAACCAGCAATATATAAATAAAAAAGTTCAAAAAAAGTTCAAGTTGATGAACTGTTTTACTACATTGGGCAAACACGTCGCACACTTAAAGCAAGAATTACTGAACACATTCGTAATGTTAAAGAGAAAAAAAGTTCAATTCTAGTAGACTTTCTTTACGAGCACCCTGAAGCTATTCCTCTGTGGACCCAGTCCGAAGTTATTCCAGCCCCTCGCGACTTTCAAGACCTGCTAATGACAGAAGCAGTAAATATTATCAAGTACAATAAAGTTATTAACTCCAAGGATGCTGCATCACTTCATAAAATATGGCACGCGTTGTGCTCATAGAGAAAAAAAAAATACTGAAAATGATATTGAAATGAAAAAAAATTTATTGTAACCGTAACTTTAAACCGTTTGAACTTCTTTATTTATATATTGCTGGTTCTATGTAACGCAATTACACCTGATGATGCTGTTGTTATAATGGCGAAAAGCTTTGTGTAATTTTTAATAAAAATATTTTATCTACGTGTTTTAAAGTGGTTTGTTACCTTTTATATACAGTTAAATAATGTTTAAATTGTATTACATCAAGAAATTATTTGTCTGTTTGATGGAAAAGTGGAATCTGAATGTTTGACGTGACAAAAATGCCTAATACACGTGAACTTCAAATAACAATCTTATACTTGATCTTAATTTATGATGTTCATAACTAGAATGTTATTTGACTTTCCTCTGCTTCTTAACCTAATAACCGTTTAACGTTCACTGCTTAATTTATTTTAAAAATTACTAAACTAATTTTAAAAATGTCTTTTAGACACATAGCTGATCATAAATATTTAAAAAATAAAAAATTAGCATTGTTCCTTTTCGAGAAATTTTCGGTTTGAAACATCTGTAAGTAAACCTTATTAAATTCAAATAATATTTAATCTAATAAATAAATCACTTTATACGTAAACATTATCGACAACAAAAACTCGTAAAAGTTGCATAGATCCTGACATTTCAATTTATTCCGGAGTATTTTAACCCTTTGCGGCGCAAGGTAATTCGGATCATTTAAATTACACTGCCACCGGAATTTACGAACATAATTAAAATACAAGAAATTTTAAATTTTCACGTTAAAAAAAGGGCCTTTTCTGCTATGTTATAAATGTTATATTTGCTAAAAAATTTCCGGTATGAGTTTTTGCACTTGAGAATAAAAATTAGGTGTTCCATCAGCGGGAACACTGCGACTTGAAAGGGTTAAAACGTGTTGCCACTTTGAATTGGCACCACTCAAGGTTTCATTCAACATATTTTCTCGGGACACAAAGGAATATTCTCCATCATTAGGAACTATCGGCTTAATTTAGTTAAAATGCAATAGAGTTAAATTAAACAGCATACACTATGGAAGAAAATATTGAGATAACTTACACAGGTGGGTCACTAACTGTTCAAAGGGTATTTGTACATGTTATGTATGATCTTAACCCTTTGGGACACGCTTATTTGGAATTTAGCGAAAATATACCAGAGCTGCCAATCTAATCCGGCAAATTGTTAGCAACGCCCATTTTTCTACACCACTTAAATTTTAGAGTATTTGTTTTCATAATTTATCGTAAATATATTTGAAGAGAATTACTCTAAAAATTAAGTGGTGTAAAAAAAATGGGCGGAACAAACAATTTGCCGGATTAGGTTGGCAGCTCTGATTTACGTAAATAACGTAGAAGAAAAGGCCGTTTTTTTTTTTTTTTTTACTTAAAATTTAAAATTACTGCAATTTTAATTTTGTTTGTGAATTCCTGTGGTAGTATAATTTATATGATCCGAATTACCTTGCACCGCAAAGGGTTAAAGGTCTAAATGAAGTGACAAAACGAAAATATCCATCTTATTGGCAAATGCGCACCTAGCACGTGTTGTTCTCAATTAAATTTTTTAAATGACAGACTCTTTGGTAACGTACCGTATTTTCTGGAGTATAATGCGCAGGTTATATAAAATAGTTACACACCAGAAAGTCTAATCAACAAATAAATGTATATTTGTAAGAAACAACATCTTGTTATAAATTAGCTTTTACAATATATTTAAATTTCCGGTGTATATCCCTTTGCGGCGCAAGACAATTCGGATCATTTAAATTATACTGCCACCGGAATTCAAGAACTAAATTAAACGAAAAGAAATTTTAAATTTTAAGGTTAAAAAGCCGGCCTTTTCTGATATGTTATAAACGTAAATGTTTGCTAAAAAATTTCCGGGATGAATTTTTTCAGCTGGATCATAAGTTTTGCGTCCTCGCAGCGAGGACGCCGCGCGTTAAGGGGTTAAGTGATTTAACAAACCTGCGTATTATACGCTGGAAAATACGGTACTTCGCAGAGTTTCTATCATTATAACCAGTTTTGTAAAAGATTCTCATTTTAAATACCACTATTAAATGTACGCATTATTAGTAAAGGCGTTGTGGTGGTTAACATCTCTGACTGCCACACGGTAGCGCACGGGTTCGAATCTCGGAATAGGCATGGATGTGTTGTCCCTGTTAGGGGTAGCGATGACCGCCGAATGGGTGCTGCTTAACAAATGATTATCAGTTCACTGACCCCTTCCGGTCTGTGCTCAATCGCAAGTACTACGACATTGATATATTTATATATATATATATATATATATGTGTGTTTGTGTGTGTGTACATATTATTTCTGAAGTAATTTACTGTTTAATAATTATTTTGTAGGAACTATAAATTTAAAAATACTAAACTATTTGAAAAATATTTAAAAAAAAAAAAATGCAATAAAATAAAATGAAGTACTTATCATTTTTATAATAAACGAATAAAACTTTTACTTTATACATTTATTTCGTTATAAATATTATATTGTAGATAATAATAATTATTTTTATTAAAATCACACAATCAACTGATTGGAAGAAAATCATATTTATTGAAATTTTTATTTTTCCGACTGAGTGAAAATAATGCATGGACCGGGAGTCGAACCCCGGATCTTTGACTTACAAGGTCAAGGCTCTACCAATTGAGCTATCCAGGCCGACAACCGGTCAGCATTACTCACTCGGACAACCTTTAGGCAGAAACATCTGGTCTATCATGTAGATAGCTCGACAGAAATAAGCCGCAGGTAAAGGAAAACACCATTAAACAATGGGAAAAAGAAATACTATTTTTATTAAAATCACGCAAACAACTGATTGGAAGAAAATCATATTTATTGAAACTTTTATTTTTCCGACTGAGTGAAAATAATGCCTGGACCGGGAGTCGAACCCCGGATCTTTGACTTACAAGATCAAGGCTCTACCAACTGAGCTATCCAGGCCGACAACCAGTCAGCATTACTCACTCAGACAACCTTTAGGCAGAAACATCTGATCTTTCATGTAGATAGCTCGACAGAAATAAGCCGCAGGTAAAGGAAAACACCATTAAACAATGGGAGAAAGAAATACTATTTTTATTAAAATCACACAAACAACTGATTGGAAGAAAATCATATTTATTGAAACTTTTATTTTTCCGACTGAGTGAAAATAATGCCTGGACCGGGAGTCGAACCCCGGATCTTTGATTTACAAGGTCAAGGCTCTACTAACTGAGCTCTCCAGGTCGACAACCGGTCAGCATTACTCACTCAGACAACCTTTAGGTAGAAACATCAGGTCTATCATGTAGATAGCTCAACAGAAATAAGCCGCAGGTAAAGGAAAACACCATTAAGCAATGGGAGAAAGAAATTATTAAAGGCATTATTTTCACTCAGTCGGAAAAATAAAAATTTCCATAAATATGATTTTCTTCCAACCAGTTGATTGTGTGATTTTAATAAAAATAGTATTTCTTTCTCCCATTGTTTAATGGTGTTTTCCTTTACCTGCGGCTTATTTCTGTCGAGCTATCTACATGATAGACCAGATATCTCTGCTTTAAGGTTGTCTGAGTGAGTAATGCTGACCGGTTGTCGGCCTGAATAACTCAATTGATAGAGCCTTGACCTTGTAAGTCAAAGATCCGGGGTTCGACTCCCGGTCCAGGCATTATATTCATTCAGTCGGAAAAATAAAAATTTCAATAAAAATAATACTTTTATTAATTTTAAAAAAGAAGAAATTTGATTTCTTGTTCATTTATTTACAATTTCCTGTTGCTGTGTCAGTAAATTTCTTTTATTGTTCCTCGAATCAATGTCCATAGCCAAAATACCGTCGATGTACAAGATAATCTTTCTGATTGTGAATATTTTACATATGACTACATATGTAAAGTATTGGATTTATAAAGTTAATGTTGCCACAAAATAATTATTAAATATTAAAATACTCTGATAATAATATAGTCATGTTTAGTAAGAGAATCTGTTAAAAAAAAAATATTCCAATGATAAAATTTCTTCAAAGTACATTACTACAGAGCATGTAATTTACAAACTTTAATTGAGAAAAACTGAAGCTAGGCGGCACATTTGCTGATAAAATAGGCATTTCTATTATCAGCTCAGTTAGATCTCCCTTTGCGGCGCAAGACAGTTCGGATCATTTAACCCTTTGCGGCGCAAGAGAATTCGGATCATTTAAATTATACTTCCACCGGAATTCACGAACCAAATTAAACTACAAGAAATTTTAAATTTTAAGGTTTAAAAAACCGGCTTTTTCTGCTATGTTATAAACGTAAATTTTTGTTAAAAAATTTCCGGGATGAATTTTTGCAGCTGGATCTTGAATTTTGCGTCCCCGTAGCGAGGACACCGCGCGTTAAGGGGTTAAATTATACTGCCACCGGAAATTATGAACTAAATTAAATTAAAAGAAATTTTTAATTTTAAGGTTAAAAAAAAAGGGCTTTTCTGATATGTTATAAACGTAAATTTTTACTAAAAAATTTCCGGGATGAATTATTGCAGCTGTATCTTAAATTTTGCGTCCTCGCAGCGAGGACAGCGCGCGTTAAGGGGTTAAGAGGACATATAACATGTTCAAATACCTTTTAAACAGTTGGTGACCCTCCCTTGTTAGTATAATTTTCTCTTTTGCGTCTTTAATATACTCTTTTTCTTTGTGTAATTAACGGCTGTTTAAATACATTACTACTCAAAACAAAAAGTGTAGTCACACAAGATTTTTTTTTTCTTTTTGAGTGTGTGTGTGTATGCTCCTCTATGTAAATTAAATAATTTATATGATTAATAACACTTATATTTTTTATTTTTTAAACAAACACATATTATAATCGAAATTGCATTTTTACTAGTTTTTTTATATTATTTTCATTACCTTGGAAAAGTGACCTATATTTTTACGTCCTATTTTTATCTGGTATTAAGTAGAAATCCTGGGATTCTACTGTTAAAGTTCCAATTAATTATCCAGGTCCATAAAGCTGAAAAGATTGCCATGATAATAAAAGAAGACAACTTGTTCGCTGCATAATGTATTTATTTTAGAAATCAAAAGTTCCTTAACAGTGGCAGTACACATAGACCATAAGTACGAGAATGCAAAAAGTAGAGGTGAGAGAGAGAGCTACGGGGTTACATGTTATGCTAACAACAGTTGTAGAGCGAATTCATAAGTCGACTCTCTCGCAATCCAGAACAGACTGCTGAATTGCGCCAAGAATTTTGAAAAAGTGCCAAATTTTATAGCCAAACCTATTCCTTTGTTTCTAGATCAAATTAATATAAATATTTTGAATTTAGCACGTCCGTTGAAGAAACAACGCCAAACATCTATGCCAAGTTTTATCGCCAGAAGACCGTTAAATAAGCGAGACATCAAGTCTGCGATTTATTGCATATCCTATCATTAAAAAATATAAATTACTCTTTATTGATATCATAACGGAAATGTATTGCTTAATTTAGCTTCAAATAAATAAACATACGCAATTTAAAAGAATGAAAATGTAATTATGTATCCAACGGTTTATAACATGGAAATAATATTTTTTTTATATTTAGTTATTAAATGATTTAGAAGAGCTTATAATTTTGAGAGATGTCATTTAAAAGGAATATGTTTTTGTTCTCAGACGATTTATTAATAGCATAAGGGATAAAGTATTATTAGAATTAAGATATTTATTATAGACAAAAGCGAATAAATAAAAGTAATTTAGAATTTCGTTATCTATTTTTATTAGCCATTTAATTTATTGAAAATATAATAATTATTTATTGCCTTTATTTAAAGTTATAATTAAAACTCATATATGTGAAGGAACGACTTCACATATTTATATGTGAAGTCGTTCCTTCACATCTGGTAAATATGATAATAGGAACTTTTAACTTTTATTTGTAAATTTCTTTCAATATCGATATGTTTTAAAGTGTATCAAATCCGCTTTTAAAACTTATTGCAGTTAAACAATAATGCTTCAGAATTTTTTATTTGTCCTCCAAATGAATGTTATTTTTTAACCTCTTAACGCGCGCTGTCCTCACTGCAAGGACGCAAAATTTAAGATCCAACTGTAAAAATTCACGTTTATACCATATCAGAAAAGGCCGATTTTTAAAACCTTAAAACTTAAAATTTCTTTTAGTTTAATTTAGTTCATGAATTCCGGTGGCAGTATAATTTAAATGTTTCAAATTGTCTTGCGCCGCAAAGGGTTAAATGAAACGTTTTGTAGTTTGTAATTTTCATAATGTGTTAAACGTATAACATTATACAAGAAATGGTAACGTTGTTAAAATTGAATGCATAAAATGCATTTCTATGTTTCACACAATACACATTTATAATTAATTACTCTACTTAGGCTGATTATTTAAAAAATGTTAATTTGTTTCGGTAAATCATTTATTTCCAGTAAAAGTTATTTAAAATAATTAATTTAAAGTTTTATCACTAAGAAATTTTTTATATTAAATGATATCAAAACATCTAACGTAGTCTATTAAATAATTTTTCTGCAATTTATCTCGTTTATGTAATCGATATAGATAGTGATGATCGTTACAGATATCAGTGTTTCAGATATCTGAGAACACGATTAAATAATTCTGGTCATAAAATTAATCCGGCAGTTTAATTAGCATTAAGATTTACACAAAAATATTTCATATAAAATATTCCACGCAAAAGAATTCGCATACATTAAGGATTATAATTGAGAATTGCGGAATTTTCATTTGCGTTTGTATTAAAAGTTTTAAACGTTTCCCAACAATATTTAAAAGTGAGTATGAGTTGAATTTACCTACCTGTCTGCCATTCTGTCCTTCTGTCTATATGTCCGTCTGTCGCAATATAATATACATAAGTAAAATATTTCTTCAAAATCCTATACGTTATTTATGGTCACAGTGGTGTGTTCCTATTTAAAATGGTATAAATAGCACAAGTGGTTTGTGTACAGGGACACTCAAAAGAATGCAACTGCGTTGCCTTTAATATGAAGTATTTTTATAAATTGTATTTAAATTACTTTGTACTGCCAAAATCTTGATGAAATTGGCATTTATTTTTCAAATTTGCAAAAAGATACTCTATATAATAAAGTAAGATTAACGTGAAGATCTACAGTGCTAAACTAAAACATTCAGACACATAAAGGAAGGGCTGTAATTGAAAATTCCTGGAAATTCATCTCTTTTCTGTTAAAGATTTAACACTTTCAAACAATATTTAAAGGTGATTATTAATTCAATTAGTCTACTTGCCTGTCCTTCTTATGATCACATAGGCAAAATATGTTCAAGGTTACACTGAGAAAAAAATATACCGCCTTCATCTAGAATGAATAAATGGTCATTTTCTAAATCCTTAAACTAGAAATATAGATCTCCGAGCTATGAGCATAAGGCACGCCAATAAACTGAATATATGAAATGGTCGAGAATTTTTAATCTACACATTTTTAAATGGTGAAACAATATTCTGAATATTCTGAACCTTTTGTATTACGAGAAATTCTCGCTTGATTTTATAGAATTGGGTCATAAGCCAAGATTACAGCTGCTGAAACCCGCCTCTTGTATTCACATATATTTGGGGGTATTTTCAAATAGATTTGTCCTCGATAGTATAGGCAAACGCTCAAGAATTCTAATAGAGGTCTCTAGAATTCGCTTTCGAAGGGGACTAGAAAATTTTTTATAAGAAATTTATAAGGATGACATGAAACTATTTTTTCTAGAGCCACAATTTAGATTCCAGATGTCAATTACAGATTTTTTTCTCAGTGTATTGGCGTGCCTTATACTCATAGCTCGGAAATCTATATTTCTAGTTAAGGGATTTAGAAAAGGACCCCCTATTCGTTCTAGATGAAAGCGAAATATTTTTTTTTCTCAGTGTAAAGTGCAATGAGTACGTATAGACGGAAAATGTTAGTAATACATGCAAACCGTATCATTTGTCGTTCTTGTTTCATTTTCTCAGAAAATACAAACCCATTTTTATTTTTTTAACTCCATAATTACTGAATGGCAACGGGAATATGGATAATCACGTCCACCATTTACACAACAACCTTTTATGGATTAGAATTATTCGTTTATTATTATTATTATTATTATTATTATTATTATTATTCTGAAATAGATAGCTGCTAAAATTCTGAATTTAAATCTGAAATATTTTAAATCAAACAACATGCAATTTGCAAATTGAGCTATGTATTTAACTTTAATCAAATATTTTATTCCAATGGTTTTTAAAAAATGAAATTCTAAATGTCTTATATTAGCTTTTGGAAAGTGTTTATTTTCAGGTTAATAACAACAGTCATATCTTCATGACAACGATAACAGTCAATATTTTTTTCCAATTAAAGTACGAGTTTTTCAATGCAGTGCAATATTTGTCTTTATGAAATTAAAAACTGTACTTGATTTCAAATAACTTTAAAAAAATTTACTGCAAATGTTTAGGAAAAAAAAAAAAGGAAATCACACTACATCACACTACAACAAATAACGCATTACTAACGTCTTGATTGCATGGAAATAAGTTATTAAAAAATCGAAATTTAATTAGATATGATGACTGTTTTGAAAATTAATGCAATCTGCATTATTTGAAGGGATAAAGGAGTTGGGTTAGTATGCTTTTCCACCATTGTCCTTGTAACAAAACAAGAAATATTTACCAAAATCTGTGATGAATGTTATACAGGAATCATGTAACAGCATTTATCTTGTTTTAAAGATATGTTAGTCTAATTGCTGTAGTTGTAGTCGCAATATACAGTTTATAAAGAAACTATATTGATTAAAAGCATTCAGAAACAAGGAAATCACGCTTTAATTATTACTGCATCATTTGGAATATTGAGAGAAGTGTCGGTGAAAATGTAAAAATTCTGCTATATTTGGCACACTGCTAGTTTACGTAGAAATCTTGCTTTAACATCGGAGAGAAAACTAATATATATTTGCACCTTTTCCTGAGATAAAATTAATCCTGTACATTTAAAAATTGCTGCATGGTGCTGCACAAGAAAGACATAGACTCGAAAATTATTGATGTGTGAGGTTTTTTCTCAATGATTCAAACGTATAAATTAATGATTGAGTACTTTTTGAGCAATGTCATTGCATTTTTTTCATAATTTTTAATATGGAAAACGTGGATAAATATTTATAATTATGTGCATAATGAAAATTGTTTTTAAATTTTTAATGTGAAGTTAGAATATATATATATATAGTTTAAATAGCAATAGTCAACCAGGAAAAAAAATGCATATGTAGAGGAATTGCTTCTGTGAAAATTTTCAATATCGATATATTTAAAAAAAACTCGTCAATATATTTTAAACGATTGGTCGAACCACAGATCTGTGACTATATAAAATAAAGTTATCAATTTTTATTTATCATTTTCCACAAATAAATAAGTGAATAAATTATTAATAACAATAATGAGTATCTATACTTGAGAAGTAAAAATATAAAAATATCCTCAATCAATAAAACTTTAAAAAGGAGCTACACTACATAGCTCAAAATTTTAAAATTGTAACTTTTTTTTGTGTGAGAATGTCATGGATTGAAATATTGTTTTAACATATGAGTGGTATGGAAATCCAGAAAAGAGTAAAACTTGGTTTTCCACTTACTCCATTGTTGGAGTATATTGCAAATGCAAGTTATGAAAAACAGATTAGCTTTTTATCTCACACAGGGAATGTGCACGGTCGAACACTACTTGCACTCAAAATGTACCTCGAACAACACACAGACGTGTTTGATAGAGTTGATATTAGTTTCGGGAGAGAGTCTAATGTGACATATTCAGAACTTGAGGAAAAAGTAAAACGTTCTCAAATTGACATAATATTTTCACCAATGATTATGGATGAAAAAAGTGTAGAATCATATGACTTCTGCTACCCCTACGCAATGAGTGATGCCACATTTGTAACTCGAAAACCACAATACAAACCGCGAGTGTTTGGTATCTTTGAAACGTTTTCGGTGTCGGTTTGGATAACAATCGTATCAGTATTAATGGCAATGATTCTAATACATTATTTTCTATTGAAAGGGAAACATAACAGAAGCAATGTTTTGTTTCACGTTTTTGCGATACTGATGAAGCAGAGTGCCCTGATAACGCCTTCCTCGTCTGGAGAAAATATCCTCGTGTATTCTTGGGTGATTGGAGCCATGATTCTTTGCCTATCTTACGATTCGGTATTTCTGTCATTCCTGTCATTTCCGCCAGTTACTAATGTAAAGGATTTGTCGGATTTGGCCTCGGCCGTAGAGAAAGGAGATTTTCATTGTATGTCGTACATAAATCACGGTATTACTGGATATCTCTGGAATGCAAAGCAGAGACATTTACAAGTGATTGCAAAAGACATCTTGAACAATAGTTTGAGTTACGGACCTGTATTTACCAATTTTGTGCGAGAGAGTAAGAAGCAAAATCTTGCATATTTTGTATATAATCAATTTGCAGAAGTTCTCGATGGAAAATACTTTATATCGGAAGATCAATTTTTTGAATATTTGTCTGCAATGCCGATTCGGCGAGGTTTCTGTTGCAAAGAGATTATAGATACATTCGTGCATAGAATGGTAGCTTCAGGTCTTAATTTCAAACATTTACACGGCTTTCTGCTTGTGTTCCACCCTCTGATCACATCGCATAACTCAGAATCGGATACCACTAACCGAAAGTTAACTCTCACAGACGTTGCTCCAGCATTCATATTCATCTTGTGTGGTTACTTTGTATCGTTTCTGGTTCTTCTCGCTGAAATGTATTTAGGTCGCATTAAAATAAAACCTAAGAAATCTGAGAAGAGAAAGGGGAAAAATACATGGAAATCAACTTTTGCAGTGTAAGGTTCTCAACGATAAAATATTTTTAAATACGTCAACATTACGCAATTTTTTTATGAATTGTGATTTTTTTTTTAAACTTATAATTTATTTTTAGAATAATATATTATTTTAGATAATAGATTTTTCTGAGCATTTGAAAATTTATATAAGGATTTTTTTTTCTTTAATTTGTTAAATTAGAAAAACTTTTTTAACTATGAAGTGGCAATAGACATATATGATTTTTAACTATATTTTATTCTTTAAAGGAAGTATTTACTATATCCATTCTATTTGCTAAAAATATTTACTACATTCCTACTTCATATCTGAATTCCATTCTATTTAAAAAACACGTATTACGCACTGAATCTCGATTAATTCTTGTACTAGCGTTGCGCTCAATTAATCATATAATTGTTTTACGTGCAAGAAATTTGCAAGATCGCAAACTTAACTCTTCATTATCAAAATCCGAAACACCAATACTCTCAAGTTTTTTTATCTAATTTTTCCTATGTGTAATGAAATCGTTTTCTTTCGAGTGAGTGAAAGTGTAAGTCAGAAGGTGTAAGATTAGAACGCTATTATCTACGCCAGTGAACAACTTACAAGCTTTTCAACGTTCATTCCATATTTTCTTTTGAAATTTACTAAACTAATTTCAAAAATCGCTATTAGACACATAGCTCATCGCAATTATGTTTTAAAAAATGATAATTACACTTTTGATTTTCTTTAATTTTTTTGTTCTGAAACACCTATTTGTTTACTAGTTAAAATCAAACAATAATTAATTTAATGAATAAATATATTTGAAAGTAAAAACTGTAAAAAGCATGAATTCACAGCAGTTGTTTCACCTCAAAATAACAGAACGCCCATTATGAGGTTAAAAAACTAGGCACGAGTGTATCATTAAAGCATCAACTGTGCACTCGGGCCTATAAAGAAATTTAAAGTGACTCCTGCATACTGGTTTCTCTGAAGCATCCTTAGTTAGTTTTTGGAGTAGTTCTGCTAACTACCAATGAAAGAAGAACCAAAACTTTAAAAATCGATTAAAAGAAGGAAAAAATAATGAATAAATAGTGAAGTGAAACTTGCTGATACACGTCAAAACGGGGTGGATTAATGATATTTGACTGTGCTACTAAATACTTTCATATGGTGACTTAGAATTATTGCTTTAAAACAATAAATACCTTTTAGTACAGTCTGTAACAAAAGTGTCCGAACACTAGCTAAAATTCCTATGTAAAAAAAGTTCACTTCATACGGTTTTGTTAAATAAATCCTTATCGAATCATGTTCTTAGACTGACTAAGAACAGGATTCGACAAGGATTTATTTAACAAAGGCGTAGGAAGTGTGCTTTTTTTACATAGGAATTTTTGCTAGTGTTCGGACACTTTTGTTACCGACTGTATAAAGGAGAAGGTAGAGGAGAAAGAAAAAACGATATAAATTGAAGATATGTAAAAACAAAAAATAACTTTATTTGATCAGTACAAAGTCAGACTTTTTGACAATTTTATTAAACACACGTATTACTCATGTCAATACTTCAGGTGCCGTAATAGTACTTTTTGTGTGCACCCAGAACATACAAACATAAACCATATAGCTTAAGATTACTTAAAATGTTTGCAAATTTTGTAATTTTCATATTAATTTCCATTTCTATTGTCTTAAACGCAAATTTAGATATTTTTAATAGATATGCCCTGCCTCCCCCCCCCCACCCCCAAAAAAATCTTATATAACCCACACCCTATAACCGTTGTCTAACGTGATTTGCAAAACGTTTCTAAAGTACGTAAATACTATACTAATCTAGTCTGTTCTGACTATCACAAAATATTCTCCTCTATTTTTCTGCACAAATTCACACAAGTTTGAGTAGTATCCTGCACAACATTTAATTTAGTGCGAATGATCACCATTGAATTATTCGAGCTGCCATTTCTTGCATTCAATGTGCGAGGCTAGTGGAGGCAATAGCTTTTCTGTGTTGGTGGAGGCAACTGTTGGTGACTGTGGACTGCCTCTAGTTCTGCTGGTGGAAGCAATTGCTGTTGTACGCCTATCGTTTTGTTTATTGACAACATATACATTAGATTTGTATGCTTGACTCATAGTCCGCTTGTAAATCTTCGTCAGATAATTACAGATAGCACACGACAGATTTACAATACGAAGAAATGGAAAAACACCCAGGGCCAGCGCGGGAATCGAACCCGCTCTCCTACGCTCGAAAGCGATTAGCAGTGTGGTGACATAATCACTCGGCCACGGAGGGCCCGCCTATCGTCCCATGCACTGTTTCTATAAGCAACAGTTGTACCACTGCTGGGACGAACAGAGATAGCATGCGCATGATCTGTGATTGGTTGCGGATTATAAGGATGAATCCCAGTTGCTGAAAACCCAGAAGTTCCACTTCCTACAGTGGCTACCTTGCTCAGAGCTGTATTCAGGAGGGATCATTACTGAAGACTTCAAAATTTATTAAAATAACGTTATAAAAATTGTATTTATTGTAATATTATCAGACCAATTATTAATTCCACTTATATTTTGCACTATAATATACAGTGTATAAAATAAAATATAAAATTTAAAGCTCCTTTGATTTATTTCTAAGCGATTTTGCGTCTTCCCCAAATACGGGTTGAAGACGTCACACACGTCTTTTTTCGTATTGCTGCAAAGTTAAGACCGCTTCTGCTTACCTTGTGTATGTAATAGAATAAGGAACTAACTTGTATTGTTAATATCTTACTTAAAAAAAACTTCTATTTAGGAATTTAAAATATGATCAGCCGAATATTATAAAGGCTTTATCCACAAGGTTAAATGTTCATGAGATCCAAAGAAACGGCGATTAAAATCGATAAATTAAAAAAAGCTCACAATTCACGCAGTCACTAGAACAAAACTTCTGACACATGTTTGTCAGTATTACCATTTATCGACATATAAATGTGCTAGGAAAAAACTTGCGTCTTACCCCAACCGTTCTCCTCCTGAATTACCTTACATATATATATATATATATATATATATGATAGATATCGTAATAAAATTTAATCTTAAAATTTAGCAATTAATAGATACAAAATAATACCAACACACAAAAATATAGAACTGATTATAACTTAGAGGAAAGACTGACACAAAATTGTTGCGATTTAGATTAAGAACCAATAAGAGACAAAAATAACTTAAATTACATACGCCGACATGGATGATAATAAAAAAAGGACCATTAAACTTAATGACAGAAAAAAAAAAATAATAACCACAGAAATAATTGGACAAAAACGGTTAAAATTAGAAGTAAAATACTCTTCAGGGGGCATGTACTTCATAAAGCTGTGAAAGCTGCATCGATTTCGTAAAACAATATAGCTAATCATAGCAAATTATATGATTTCAGCCCCTACCGAAGCAGCAAAACCACATAGAATGAGAGATTAAATAAAATATTAAATTAAATAAAATATTAAATAAAATCTTCATGGATACCAGAGGGAAAACTAGGAAAAAGCATAGTAGCCACATATAAAACATTTAACACAAACTGGAGAGTAGGATGATGCCAACAAAAAATGAAATTAAAAATAAAAACTTTGCAAACATCGATTAATCGACAAAAAATAAACGACAGAGCATTTTCATTAACGATAAAATACACAGAGGAATTATTTATAGAGATAGTCAAAAAATATTTTAAAGTTAATTAAAGTTTAAACAAGTTAAATGTTAATTTAAAATGTACGTTAAACAAGAATAATTAAACCGTTCATAGAAAGGATTAAAGAAAGAAGACATAAGACAGCAGTGAGCAAGCGCCATCTAGCGTTTAGCTAGATAAACAATAAGTCAGTTAAATTATTTCAGGATAATAAAACCATTGCGATAAGGAGTGTATTTAAGAAGTTTTAACTGCATTATTAAGAGAATAAGTGGCACCAATCAAATAATTAGAGTGATGTTTAGTGGATCATGTTAATGTTAACGCTAAAGTAATTAAACTAATAGTTGAACTTGATTTGAAAAAAACATAAATTAATTAAACATAAAGTCAAAATATTAAGAAGAATTAAAAGTGAAGTTGTAAAAAGACTCAATCACAAGCAATAATCCCAAAAAGCACACATGTAAGGATAAGCAATACAAGGCAGTCTTCAGTAATTAAAGTTATTATTTTAAATGTGATGATTCTTTTTAAATTATTATTAATAAATATTATTATTGTTATTAAATTGGATTGATTGTTCAAATTAAACAAGGGAAGCCACCAGTAGCCAAATGCACACAATTAAATTTAACGAAAAGAGAGTTCAAACTCCATAATATCAACCAGAAAAAATAAGAAGAATGTAACTTGCAGTAATCCTTTTTTTTTTTTTTTTTTTTTTTTTAATTCAACAGCAAACTCTCCCAACCAACCAGCCAAACAACGCCACCTTTCCTCTTTAATCAAACATCTGCCCACCCATCCACCTATTTTTTTTTTAACCTTAAATAGGTTTGTGTGTGTGTGTGTGTGTGTGTGTGTATGTGTGTTATACAGAGACCCTTAATGATAAATAATTGAATAAATAAATTTTTTAGGATAACCCATTTTTGTAGCAGCATTAATTATGTGAGAGAGATTTTTGTTTTTAAACCTATATGAACAAAGATTATGTATACGAAAGAGGTGATTGAGAATGATATTTCTGTAAACAGAGATATGAAGACAAGATGTAAAATGTGTAAATAAATTTACTTTGAAACTGAAATCTTGTCTTTTGTCATACAGATCAGTATAAATTTTACTTCCTTCAAGTTTAAGTTTTAAATCTAAGAAACTAATACAGTTGTTGTTGAAAAGATTATGAGTTAAGATAAGGTGAGAAGGATATTCAAATTTGAATAAATTAGGGGGGAAATTATTGACATAAAGAGCTAACGGGTCTTGGCTGCATGTTTCCTGATTACTTAGAGGAGTGTTTTCAAATATTTTATTTTATTTTATTTATTTATTTTTTTCACTTCCCATAGGTGAAAATCGAACTCACAGCCTTCGGGTTCGTTGTTGTGTAATCTGACCATAGAGCTAACGGGTCTTGGCTGCATGTTTCCTGATTATTTAGACGAGTGTTTTCAAATATTTTATTTTATTTTATTTATTTATTTTTATTTTCACTTCCCATAGGTGAGGATCAAACTCACGACCTTCGAGTTCGTAACTGTGTACTTGACCACAGAGCCAACGGGTTTTGGATGAATATCTCCTGATATTTAGACTAGTGTTTTCAGATATTTTTAGAGTAAAACGTTGAAATTTATTTAAAATGTGTGTTATTTTCCGATTTGTAAGAGGAGTATACTGATATTAATTATGTTTTTGAGAAATTAATGTTTTAATATTAATTAATATGTGATGAATTTTGAGTATAATTTAAATGTCAAATAATTAGTTTATAGTTTTTTAATATTATGTTTTGTTCTGTAGAAATTAATTATATTAATTTACTCTATTAACCCGAGAGTAGTCGCGTCATTTTTTATAACGCTAGTAGTCGCGTGTCGGTCTTTTTACCGCCCCTGTTTAGTGTTGGGGGAAAGCCGAAAGAAAGCCAGTAGAGAAAGATGAAGTGCCTTTAACTCACGCGAAGTTTTTCCCGCAAACCTCTAACCCGTCTGAAAAACCGGAAATGAGGAAAGAAATGAATGAACGTTAGTGGTCGCGTCGCGGTCAGATAGACCGATTTGAGAAGTAAAATGTTTTTAACTGCTCAAAAAATAGCAGGAATGACTTGAATACATACTATGTTAGAGGAAATCCACCCAAAAAAAGGTCAGGTACACACAGTTTCCCCACTTTATTTTTATGGGGTGATGTGCAGGAGGAATTTATAAGGGATGGGCGGCAAAAAGACCGATATGCGACTACTAACGGGTTAATTATATAATTATATAATTATAATTAATTATATCTATTAAATAATTATATTAATTTACTCTATTAATTTACTTTTACAAATGCAGAAAAAAACCTAAATTACAATTCATTATGAAAATTAAAGATATTATCTGATAATCTCATTAAAATATTATTGAATTACATTTTCCATTTTCTATAAATTTAATAAACAAAAAGAAAACTAATTAAAACGAGTCTATATATTAATAGTTCTGAGAGAATAAAGACATTGATGTATACAGGACAATTAGAAATTACGGTTCTTTTTTTTTTTTTTTTTTTTTTTTTTTTTTTTTTGAAATTTAAGTAATTTTTATTTCTTCTATTCAGATTTATAAATTCATAAATGTACTGTTATTTTTTAATCATTGTATATGCCATCAGTTGCACAGAACTGAAAATAATGATTAATTTTATGTTCAGTCTTATATTTTCTAGTTACTTACATTGTGCTTTTCTGCATAATTAAATACACTGGTGTTCAAAATTAAAAGAATATCCCGTTTTCTCCTCTTACGCATGATTTTTAAATAAATAAACATAGAAACATAAAATTTGGATGGCATGTTTGTTATCATATTATTAATTGAATTTTGTACAAGTCTAGCATAACTAATAATTTTTAAACTAATAATTAATTAAATTTCTCAATGTAAGCTTCGGAAAAATTAAAAAAATTCAACAGTTTTAGAAAAGAAAACTTAGTGAAAAATTATATTAAGGATCCATTACGGATAGATGAAGTAGCACATGCCTTCAAACGATAAACAAAATCGCGATTTTTCGTTCTGTCTTCACTTTTCTTTTTCATTTTCTTTTTTTATAATTTTTTGCATATGAATAACTTTTTTAAAAAATATACGTACAACCTTGAAAATTAGATAAGGCATTGATTATAAATTTATTTATAGATATTTTTGTTATTCTGATGATGCTCATAGCTTACAAATTATTATTAATATTTTATTTATTTATTTATTTATTTTCAAAAAATGCGTTATAAAGGTAAAGAAAAGTAAATGTAGAAAGACAAATCTGGATTTAGTTTAACATTTGAAGGTATGTCACTCTTTACCTATCTTTAATGCATCTTCAACATCATTTTTCACTATGTGTTCTTTTCTGAAAATGTTGAAATTTTTCTTTTTTTTTTTTCAAAGTTTATTTTTAATGAAGATTTAATAATTATTAGTTAAAAAAATATTTCTTATGCTGAAGTTGTATAAAATTCGATTGATGATATGATAAAGAACATGCAATCCAAATTTTATGTTCATATGTTTGTTTGTTTAAAAAATATGCGCAAAAGAAGAAAATGGAAAAGCAGGTTTTTCCTTTAATTTTGAACATTAGTGTGCAATTATGCATGTCACTTACTTTTTAAAAAATGAAAAAAAAAAAGTTTCATCAAAACGATTTTTTTTTAATATTACAGACATGGTAAGCTTTATTAATTGACGATAATTGTTATTTTTTAAGTAATTTGTCAAATATGAAAAACTTGCACTTTTAAATACATTACTTGTGTCTCAAAACATCATTTAAAAAAAAAAAAAAAAACTATCCGATTTTTTTTTTTAATGTTACTAACCGATAAATTTGTTTCGACATATTTTTTAATGAACAATGTCATGCTCATCATCGAAAGATAAAAAATAACTTTTCGCTATTTATTTTAAATGGAACTATAAATCATTTGTGTATCAAGAGTTCCGTTTTTCGCAGGAAATTGTGTATCACTGATTGTTATTTTCCAATGCATTGTTTATAATGCAATATTACCTTTCTTTTCATATTTTTTCTAGTCAAATGTAAAAGGAGTTGATAAAAAAAAAAAAAAACATTATGTTTTTAGAGAACGTAAAGAAATTTTATTTGAAATTATACTGTTTTGTTTGAAGCCCGGACAGTTTTAAAGGAGTTACAAAATATCAAATTGTGTGTTTCAAAAACTGAACGTGTTTATATTTGGTATCATTTAACACAGACTCTTTTAAAAGTCATTTATTTATCTACTTATTTATTTATTAGAAATTGTTCTCTAAAACAAGTCAACTCTTTAAATATTCAATATACACAAGAAACTAATAACGAGTCCTTTAACCGATTTTTGTACTCTTGTTACTTGTAACACTGTGCATGTTACTACTTATCTCTTAACATTTACCCCCTTTGAATGAAACTTTCGATAAACTATGACGTAAGACGATACGCTTGTACTCTTGTTACTTGTAACGTTGTGCATGTTACTACTTATCTCGTAACATTACCCCCTTTTAGAGCCCCTAAATAAAATAATAGGTCGGCGCATCACCGCCATTTTTTTTTTTTTTTTTTTTTTTTTGCCTTCGAAGAGGACAGCATTCCTGCTTGGCGTCCTTATCGCTTCCCCAATGATTTTAAGAAATCTTGATCTGAAGCTAATCCGGTCAAGATAAGAGCAATAAGCAACAATAATATTCCTAAAAACACATTTTTTTCACAGTACATTCTCAAGATGTCATTTTATTCTGAGGATATCCTATGGATGTACAGGGGTAAGATGTGTTGTTAGGGCGGTTTCCATTTCATTTACAAAATGTCGCCAAAACTCAAATACACAGTAATAGAAGGTCTGTGAACATTTTATATTCACTTCTTGAATGATTATAGCAGTTCATATCTAAACAAACTTCCATATCATAGTTTACTTAGCTAAAATTATGAAATATAATAAAACAAGTTACTCTAAAGACGATTAAAAAAAAAAAAAAAAAAAGTTTGTCGTTTGTTTATCAGAGAAACGCGTTGGGTACATGTGGCAACCCTAAGGCAACAAAATGCCTGATGCGCCAGCTCGTATATATAGGAGCCTTACCCCCTTTGAATGAAACTTTCGATAAACTATGACGTAAGACGATACGCTGCGACATCACTAAAGGTATACAGAAAATAATCTTTTCAATCAAGTTACGTTGCAAAATGTTTGTGTGAATGTTATTATTCTAAAACGATTTCGAAAATGTTACGAAAAAATTCTATTTAAAAAAAACAAGAAATTGTGTTATTAACGATGAGTGTTATTAACACAAAAGTCTCGCTGAGTGCATCTTTAATCAAACAATTCTTATATTACACTGCTTCATTAAAAACAGACAGATATGTAAACCAACCCGAAGTTGTAAATCAACTTGGATAATATGACTTTGAAAAAAATAAATAAATAAATAAGAAAAAGGAAACTTTTGCACCGATAATTCATACATTTTAGCACCCATTTCTGTATAAATATCATGAGACTTTCTGTATGTAAGTCGATATTAGAAGCATATGGGTTTCGATTAAAAGTTTCAAAAAACAACCCAGCACCAAAAACATAATTACTTTTTGAGTAAAGAAAAATTATGTCATATTCAGATATGTAGAGTTACTACTCCATTTTTTGGAAAAGTGATAGAAATGCCTGTGAAAATATAAAAAAAATATTCTACACTTGACCACTACTAGTATACGTAGAAACCTTCTTTTAGCTTCGGAAAGAACTCTAATATATATTTGTTTCTTTTCCTGAGATAAGAATATCTTCATTGTGCTACATCGTGTTCAAGTTCACTATGAGACGTTCCCTACTGAAAATTGAGTAAATACTACCACCAGTTTTTGTACAGGTACACACGAAAGAAGACAAAACATTGTGTTCTATAAGAAATATCTCTATAAACCACATTTTAATACCTTTGTTTTGCATGAATCATAATGAAATTGACATAAATTATTGATATGCGCAAGAGATATTTTCTACTGAATACAATATGATTAGTATTAAGATATAACGATCCACACAAAAATAGTTACATTCATTAAGGGCTATAACCGAAACTTGCTGGAATTGCAATTTCGGTTTTATTAAGCGTTTTTAACATTCTCTAAGAATGTTTAAGAGTGATTATGATTTCAATTAGTCCGTCTGTATGTTTTTCTGACCGTCTCTCTATCTGCCTGCCTTCGCTACAACTCTCTTAAATATTTTTACAAAATTGTAAATAATTGTGTTTATTTTTATATAAATTCTTTCAAAGAGGCTTAGTAAGTTGATAAAGTGCTAATTTTGTGCATTTCTAGTCGTTTTAGCGTTAAAATAGCCTTATTTTTCCTTAAAAATTCATTAAAAAGCTCCAATGAGGCAGGTAATGGATTTGGCGCCAAATTTGGCAACTTTTTCCCTCCTTCGCGAATTTTTTGGCGATCTTGGCAAGAAAATCCTTCTTAGGGATATACCAAATATGGAAGCTCTAATCTCATTGGCTGATGAGATACGGAAATTTCTGAAATTTTCCACACTTTTCTACTGGAGTATAAAAGGGACGTTTCTTCGCCAAGGCTAGTACAGTTCTCAGCCAGCTTCCGCTAATGCTTGCATTGTTTGAGCCTCTTTGAAAGAGACTTGCTTTATGTGTTATTGCTATACAGTTTGTACTGTGGATTTGCTGACAGCTGTTGTTTAAGCTCTGTTTACTGGGTGAATTGAAGCTGATACTTGGTTTATAGACCTGTATTTTTCTGCAACTTTCTGTGAATAAATTACTGAATTTTTGTAAGTTTCGCCTTTCATTCTCAGACAACCTACGAACCCCCGAGTACGCAACAATATCCATGGAACTCCTTGACAGTCATGTATGTCATTTTAGTTTACTATGAGATGTTTCCTTTTGAAAATGAAGTAAATGCTACCTGTGTGCAAAGAAACCTGAAAGAATTTCATAGAATTCCATTGTATGAGGAGTATTTTTTTAAACAATATTTTAATAACTTTATTTTACTCAGACCATAATGGAATTAACATTTAGTATTTATATTCACAAATATGTACAGAATATGAACGCAGTATGATTAGCATTAAGATTTACAGTGCCGCACAAAAATATTCACATACATTTATGTCTATAAGAGGAAATTGCTAGAATTGCATCTTGAATTTTATTGAGAGTTTTTAAAACTTTCCAACAATGTTCGAGAATAATTATAAATTTATGTAGCCTACCTATCTCTGCCTATGTGTTTTTCTATCTGTCAGACATATGATCACATAGGCAAAGTATATTGAGGCCAAAGAGTACGTACAGTTGGAAAGTATTAGTATACTATGCAAAACGCATAGTTTTTCGTTCTTGTTCATATTTTTACTTTGATTGCATATTATCATAGTTTAAAATATTTTTGAAACATATTTCGAAACGTATTTGTCAATTTTCGTAAGAATGTTTGTAAGTTTTAAAGCTAAAAATTTGCGTTAAATTTCAGAATTCAAACATAGAAATATTTATAAAAAAATCAACTTATCATTGAATCCGCAATATAATATCCAGTATGCTTAGAATATATTGTTAAACTATAATATATAATCAAGAGGAATTAAAAATTAGTTGTCAGCGATCACTTTAAAAATTTTCAAAAAATCTAAAATGATTTTAATTTTGCAAAAAATTAAATTCAAAATATACTTTATAATAAAAAAAGTGACCCACCAAGAAGGAGTGGGGACAAAAATTGGTAGATGGGGTAAAATGGGTGGTCTGAATGGGACAAAAATAGGTAGATATGATGTACATGTTGAGAAAAACAATTGATTACAGTTTCAGAAAATTTGAATGATTTAATCAAGAGAAAGGGCCTCACAAAGTAAACAAGTCAATAACCCGTAGGTCTACTTTTGGCCCTTATGTACGCAGTTATTCGGCTTAGTATTAATTGATAGAGTTGGCAGATGTGCTCCTGTGAAGAATCGTACCAAATTCTGTCCAATTGTCGCGTTAGATTTGTAAAATCCCGAGCTGGTTGCAGGACCCTTTTTATGATGCCCCAAACGTTCTCAGTGGAAGAGAAATGCGGGGACTGAGCTCAACCCCATTTCACTGAGCCGCCTATTAAGGGTATTTGATGTCACTGAAGTACCAGTTGCACGTAGGATCGACGATAATGATGAATTGGTGCTTGATTCCATCAAAATCTGTATGTATGTCAATTTGTGACCAGTTTGCATTACTCCTTCTTGGTGCGTCACTTTTTTTGTTACAGAGTGTATATAGCAATATCCTTCATAGTGTTATATTTAAATGTACATGTTTGCACATTTTTATAAAAGCAGTAATTTACAAAAAAGATTTATAACTTTCGTTCTCATAAAACTAATTTGTGGAGGCACAGAACTTTCTTCTTTATTTTATTATACAAATTTACGCAGTACAAATTATTTATTATTTGATTTTTCAATTGTGAATTTTTTCCTCTCAGAGAGATATTACGCGAAATGTCCAACGGAAGTGAATTTTTACTGTGTAGATGACATCCTTCCCTTTCTCGGGGAAATATGCACTATAACAGCGTCACCTATCGGCCGATATGTACCCAAATTGAATCAGCATAATGTCTCATAATAGCCATTTCACATATCAAATTTTATTCAATTGTATGCAATAGAACCTGAGCTATAGCTTTCCCTTAAATTATAGAAACCGCTGTATAGCAGAGCTGCCTGTTCAGCGAAAGGCACCAAATGTTAATAGACATTAATTTATGTCAAGGTGAATCTACATTTCAGTTTATTTACAATTTTATGCAGTAGTTTCTGGAATATAGCCTTCCGTGAAATTGCGAAAATCCCTGTATAGCAGCGCCACACGTTACGCAATTGGCAACAAAAATTGACCGACTAATTTATGTCAAGGTGCTACTACATATAAATTTATATGTAATTCTGAGCTGTAGTTCCTCAGATAAGTTGTAGTAAAATTTTTGTCTCACACACACAAACATTTTCTACAAATAGTCAAATCGTGTTCTAGAACTCTAAAAATTTGAAAATTCATCGAAAACTGGAAGTCGAAAAATTTTTCAAATCCAATACTTTCTTTTCCTATTGAATATAGAATAAAGTAAAAAAGTCTTACGTATTTTTAAAAATTGATTGTTCAGTGCTGCCATCTTCTGCAATTATTGTAACTATCATCATAGTTCATTGAATCAACCTAGATGGCAGCACTATAAATTTTTGTAATTTATTTGCCAAGAAGCTTATTGGTCAAGACTCCCGTCTCCCGTCTTGAAATTGGCCTGCCCTTGCAAATGTGGAAGACTATAATATTTGATTTAATCTGCTCTTTGATGTGTTTTTGTTGGTCCTTAAAAATTATTTTGTCTGATTTCTAAATATAATTAAGTTATAAAATATTTAATTTAATAGTGTATAACTGCTTTCTCTTAATATTTTTAATGTTATAATTTATATTTAACTTGAAAATTCTTAGTAAAATTTATTTCTTTTAATGGAAAATTAATTTATTCATGCATTTTATCTATGTATTTATTAAATAAGGGTTCTTAAAATAATGGAAATATATTTCAGTTACAACTGTAAAAAAATCCATTGAATAATCATTAGAGCTTCTAAAAAATATAGCACTTCTAAATAACATTTTAAATTACTGGCTTTTTTTTTTTTTTTTTTCACTAAATTTTCACAAATACCTAGGATTCATATACCTATATGACAACAGTGGCCGGGCGGTTCAGCGCTCAAATCTGGTAGATGGGAAGTGCCGGGTTCGACCCAGGTCGTGCTTGTCAGCCTAGGAATTCTGAGTTTTCCATGGTTTTTTCCGAAATTTGCGTAAATACTGTCTAGGACCTTTAAAAAAAAACCTAAATGAAGACATTACATTCCTAGGACACAAGTATAGTCAATTGAACGTAAACACAACTACAATCCAGCGTACCTATAGTACGCTGGATTAGTACGCTGGATTGTAGCGTACTTATAGTACGCTGGATCGTACTACCTATAGTACGGAGCGTGCTATAGGTAGTACGCTCCGTATACCTATAGTACGACGGAGAACAAATAAGTGATAAGATTTCATACTTCTGAAGTCTTATGTGCATTTTTAGAGAAGTAAGAATAGGAAATATTGAAAAGATGTTGTTGTTCGGGTCAAGCCATTGGTCTATACTTGTAACCTCGGACTCAGGTGAAAATGCACTCCACAGAAGTCTTTCTAAGGGGTCTTAGTTTGTAATCAAGGATAGAGACACATCGAAAAATCCTTTATTATTATGACATATGGGATCAAATTATTTGAAGCATAATAGCGTTAAATTAAACATCATGCAATTTGGGCGGAAATGTTTAAACCCCCGTATTATACATGTCTCTTTCATTTATTTAACGACTTCTCTTTCTTTAATTTATTTAAATAACGGGTAATTACTTAATATTCAAAAAGTCCAGTGGAGCTACCCCACACTGAGAGAAAAAAAAAATACACCGCCTTCATCTAGAATGAATAAGTGGCCATTTTCTAAATCCCTTAACTAGATATATTTCCGAGATATACGAATAAGGCACGCTAATAAACTGAATAGACGAAATGATCGAGAATTATTAGTCTACAATTTCTAAATAAAGAAACAATATTCTGATTATTCTGCATCTTTTGTATGACGAGAAATTCTCGCTTGATTATCTAGAATTGGGTCATAAATCAAGATTATAGTTGCTGAAACCCGCCTTTTGTGTGGAGATATTTTCAAATAGGTTTGCCCTCGATAATATAGATAAATTCTCAAGAATTCTAATAGGGGTTTCTAGAACTCGCTTTCAAAGGGGACTAGAATTTATAAGGATGACATGGAACTATTTTTTCTAGAGCCAAAATTTAGATTCTAGATGTCAGTTACAGAATTTTTTCTCGGTGCACATTTTTTCTGTCTATGTTCCTGTAAATATTCATTGAATTCCTTCGATTTGATATATATAATTCAAATTCACTATAGGGTGTTTCCTATTGAAAATGAAGTAAATAACATAACTGGTTTGTGTATTGAGACACAAGAAAGAATTCTAAAACAATATAAATTTCTATAAACCAGATTTTAATCCCTTAATTTTGGCACAAATCATAAGGAAAATAACTTTTATTATTCATATACCCCCCCCCCCACCCCAAAATATGTTTTCTGTGGAACAATATTAATAGCACTAAGATTTACATGGCCACACAAAAATATTCAGATACATTAAGGGTTATATGGGAAATTGCTGTAATTTCCTTTTAATTTACATTACGAGTTTTTAATATTTCCTAGCGATGCTTTAGAGTGACTATGAGTTGAATTAATCTATCTGTTTGTCTTTCTGTTCGTTTCTCCCCTCTAGCGTCGTAAATACTCTCAAAATTTATTCAATATTATACATATTATTCAAGTTCACTATACAATGTTCTCTGTTTAAAGTGACATAAATAGCACAATTGGTTTCTGTACATTGATACTCAAAAGAATGCCAATGCATTGCATTTTATGAGAGGCATTTTTAAAAATCACATTTATAAAACTTTGTATTACGCATAAATTATAATCAAATTGACTTTATTATTAATATGCTATAAAAAATATTTTCTTTGGAATATGGTTTGTTTAACGTTAAGCTTTAGACTATAAGAGCTACACTATTAACAGCCCTCTTCACTTAACGTCGCCTGAATCCCGAGGCAATGTTATTCTATGGGACATTTTCTTTACTTATAACTAATTAACTATTACATATTTTTAAATTCTGTTTTCCCATTCAGAAAATTCTGAACTGTTAAATTGAGACCTTTTTCAAAAACAGATTTTTTTTTTTTTTTAATTTTTAATATTTTATTTTGAAGCTGTTAAATACGAATTTTTAATATGCAAAATTTTTCATTTTGCAATTTCAAAATAAAATATTAAAAATTTTAATATTTTATTTTGAAGCTGTTAAATACGAATTTTTAATATGCAAAATTTTTCATTTTGCAATTTCAAAATAAAATATTAAAAATTAAAAAAATCTGTTTTTTAAAAAGGTTCATCAATTTAACAGTCGTGAATTTTTTGAGTGTGAAAGCCAGAATTTAAAATATTTATTAGTTAATAAATTATAAGTAAAAAAAATTTCCCATAGAAAAACATTATATTAGCTTCAGCTTCCAGCGACGGTGAGTGAAGCGGGCCATGATAATTTATCGTTAAAATGCTTTTTACGACGCGTTTTTTTTTTTTTTTTCTTCAATCTTATTCGTTTTGATCTCAACCACCAATCCTGAACATTTCATCTACAAACTAATTACAGCCACCACACTCGCCATGGAGGTGCAAATTATGAATGTAAACAAATACCCTGTTTAAAATGAATTATGGGGTAATTTTTTGTGCTTTGATTACTTCTTTACATTCTTCAAATAAAAGAAAGGAAAATAAAAAACAAACAAAAAATAAATCACCGACAAAAAAATATTATTATGATTCTCCTCTCATATAAAGTAATAAAATAAAAAAAAGCTTCTAGAAGTTATCAGTTGTTGGAAAAATGACCGCAATACGAATACGGTGAGAAGACTTTTCCCTCTCTATTTTTTTAATGCCTGAGAGTGGGGAATTTTTTCCCCATCATCATCTTCTTTCTGAAGAGCGAATCTTGTTTAGTCGCTTGACACTTGAGTTAATACCATGTTTTAACTACAACTGAAAACTGCTGTAAATGAAAATCTGTGATGTTAAGCGTTTTCAGCATTTTCCAACAATGTTTAAAGTTGATTATGAAATCAATTAGTCCATCTATCTGTCTTTCTGTCATTATGTCTGTCCGTTATACAATCACGTAGTCACAATATATTGAAGTTTAAACGATGTAACAAAAACGTAGAGTTGGGAAGTGTTAATATTTACGTAAACTGTAGGATTTTATTTTTATTTTTATTTATTTTATTTATTTATTTTTTTGTTTGTTTGTTTCCAGTTTAATTTTAAAAAATAAGTTAAATATTTTCAAATGTATTTAAAATTTTGTCTCACAGTTTTAATAACAAATTGATTCATTGATTTTTAGGTCTAGTCCAAGCTCTGAAGTAGAACACAACGCAAGCGCATATCTATCGCAAGTAGATTAATTTTTCGATAGAATTGTTACATCACACGACGGATGTTTTAGTGCAGCCTGTATTACATCACCTGCTCTAGAAGCTATTGATAAAGTGATCTGCCGTGAAAAATATGTTGTTGTTGTCTACTTCTTAAGTCGAATATGGATTAATACGGAATTATCTTAAATCCAAACAAATCATCACATTATTTTCATGTAAAAATAATAAAAATAGCATTTTTTAAAGAGGTCCGGGATAACTTTTATTTATTTATTTATTTACTTATATTTTTTATTTATTTTTATTTATTTATTAGTCAGTCTTTGCCCGCCTAGCGATCGTTTATATCATTGTTATTTTTACTTTCCGAACACTATAGTGAGGAAAGTGTTGTAATCAGGTCAAAAATCCGAATTTGAGATTTTGGTGTTTCTACACGTTTTGGGGTCCCTGAATTCATATTAATTTTTGTTATTTTACGAATTTCGTAGAAAGATTTAGCTTTCACTGCCTTCCCCGCTTTTCATTATCATGCCACCGGACTGATAATATTTTAAAATATCATTTTTTTTTCTCCGAAGAACATTTATTGCTGCCGAAAAAAGATATCTAATGCATTTTTTCCCGTCTTTTAACGAAAAGCCGCGTACGCATATAGATACAATTATGTTGTTTATCTCAAAAAATCGAAGCACAACTTTCTCTTAAGTTGAGTTATTCAAATAAAATTTAATCAACTTAGATTTTTACTATGCGCAAAACTTTCTTTAAATGCTTATATTATGTAAATATCGTCCACGTTATGAAATTACGGAATGTTATGCAAGTCAATAACAGTATCTACACATTTTTTTGTTTTTTGTTTTTTGCATTTCTGCAATCTATCTAATGCTTATTTTTATGGGGTAAACATGTTTTTGTTGTTTATGTTGCAAATATAACATTTTGTGGTAAAGAGGCACACATTTGACTATACTGTGGTTCCAATGGTGTCCACAGGCGTGTTTTTTTTTTTTTTTTTTTTTTTTTTTTTTTTTGTAATATCTACAAAACATATATTTGTAAACTGAACTGATCATGGCAGCATATTTACCGTAATGAAATAGTTCTTATATATACATATATATATATATATATATATATGATATATAATTTGAATAATTTAATTCCTTTACAACACTCAGCAAATGAAAGATAGATGAAAATTTCAACATATGAAATTTTAAAAAGTGGTATTTCGAATAAAATTATTGTCACGATGATAATTTAATTTAATTACACTGAGTAGTAAAAACATGTTAAAGTAGAGAAATGACACACATAAATCATAAGCCTAACGATGAGATAATTTGCAAAATCCATTAATCCAATAGAAATATTCATCAAATAAAAGAAATGGAAAAAGATAAAGTAACCAAAAGGATCTGTTAAAAGAAAAAATAATTCATGAAATGAAAAATAGAATTTTATATGCTGAAAACCAGAAATGATCATTCATCAGGAAACTTGCATCTCTGTCAGCATAAGCAAGATTTCGGATCGCTGTATAGCTAATTCAAGCAATATACAACTCAAGTTTCTATCTTGCAACAAAACAAAGTAAAAAAGGAAATTAGATTAAACAGTAACACAACCAGAATTGAAACATGGAATAAGTATTTTTGATAAGTCCACATGTAACCGATTCCAAACAGAAATATTAGAAATAAACAGGTTGCCAAAACGAACAAACTGAAAAGAAATGATTAAAAGTAAAGAAACGATTAATCGATCTAGTTGATTCTGAAATGAAATAAATGAAAGCATTAAGAGATAGTTATATATATATATATATATAATAGATATTTTACATTTACATTTTGGTGCTGTCCATCCCATATATGCCGAAGTATAGTTATAAGGCAAATCCCGAAAAGCATAGGGTATCACCTTCCCTTGCTGAGCCTCATTAACAGAGATTTAAAAATAAACAGTTTATTTCAAGGTCTTATTAAATATAAAATTTCAATAAATTCTGGTCATTATTTCTTGAGTAGTTTTCACAAATTTTGCACAACACACGGGCAAATAAGTATCGGATATTCTCTCAAATCCAATACTTATGATTGCAGAAGAAAACATAAAATACATAGATAAAAAATTCTGATTGTGAAAGGAAACCCGTTAAAATAGGGAGACTTTGCTCAGTTCATCTATCATTTATTTGTTCTGGTAAATTTCTCCTTTCACTAGGCTACCCTTTCTCCGGTTTACTGCGTTCAATCTCAATTACTCTCTCTTACCCATAGGGTCGAGAAAGTATTGTTTTAGGGTCAAATTTTCGAACGTGAGTTTTTGTTATATTTACATGTTCTGAGGTCTCCTGAATACGAAAATCATGTTTTTAGCGAATGGTCTGTGTGTCTGTCTGTCTGTTATTAGCATATCTCAAGAACAAATAGTAGCAGAAATTCCAAACTCGGTATTCTAAATGTGTATCCTATAGGAATGCTACAGTAAGCTTTTCATTGAGATGACGCAAATGGTTCGTGTACAGGGACACTCAAAAGTATTCAAATACATTACGTCTATGGGGGAAATTCAAGGTAAGTAGAGTTTAACATCGATAGACTACACTAAACCAAATGAAACAAACATATATATTTTGCAATAGAGATAGTCAACTGAGAAAATTTTTTTGTGTATGTAGAAGCCTCGCCTCCCCCCTGGGGGAGGAAGTTCCCCCTCGAGGGGAGTAAATTTTCCTGATGGGTATCTTACAAAAGAGCCCGCCAATACCTTTAAAACAAATGGTTGAACTATCGATCTGCGATAAGTTAAAATAAAGTTATCGATTTTTTTCATTTTATATTTAGTGTTATACTACTTCTCTAATATGGAAATCGCTTGCATTATCATAAAAGATATTTTTTTTTAAATAATAATTTTAATAAATTATTTTTTAAAAACAGAATTATTTTTTAATAACCGAATTAAGTTCTATGTAAATGTATAGGTTCATTAATGAAACGGGGGGTGAGGGGGGCGGTAGCCTCCCAGACACAGAACTAATTATCATATAAAACTTCTCCGAAGCCTAATTTGAATTGTTTAACATAGGTTTACATAACAGTACTCGTTATCTTACCTCTTAATCTGCAACCTGTATTTATAGTATTAAATTTCAGGTTAAGAGAATGTCATGTGAGTGACACACCAGATTATTTGTTGATTGTTTTTATTTGGATAAGTTTCCTATTTTAGTTTTTATGCAATTTCATACTATTTCGCCGAAATGAGGCGTCTATTTTTTTTTTTTTTTTTTTTTTTTTTAATGCCCTTTACGAGGACATAAATATAATAATTATGTATGGACATAAGTGTAATATTTATCTAAAGAATCTAAGCATAACTTTTTCTTGGGTTGAGTTATTAAAAATAATAATAATAATCAGCTTAGTTTTTAATTATGTGCAGATAAAATTCGTCCCATAGATGCCTATATGCATATGTCGTCCACTTTGTGAAACTATGGAATGTTAGGGCAAACAATATCACTATTTACACTTTTTTTTTCGGTTTTTTGCATTTCTGCAAGCTATCTAATGCTTACTTTTATGGTGTAAACATGTTTATGTGATTTTTGTTGCAAACGTAACATTTTTTGGCAATGGCACGCATTTGACTCCAGTGGTTGCAGGTCCACAGCCGCGTTTCTTGAAATATCTAGAAAACATATTTTTGCACCGCGTTTCTTGAAATATCTACAAAACATATTTTTGTACCGCGTTTTTTGAAACATCTACAAAACATATTTTTGTAGACTAACCTGTTCATAACAGTATTGAAATAGTTCCTTTTTTAATAATAAATATTTCACATTTAAATTTGGTGCTGTTCCATCAAATATATGCCGAAGTATAGTTATACGGTAAATCATGAAAAACATAGGGTTATCACTTTGACTTATTGAGCCTCATGAACAGAAAGTTCATGACTTTGAAATAAACAGTTTATTTGAAATAAACAGTTAAATAAACAGTTAAACAGAAGTCTTATTAAATATAAAATTCCAATAAATTCTAATCCTTAGTTCTTGAGTAGTTTTCACAAATTTTGCACAACACACGGGCAAATAAGTATCGGATATTCCCTCAAATCCAATACTTATGATTACAGAAGAAAACATAAAATGCATAGATAAAAAATGTCTAATTGAAAAGCAGATAGTAAGCCATTAAAATTGAGAGACTTGCTCAGTTCATCCATCGTATATTTGTTACGGTAAATTTCTCCTTTCACTAGGCTACCCTTTCTCTGGTTTAGTGCGTTCGATCTTAATTTGTTGATTATTTTTATTAGAGTAAGTTTCATATTTTAGACTTGGAATTCCATACTATTTCCAATAAAATAAATCCTCATTCCCTATTCTGTCATGTTATAAAAATCTTTAATTTAAAATACCTTAAGAAGTTTTTTAAGTAGAACGTTTATATTCATAATGTTCATAGTAATATCATAAATTATATTTTTTTAACTGACCTGACGGATTTAAAATAAAAATAATCTTAGAATGCTTGTTTATTGTTTATACTAAATTTTGCCATATTCTGCAGCACAAAAAGTATTAATTTCGAGTAACATATGAATCTTCCGAAATATAGAATATTCAAAAATTCAAATCCAAAACAGTCAATGATGGACATGCCAATATCATAAATATTTTAAACCTATTCGGATATATTTGCGATGAAAATAATTCTCATAATGAACGTTAATATGAAATTTAGTCCTATACCCAATGTTAAAAATATCGTAAATTTCAATTACATTTTTTAAGTTTTAAAAATCGAATGTTCGTACTCATAAAAAATATATACGGTAGAACCGTGGTTATCCGAGCCCCGATTAACCGCGTTCCAAGTTAACCGAGGTAATCTCGAAATCCGAGTAGTCGTAGCTTTTGACATATGGCGTGAATAACTTTGACAGATTTTAATATACAATACAGTAATTTATAATTTATACATTGTTAAAAATGGTTTCTTAAAAATGAGCTAAATTGTATCAAAATAGCTCCGAAACAATATATACTTAAATTTGAAAACCCATGTACTCATTTTTGAGTATATTGACATGCTCAAAAATGGGATTGACCAATAAGAATTCCAATATTCCCATGTTTGACATGTCAATATACTCAAAAAATGAGTACATGGGTTTTCAAATTTAAGTATATATTGTTTTGGAGCTATTTTGAGACAATTTAGCTCATTTTTAACAGTGTATATGTATATGTTGTGTTGCATTTTTAACGAGAGAGAAAGAGAGACTACATTTAAATATACGTAGGGGAGACCGGGGCAAGATGACTATGCTAACAATTTTTGTTGTTTATTAATTTATTTTTAAGGATAGTAAAATTAATTTTACATGAACTGTTAAAGTAGTCCTTTGTAGTATTAAATATATTTCCATTTAATTTTTCAAATAAAAATATTAAAGGATAATTTTATTTTTTCATAACCTTAACAAATCGTCATCTTGCCCCAGTACTGGGGTAAGATGACTTTGGCCTTGGGGCAAGATGACAATACTGAAAAAGGTTGAACATATTTTATCTTTGAATATGTTACACGGTTTAACAAATGATAACTGTGTTTTTACATCTTACAAAGTATCAAACTAAGCGTAATGCATTGTAGCGTAATGTTGAAGTGTTTAGTTGTGTAGCTAACAGTAGTCACAAATAAAAATGCCATTTTCATAATTGGAACATTCCTCATGCCACCATTCTTGGCATTTACAGCACTGGATCCATTCTTCTGTTGGAGGGTCACAATATTCCTCTTCACAAGCAGGACATCCTTTGAAGTTGATGCAACTGGACTGTTTGGCCTGGATTTTATAGACTTAGGCCTACAGGAACTTAGTTTGAGTTTTTTTACTCCCTTTTTAGCTTCCCGAGCTTCTTTTCTCTGTTTTTTAAACCTTCCTGTTCTTCCTTGTGCTTTTCCCTTTGTTCTAACATTTCTTTGATGAGTGTGCTTGTAAGAACGCTTGAGCTTAGTTTTTTGCTTTTTTTTTTTCTCACACTGTGTTGCTTTAGGCAATGGTTTGAAATCAAAAACGTTAACAGGCTTCTTTGGTGCATCGGAATCAGCATTTGCCATAAGTTCTGGTTCTTCTGGAGGGTTTATATGTTGGCTTTCTATTACCAGGGTCTGAGAATTAGCACTATTATTCTCAGTTTCATCGCCAACAACATCATGGTCAGTAGTTTTTGCAGCAGCAAATTCATGTTCGCTAAACACAAGAGGATTATGAGGCTCGATCCCACATTTTTTAAACCCTTTAACGGCATTTCCAACTGTAGCTGCTTTGAAGTAAGCGGTGCTCAAAAGCTCTCCAGTATTTTTGTCTGTGATAGTTTGTCCTGGATGAGTGACCATAAAGTTGTCACATGCTTGGCTATAGTAGGTTTTTAATGGGCTGAAAAAGGACACATCAAGGGGCTGGAGACGATGTGATGTGTGGGGCAGCAACACAACCATGATGATGTTTTTCTCTCTGCAATATAAGATAGCCTGCAAAGTTATATGCGAGTTTTGTGATTGTCAATAATCAACAGAGCAGGAGATTCATTGCTTGGTTTCACGTGAAGATAAAAGTGCTTCAAAAAAGAGAAAAAGGTGCCCTCATTGCTCCAGCCGTTATCACTACAGTGGCCTACAGTTCCTGGTGGGACTCTTTCTACAAGTTCAGAAAGTATTCGTTTCCGGACTGCCTGTTTAAAAATATTCGTTTTCATTGCCATGAAGGAAGGCGATTAATTGACATTTATTCATGGTAATATGTAGTATTTAAACTAAGTTACTCATAAATATTAAAGAGAAACTATATATCTTACCAGTAGCTGTAGCAGAGCTTATTTACACATGCATAAAAGTTATAACGTGACAGCGGTAAACAATCAAAGCTTCACAACTAACACAAAAATGGCGATTTCAGCGTTTCTATACTATTGTTTAACGAACGGCCGATAGAAGAGCCAGTAGTGCCCGACTGAGGCTGCCACCTAGTGGAAAACAGAAAAATTAAGACATTCGTTATCTTGCCCCGCTCTTCATCTTGCCCCGGTCTCCCCTACACTGAGAAAAAATTCTGTACCTGATATCTAGATTCTAAATTATGGGTCTAATAAAAATAGTTCCATGTCATCCTTATAAATTCTAATCCCCTATGAAAGCGAGTTCTAGAAACCTCTAGTAGAATTCTAGAGCATTTGCTTATACTAACGAGGTCAAACTTATTTAAAAATCTCTGCAAATAAATGCGAATGCAAGAGGCAAGTTTTAGCAACTATAATCTTGGTTTATGACCTAATTCTAGAAAATCAAGCGAGTTTCTCGCAATACAAAGGACTCATAATATATATATAATATTCAGAAAATTGTTTGACCATCTAGAAACATATAGACTAGAAATTCTCGATCATTTCGTCTATTCAGCTTATTGGCGTGCTTTATACGCATAGCTCGGAAATCTATATTTCTAGTTTAGGGGTTTAGAAAATGACCACTTATTCGTTCTAGATGAAGGCAAATTTTTTTTTTTTTTAATTTTTTCTCAGTGTAATATATGTATTATTTTACTTCATTAATTACATTTTTATTCATTTTAAACTTTGGGGTATGTTTACGCCTCGCTTTACAACAGAGTCCGTATTATGTGAGTTTTCGAATATCCGAGGTCCCACGGAACACAACAGCTCGGATAAATGAGGTTTTACTTTGTTTTAAAACTGGTCTGGAATCTTTGGGATCAAAATAATCCTCATAATGCACGTTTTTGGGCATTTTTGTTCTATTCTTTTTAAGAAAATCGTAATTTACAAATAATTTACTAAGATTTCGATTTAGAATGTTGAATATTATCAACAGGCTTGTTGCCAGTGTCAGAAGTAATATTTTAAAACTTGTTCGGCCTATTTCTAATAAATAATAATTTCGTTAATTTCTACACACACTAACGAACGAACAAACTATATAACGAACTGACTACCAAATTACAAAACTGATTAACATACATACATACAAACATCATATCAATTTTATGATTCTAAATTCCTCACACCTCAAAGCGTGTAAAAACTTCAAAAAACCGAGGTAGAAATTTTCCTCGAATATCTATGTTCCTCATATCTATAGTAGGATCGGGAACTAAAAAAATGTATTAAATGAATAAATTATTTATTTATTTATTTATTTACTAGCAGGCTTTGCCCGCTTCGCTGGTCACTATATTTAAAGGAAACTCTTTTCTATATAGTTTTATGAAAAAAAGAGAAAATAATAATACTGAAATCGCTCAAAAGTTCGCTTTGGGTTCCCGCTACCTTCGGCAGCGCCTTGTTCGTCCTCGCATTCTGCGATACCTGTCCCTATTTCCTGCGACAATGACTTACCCGTGGGCTTCCATTTAGGTGCTTATCATATATGACAATTTCGATACGGACAGTATCGAAAATTTTGAAGTAGCCCTTTATATTTGAATCCTAGTTATATATGAGCAACATTATACGTGATGTACATAATATTTGCTTCCAAGTTATTCTCTATATTTATTTGATTTAATCGATCAACCATAGAATGACAGCAATTTCAAGCCAAATATAATATTACAATATGCTATGATCGGCTACTTCTATCGCATGAGACAATTATTATTATTTTGTGGTTATATATACTTCATGCTTAGTTAATAGTAGTTGGTATATAGAAAAATAAATAAATTAATATGTAAACTTGATCATGGTACAGCCTTAATGCCCTTGGCGACTTTTAAATTTTTGTTGCCGTTTTAGACCAAAATATAATTTACGCGATTATTGTTCCTATACGCAAGCGAAATGTGACGTCACTGACCATCCGTGGATGCAAGAAAATGATTTCCTATGTTAATCGCCCATTGGATTTTTTGTAAAAAATGATTAAAAATCGAAGAAAATTATTTCCCGATTTTAATCCCCATATTTGGGTACATATATGTATTAGTTATCATGTGCATGTGTTAGATTGAGTTATTTTGCTGTCAAATTGACAAAATTTTAATTTTAAATTTCAAAACTCTGTCGTTCTTGGCGCTTATTGTATTTGGTGATCAAAAACGTAATACGAAAATATACATGCCAGATGTATATTTTCGTAATATGCATTGTACGAAATATTGTTTCATATTATTCAATACTGTCTTAAAATAAGTTGTTAAAATAACCATGATTTTTGAAAGGAATTAAATTATGTTCGCCAAATAATTTGGCGATATTTTATTTTTTTACCAAGGTTGACCGATATCAAATCTATTCCGCTACAGCATATTAGTATCTTATATTAGATACTTTATTTAGACATTTGAAAACAAATTTGACTTCAAATTATGATAGAATATTTATCATTTCCCTTTTAATCAGTATATTAGTTGGATATTGTGTAAATATCATCCTTTGAAATGAAATGCTTGTGTTTTCAATCGAATATGGAAGTTTGGCATTTTTTTTTCTAGAGTTTTGAAATTAAAAATTCAAATTTTGTCAATTTTACAACAAAAATAACTTAATCTAATGCATGGACATGATAACTAATACATATCTATACCTTAATACGGGGATTAAAATCGGGAAATATTTTTCCTCGATTGTTAATGATTTTTTACAAAAAATCCAATGGTTGTTTAACATAGGAAATATTTTTCTTACATCCACGAACGGCCAGTGACGTCATCACTTCGCTTGCGTATTTCTTTCTATCTTTTCCTTTTTTATCTATCTTTTCCTTGGCGAAAAATGTCCGATCTACTTCAGCATCAAAATTATAAAAAATTGTCAAGAATTATCAATAAGAAAATACCTTTAATATATTGCTGAATTAGCGTTTATGCCAAGCGTGTTTCATCCGCCATAAAAAAAAAAGAAAAAAAATCTGAAGTTGAGGTATATAAAAAAATGCTGTGAAATAAAATTCAGAAGAAATATGTTAGATTTGTAATATTACTATTTTATTTTAAAATTAGAAAGTGTCATTTTCTCATCGACCAATTTAACATTTAGTAATTTCTTATTTTTCGCGTGAAAGCATATTTCATTTTATGCTGAAAACAATAAATAAATATATCTCGTAAACTTTTTTTGGCAACAATTAAAAATTTAAATGGCTTATATTAAGTCAATATAAGTCAATAAGTTTATTATTTTCATATTTTAATTAATTTAAAAGATTTTTTCAATTTTTTTTCCTAAACCATCCCTGACCTATAAGGAAAAAAACAAAAAAAGAATGATCGAAATCGGTCAAACCGTTTACGATTTTATAAATAACATACAGACAAACATTCATTTTTATATATATAGATGATAATGAGATATATAAAAATTGTATTTGTATAAAGAATAATATAACTGGCAATTTTATTTTGAAAAAAGAAGAAAAACAAATATTTTGCGCAGAAATAATAATAATATAATAAATCTTTATTTTTTGTAGATTTTTACAAATCTACACAGACTAACGAATTAACAAAACTAACTAACAAATTAACCAACGAATTGACTATCAAACTACAATTCTGATCAATGTACAGACGGACACCATATCAATTGAATTATTCTCGAAATTTCACACCTCAAAACATGTAAAAATGTCAAAAATCCGTGTTTGAAACTTTCTTCGAATATCTAAGTTCCCCATAACTACAGTATAATGACAAACTAAAACTAGTATGTTGTGGCCACCACATGACTTTCTTCTATATTTTCCTAGACAAAGTCATTCAGTAAAAATAATTTATTAAAATTATTTATTAAAATTATTATTTAAAAAAATTATCTTCCATGATAATGCAGACGATTTCCATATTAGAGAAGTAGTATAACACTAAATATCCAAAAAAAGTCAATTTTATTGTCAATATTACATTAAATATGCATATATATATATATATACATATATATTTGTAATAAATGAAAAAAAATCGATAATTTTATTTTAAATTATCACAGATCGATGGTTCAACCATTCGTTTTAAAGGTATTGGTGAGCTCTTTTGAAAGATACCCATCATGAAAATTCACTCCCCTCGAGGGGGGACTTCCCCCCCCCCCATGGGGGGTGGCGAGTCTCCTACACATACAAAAAAATTTTCCCAGTTGACTATCTCTATTACAAATAATTCTTGAAAATTCCATAATGATTACTAAAAAATAATTCTCTTTATGCACATTTATCCAAAATTTTGTCCTATATCACCATGTTAAAAATTTAGAAAAAGCGGGATGGCAACGCAACCTGTAAGACAATTTTTACCAAAAGTTGATAGGCACTAATTTATGTCAAGGTGCAACTACATACCAATTTGTATGAATCTCTGTGCAGTAGTTCTTGAGATACAGTTGCTACAAAATTTTGTCACACACACACACACACACAGACAAGCACTTTCTAAAAATGATCAAATCGTGTTCCACAACTCTCAAAACGTGTAAATCCATCAAAAACCTGAGGTCGAAAATTTTTACGAATCCAATACTTTCTTCTATTGAATATAGAAGAAAGTAATAATAATAATAATAACAACAAAATTATGTATTTATTTAGGATAGTGAAATATCTAAAAATTGTATTTATAAAAAGAATAATAGAACTGGTAATTCTATTTTGACAAAACAAGACGAAAAAATACTTTCCCGCTGAAATGATAATAAAAAATAAAAAAATAAAAACACCAAGAGCTAAAAAATCTCATGCATAGTTTCACAATGACGGTATGAACTAAACAATGAATTCCTGGACATTATTGAAGAGGATGCACGCACAAAACGTTCGTCATTAACCCGTAATGCGTGACCCACGGCATAACGAGTTACCCGGGTGACTGATCCCCGTTTAAAACAAAAACCTGAAATCGCAAAACAAATGGAAGGAAGAGAGATTTCACACGAAGAAATAGAACTCAAATCTCCTTTTCCGGTTATACCACCTGTGAAAGATTCCAAGTGGTGAGTACAGTTTCGCAAGTTATTTAAATATATTTGAGATTTGAGTATTATAAGATTTATAACATACTGATTAACTTAGCAAATTAACAAGTAAACAAAAAAAAATAGTTATTATCAAATTTCCTATATTAATTCTAATAGATGTTGGTAGAAGAGAGGTGCAGATTTCGATCCTAGGACACGTTGTGGTCTAACTGTTCGGAGTTTTCCGTGGGTTTCACGGAAACTAGAATAAATACAGGCTTGGACCCCTTCGAAAGACGCCTTATACAGAGCGCTCTACCCAGGATTAAGACCCTCATCTATATTTTTTTGTATGCGTTCCTGCATTTTCTGGTTATGAAAATATAGCAGAACCCGGATTGGAAAAAAAAATGTATTGGACTGATCGAAGTAATATAAATTCGCTGCAAATAATTGTTTTCTTTTCTCTCTTTCTCTCGCCTCGCTCGCTCTCTCTCTTTTTTAAACAGGTGGGGGAAAAAATGCATTGGACTGACCGAAGTAATATAAATTCGCTGCAAATAATTGTTTTCTTTTCTCTCTTTCTCTCGCTCGCTCGCTCTCTCTCTTTTTTTAAACAGGTGAAAAAAAATGTATTGGACCGATCGAAGTAATATAATTTCGGTGCAAATAATGGTTTTCTTTTCTCTCTTTCTCTCGCTCGCTCGTTCTCTCTCTTTTTTTAAACAGGTAAAAAAAAAAAATGTATTGGACTGATCTAAGTAATATAATTTCGCTGCAAATAATTGTTTTCTTTTCTATCTTTCTCTCGCTCGCTCTCTCTCTCTCTCTTTTTTAAACAGGTTTAAAAAAAAAAAAAAAAATGTATTGTACTAAAATAATTAATGCTACATTAGATTGATGTTAGTTTCCAATAATCCCGCATAAATCAACAAACACGGGACAAGTCATTCATCACATAATTAATTAAGCAGATGGTGGACAAGCCTCCCTCTCTCCCTTTACTTCTGTTTCAATTTCTTCACAAAAAAGTGTTAATTAAAATATAATTTGGATTTCAAAAGAATGACATCATGTGGCAGAGTGTGATGTTGTAAAGGCCATTTCACAAAGTGAAGTTGCTAGGCCTATGTGAAGTGCATCTGCGGAGTCTTTTTAAGATGTTCTAGTCTATATCCACGCGAATTTTGCAGAAAACCATGAAAAATTCCGAAGGGTTAGGCCAATAAGCATGACTTTAGTTCGAATCTGGAACTTTCCGTGTACAAGCTTCGAGATTGATAATGATGCAGGTTTTAAGACCGACTGTCTCTTTAGGGACGTCCACTTGAGTGTGATGTCATCTGTAGAGATTTTTTCAATGGATCCGAGCACATATTTATCATAGTTTTGAAGAAAGTCACAGTTGTGGTGTGTAGTTTAAGGCCGATTAACTACATATGAATTCTAGATTTGGATGAAGCGTCATTCTTGAGGACTTTCTAAAGAGTTCTAGCGAATATTCAGATGAGTTTCAGAGAAAAACTGGAAAAACTTCTAAAGGCTAAGCCAACAATCACGATCTAGACTCGAACCCAGTACACCTTGTCTTCCGGTTTCGAGAGCAAAACCTATCGGCCACGGAATTACATTAAGAAAATCTTCTTAAAGAAAAACAAAAAGTAAATAAGTCCATTTTATGTTGAAAACTGTCGCAACAAACTTGGACTTTTTTCTACAAACTGACCTATATTTTGTAAACGTATCCACTATTTGTGCATTTTAACGATCATGATTGAGTATATCTGAGACAATTTTAGGAAAGAATTCTAACTGCTTACTTTCACATCCCTTTTAAACACATTGCTTCCTATCATTGCATATATCGCACCTAAATTGTTAGCAATAAACACGGATAAATATACATTTATATAATTTTTTGATTGACAAGATTATACAGTCGGTAAAAAAAGTGTCCGAACACTAGCAAAAATTCCTATGTAAAAAAAGTACACTTCATACAGTTTCGTTAAATAAATCCTTATCGAATCCTCTTCTCTAAGAACATGTTTCGATACGAATTTATTTAACAGAACCGTATGAAGTGTATTTTTTTTACAAACAAATTTTCGCTAGTGTTCGGACACTTTTGTTACCGACTGTACTTAAATATCAGTTGAGTTTCATCTAAGTTATAAGCTAAAAGTCATATAACATAAAAATTTATTTTCATTTGATCTTGCAATTTTTGCAATATTCATTGAAATCGATCTATTAGATCATAAAATTATCACATATTGAACATCGGTTTTGGCTAATTTTAGGTATTCGAATTCAAATAAAAAGTTAACAAAAGAGTAGAGTATGTAATAGTTTAAAAAAAAAAAAAAAAGATTAAAGAAAATAAAATAAATTTTGCCTTGAAAACAAAGTAAAGAAGTTTTTTTTTTTTTTTTTTTTTTTTCGGAACATATTATGTAAGGAAAGTACTGTAATCACGAAAAAAATTCGACTTTGAGATTTTAGTATATTTAGATATTTTTGAGGTCCTCTGAGTTCATTATATCTATTTCTACAGCGATGTATGTATGTGTGTATGTGCATGTGTTTGTATGTGTATGCATAGGTGTTTGTATGTGTGTTTGTATATGAGAAAACCACTGAGCTGAAGAACAACTGGAGGAAATGCTAGACTGGTTTTGGAAGGTTTGTCTTCCGAGCGTTGCACGACAGAAAGCATTTGATATCTTTATATTTCAAAGTAAAATTGTGGAAAGGTTGTCTGTTCGAACAACCATATGCTAAACATGACATTACAATTTCAAATTTTAATTCTTTAACGAGTATAATAGACGACTCGACAAATGTTGCCTGCCGTGCAAGATTTCACTTTGTACGGCAAACGATCACAGAAAAACTGGCACACACGAACACTGTGTAAAGGTATTGGAACCATTTGCGCCAGTTGTTCTTCAGCTCAGTGGAAGGAACACGATAATGTCTAAACGCTTTGTTCGAATGAGCTGAAAATTGATGCGTATGTTATAGGTCACTGTAGCACAAACTCTACTAATTTTCGTGAATCTAAGACTTATAGTTTTTTACAGGGACTCGAAGAAAAATTGTTTATCCTTATTGATTATGGGCTCAGATTATTTCCCGTGCGATAGCGTCTAATTGTCGTATCCGATTTGAGCTGAAAAAATATATACATGTTATAGGTTACAGTCACACGAACTGTATAGATTTTGGTGAATCTGAAACTTATAGATTTTTAAAGGGTTCTTTATCATTATGATCTATGGGTTCAAATTATTAGAAGTGCTGCAGCATTAAATTAAACAGCATACTATATGGAGAAAAATACTCAAACGCCTTATTATAATTTTCTCTTTTGTTTATTTAACGTCTTCTCTTAAATTAATTTACTTATACGCCCGTTAGCTGGCCTGGTAATTCAATCGGTAGGGCACTGTCTTCCCGATCCTCAGGTCCCGGGTTCGAATTCTGGTGCGGGCATGAATATTTGTGATGTCCTATGTTTACAAAATAATGTGCAATTGTTTCTGTGAATTGTTACAATATAGATCATCACGGCAAAAGTCATTGTAACTGCAGGTCTGAAAGTTTTAAACAAATACATATAAAAGAAAATTAAAAATACACCCGTTAATTACTCAATATTCAAAATGCCGATTAGAAGCACTCCGGGATATTTTCTTTCTTTTTTTTTTTTTTTCGAACTTTCATTAAGAAAATTTGCAATTTTTTTTTTTTTAATTCAAAAGAAAAAAAAATTGTTTCAATAAAACTAACAGTAACTAACTTATTCAGGACAACCAGACAGACAACCATTTTTTTTTATTGTTTTAGTATTATGTTATTTAATAATCAAATGAACTTACTTTATTTCTGGAAATCCCACACACAGACACTAAAATTTATATATATATGTTCAATAATTTGCATATATATGTTCACGTATGCTAGCATATACTTGCATTTACATATATATTATATATATTTGTACTTATGTAGCACATTACCCAGTACTTGCATAACACATATAAGTACTGGGTTCTAATTTCGAAAGAATATGGAAAATTAGCTTATCATCAATTTATTAGAATATCTGAAAGTAATCTTAGATAAAATATGTTATTATATTAATTGGCGAATGCATTTTTATTTTTAACATTATCTTAATTTTTAAAGGTTAATATTGAAGAAATTTAAATTTTATTATTTTAATGTACCAAGTGCCCTAATATTTCATAAATATCAGTTTGATATTTTTTCTGACTGGTCAACAAGTATTGTTTTACAGCTCTTATATGAGTCAAATATAATAGGTGGCGTTGGTGTAGGGGTTATGGCCGATTGACTGCACTTGAGTCCCAGGTCTGGCTTCAGTGCACTCCGTTAGAAGACTTTTTAAAGTGTCATAACCTGCATTTACGTGAGTTTTGGAGAGAGACACGGTAAATTCCAAACGGCTAGGCCGATAAACGCGACCTGGGATCGAACCTCGAACATTATAGGAAGTATTTAGTTTTTACTTTCTCTTACACATGTATGGTAGAGAAAATATTGTTTTGTGCTCGAATTTTCGAAACTTGGTCCGTATGTCTGCCTATGGGATTGTTATTAATAAAACTCAGACAAATATTAACAGGAAGTTCATAATCAACATTCTAAACTTCTGTCATATGGTGAAATTACATGAAACGTTTTACTCAGATCGGACAAATGTTACACAGAGACATACAAAAGAATAATTAATTACAATCATTAAGCGAAATTTCACGTTGATACATTTTAATAACTGTAAGCTACGTTAAATATAATGAAATTAACATATATTTTCTGTCTATGAAATAACCTGTATTTATGTACATTAAATACCATGTATTTTCTGTACATTAAATCATAACCAGATAATCAACATTAAAAAAACTTTTGGCTACAAGAAGAAACAGATAATAGGTAGAATGAGTATGCGATGAACAATTTTCTTTCATTTTTCGAAACTTTTAGAAAAAGCAAAACAACTTTTTGTAAGGTTGACAATGCCTTTTCAAGTGACAGGGTGATAATAGTCAATATCAGTAATATAAATATTTTCGAAAGTGTACAGATAAGTTTATTTATATGAGATAATGTCTTAATTTTTTATTATGAAACATTATTACGTTGACTTTCTCAAAAAGTTGCATAATTTTTATAAACCGTAAACATTTTCTCAAAATATTTTTGGGAGTAAGTTAAAAATTCTGAAATAATGCAATATATTTTCTACCAGGTGATTTAAAAGTCACAGAAAAAAAATAAAATATATACATTATTCAAAAAGTATTCGTTGTAGCACTATGTAGTTTTCATTGAAATGCGAATAAAGACATGTGATTTTTTTTAGGTAACAAAAGGTTTACTAGCAAATTAGTTTAAAATTTCTTTAACAGGTGGCGCTTAAATTGTAAAATTACTTTTTTATAGTGGTGCAGGCGCAGTACGTTTAACAACGTAACTACGACTATAAATGTTCAATCAACGAGATAAATAAAGTAGAGTGAAGTCAGTGGTAGCCCTGGCATGACATGGTCCAACATGAGTCATGTGACATGAACCCTCTATGCGTTGGTACCCTTGGTAACAGCTTATTTTCAATAAATTTCTATGGCAACAGTTTGGAGATTGTTCTTGGCAAAAGTCATAATCGCCAATGTTTCTGTTTACTTATGTAGTTTAATATTCTTTTGTTCTAAATCATTTTGATTTTGATTTTACTTCTTTTTTATTTTGTGTAGTCGAATTTTAACCGACAAAATGCTTAAAAATAGTTAAAAATTTATTATTTGTTGTTAAATCTAGCTCTTTAAAAGTTTAACTTTTCTTTTATAAACACTTTTAAACTTATAAACAAATTTTTGTGTCTAGTTGTTGCTACTGTATCACTTCTGCAAGCTCTCATTTGAAAGCTTTACCCATTATATTACTTTTTCACATTCTTAAAAGAAAAGAAAAAATACTACTATCTGTAATGTTTTAAGAGTTATTTCAGTTTAAAGTTGTAAGTTAATTACAATTCACCCTTTATATTGTTAACAGTACAAATATGTTAAAATATGCTTGAAAAGTATGTCTCTCATAGATCGTAATGCATTGGAAATCTTTTGTGCAACTACACAAACCAGTTTTAATATTTATAGCAATTTCAATAGAACAGATGCGACAGTCGACTAGCATAACATAGACGTCAGTTTAAAGGCATTCCAAAACGCAATGTTTCGAATTCTTTCAAGTGCCCCTGTACACAAATCATTTGTGCAACACATATCAGTTTAGAGGTATTCTAACAGATATACGGATGAATAGATGGTTTAGAGCCCTAAATAAAATAATAGGCCGGCGCATCACCGCCATTTTTTTGCCTCCGAAGAGGACAGCATTCCCGCTTGGCGTCCTTATCGCTTCCCTAAGGATTTTAAGAAATCTCGATCTGAAGCTAATCCGGTCAAGATAAGAGCAATAAGCAACAATAATATTCCTAAAAACACATTTTTTTTCACAGTACATTCTCAGAATGTCATTTTATTTTGAGAATATCATATGGATGTACTGGGGTAAGATGTGTTGTTAAGGCGGCTTCTGTTTCTTTCACAAAATGTCACCAAAACTCAAATACACAGTATAATAGAAGGTCTGTGAACACTTTATATTCACTTCTTGAATGATTATAGCAGTTTATCGCTAAACAAACTTCCATATCATCGTTTACTTAGCTAAAATTATGAAATATAATAAAACAAGTTACTTTAAAGTAACGTAAGACGATAAAAAAAATGTTTGTCGTTTGTTTATCAGAGAAACGCGCTGGGTACACGTGGCAACCCTAAGATAACAAAATGCCTGATGCGCCAGCTTGTATATATAGGAGCTTTAGGATGGTTGGGTTTTACGTCACACTAGTGCTGCGCAGATGGGCAATAACAGATATACGGAAATTCGAATACGCACAGACATTCGGACACAAATAGATACAAACAAACCGAATTTATAAAAAAATTTCGTCATTGTTATAAGATGTATAATAAATAGCAAAATCTGTGAATGTGATATATTTTAACTAATTCTTTTCAACTTTGATGTCAGATGAACATTAAAACTTTATTTACAATTTTCCTTGCTTATCGAAAAGTATAATACAATTTTTTGAAAGTCAACACACCTGGCCTGAATAAAGTTTTTATTCTTTTTCGCTCGCTATGCGTGACATGACTAAAGCACTTGAATTCAAGATTGCGTAATCTACCTTTTACGTACACGACATGTACATTAAAGTTTTTCCTTCAGTAACAATTTACATTATGCGAAAGAGACTTGCGTATACACTAACAAACAGTAAATTATATACTATCATTTGATATGCTATGTTCTAATATTATATATTTTTTAAAATAAAAGATTTTCGAAAAAAAAAAAAAAAAAAAAAAAAACGCATCGATCATCTATGTTTACTGTATAGGAAAAAACGTATAAGTACATTTTTAATTTAGACATGGTGTCGAATATTTAAAGAAATACTTGATGAATTCTCTTTTGAAACTTTAAGTGTAATAAGAGCCTGTTATGCAATTAACCCCTTAACGCGCGGCGTCCTCGCTGCGAGGACGCAAAATTTAAGATCCAGCTGCAAAAATTCATCCCGGAAATTTTTTAGCAAAAATTTACGTTTATAGCATATCAGAAAAGGCCGGGTTTTTTAACCGTAAAATTTAAAATATCTTTTAGTTTAATTTAGTTCATGAATTCCGGTGGCAGTATAATTTAAATGATCCGAATTGTCTTGCGCCGCAAAGGGTTAAAGTGCATGGTTTTAATGTACATGACATATTGACATGTACATTAAAATTCTTCCTTCAGTTACATTATGCGAAAGAGACTTGCAATACACTAACAAACAGTAAAATGTATAATATCATTTGATATGCTATGTTCTAATATTATATATATTTTAAAATAAAAGTTTTTCGCGAAAAAAAACAAAAACGCATCGATCATGTATGTTTACTGTATAGGAAAAAACGTATTAGTACACTTTTCTGATTTAGACGTGTTGTCGAATATTTAAAGAAATACTTGATGAATTCTCTTTTGAAACTTTAACTGTAATAAGAGCCTGTTATACATGACATTTAAAGTACATGGTTTTAATGTACATGACATGTACAGTCGGGAAAAAAAAAACGCAACACTCAACGTAACTTCGTTACTAATCGATGTAGAAAAATGTAATAGGTATCATTCAACGGGGAATTGTGAGTAGTTTCAGAAAATGAACTGAAATTTTGAATTGGGGGTCGTCTACATATTAAAACGCGCACCAACCCCATTTTTATTTTATATTTGAATTCCTGGGATCGCGACAACGCGAAAAAGTATATTGGTTGTATATTTTACTTATTTTTTCACAGAGTTATAAGCGTTCAAAGTTTGAAGGTGCTAATGTTAAATTCATATTTCAAACTTTTATTAATATCTTTACAAAAAATAACTTGATCGATATATATATATATATATATTTTTTTTTTTTTTTTTTTTTTTTTTTTTTACGAGATACAGTGAAGAAACCCAAACATAATTCATCATTACTTTTGATTCTGAAAAATATTTTTAATTATGAAAAATATTAATAAATTCATATTCATAAAAATTATGAATTATGACCTATATTAATTTTTACATAAAATGAATCCTAATGCTGGAAAATATGAGTGTACAAATTTGCAGCTCATTCCAGTTATTAGTTTTTGAGGTATAAATAAATCATTCTTTTGGAGTGGTTTAGGGGGCCGTCTCTTATAAAGTTTTGCATGAGATAACGAATGAAATCTTAAAAAATAACAAAGAAAATTAAACAAAATATTTTTATTTTTTATTTATGGGTAGAATTATATAACAACTTCAAACGCAAAGAAATGAAACAAAAATGATGATTTTTAGACATTAGTGTTAGCATCAAGAATTCTTGTTTTCTAAAGAAGACAAACCCCGCCTTCATCGTTCTTAAAAACAAAGCAATACAGAAAAGAAAAGTAAATGTGTCATTGAGTATTCGTGTTAAACCCCTTATTTTATGTTGACAAAAATATGCACAAGTGGTATTTACTTCATCGATTAATTGGTGATAAATTTTGAATCTTTTAAACGAACACTAGAAGAAAAAAAATTAACTAAATAGGCGGAGTTTACTGTTTTAAATAGAAAAATAGGTTTATGTGAAATTGTCAAAAATAAAAAACGAATGGAATTGGAATGCAAGACAGACTTGTAAAATCGTTTCTTAACTACCGTCATAGTTAAAAAAAGGCTTAATTTTTTGCTTCATATATTGCTTTATTTTATTTTATTTATTTACTTATTTATTCATTTTGTGGGGGAAGTGGGGGGAGGATTATTATTTTAAGAACACTTTAGTCTCTAAAATTTTATTAATATATTTTAACTTTATAGATTTTTAAAAACATACTTTAACTTTTATAAATATATTTTAACACATTTTGCGACTACAGGATTTTGTCTTTTTGACCTATGGGCGTTATACTCTCAAAATAAAATATTTCAAAACAAATTTTCTGTATTCACAATTATATTACAAATGGATATACATTATAATTATATTCTTTCTAATCAATATATTTCTATCCATAGTATATTTTATTGCAAAAATATGAACACTGGGTACACACTTAAAAAATATGTAACACACAAATTACGAAAGAAACGCCCACTGACAGAATTACAGACTTTCAAATGGCGTGAATCTACGTCAGCAGTCGCGAAAGGTTAATTAAGAAATTATATTTTCATAGAAATTATAAAAAGAATCGTACAGTTCCAAAGAGTTCAACTGACCCAAAACTAGTAAGTGCGATTAAAATTGTTTAATATTTACTTCATGAACCCTTAAAATAATTTATCCGAAAAGATTTAGTTTATGCGTTGTTGTATATATCTATATAATAATATATATATATCTATATTATTTCATTTCGTATATTATGTTACACCTACGAAAGAAAATTTAAGCTTTATTGGTGATCAGCACAGCCATAATAGACACTTTTACTTGAAAAAAAAATATTGCACTTTGTTCAAAGAGTACTGTATGGACCAATCGCTAGTGAAATAAATTTAAATAGACCTAAAAGTATCTGAAAAAGTATTGAAGTATATACAAATCTAGAAAACTGGATTCTGGATAATTAAAAAACTGGAGAAAGAAACCTTTTTTTTAATTTTATAATTCTTTTTTTCCTGAAAAATTTCCGGTGTGAAACATTAAATTTTGTCTATTTCTTATAGGATCTTAATTTTATTTTTCTACATTTACAGATAACCCCCTAACACATTTTTGATTATAACTCTATAAATACTAAAGATAAAGCATACAAACAGTATACTTTTCCGCACTGCCAGACTCTCAGAAATTCGAAAATGAAGTCAAAATTGGGTGTTGCTATTGAAAAAAATCAAAGTTGGCGCTCATTTTAATATGTAGATGACCCCTAATTCAAATTTTGACGACATATTCCGAAAGTGCTTTTAATTTCCTGTTGAATTATGTCTATTAGATGTTCCTGCGTCAATTACTAACGAAATTACAGCGGGTGTTCCGTTTTTTTTTTTTTTTTTTTTCCCCGACTGTACATTAAAATTCTCCCTTCAGTTACATTATGCGAAAGAGACTTGCAATATACTAACAAACAGTAAAATGTCTAATATAAATTGATATGCAGTGTCCTAATATTATATATATTTTAAAACTGAAGTTTTTATAGAAAAAAAACGCATTTAATTCACAATATAAATTACATTATTTTTCTGCATACCGATCATCTATATTATGGGAAAAAAACGTATTAGTACACTTTTCTGATTTAGACGTTTTATCGAATATCTAAAGAAATACTTGATGAATTCTCTTTTGAAACTTTAGGTGTAATAAGAGCCTGTTATACATGACAATTGATGTACATGACACGTACATTAATATTCTTCCTTCAGTTACATTATGCAAAATAGACTTGCAATACACTAACAAACAGTTAAATGCCTAATATAATTTGATATGCTTGCTATGTTCTAATATTATACATATTTTAAAACAAAAGTTTATTTGAAAAAAAAAAAATTCATTTAATTCAAAATGTGAATTACTTTTTGTGCATACCGATCATCTATATTCACTGTATGGGAAAAAAACGTATTAGTACACGTTTCTGATTTAGACATTTTTTCGAATATCTAGAGAAATACTTGATGAATTCTCTTTTGAAATTTTAGGTGTAATTAGAGCCTGTTATACAACATATATTTTAGGAAAGGATTTGTTCCAAATTATATAATCTGGTGTGTCACTCACACGACTTTCTCTTAGCCTGCATTTTCATATTATAAAGATACACTGCAGATTAAGTAGTAGGATCAGTAACCTAAGGTAGTAAAGTTCAATCTACTTTTAAAAAAATCTAGGTTTAGGATTTTAGGAATAGATTTATTTGACATAGAATTCTGCATGAAGAGGACTACCGCTCCCCTCAACCCCTCATTTAATTATAGTGCCTACAATTATTTATTAAAAAATAATAATAAATTTCAAGGCTGTTATTAATTTCCTTTAAATTTGCCAATATTGATCAAATTTTTCAAGTGGCAATCTAATACGAATTCAAATTACCAAATTTGAGTTTCCGGCAGTTATTTGTTTTTAAGTTATGCTGATAATAGATATGCATGCAGATCAAACACTAAAAATTGGACTTTCGTATTGAGGGGCCTCAAAATGTGATATTATACAGGTAACGGAGTTAAAAATAGAATTTCAAAAAATATGTTGTTTATTGTATGGATATGAAAAATTAATTTTCCTTCCTGAGCAGTGTTCGTCGGCATCGTAAAATGTTCCAAAGCATTTCTCTCAATTACATTCAATGTAAAAAAGAACGTTTAACTTAGTTTTGAGCAGTGTTGCCAGATTGGGGATTTTGTCCTCATTTTGAAAATTTTTTGGCTTTTGGGGACAATTTTGAGGACAGAATGTTTACGGGGAATTTCGAGGGGATTTTTGAAAATTTTTGGGGAGAAATCTGGGGAATTTTTCAACATGAAAGTACATCTTGCGTACATCCTCAGCACTAAAGTATTTTACTCAAATTTAAAATTTTCGATGACTTATGTGTATATAACAGTTATTTTCTAATTTGGGGATTTTTTTTTTTTTTAAATTAGCGTCATTTGGAGAAAAATTTGGACTTAAATCTGAAAAATATTTTTATTTTATTTTATTTATTTTATTTTATTTATTTGTTTGTTTTTTTAATTAACTTTTTAATAGAAATTGAGTTGGGGATCTTTTTGGGGGAAAAACCCTAATTTGGGGAAAATTTGAAAGCTTGTTTGGGGACATTGGCTGTCGACCATCTGGCAACACTGGTTTTAGGTAACCTTGAAAAATGTCTACAAATTATAAGCGCATCATTTTCTGTACTTAAATTTAGTTTTATATTAAAAATACCTAAAAGGAAAATGAAATAAACACCTACAATGAAATAAATTTTCAAAATCCAAGTATAATCCCAATATATCCAGCAACATATTAAGGAAAACATATTTTAGACCCTCCCCCCCCCCCGTGAAAACTAACACTTGAAACACATTGTGGCTGTAGCATATAATTATTTGCCTTTTTCTTTAATATCCGTATTCATTTGTATACATGTGCGATGCATTGCTAGGCTGTTTTATGAGACGATTTTTTTTATCTTTTTTTTTTTCTTTCTTTCGTTCCTTTAAATAAAAAAAAAAAAAAAAAAAAGACAGAAAAAAATAGCCATGGTGGGTTGCGTTAGTTAACGTCTGATTAGATCTGCCTAGTGGGTTATTGGCAACAATCAATAACAGTTTTACAAACACAAAATAATAATTTAATCTTAGATACAACTCATATCCAAATTTCGTGGCGGTTGACCTATTTTCATTAAAATTAGAATTCAGATGGGACATTTTCAGATCTCGATCAAATTTATAGAAAACCATTATCGAAAAATAAACAAAAAGTTCATCAAACAATAATTATACAATAATTATACAATAATAAAAACAACAGTCAGTAATCTCGTCCATAAATCCTCTAAGTCACTTAATGGAAAAAAATTGGTAATAAATAGAACAGAAGAGAAAATATTGCACTTCCTAAATAGTAAACATAAGCTATAAAGCTGGAAATTTCTATTGACGTTTTTGAAAATATTCAGATTCTTCCAATTTTTTTTGTAAATGCCAGTATTTATTCTTCCAGGTGTTTCCTAAGTGCTGATAAAGCACTATCATACATGCAGTTCGACATTTCGTAAGATATATCGCACATCCTTATCGTTTTTTTTTTATTCATCTCTAAACGATTAAATTCGAAAAATTATACTCTTTCTTGCGTAAGAAACTCAGCACTATCGGCAATCTTTTCGCAAATCTGAACCCGATTACCGAGTTATTTATCAGTAAGTAGATGGCAGTTTAATGGCTTACAGGATTGTATTATTTCTATTTCTTAATTTAATATCGAAATAGTAAAACTGTACTTCTTTTTACTGACCATTCTGGAAAAAAAAAGTTATAGTATACATATATATGTGTGTGTGTGTGTGTGTGTGTGTGTGTGTGTATAATCTTTATAAAAATAATAATAATAATAATAATAATAATTAATAATAAAAATAATGCTATCCTCGTTTGTAATGATCGATAGATGGCGCTTTTTTAGCTCTTGTTGTTAGTAAATATTACAGCCACGTGTATCTATTTTTGTTCTTTTTGTTATTCTACTTAATATTCGTACTATAATTTCTCCTCCATAACATCATGGAAAATTGATTGCTTTTGGAAAAAAATATTTCAGTTTATTCAAAGTTCAATCGGAAGTAGATGTTTAACTGAATTTGAACAAATATTAGTTTCAAATCATCTGATTAATTCTTTACTTCCATTAGCCGAAGCAACTGAAATTTTTAATTTGTCATTTGGAAATAAATGGAAGCTTAATTCTGGATTTCTTGGTCCTTTGGAGTTACAGTGGAGCACACAACAGTATGTGTTATCTTTTTTACCGGATTTATTCATTTTTATTCAATAAATATATGTGAAACTAAACATTGGCTAGCAATGGCGGCTTGATGGAATTCGAATTAAAGCATGTTTATTGTAATTTCCCCTTAGCCCACCAGAGGGCGAGCATTTCATTACAATCGCGGATAACACTTAGGGTTAAAATTAAAACTTGAGGTTAGATTAAAATTTAATTGCTTGAAAATTGGTTATTAATTAAGTCAGCATGAAAAAATACAACTCAACTTACTGTAAAAAGCCATTTTCTTCTATTAAGTTGTTTCCTCGTGTTATGAATTCAATATTTATGGTTCGTGTATTGATTTTAGTTTTTATAGTTTGAGTTTCACTATCAGGCTAAATAAAGCCTAAATTAGTCCAGGCAACGAAGGCCAAAATTTGACGAATAGAGGAAAAAAATCGTGTAGTTTTGAAATTTTACATACTCATAGCCGAGAGGGTCCTTAACAACATACTAAAAGTCCCCACCCGTGGGGGGTGAGCGGGGGGGGCAGGGGGCATTTAAGGGGGGCACTTTTCAGTTTTTATTAAATATCTTGAAAACTATCACATTTAGAGAAAAAATGTCAATTACAAAATTAATCCACGTAAAATTTCCTACAAAATTGTACACTACATTTTGGTTGTACGATCATTAGTTTAGAAGATATAGGGAGATGAAGTAAAACATTTTCTTGAAAAATTCTTTTTTGCAATAGTAAAATCAACTAAAGTGTGCAATTAAAAGGGTTCTTGTCAAATATTTTCTAATGTAAAAAACAAATATATACATAGGGAATATGCAAGGATAATACAGCATGTTTTGTACGTTTTAAATAATTTTAAGGTTAGTAGGCGTAAGTGGTGGTTTGAGTAAAAATCCAGATAACGAAGACCCAAAATGGATCAACATTAAAAAATATAGTGTAGCTTTGAAATTGAGCACAGTTATAAGGTTAAGTTTCCTGAACAACAAACTAAAAGTCCCCGAACGTTGTGGGTGAGCGGGGGGCAGGGGGAGCATTTAAAGGGGGCAATTTTCAGTTTTTATTAAATATCTTGAAAACTATCGCACTTAGGGAAAAAATGTCAATTACAAAATTAATCTACGTAAAATTTCCTACAAAAAAATATATTGCATTTTCTTTGTACGATCATTAGTTAAGAAGATATAGGGGGATGATATAACACATTTTCTTGAAAAATACTTTTTTGCAATAGTAAAATTAACTAACGTGTGTAATTAAAAGGGTTCTGCTCAAATATTTTCTAATATACAAAATAAATATATACATTGGGAATATGTAAGGATAATACAGCATGTTTTGTACGTTTTAAATAATTTTAAGGCTAGTAGGCGTAAGTGGTGGTTTGAGTAAAATTCCAGATAACGAAGACCCAAAATCGATCAACATTAAAAAATATCGTGTAGCTTTGAAATTGAGCGCAGTTATAAGGTTAAGTTTACTGAACAACATACTAAAAGTCCCCAACCCTATTCTGTGTTTTTTATTTAATTTTTTATGTTATTTGCAATAGTAATAAAAACTATATTTCGTAATTAAAAAGGTTCAGGTTAAATATTTTTCACTGATACAAATAAATATTTGTATATGAATATTTGTATGTGTGTGTGCGCGCAATGCACCAAGTTTAAAGAGTGGAAGTCAAAATATACAAATCGAAAAATTCCACTTTTCTGTAAGATATCCGTAAAATACAATGTATGTATATGTTTAGCAGTACAGTATGTATATGTTTAGCGGGAATTATTATATGTATATTACAGATAAATGTAAATTTTTTATACTTTAAAATAAATAGTAATCTAAATATTTATACTAAAATATTGTTAATTTTTTTTAATGCATGCTTGCTATAAGTAATTTTAAAGTATTTTAATGTATCATAACATTCACATTTTATGTATTTTGTATCTACTATCACTTACAGAGGATTTAAAGAAAATGAAACTTTTAGTATGTTGTTCAAGACACTCAACCTTATAACTGTGCTCAGTATCAAAGCTATACGATTTTTTTTAATGTTGATCGGTTTTGGGTCTTCGTTATCTGGATTTTTACCTAAACACCACTTGCGCCTACTAACCTTAAAATTATTTAAAACGTACAAAACATGCTGTATTATCCTTACATATTACCTATGCATATATTTATTTTGTACATTAGAAAGTATTTTATCAGAACCCTTTTAATTCCACAATTTAGTTGATTTTACTATTGAAAAAAAAAGAAATTTTCAAGAAAATGTGTTATTTTGTTCCCCTATATCTTCTAAACTATTGATCATACAAACAAAATAGAATATACAATTTTTTTAGGAAATTTCACGTAGATTAATTTTGCAATTGAGATTTTTTTTCTCTAAATTCGATAATTTTCAAGATACTTAATAAAAACTGAAATGTGCCCACTTTAAATGCCCCCCATGGTTAGGGACTTTTAGTATGTTATTCAGGGCACTTAACTTTATAACTGTGCTCAATTTCTAAGCTACACGATTTTTTTTTTTTTTTTTTTTTTTTTTTTTTAATGTTGATCGGTTTTGGGTCTTCGTTATCTAGATTTTTACTCAAACCGCCACTTGCGCCTGCTAGCCTTAAAATTATTTAAAACTTACAAAATATGTTGTATTATCCTTGCATATTCCCTATGTATATATTTGTTTTTTACATTAGAAAATATTTGACAAGAACCCTTTTAATTGCACACTTTAGTTGATTTTACTATTGCAAAAAAGAATTTTTCAAGAAAATGTGTTATTTCATCTCCCTATATCTTCTAAACTAATGATCGTATAAACAAAATGCAATATACATTTTTGTAGAAAATTTTGCGTAGATTAATTTTGTAATTGACATTTTTCTCTAAATGCGATAGTTTTTAAGATATGTAATAAAAACTGAAAATTCCCCCCCTTAAATGCCCCCCTGCCCCCCGCTCACCCCCCACGGGCGGGGACTTTTAGTATGTTGTTCAGGACCCTCTCAGCTATGAGTGTGCAAAACTTCAAAACTACACGATTTTTTTTTTCTATTTTTCCTATTTTGACTGGACTTATCCAGATTTTTACTCAAACCGCCACTTGCGCCTACTAACCTTAAAATTACTTAAAACTTACAAAACATGCTGTATTATCCTTGCATATTCCCTATGTATATATTTGTTTTGTACATTCGAAAATATTTGACAAGAACCCTTTTAATTGCACACTTTAGTTGATTACACTATTGCAAAAATGAATTTTTCAAGAAAATGTGTTATTTCATCCCCCTATATCTTTTAAACTATTGATCATACAAACAAAATGTAATATACATTTTTGTAGGAAAGTTTACGTAGATTAATTTTGTAATTAACATGCTTTCTCTAAATGCGATAGTTTTTAAGATATTTAATAAAAACTGAAAAGTGCCCCCTTAAATGCCCCCCCTGCCCCCCGCTCACCCCCCACGGGCGGGGACTTTTAGTATGTTGTTCAGGACCCCCTCGGCTATGAGTATGCAAAATTTCAAAACTACACGATTTTTTTCTTCTATTTTTCCTATTTTGACTGGACTAAATCACATCTCTTTCAATTCAAGGTAATTTTTCCTTGAAGGTTCAGTTTATAATTTCATTATTAATTCAAGGTTATTGATGTGTTTTTAGTTCTCTGGAAGGTGTTCTGTTTTTATTTCTCTGAAAAATATTTTGTCATTATTTCATTTCAGGTTAATTTTTATTGTAGGTTCCTGCTATTAATTGATATTTTGCTAAAATGCATATCAATTACAGAAAACCTACAATTCTCCGCTCAACGCTATGAGGATAGCACTTAAAAACGTCTTATAGAATGATGAGCTTTTAAGCACAAATTCTGTTTTGTTCTGATTTGGTCCAATCTTCTTTTCCTCATCTCAAAATTAATAAATTCATTTCATAACATTGTTCTCTTTTTTCCCCTTAAAATAATATTCTTGTGTCAACTTTCTTTTCTTCAGAATATTATTACACGGTCCTTTTTAATTTTCATCAGGTATTGTAGTCTTAAAAATTAAAGTTAAGTACTATTAATAATCTTAAAAATTAAATCAATTTAAGACATCTAGTTATTATTATTATTTTTTTTTTTTTGGCTTGGGTATGTCTCTTTTTTGAATTATTGGAATGACTATTCTTCGTTCTCATTCTTTTATTTTACTATAAAAGGATTATATATATATATATCCATGCTTTAAGGGTACTAGGCACCACTGAAGGTTTCATTTAAAGGCTTATATTTCATTTAAAGTTATATTGTTTTATTTAAAGGCTTATATTGCTTAACTTATATTTTAACTTATATTGTTTAACTTATCATTTAACTTATATTGTTTCATTTAAAGGCTTGTATTGTTTAACTTATTATATTTAACTTTTATTTAACTTATATTTAACTATGTTTAACTTATATTTAGCTGTATTATATAAAGGCGTATATATTTTAACTTATCATTTAACTTATATTGTTTCATTTAAAGACTCCCTTAAACATTTATAAATTGAAGTATATTAGGTTTGTTCAATAAAATATAAATTCAGGCAATAATTCTTATTTTTTTTTTTATACCTTTTTTACAGATTTCAAATCTTTAAATTCTCTTTTCTCACATTGCATTTTTTCATTAATTCATGATCTTCAAAATGCTGAAACTTCTGTAGATATTTAAGAAAAGACTTAATATTTTTTTGGATGTTTAATAGTACCTATTTAATAGAATTAGGGGGTAAAATTTTAAATTTATTAATTCGTTTCTGAGAAAAAATAAATTAGAATCTGCATATCTATATAAAAATTTGCAAAAAAACATAACTTTTGATACATTTTTATTTTTAATATATATATATATATATATATATATTTTTAAATATATTGCAAAATCCACCCCTAATTATTTTAAGTAGTTTCTGTTAAACATTAACACATTCGCGACCGCTGATGTAAATTCACGTCACTTCAACTTTTATAGCTAGTTGCCGCTGACGTAAATTCACGACTGTTCAAATTCTATTCCCGGTTACTGCTGACGTGAATTAACGTCATTTCAAGAATTTTTATGGAAGCAATACTATGGAAGCAATTAATATTTCAATAGTATTATTATAGTATAAATTCTATGATAGTATTATAGGTTCGTTCTAATATTATATAACTAATCTTCATTCCAAGGTTCAAGTAATTACAACAGTAAAATTTCAAAACATTACATTCATTTTTTATCCACGTTCAAACATCAAACGTTTGCGGCAACTAGCTTTAGTTTACTTCAATATTCCCCGGCAATCAGTTTTTGAAAAGGCAAAAGTATGCCGGTCGCGAAACTGTTAATGTATATATATATATATATATATATATATATATATAAAGTCTTTTCTTAAATATTTATCGAAATTTTAGCATTTTGAAGATCATGAGTTCATGAAAAAATGAGAACTGATAAAACGCAATTTAAAGACTTAAATATGTAAAAAAGTATCAAAAACCATAAGAATTATTGCCTGTTTATATATTTTATTGAACAAACCTAATTTATTTCAATTTATAAATATTCAAGGAAAATATAATCTTTTATATGAAACCTAAAGGGGTGTAAAATTAAAGGTACTAAATTCCCTTAAATGAAACAATATGGAGATACAGTACAAACACTTAAAAAAAAAAAAAAAAAAAAAAAAAAAAAAAAAAACGTGCAATGTTATACGATTCTTCAAGTCAGCCAGAGTTACAACCTTACAACATTTCTTTTAAAAATTAAACTCTTTAAATGGCCCCATAACCAAAAATCCTACAGATTAAAATCAGGGGAACGGGCCAGCCAAGGAGTGGAAAATGAACGAATAATCACTCTGTTATCTGTGAAATGTTTCAACAAAAACCTTTACAAAATGTAAGAATAACAGTTTTAAATGTTCGTATGGTTTGAAAATGTGAAAATAGGCCACAGTTATTCATTACATAATTTTTTCAAGCATTTTGACTATAATGCTTGTTTTTATTACATGCATGTCCTCTCAGAACGGAAATTTTTACATTTTTATTTATTTTTTATTTATTTTTTTAAATATTTTATTTATTTATTTATTCCTTTTTTTTTTTTACTTTTTTTTTTTTTATTTATTTATTTATTTATTTATATATATATACATATATATATATATATATTGCAGAATCTTTGAGAGCATTCTTTGAATTGTCAATATAAAAAATTTTGACTCAATCCACATTTGAGTTAATGTCTCCTCTAGGGGTGTGTCCCAGACCGTCGCCAATTGCCAATCTGCGCAGCACTAGTGCGATGTAAAATCCAACCATCCATCCACATTTGAGTTAAAGCTACAGGGTGCTCTGAATAGACTAGATTTAATTACGGCCATTCTGTACATTTTTATGGAGAAAACATGCTTTTAAACATCTTAATAATGTATATAAATTCCCTAAAGTAAAATAAAGCATAAACGTGTTAAAATGCGTTTAAACAGAAATCTGTCCATAGGCTGCAATACACTGAGAGAAAAAAAAATACCGCCTTTCTCTAGAATGAATAAGTGGCCATTTTCTAAATCCCTTAACTAGAAATATAGATTTCCGAGCTATGCGCATAAGGCACGCCAATAAACTGAATAGACGAAAGTATCGATAATTTCTAGTGCACACATTTCTAGATGGTGAAACAATATTCTGAATATTCTGAATCCTTTGTATTACGAGAAATTCTGGCTTGTTTTTCTAGAATTTGCTAATAAACCAAGATTATAGTTGCAGAAACCCGCCTCTTGTAGTCTCATTTATTTGCAGAGATTTTTAAATAATTTTGCCCTCTAGAATATAGGCAAACGCTCTAGAATTCTAATACGGGCTTCTAGAACTCACTTTCCAAGGGGACTAGATGACACGGGACTATTTTTTCTAGAGCCACAATTTAGATTCTAGATGTCAGTTACAGAATGTTTTATCAGTGTATCATAGGCTGTAATGTCACAAAATTCTTTTGTGTGTCCCTGTAACCGAGCCATAAACATTAAATACACCAGTAAAAACTATACAACTTATTCTATATAAGTAAGTCACGAAAAAATTTTCGAAATTAGACAAAATTTTAGTGATTGCGTAACATTTTCGAAACATTTTTGTAATGTCCTGTACACTAATTATTAAGTCTAAGCATACATTTTTTGTGAATATTTTTCAGTATCTGAATAACATATGTTGATTTTATTTTGTTAAAGGCAGTATAATCATTTCAACATGCATTTAAACGAAATTCTGCCCATAAGCCGTAATCATAAGAAATACTATGGTGTGACCCTGTACACGAATCGTGAACAATATACACGCCTGTGCAGCTGTGCCTGTATGGCGCGTGAACATGTGTACAATTTGCATTTCAATCGAAAAATTTTTGAGGCCCTATCACGGTACAGAGAAGCTCTGCTCATAGTCATTAATGACAAGAAAAAATTTGGTATGATTTTAAACTATCAATAACTCCAAAAAATGGAAAAATATCGATAAATAATTTTATAATGAACGTATCAAAATTCACGTATTCGTATGTCTATTTCTAAAAAGGTTTTTTTCATGCAAAAAAGAAGATAAACAGGCCACCACATTTTATTATTATTATTATTATTATTATTATTATCCTATACAAATTCACGTAGTACATATTACATATTAAAATTATTATTAACCAGAACTATTTTCCATAAAGAATACAGAAGATTTTCACCACAGAGAAGTACAACACTAAATATCCCGAAAAAAAACAATTTTCTACTAAAAATGTTTTAAAAAATATATATATAGCTTTGTTTTAAGTTATCGCAGATCTATGGTTCAAACACTCGTTTTAAACGTATTGACGAGTTGGCGAGACCCCATGGGGGAGGGGAGGGGTAAGGGGGAAAGCTATTCCCTTTTCATATACAGAAAAAGAAGTTGCCATTTGACTATTAATTATATATATATATATATATATATATATATATATATATATATATATATATATATATATATATATTAATTTCACAAAAAGTTAAAAAATAATTCCCAATATGCATGTGATGTCGTAGACTCCTGATTTCGTGTTTGCAGTCGTGAATCCATGAGAAAGTAATCAAGGCAGGTTAACTAGAAACTTATTTATTAAAAGTCCATTTGCGGGCCAGGGAACCGAGTCATTTTAGGCAATGAAGTCTGCTGGGGTCTCGTAATCAGTCCCGCGTCATGACCAGAATTTTCCGGTGACCCGACCTCGCACGAAACGTTCAAATTCGGTGGCGCGTAGCTGCTAACTTTTTCTGGCAAGAGCTAATCAAGAGAGATTAAAAGAGAGATCAAAAGGGCTCCTGAATTTTGGCGAGTTCCATCTTTTAAACCCTAATTCTTGGTGTAAATTGGTGTATTTCTAAACCCAACCCATTTTATTTAATTGGTTATTTTATTCAAAACCAACGCCTCTTCCTGCCTTTTCATTGTTTTCTATTGGTTATAATTTTGTATTCTGCAGCACTCGCGACTCTGGTCGGCGCTCTATTTTGCCAACTCGCCAAGTCATTAAAATCATTATTCATTGTTTTGTCTCTTTTCGGCGACTATTGCTTATTAAATTTATTTCTAGGCCAATTACAAAGCTATTTCCAGACATCAAAATACTTAAATGAATCATTTGCTTATTTATTTCAAAGAATGATGACTGCGATTGCACTTTCAACTCGCTATTTTTCCCATACTTTTAGAGTAATTTACAATCCAATATGAAATTTCTTTTAATGCTTTCTGCTATCTAAAAAGAATACAGTAGAACGTAAACACACTAATTTAAAATATAAAAATATTAATTTATTTCTTACCTCTTTTTATCTATTATATTTTATATCTTTCATATCTATTATATTTTATATCTTTCATGCACATTTATGATTTATACGAAATGTTATCCTATACTGCCGCATTAAAAATTGTGAAAAAAATGGGATGACAACGCCACCTGTTGAGCGGTTGATTCCCAGTTGAAATCAGAATAAATTAAGGTCCAAGTCCTACCAAACACCAAATTTGGTTGGATTTCTTTCATTGGTTCGTGAGATATAGCGTCTATAAAATTTTGATACACACATAGACATTTTGAATTGATTTATTCTAAAAATCATGAAATCATATTCAAGACATCTGAAACCGTATAAATATATCGAAAAACAGAGGTTGAAAAATTTCCCGAATCAAATAATTATATATATATATATATATATATATATATGTATATATATTTACAAAAGAAAGTAAAAAAAATCTGGCGTGAAACAACGGCACGACTTCCATTACCCACTATTACATGTATTATATGCACTTTTTGCAGATAATGTGATCAGAAAACATAGAATTGAGCTAATGAAATAAATAACTAAAAATTGTCCAGTAAGCGAAAGTTAATACACATTTGCGGTAAACGCATGAAAACGTAAAAACATAAAGTAGAGTTTTCATAACAACAGCACAAAAAAAAAGTAGAGTTTTTTTTCTTTTTTTTTTTAATTTGATACACTAATTTAAGCGATCTAAAACTGATCTATCTGATCAGGATAACTATTAATTTTCCTGTAATAACCACGTAAAGCATGAGATAGGATATCTAAAATGGGTTTATGTAATAGTTTTCAAGAAAATCGTTAGAGCCGTTTTTGAGATACCGATTTTCACGAAAACTTGGCATATTCAGTTGTTGACCGGAAAACAACAATGACACACAAAAGGATATTTAAAAGAGGGTTAACATTGCAAGTTTGAACAAAATCCTTGCAGTTGTTTTGAAATTAATCCACTCCCAGTACCTGAAACTCAGCTTTTATACAAGACACCCATCAATTTTTCTGAACTAATATCATTCGAAAGGACATCTAATAGAATGTTTATATAGCAAATTTGAAGAAAATCATTAGAGCCGTTTTTGAGATACGGACTTACAGCCCCACTTCCGGTTTCAAATGTCCCACTTCTGGTTTTCCAATTTTCACCAAAATTTGGAACATTCATCTGTACACGTTCTGCGTTAATTCTGAAGTTTTGTAGCTGTATCTTTATTAGTTCCGTAGATATGATAGTCAGAAGAATAACACACATACACATTGACCAATTGCCAAAAACCACTTTTTTGGACCCATGAGACCTTAAAACATGTAAATCAGATGAAATCTCGATTTCGAATTTTTGTACCGAATACAACACTTCCATTACCTACGGTAATCGGGTAATGGAAGTAAAAATGTTTTTAATTTCCTGTTTAAAAATATGGATATCTTATCCATATTTAACACTATTTCTCATTTAGTTTTGTTCTCCAAAATTGTTTAATTTTTTCATGTCGTCGAAAGCGAACTTAAAAGAAAAAAAGTGAATTAATAATAGTTAGAAAAATTATTTTCTAGATTAAAATTATATAAATTTTGATTAATTATGAAATAACGAACATGCCATTGAAATTTTATGCTTATTTGTTCGCTTGTTTAAAAATTACGTGCATAAAAGAAGAAAACAAAATAAATAATCTAGTGTGTCACTCACACTACTTTCTCTTACCCTGAAATTTAATACTATAAATACAGGTTAGAGATTAAGAGGTAAGATAGCGAGAACTGCTATGTAAACCTATGTTAAACAATTCAAATTAGACTTAAGAAGAGTTTTATATGATAATTAGTTCTGGGGGGGGGGGCGCTAGCCCCCTCAAACCCCCCCCCCCCCCCATTTCATTAATGTACAAAAAACAAGCGATGAATATTTAGCTTAAAACATACATTATTTACCATATATCTATGAAGAATTTATTTCAATTCTCGAACAGCTTTCTTGGAAATGGTAAAATATTATTAGTAAAGCACATCCACTAACAACAAATAACTAAGGTGTTGTGGCCACCACACGACTTTCTTCTATATTTTCCTATACAAATTCACTCAGTAAAAACAATTTTTAAAAATTATTATTTAAAAAAATCATCTTCCATAAAAATGCACACGGTTTCCATATTAGAAAAGTAGTATAACACTAAATAAAAAAAATAAAAAAATTATTCTCAATATTACATTAAAAAAAAAAAAAAAAAAAAAAAAAAAAGAAATGTTAAAAATGAAAAAAATTTATTACTTTATTTTAAATTATCGCAGATCGATGGCTCAACTATTCGTTTTAAAGGTATTGGCGAGCTCTTTTGAAAGATAACCATCATGAAAATTTACTCCCTTTGAGGGGGACTTCCCCCTCAGGGGGGGGGAGGCGATTCTCCTACATACACAAAAAAAATTTTCCCAGCTGACTATCTCCATTTTCATTTGGTTTAGTGCAGCCTATAGACGTTAAACACTACTTACCTGCAGTTTCCCCCATAGACGTAAAGTATTAGAATCTCTTGATTGTCCCTGTACACGAACCATTTGCTTGAGCTTAACGAAAAGTTTAGTGTAGCATCCTTATATGATATACATTTAGGATACCAAGTTTGAACTTTCTGCTATAATTTATTTTTGAGATATGCTGATAACAGACAGACACACAGACATACACACAGACCATTTGCTAAAAACATTATTTTCGTGTTCAGGAGACCTCAGAACGTGTAAATATAACAAAAACTCGCGTTCGAAAATTTGACCCAAAAACAATATTTTCTCTACCTTATGGGTAAGAGAAAGTAAAAATTATTGTTTAACTTTTAGGAATATGATCATATACATTTTAGAAAGGTAATAATGAAGACTAAAACATAAGAGAGTCATAATATGTTAGTTGAATTTAGAATATTACAGGGACACATTATCGCATGTGTAAATCGGGCATTGTCCTGAGGCCCACAAATTTGAAGGGCCCTTTAATCTTTCATTTAATTTAGTATTATGCGAAAATAAAATCAAAATATATAATGAAAATTTAGAAAGCGCATTTACTAATTTAATAGTATTTTTAACATTTACAATCATTTTTTATTGTATCATATCAGTCCTTTTCATTAAGTTTTAATGGCCGAAACGTCAGTGTCGGCCTTCATGTGGAAATTCAAAAATATTTTGGGTTCTGTCTGTCTGTGTCTGTCTCGCAATAGCGGCTTTAAAAATCACCTATTGACTCGCAGTTTAGTGCACATGTTTATGAGCCACATGGAATTAACTGTGTAGTTTTGGGTGTATATTCTGTTTGTGGTTTGTGTACAGGGACACGCCAAAGGTTTTCTTACCATTACGGCCTATAGACAGAATTTCTCTGTACGGCAATAGCGGCCGTAGAAAACATATGATTGGCTTGCAATTTGGTATACATTCTAAGTGACAAAAAAAATGCCGCACTTGGATATGTTCCTTTTCACCTTCTACAACTGCCAATTTTATTGTTTAAAAAGCAAATTTTCGAACAGATTTTATTATGTTGTCCTCCACATACACTTTGGCATTGAGTCTAGTGTTAAAAACAAAATGCATAGTCCATTTGTTTCAATGCATAGCAAATTTCCATAGTCCATCATTGTCCTGAAAATTGTAATTTTAGAAATTATTTCAAAAATGATAAGAATAAGGCACTTAACGATGCCATAAAAAGTATTAATTTTTGAATGAAAATCAAAAAATATTTTAATACGTGAGATGGCAAAATAATTAAATATTAACACAATATTGGTAAAATGGTTTTTAACAAGATATAAAATTTTTTGGCCGTTAAAACTGGAAATTTGACTTTAGGTGGCCATGTTGCTCATCCAAGCGAGATGACCGTAAGTTTAAAAGCCATTGCTTATAAAATTGGTTTGTATTACATTTAGAACATAAAAGAGATTCAGAAAAAGTGTTTAGCAGCATAATTTCTTTAACTACAGTGCAGCAACTATTAAACAAAGCAGGTTTAAATGACAGAAAATTTGAAAGAATCCCATTCTTAGTGAAGAAAATTAGGAAAGCAAGACCTCAAATGGCTAAAAAATTTAATTACAATATTTTTAGTAATATCATTCTATTACAAACAAAACTTTACCGGATGCTAAATAGGTGAGTAGAATATACTTTTTATGGGGCCAATGCGAGAACTCAGTTTCATTGCTCAAAATGGGTGGGAATACAACCCCAAAAATCTCTCACCTCCGAGTGCCCCAAATTGTCACGGTAGGGGTTTCACTGAAAAAAAAAAAAAAAAAAAAAAAAAAAAACGTATATATACCGCCCTGAACTAGAACAAATAAGTAGTCATTTTCTGAATCCCTAAACTAGAAATGGAGATTTCCAAGTTTTCTACATAAGGCAAACAAATAAACTGGATAAAAGAAATGATCGAGAATTTCTAGACATTTCTAGATGGTGAAACAATATTATGAATATTGTGAATCCTTTGTATTGCAAAAAAATCTTGCTTGATTTTCTAGAATTGTGTCATAAAAAAAATTTACTAAAACTTCCCTCGTGTGTTCGCATTTATTCACAGAGATTTTTAAATAAATTTGACAGTAGTAATATTGGAAAACGCCCTAGAATTCTAATACGGATTTTTAGAATTCGTTAGAAAATGCAACTAAAATTTATAACACAGAGAAAAAAAATATATACCGCCTTCATGTAGAATGAATAAGTGGCCATTGTCTAAATCCTTTAACTAGAAATATAGATTTACGAGCTACGCGCATAAGGCACGCCAATAAACTGAATAGACGAAATGATCAAGAATTTCTAGTCTACACATTTCTAGATGGTGAAACAATATTCTGAATATTTTGAATCTTTTGTATTGCGAGAAATTCTCGCTTGATTTTCTAGAATTGGGTAATAAACAAAGATTATGGTCTGAAACCTGGTTCTTGTATTCGCATTTATTTGCAGAGATTTTTAAATAACTTTACCCTCGAGAATATAGGCAAACGCTCTAGAATTCTAATACGGATTTCTAGAAATCGCTTTCCAAGGGGACTGGAATTTACAAGGATGACATGGAACTATTTTTTCTAGAGCCACAATTTAGATTTTAGATGTCAGTTACAAAATTTTTTCTCAATGGAGGACGACATGGAACTATTTTTACTAGAGCCGCAATTCCGTTTATAGATGTCAGTCAGAGAATTTTTTTTCAGTGCTGAGAATTTATTAAGGCTGATTACAAAACACACTGATGTGAGTAATATATTTAATTCAGTCTTGTATATGCAAAAAATAATAACTTTTTCTTACAACTGTAATCCTTCCGCATTTCAAAATCGATAATCTATGACCGTACTGTATTACGATAACGGTGCGATTAATCCTTACATAATCGATTTGACAAGTGTCGAAAAGCTTTTATCATCTCTATTTTTTATTTCTTCTTATTTGGTTCTTACTTACTTAATCTCTTTTATGGGATTAAAAAAATATCAAAGCTTCAACCACGCAATGTAGCGTGCACATTTAGCGTGTCAGAGAAATTTTTGTCGCTTAATTTTTAAGATATTTTCCAACAAGTACTTTTTTAAAATGATCTATAAAATCATGTCGATTCGTAATATGAATAAAAAAAAGCTTCATATTTAATTTAACGTCATCAAATAAACCATTTAATGTTTTATGCATCTTTATCTTATACTATTAAGTGAGCAATATTTGTATATATATTTCACTGTTCTCGAAAACGGTAGCTCGGACAGTCACGAGATTTAACACAAAGGTGCCCCCCGAAGGATCATTGTGCACATCGAAGTCAGAATTTCAAATTTCTGTTTAGTTTTCTTTTAATTAATAAAAATATGAAAATAATAAGCCAATAATAGAAAAAAATTAGCCATTTAAATTGAATCCATAATTTAATTGTTGCCAAAAAAAAAAAAATACGAGTTATTTTTTTTTCCAACAGGAAAATAAATACATTTATCGAATCTAAACATGAACAATCCGCGTTTGTAATGATCGATAGATGGCGCTCTCTGAACACTGCAGTTGTTAGTAAACATTATGGCCACGTGTGTTCCATTAGTGTTCTTTTTGTAATTCTATTTAATATTCCGCCATTACATCATGGAAAATTGATTGCTTTTGGAAAAAAATATTTCAGTTTCTTCAAAGTTCGATCGGAAGTAGATTTTTAACTGAAGTTGAACAAATATTAGTTTCAAATCATCTGATTAATTCTTTACTTCCATTAGCCGAAGCAACTGAAATTTTAAATTTGTCATTTGGAAATAAATGGAAGCTCAATTCTGGATTTCTTGATCCTTTGGAGTTAGATTGTAGCACACAACAGTATGTGTTATCTTTTTTACCGTATTTATTCATTTTTATTCTATAAATATATGTGAAATTAAATATCGTGTAGCAATGGCGGCTGTATGGAATTCGAATTAAACCATGTTTATTGTAATTTCACCTTAGCCCATCAGAGGGCGAGCATTTCATTACAATCGCGGATACTACACACTACTGATCGCAGAGCTTCCAAATTTGGCATATAGGTACCTGGGATCCTGCAGGTGTGCACCTCATCGAGAGTTTTTCGAATTTCGAATTTGAATTTTTTAAATTAATGTTTTTTCGATTTTAAACATTGGCTTTTATGTTTTCTTTTTCATGAATTTATTCTTCGATTGTAATCGTCTGCGTATCTTAGCAACGGCTATATTAAGCAATTTATTTTTTATTTAATACATTTATTTGAGGGCGAATCTTTTTTCTCTTTTTAATTTATTATAGTTATTGAAAATAAAATGGTAATGCAGTAGAAAAAATTAAATATATTAAATTTAAAATTTAAAACCGTATTTATAACAGTTGTGTTTATGTATAATTTTTGTAGTATAACAACAATTATTTTCCATTTGTTAATTTAATTTCTTTAGAAGTTTTTTTTTTTTTTTTTTTTTTTTTTTTTTTTTTTCTAATTTATAGTATTTGTCAGGAAATAATGGTAGTATATAGTAGAAAGGATTAAACTGATTGGAATTTATTTGTTTTTTTATGTATTTAATTCCTTCTAAAAGAAAATCTAGTTTTTATTTTATTTCATTACATTGGTCGGAATGAAATTGTAATACAGTGCAAATAGCATGAGCAATAAAGTACTTGGTTCAAAAACTAAAATATTTAATAGACGCTGAGATACAGTTATCTTTAAAATCGTAGTTCTTAAATAATGGCAGACCCACCTATCGTCAATAAATACCCATATTGAAATACATAGGAAAGAGATAGAGATTTCTGCAGGCAGTGGGAACCTGCTCCCGATACAGTGCGGGCAGAGAAAGAGCTGCCGTAGTCAGCGAATACCCGATGCGAGGTCTAGAGCGATTCTAATGTAATTATTTTAGTTTTTATTTATAATGTGATGTGAAAAATAAATAATGATCCAATTCTTTTCGGGATTCATTTAAATATAGTGGCCAGCAAAGCGGGCGTAGCCTGCTAGTTTAAATCTATTAGTTAATCAAAAACTGGTTTCTTTTTCGCTTACTGGAAAAATGAATGAATATATAACTATCTATAATTTTTTATTCGTTTGTTCTTAGGGTATAATTTCTTCATGTTTTATAGCATACGTGTATTCTTCTTGAAGTCAATCTGCAAAAACTATATATTGATAGAAAAATTTGACAGACAAACAAAATAATGGAATTCATATAAACTTTATTGGAAAATGTTAAAAATATCTGTCAAACTATTCTTAACACTTTAAAGTTAACTATATGTTTATTTTTTAAAACTGCAAAACTAATTTTAACGATTGACATAGGTGGACACCGCTCAGGTCGTAATCATATGTATTGATGTAGAAATTTTAATTTTTAACATTGGAAATGCATTTTGATAGATTGGAATAGAAGGCTGATTTTTTTTTATGCCAACTATGTGAAAAATACCAGAGCCGGGAATCGAACCCGGGCCTTCCGCTTAACACGCAGATGCTCTAACCACTAAGCTACCCTGGTGGATAATGTGCGAAATGCCAAGCTGGTTATCAGCCAGGGTAGGTCAGTGGCTAGAGCATCCGCGCGTTAAGCGGAAGGCCCGGGTACGATTTCCGACTCTGGTATTTTTCACATAGTCGGTACAAAACATCAGCTTTCCACTCCAATCTATCAGAAAAAAAAATCATATATATTATCATAGCCTCCTAAACTAGATGCCTATCGTGTGGCTCGTAAGCTTGACAACAGTTGAAGCGGTGAACACCTGGTACAGATTGCGTGACTTTTTTATTCAACAGCCACCAAAAATGTTTAAAAGTGGGATATGATATACATAAAAGGCAAATAGAATCGAAGAAACGTCCATTACATATATAATATATCACTTCTTAAAATTATTGGTGACAGTTGAATAAAAATATCGCGCAATCTGTACCAGGTGGCGCTATCTACCGCTTGAACTGTTGCCAAATTTCCGAGCCACGCGACAGGCATCTAGTTTAGGAGGCTATGATATTATTCTCATAAACTTCTAGTACATGACGTACTATGTTCATGTTATAAGAAATGAATTTGACCGATTGCTCGACAAGGTGACAAACTGAAATCCCCCCCCCCCCAATAGATTACCCACTATCCTGATCGATATATTTACCTTATCCTAATTTTTTAATTTATTTGAATAAGGTCAGTTTCGTAATTTAGTTTTCATGCAATTCCATACTATTTCCAATGCAACGATACCTTATGATGCAGATTTATAAGAAATATTGCTCAGTTCTACTATGCTGGAAAAATATTAAATTTCGAATAATTTACAAAATTTTCGAATTAGAACACATGTAGTCAACGTTATTCAAGCCAGTATCATAAATGATATTTTAAAAGCGGTCTAACACCATCAACGATAAAAATATCTCTCAAAATGGATGTTTAAGCGAAATTTTGTCCTAACCTACCATCGTAATAAAAAGTGTAAATTTTAAATAACTTACGAAATTTTTTAATTTAAATTTAATGTTGTTTATTTCCATGTCCTAAATGATATTTTAAAAGTGGTCTGACATCTTAGTGATAAAAATATCTCTCAAAATGAACGTTTATGCGAAATTTTCCCCTATTTTGAGCATGTTAAGAAATTCTTAAATTTCAAATAGCTTACAAAGATTTCGAAGTTGAATTTTCATAGGTAATTACGTTTGTGTCAGTATCATAATTTATATTTTAAAGCTGATCTCATATCTTTACAGTTAAATTATTCTTTTTAATGTACCTTTAAACAAAATTTTACCCTATTCTCCCATGTTAAGACTATCGTAAATTTCAAATAACTTATGAAGTTCTTAAATTAGAATATTGCAAATTAATAGGGATCTTACCAGTATCATACGTAGTATTTTAAAATTGGTCCGACCTCTTTGCTATCATTTGTTCTTGAGACATCATATGCACAGACTAACAAAATAACAAATTAACACATTAACAAGCTAATAGACACCCTATAGGTGGACACTATGTCAATTGTGTTATTTGCGGATTCCTCGCGCCTAAAAACGTGTAAAGAACTCAAAATCCGAGGTCAAAAATTTCCATGATTACCTAAACTCCCCATACCTATAGTATGACGGGAAACTAAAAATAGATATTAGACACAATGTATTAAGGAAAAATTAGCTCTTATATTATTTGAAAAATTTTTGTATTTGAACCATCGTTTGTTAAACTTAGAAGTAGTGCTGCCATCTACCGAACAGAGAAGGAATAAAAGTTTAAAAAGTAATTAAAACGAGGAAGAAATATTGAAAAATCGTTACATTAAAAAAAAGGGGGGTTCATTTCAGTTTGAAACCATTAAATGTTAAATAGTTAAAGAATAAAAAATAAATTAAATCATTCAGTAAAATTATTTTTTCCTCAGTTATTCCACGCATTAAAAAATAAATAAAACCGAATCATTAAAAAGTCATTATTATTCTAATAAGAAAAAGCTTTTATTATTTTTTCTAAATTGTCTTAATTCCAAAGGGAAGAAAAAAAAAGCGATACAGAATTTTGTGATTGTAATTGATATAAAAACATTAAATATGCAAAAAAACGCTTTTTAAAAAATACGGCATAATAGAAAATAATGGAAAATATTTGTTTTTGCCAAAAATTGGAATTTTTAATTATATAGTTTTGAATTCTTGTTTTTCAAAATATCTTTCTTAAAATTGTCCAGTAATAAAAATGTTTTTATTATTTGTAACACTACTGTACAAAAAAAAAAAAAAAAAAAAAATCGAGCCCTGATACCATTTCTGCTGATACTTAAGTAAAATGATCTCCTGAATCCGAATATGACCCCCATCCCCCCCCCCACCCCCAGTTTTCTCGGAACGGCGCCTCCTTTCCCAATTTTTATTACTGTTTGGTAATTTTATGGCCATGAATTAGATTTGGAGAAGGGAAAATAATTATTTTAACTCTTAAGAATAAAAAACGCGTAATGTATAATGTATAATAAGTGTTAATAATGATTGGTTAAGGAAATATAATAAATGTAACTTATAATTTCAGTGGCAAATCCCCCCTAAATCTTCCTCTTGCTGCAAATGTTCATGTTATAGAATTTTCACCTCTTTAGGCCCTCAGAAGATATTTAACAGTTAAAATATTTCTTTTCTCCACTATAAATCAAATTGATAGCCGTAAAATCACCGGTGTGGTAAAAATAGGGGGTCGTCCCCAAAAAACGGTGGGTGATAGGACAAAATGACCATCATATTCGGATTCAGGAGGTCATTTTTTACAAAAATTTGCAAATATGGTGTTTGGGTAATTTTTATGCCGAACAAAGTAATTAGCCTAGATCATAAGTTTAGCAAAATTCAACTAAATTTACGAAAAATTTTCCCTTGGGTATTATTTTCTTCTTTTTCTTCTTTCAGGAATACTCCGCCACATACTCCAGATGGACAGAGTCAACCCTTGGAGCCACCAAAATTATATCCAGACATCGGTGAAGACCATCCATGCCCTTTCTTTATTGGACCAGACGTAAATTTTATACAACCTGGGAGGAAAAAGAAGAAACCGGTAATGTTTTTAATTCATTTTAATCAATTTTATTTCCTACATTTCATTAAACAATATCTTCGATATTATTATTTGATATGATTTATATTGATAGCTGGATATTCAGAAACTATGGAATTTTTCTTAAATGGGCTTATAGACTATGTCAATGATCAGCAAACATATTTGGCCAAAAAAAAAAGAAATTAAAACCGACAATAAAACATTTAACATTTCTTTCGATAACCAAGATTTATTTATTTATTTATTTTTACAAGAACCGTGTTTTTAACAAATATAAATTAAAGAACTGATGTACAATAAATATTTAAAATTTCTTCACTTGCCATAAAACAAATACTTGCACTACCGTTCACGAGAAGACGTTGCTTTTCTTCTTCGGGTGCAAAAAACACGCGCTACTACCGTGAAAGTAAGAGCAAGAACGGTAGTGTACCCTAGACAAAGACAGGTAGTGTACCTTAGCCGGTAACGTAGACCTAGCCAAAACAGGTACCCAAAAATTGCCGTCCTGAGATAATTTGGGACAGAAAACTGTTCCCCCCCTCCCCCCATGGGGAAAAGAAGAGAATTTCGCAAAATCCCGTCACAGTTGGTGTTTCATGCAAATAACCAACCTGTACATCAAAATTCGTGAATGTAGGTCACATAGATTCCTCAGGGCAAATTTAATGTAAAAAGTGAGGAATCAGCCCCGTCGTAAATTCCCCCACACACACCAAAAAATAAACAAATAAATAAATAAATAAATAAATAATAAGAGTTCTATGTAAAATCTGAATTTTGAAATACACCTCCCCCCCCCCCCGACAAAAAATTCTCCCTTCCTCCCTTAAAGTAAAAAATTCGGAATTTTTTTATTTTAATTAAGTTTGATCCGTCTCCTATGTACAATTTCTTCACCATAAAGCAGTTTGAAGCCGTGTTATGTTCTCACACGTGTTATTGTCGTCCGACCCCAGGGGGAAAGGGGGGAATTTTTGCAAAACCGTGTCTTATTGTAAAGGCTCTAGATCCAAGCTTCACACTAAAATTCATGACCCTGTCCCACACAGAATCGCGACAGCAATATTGATTCAGTGTTGGATGCACTCTTTTATATCTATAGATGAAAGGTAATGTGAAATTATGTTTTGCCCCCTCCTTCCTTTGGGGCCGAATTTCTAAAATTCCAGAAATTGGTTTTTAGATGTTTGTATTTTCTATTTTTAAAAACAAAAATCATATGAATATATGTTACCTTCTTTGTGATTGGAAGGATTATGTGAAGTCCCTTTTTGGCACCCGTGAAAACGGGCTTTGCCCCCCCCCCCCCCCCCATTCTTTGGGGGAGGGGAACCTAAAATTCCAAAAATTATTTTTTGGTATTTGTATTTCTTATATTTTAAAATAAAAATCGTATAGATATCTGTTTTCTTTTTTTTTTTTTTTTTTCTTTTTTCTTTTTTTTTTTTTTTTTTTTTTTTTTTGCTTGATATAGTATAAACGGTTATGTGAAATCACGTTTTGCCCCCTTTTCCCCCGCTTGGGGACCGAAGTTCTAAAATTCCAGAAATTAGTTTTTAGATATTTGTGTTCTCCATATTTTAAAGCAAAAATCTCACGCATATCTGTTTTTTTTTTCTTTGAGAGATGAAGTTTTTTTGTGAAATCACGATTTATACATGTGAGATCACGTTCTCCCATCCCTCCTGGGTGGAGAATTTTGTAAAATTACTTCTTAGGGGATGCTTACACTATATATTCTATAATCTGACCTAGTTTCGAGCAAGTGGCTCTACTAGATTTTGATGTGATTTGATGAGTCAGTGAGTCAGTGAGTGAGTGGAAGTACTCTTTTACATGTATAGATTTTAAAAAGAAAGTGTAACAGTAAGTGTAACAAAATTTTTAAAAACTAATTTTTACCTATGAATGATTAAGATGTTTCTAAGACAGCTACTTCATTATGCTTAAAAGGTTGTTCCTACTCCTGTTATTCCTCCTCCGGTGATTCCTCCACCACCTCCTCGTGTTCCTACTCCACCAGCACCATCTACTGAGTAAGTAAACTCTTTTACAAATATTTCAATTCAAATTTATATTTAAATATACACAGTTTACTAAAGTTTTTTAGTTTTAAAAATTAAGAACTAAGTTTTATTTATAATTATGTTTCACTTACTTTTTTTTTAAACATAATATGCATACTAAATACCTCATATAACTAACCAATAACACTTACTATTTTGTAAAATAAAACTCCCTGCTCTACTTTTTTTTTCGTGACACGTTAGGGAACATTGCGTACATTTGAAATAGCTAAATGATCAAAAAATAATAATAATAAAACTATACATTTTCTTACCCATAAAAATGGTAGAGAATATGTTACTTTTGGCAAAAATTTACGAAATTTAGTTTTTATTACATTTACACTTTTCGAGGTACCCTAAATCCAAAAATAATATTTTTGGATTCAAATTAATTACGTCTGTGTGTATTTGTGAGTCTGTCTCTGTGTCTGCCTGTTATTAGCATATGCGAAGAACAAATAATAGGCAAAAGTCCAAACTCGGTATTCTAGATCTGTATCATATAGGGATACTTAATACAATATAAGTTTAAACTTTTCGTAGAGATCAAGCAAAGTAGCTTGATACAATATAAGCCTAAACTTTTCGTAGAGATCAAGCAAAGGCTTCGTGAACAAAGTCATCCAACAGAATTCAAATGCATTACGTATATGGGCGAAATTTTTAATAGGTACAATTTAGCATCTGTAGGCTGCAGTAAACAAAATGAAATGAACATATAATTTTTACATGCAAAAAAGCATGTTTAGTGTAGAATGTGGTATGAAAATTATTCATCATTTGTTATTTCTCTTACCCATTTATTATATGGTTGTTTTACCATTAGGGGTACTCTCCATTTATTATGGGTTGGTACACCCATTGTTGGGTTGGTATGGGTTGGTATGGGTTGGTACACCCGTTGGTACACCCATTATATGATTTTGGGGTTAAATTTTCAAAATTGCGTTTTTGTTATATTTTCATATTTTGAGGTTCCTTTATCCAAAAATCCGATTTTTAGCGTTGGTCTGCGTGTACATCTCTGTGTACGCATTATGTGCGTTTTGAAATTCATATGAGGATGTGTGCTACTTGGAAAGTTTGATCAAGACTAATAAGTTTCAAGGTGTGGTGCGGGTGAAATTTGTCTGAGTAGTTTGAGTAAACATTTAAATTTAATAGCAGCCTTGAAGTGTATATAAATGTAGTTACTATGTTCAGACAGGTGGTTGAGGTAGGAGGCAGCCCCGTCATATACAAAAATTTATTCGTTAAATTAAACTTTTCCTAAACCTGGTTTAAATTCTTTTTAACGTATGTTTATACACAGTGCTTCTTATCTCATAAATTAATCTGCAATCTGTTTTTACAGTATTAAGGAGTAGGGTAAAGACCTGTGAGTGCCATACTAGATGTTTTTTTAATATTGACATAGTTTAAAAGGTTTAACAATTCCCTAAAAAAATTCAGGGATTAAGGCCTGATCAATCATCAACAGGTTTCCTCCAAATAATGTTAAACCTATGGACGTAATGGTGCGTTCGTGTTTTAAAAAATATCGAACAGTGAAATCTAAATTTTTATTTTCTATTCTTTTTTTTTCTTTGTGCGTGTGTATATTCTTTCTAAAGCTTGTTTCCACTTACCGTCTTTAAGAATTTTTTTTTCTAAAATATATTTATATATCTTTTTATATTATAAACTTTTATGGAGAAATTTATCATCTAAAAAAGTACAGTGGGTGATCCAATTATCAGATTTTTTTTTTTTTTTTTTTTTTTTTTTTTTCATTTTAAAATTTTTTTCTGTTTTCTAAAAAAATACTAGATAAAATAGCCTTTAACTTCCGACAATCAAAGAACATTTATCAGCTCATATTTTCCACTACCAATTTAGTCATGAGTGCAATTAGGGTTGGATGGTTGGGGTTTACGTCGCACTAGTGTTGCGCAGATGGGCAATTGGCGACGGTCTAGGACACACCCCTAGAGGTGGTCCGGAGACATGCCATTACAATTTTGATCATCCACAGAAGGGATGGCTCTCCCGCTTCGGTGACCCCCAGAGGTATAATTTTTGATGGGAACATGGAGGACATTGCGGCCACGACAGATTTTACGTGCACCAGCCACCATTAGTGTACACGACGGTCTTTGGCCGGAGCTCTACCGACTAGGCTACCGCGGCCCGAGTGCAATTAGGGAAACAATTTCAAATTGAAGAATAGCATAAATACTTTGAATCATCTTGTATCATAAAAAGCTAAAAATGACTTGTAACTTTAACACAATGTTGTACTTACAATGTACAATATTTCTATGTTTATTTGTGGGAACCGTGCAATTATTTAGACATACTAGGGGGCTCTGCCCCCTGCTCGCTCCGCTCACCAACCCCCAAGGAAGGCTTTCCCTCACCCCGTCTTGCTTCTCTCATTAACCCCTGCTGGATTCTACCCGACTATTCTCAACTTTGCCTTTCATTGAATTGGAATATTAATAATACATAATACAAGAGAAAAGTTTAACAATATTATAGAAATCCACCATATTTGGTATCACATTGAAATACGCAATATTTAATATTATATCGTTTCTAGTATGTGAAAAATCTGTCTTAACGTTCGACAGTTAAATAACAATTTACCATTATTTTGAGAGAAAACATATGTTAGACAGCTAGACACACAAAATAAACAACAATAGCACTAACTGTTTAGAACAGAGAGAAATTCTTAACATCTAAATGATTTAGCGTTACAGCTTTAGTATAAGATCCACTTGTTAAATTTTTGTCACTGTTTGACGATGAATTTTTCGGGTATTATTGCTTGATTAAAGAAATTATGAACTTATTTTTTCTAATGCCTATATTTTTTACTATTGAACTTTTTTAGTTAATTTAGGGCAATATGTAACACTCTGCATTTATTTTCAATGTACAGCAAGGTTTAAAATGGTGCTTACAACAGTAAAGATGCAACATTTAAAGTGCATTTTTCCTAGAATATGATTTAGTCGGATCCATTGAAAATAAATATCTTATGTGATTATTGAAATTATTTTAAACATTTCATTAGCAGTAGTACGACAGGACAACTTTTTTCAGATAGCGATTTTGCATTGTCGCCATGAATTTGCCAAGATGCCCGTCAATATCTGATTTTACCATTTCTTAAACTATATTACATACTAAGTTAAATCGGGGGGAAAAAAAAAAAAAAAAAAAAATCACATTTTTCGAAACCTACTGATAAGTGAAAAATTCATTCTTGATTATATTCTAATAACGAATTGCCGGTTTGGAGAATTCGAGATAGACCATCACCATTCATAAATTGGATGGCTTTTGAATATTTGTTGACAATTTGAATGAATAGTCATGATGGCTCCAGAATACTTGTTGGCGACATCTTCTGAATAATTATTATTGTTGGCGATATCTACTGGCATTTATTGATCATAGTTGCTGCCGATATCTCCTGAACTTGTGTTAATGATGGCTTCTGAATATTTGTTGGCTACATCTTCTGGATATATATTGATTACACCTTGTTTTTTTACATATGTATTATGTAATATTGAATTTAGGAAATAAAAAATATGTGTGGAGAATGAAATATAATGATATTGGATAATTTAATTTATAGAGACATCAATGGTACAGGAAAAACTACTTTAGCCATTTTCTTTCTAATAATACGGATAATATTTTACCTGGAGATATTTTGTACAGTTAGACCAAATAAAAAATGTTCTTCTTTTTTTCTCACTTGAATTAAGTTAAAAAAAATATTTAAAATAAAATTGAAAAAAAAAAATTGTGCTAAAGCAATGGTACAGTTTAACCTCTTGGCGAAATTTTAAATTTGGCACCGAAGTAGCTTAGACTTTTCTCGCAAAAATCTTGACATGCATAACTAAGATAGATAATTTAAGTCATCGTCAAAATAAATGAAAAATTTAAAATCTGCCAGTGAGGTCCTGTATTATGTGTAACTAAAATATTTTAGCAATGCAGTTACTTTATTCCATTACATGGAAAAATAGACAAAAAAAAAAAAAAGTCCTGTTGTATTAAATTAAATTCTGTTTTCTGCAAAGTTTTACATCAATGCTTAAAAAACAAAAATAGGTTGCGAATTTTATTATTATTATTATTATTATTATTATTATTATTATTATTATTATTGCTCTATTTTATAATTTTTTTCGGTACTTACGTATTAACCCCACAGCAGCAGAAGTTGCGCTAATGCGCCAATAAAAAGCAATCTTGTTGTTCGCACACAAGAGACATAGGGAGACATCTTTTGGAATCTTATTTATCAGAGTTCGTATGGCGACAGCATCAGGTGAAAGATAATAGAGACAGTTTTGAATCTATGTTAAACTCTATATCGGCCCATTTTCCACCGAATCAGATTGACTACTTTGTTTTAAATAAAGTGCTTTGAATTTTGAAAGTGTTTTGATTTTAAATAAAGTGTTTTATTTTATGATTTGTCACAAAAATTTTAGGTGTAGATTGACGGCACTTAATTTGTAGCCGCTGTGACGTTAATACGTAAGTATCTTTGGAACAACTTCAGTATAACGCCACAACGATATTTGGCGATTTTTTGTTGGCGATTATGGCTAAATCATAAATCTAAAAATCATAAATGATAAAATCATAATCGAAATCATAAATCATAAATCATAAAACATAAAATCATGAAGCCAAAATAAACAACATATAGGCTGCCATATTATATCGCAAACAGGCCAGAACGACATCGTTATCGTTCAAAACGGCGCCAAAGAAAAATCGCCAAATTCAGCTGTAGGGTTATACTGAAGTTATACCAATTTCTGGGCTTAACCTCTAATTCTATACCAATCGTTGTTTAACGTAATAATTATATTCATTACTAAATCTTTTTCGCCTAACGTTAAAATAAAAACTAATAATATAAACTAAACTAATAGTATAAACTTAACTAATAATATAAAATAATAATATAAACTAAATTAAAAATATAAACTAATTTTCATTTCATTTTTATTAAATTTTTACTCAATATTTTTTAAATATCGGTTATTTTCATGTTTTGCTATTCTAAATAATATTTTTCTTCTCTCGAGCATCTCAAAGATGCCAATTTTTCAATTTTTCTTATTTACACCATTGATCTCATTTTAATTTTCCTGAGGAAAGTGACGTCAGAAACACAGAAAAAAACGCCATAAGAGAAACTTTTCACACCGGTGGCAAATGGAGTACCTTTATAAACCCAACGTTTTTAGTTATAACTTCGTTACTTAAAATGATAGAAATTTCTAAGCAGCTGAAATGCCTTCCTTGAAGTAGTCGGAATACACTGATACCTCTCATGATGCAGAGCACTTTGCCCTCCGCGAGAAGATGCTGTCGCAGACAAAAAAAATTGACGCCAGCGATAGTTACTTTTTACTTTCTCTTACCCATAAGGTAGAGAAAGTATTGTTTTAGGCTCAAATTTTCGAACGCGAGATTTTGTTATACTTACATGTTTTGAGGTCCCATGAATACGAAAATCATGTTTTTAGCAAATGGTCTGTGTGTCTGTGTGTCTGTGTGTGTGTCTGTGTGTCTGTGTGTGTGTCTGTGTGTGTGTGTGTCTGTGTGTCTGTCTGTTATCAGCATATATCAAAAACAAATTATGGCAGAAAGTTCAAACTTGGTATTCTAAATGTGTATCATATAGGGATGCTACAGTAAGCTTTTCGTTAAGATCAAGCAAATGGTTCGTGTACAGGGACAATCAAGAGAATTCTAATACATTACGTCTATGGGGGAAATTGCAGGAAAATAGAGTTTAACGTCTATATACTGCACTAAACCAAATGAAACGAATATATATTTTTTGTAATAGAGACAGTTAACTGGGAAAATTTTTTTGTGTATGTAGGAGCCTCGCCTCCCCCCCTGGGGGGGGAAGTCCCCCCTCGAGGGGAGTAAATTTTCATGATGGGTATCTTTCAAAAGAGCTCGAAAATACCTTTAAAACGAATGGTTGAACCATCGATCTGCGATAATTTAAAACAAAGTTATCGATTTTTTTTACTTTTAAAGAAAAAAAAACTTGGAAAAAATATCGTTTTTTTTTTTTTTTTTTTTTTTTTTTTTTATATATATATATATATATATATATATTGAGAATAAAATGGACTTTTTTTGGATCGTCTGCCTTATCATAAAAGATAATTTTTTTAAATAATAATTTTAATAAATTATTTTTTAAAAAGAGAAATATTTTTTAATAACCGAATTAAATTCTATATAAATGTAGGTGCATTAATGAAACGGGGGGTTGAGGGGGGCGGTAGCCCCCCTCACACAGAACTAATTATCATATAAAACTCTTCAGAAGCCCAATATGAATTGTTTAACATAGGTTTACATAACAGTACTCGTTATCTTACCTCTTAATCTCCAACCTGTATTTATAGTATTAAATTTCAGGGTAAGAGAAAGTTGTGTGAGTGACACACCAGATTATTTTTAATATATAGAGATACATATGTACTTCAGAAATTATTACTTCTTTGGCAAGTTTTTTTTATTATAACAAGAATGGATTTCCACAAAATTGTACAAAACTTGCTGAAAAATTGACAAACGTTAGAGAATCGTTAGTCTGGACACATAAAATTCATACGTGTAATTTCCGCTGACAGCATTTACCAGAAATTATTACTTCTTTGGCAAGTTTTTTTTTATTATAACAAGAATGGATTTCCACAAAATTGTACAAAACTTGCTGAAAAATTGACAAACGTTAGAGAATCGTTAGTCTGGACACATAAAATTCATACGTGTAATTTCCGCTGATAGCATTTACCAGAAATTATTACTTCTTTGGCAAGTTTTTTTTTTTATTATAACAAGAATGGATTTCCACAAAATTGTACAAAACTTGCTGAAAAATTGACAAACGTTAGAGAATCGTTAGTCTGGACACATAAAATTCATACGTGTAATTTCCGCTGACAACATTTACCAGAAATTATTACTTCTTTGGCAAGTTTTTTTTTATTATAACAAGAATGGATTTCCACAAAATTGTACAAAACTTGCTGAAAAATTGACAAACGTTAGAGAATCGTTAGTCTGGACACATAAAATTCATACGTGTAATTTCCGCTGACAGCATTTACCAGAAATGATTACTTCTTTAGCAAGTTTTTTTTTTTATTATAACAAGAATGGATTTCCACAAAATTGTACAAAACTTGCTGAAAAATTGACAAACGTTAGAGAATCGTTAGTCTGGACACATAAAATTCATACATGTAATTTCCTCTGACAGCATTTACCAGAAATTATTACTTCTTTGGCAAGTTTTTTTTTTATTATAACAAGAATGGATTTCCACAAAATTGTACAAAACTTGCTGAAAAATTGACAAACGTTAGAGAATCGTTAGTCTGGACACATAAAATTCATAAGTGTAATTTCCGCTGACAGCATTTGTAGTAAATATGTTTTACAGCGCATGCGTGAAAAGTAAAACCTTTTTTAATACATAAGTTAAAAGCTAGATATGTTGGGCAATTTAAGTCAGAAGTTCATTTGAATGCAATAAAAATTAAGCAAATCAATCGGCGAAAAACTGAACTAGATTTTAGATATTTTCCAGAGTTGAAATTTCATAAAGTGTTTTTCACATGTCACGTATTTAATTTTGAGATCCAATTATTTTATGCACGTTGCAAAAATTCTTCAAAAAAAAAAAAAAAAAAAAAAAAAAAAGAAAATCCGTTATAAACACACAAGTCTTAGTAAATAAACAAAAATGTGTTAGAGTCACAAGTCCATAAAGGTAAAATCGTAAAAGGTAAGCTCCTAAAGGTAAGCTCTCTAAAAGGTAAGCTCCTGTCAACAAAAAAGTTAGAGGTGCGTAACTAATTAGACGTCATGACAGTCACGAATATAAATTTGCAACATTCTGCGACTAAATTTGCAATATTCTACGTTTTTGAGCTATACGAGATACAAAATCTAGTGGCGGCCCTACAACTCTCGAGGCCCAAGGCGAAAATTTTACTGGGGGCCCCCTAACTTGAGCCCCTATTATTTAGAGGCCACCCCCCCCCTCGCACTTCTTAACTTAAATTTATTATTATAAAAAGGCACTGAAATTTTTTTTTTAAGATTGATTCAGAAGCCAAATGCGCAATAAGATGGCCAAGGGCATTGGTACCACTTGTGCTGCCTTAATTAGGCTTAACATAAATGAATCTATTTTTTTTTTTTTTTTTTTTTGAGTTGTCGCTCTATGGTCACATTTTGTACATTAAGGATCTTTAGACAGGAACCTACGACTTAAATAACTGCAGGGAATTTTTCAGGTTAAAATAATAGAACAGCAACTTCACTATATATATACTTAAAGATTATATTTTTTCGGAGGCCCTCTCATGACCTGAGGCCCGAGGTGGCCGCCTCCTCCGCCCCGCCCTTGGTACGCCACTGACAAAATCCATTTCGCAAATCATAATTAAAATAATTTCCTTGCTTAGTATATTCGGAAAGTAAAAATAAAAATTATTATTATTATTATTATTTATTTAATGTTCCATGCAATTTATTTTTTAACTTTTCTCCTCGATTTTACATTATTATTATTTATCAAAATACTCTAAACATATTTGCGCATTATTTTGTAGATTGATTGATAAGTTAATTTTTTTTTTTTTTTTTTTAATATTTTTATGTTTCATTGCTGAAATTTTGTACAGACTTTTAGCATTTAAACATAATAAATGTTGTAAAAATTAATTTATCAATCAATCCACAAATTAATGCATTAATTTGTTTTGAATATATTAATAAAGTAGAATAAGGTAAAATCTAGGGGAAAATTTAACAGCTATGTCGCATGGAGCCTTTAAAATATTTTTAAAAAAAATTATTATCATTATTATTTTTTTAATAGTTTTGAAAAAATTTTAATATATTTATTATTAAAACATTTCAATGCATATGTGTGCAAATTTTATAAATCAATACCAATAATTTCAAAAAACAATTTTCAGTATTCACCCTCCCCTTAAATATTTTATATCTTATTAGTTTCTTCTATATTTACTAGAGAAAACTATATTGGTATCATACAAATTTTCTACTTGCGGTTTTCGATGAATTTGCATATTTTGAGAGGTCTATTGAAGACACAATCGAGACCAAGATTTCTTAGAAAATGTGTGTCCGCATGTCTGTCTGTGTGAGACAGGAAATTTTGGTTGTAACTGTATCGCAGGAACTAGTGCAGAAAATTTCATATGCATTTACATGTAGTTGCATTTTAACATAAATTAGTGCCTATCAACTATTAATAAAAATCGCCCAACATCATGTTTTTTCTAAATTTGTAACGTGGCAATATTACATAAAATTTCGTAAAAAACTGCATAACGAGAATTATTTTTAACGAACCAATATGAAATTAAAGGGAATTATTTAAAATAGTGATAGTTGACTGACAAAAAAATTAATATGTGTAGGAGCATTGCTTCCCCACCTCCTTGAGGTGTGGTACAGTCTCCCCGATGGTGTGCATTTTCAATATGAGTATCTTTCAGAAATACTCGTCAATACCTTTAAAACGAATGGTTGAACTATAGATCTGTAGTTATTTAAAACAAAAATATAATATTTTTTTTTCATCTTTAACCCCCCCCCCCCAAAAAAAAAAAAAAAGAAAAAAAAGAAAAAAAAAAAAACATTTCTTAAGACGTCGTCTTAAGAGCATAAAATTGACTTTCTTTGGACATTTAGTGTTATACTTCTTTGATATGAAAATTGCCTGCATTCATTATGGAAAATAATTCTAATAAATATTAGTTTTAATAAATGATTTGTACTGGGTGAACTTGTACAGAAGAAGGTTTTGTGATGACCACAACGTACTAATTTAACTTTTAAAAAATATTTTTTCAAAATATCCTTTTAATTACATACTATTATTACAAAAAATAACTTATTTCTCGAAAATTTTACGTCAGCATAACTCTTCTTAAAAATAGCTGTCGTTGATATTATTTTAAAAACTGCTGAGCTCTTAATATAAAAATTCTCTTTTGTTAATTCAAGTTGTCTGAAGGTTACCATGGAAACGGACTTCTGGTTTTTATATACTTAACTATTTCCGGAACACTTCCTTTCCATTTCTTGAGTAAACAATTTTTATCTCTTAAACTGTACCCGTACCTTTAAGTCTGTCTCAAAATGTCGCTGACAAAAGATAAGAAACATTTATTTTAAATCAAATGAAATATTATTTCATCGAATCTTGTTTCTTTTTTCAAACCGGATCAATTCAAAAACATGTTTTACCACAATTTTGAGTTTTTACTTTCTCTAAAAAAAAGTATTGTTTTTGGGTCAAATTTTCGAACGCGAGATTTTGTTATATTTACACGTTTTGAAGTCCCCTGAATACGAAAATCATGTTTTTAGCAAATGGTCTGTATGTCTGTGTGTCTCTCTGTGTGTGTGTCTGTCTGTTATCAGCATATCTCAAAAACAAATTACGGCAGAAAGTTCAAACTTGGTATTCTAAATGTGTATCATATAGGGATGCTACAGTCAGCTTTTCGTTAAGATCAAGCAAATGGTTCGTGTACAGGGACAATCAAGAGAATTCTAATACATTACGTCTATGGGGGAAATTGCAGGTAAGTAGAGTTTAACGTCAATAGACTGCACTAAACCAAATGAAACGAATATATATTTTTGTATAAGAGATAGTTAACTGGGAAAAAAATTGTGTATCTGGGAACCTCGCCTCCCCCCCCCCCTGGCCTCGAGGGCAGTAAATTTTCATGATGGGTATCTTTCAAAACAGCTCGCCAATATCTTTAAAACGAATGGTTAAACCATCGATCTGCGATAATTTAAAACAAAGTTATCAATCTTTTTTTTTTTTTTTTTTTTTTTTTTTTTTTGAGAATAAAATGGACATTTTTTGGATATTTGGTGTTATACTACTTCTCTAATATGGAAATCGTCTGCATTATCATAAGAGGTAATTTTTTTAAATACTAATTATAATAAATTATTTTTTAAAAACAGAATTATTTTTTTAATAACCGAATTAAATTCTATATAAATGTAAGTGCATTAATGAAACGGGGGGTTGAAGGGGTCGGTAGTCCCCCTCACACAGAACTAATTATTATATAAAACTCTTCAGAAGCCTAATATGAATTGTTTAACACAGGTTTACATAACAGTACTCGTTATCTTACCTTTTAATCTGTAACCTGTATTTATAGTGTTAAATTTCAGGGAAAGAGAAAGTCGTGTGAGTGACACACCAGATTATTTTATTTTCTCTTATCCATGCATTGTAGAGAAAGTATTGTTTATTGGGTTAAATTTTAGAATTTGTAATTTTGCTATTTTTACACGTTTTGAGGTTCCTTGAATTGGAAAATAAGGTTTTTAGCTATTGATTTGCATGTTTATGTAGACGTGAATTTATTACCATAACTGAAAAACGAAAAATTAGCAAGAAGTTTATGCTCTAAATGTAGTATGTCATATGGAGACGCTACCTTTATAAACTTTTTTTATGCTTTTTTTTAATTTTATATATTGTGTATCTGTATTGCCCTAATCTAAAAATTATTGAATTTTTATTCATTTCATATCATATCCGACTGAACCGAAATTTTGTATAAATGTTTAACTCCGATAACAATAAAAGCTCAAACAGTGAGGGTCAGGGTGCCCTACGCTGCCAACTCCACTTCAAAAGTTTTCGAACTTTAACCCTTTTTTAATCGACCAATTGAGTTGAAATTTTGTATACATTTTACTATTTTTAAGTTATTAAGTATTTTATTCAGAAATGAGGTGGCGCTATTTTAATTTACACATCTGTAATTTACGTACACATGACAGGTTACAGTTAATATTTATAAGTTACTTAAACTATTACATATTGAAAACTGATCCTGTTTCAGAGTGAACAAAGTGTATGTTGGATTTTACAGATTGGGCGATATAGATATCTCTTTTGTTACGTCATAAGACTTTTAGCCAATAAGTTACTACGTACAATAAATTAATGTAGAAACACTACATATTCAGGGTGTGCCAAAAAGAGGGTACCAATTTGAAACGTCAATTACAAAAAAAAAAAAAAAAAAAAAAAAAAAGGCAAAACAGAGAAAGAAATTTTTTTATACCTGAGAGAGAAGTACACAGATCCATTAAGTTTTGAAGAATACATCAGTTAAATGGCGACCATCAATGTCGATGCAATTTAGAAGTCTCTTTCGGAAATTTTGCATTGCCCTGCGACCATTGTCCCATAGAATCGCAGTGATTTCTTGCACAATTGCTGCCTTCAGTGCCTGCAAATTTGTTAGCCGCTGCTGGTACACTTTTGATCTGATACAGCCCATGGGGAGAAAATCGCATAGGACCAAAGCAGTAATTACACAATAAAATATGGCGACTTCGCAGGACATGGTTCGTAGAGCAATGCAAAATTTTAGAAAAAGTCTTCAAAATTACATCGACATTGACGGTCGCCATTCAACTGATGTACTCTTCAAAACTTAATGGATGTCAATGGCATACTGTGTACTTCTCAAGTATAAAAGATTTCTTTCTCTATCTTGCTTTATACTCTCTTAAGGGCCCTCTTCATTCACCGCCGCCGCAAGACGAAGCTAATGTTATTCTATGGAAAATTTTTCTTTACAAATAACTTACTAACTAATACATATTTTTAAATTCTGTTTTCACATTCTGAAAATTCCCAGCTGTTAAATTGACGGACCTTTTTTAAAAAATCATTTTTTTATTTTTTTATATTTTATTTGGAAGCTGCAAAATACGAATTTTCAATATGTGAATTTTTTTCATTTTGCAATTTCAAAATAAAATATTAAAAATTAAAAAAATACATTTTTAAAAAAGGTCCGTCAATTTAACAGTTGGGAATTTTCTGAATGTGAAGACAGAATGTAAAAATATGTATTAGTTAATAAGTTATTTGTAAAGAAAATTTCCCCATAGAATAACATTGGCTCGGGCTTCCGATGACGGTAAGTGAAGAGGGCCGTTAACGGCCCTCTTCACTCAATAAATTTAAATAAATAAATAATTTAGTCAATAAATTGACTAAAAAACACAATCATTAAAAATATAATCAAAATAGGAATTATTTTATTTATTTATTTAAATATATATATATACTAGCAGGCTTTGCCCGCTTCGCTGGACATTAAACTTAAATGAGTTGTCAAAATCCCATATCTTTATTAATAACCCAAGTTCTCGCTGTGATTGGTAGAGGTTTTCTCGCTCGCAAAGTGAGGAGTCTAGGTCTCCACTGTCTTCGGCACAACTTGCCCACTTCTTACTTCCCCTTCCTCAGCGGGTGAGTTCGAAGTTTTGCAAAATCACACTAATGTACATAATGCGTACACTTAATCAATATACAGTCTGGGTCCCCACTGACTTAGGCACAACTTACCCACTTGTTACTTCCCCTTCCTCAGTGGATGAGTTCGAAGTTTTGCAAAATCCCACTAACGTACATAATGCGTACACTTAATCAATATCCGCACACCAAAATTCGCCATTCTAAGATAATTCAAAGCGAATTCAAACGGAAAAACATGTTTTTACACATGTTTATTGGGAACGACTTCAGTATAAACCCACAACGATATTTGGCGATTTTGGCTAAATCATAAATCTAAAAATCATATATGATAAATGATAAAATCATAATCTAAATCATAAATCCAAAATAAACAAAATATTAGGCTGCCATATTATATCGCAAACAGTCCAGAACGACATCGTTATCCTTCAAAACAACGCCAAAGAAAAATCGCCAAATTCAGCTGTGGGGTTATACAGAAGTTATACCGTTTATTGCCCTCCGACTCCGAGAAGGGGGGGGGAGATTTCGAATTTCGTGAAATCCAGTTACAATAAGTGCCGGATGCAAACAATTTACGCACCAAATTTCGTGACCACAGAAGTCTTTAATAGAAAATATAAATAAATAAGTACAAAATGCACAGCTTTAGTATGGGAACCCTTTGGTGACTTTAAATATTTTAAGCCATTTTTGCGATGAACTGAATTGGCTATCTCAATTGTGCAATCAAAGATCTTGGCGAGAAACGTCCGAGCTACTTCGGTTCCGAATTTCAAATTTTGCCAAAGGGATCCAATACTAAAGCTGTTCCATATCGAATCTAGGTTGAAAACGGAAAAAGGGGAAAATAAATTAGAAGTATCAGACCTATCGTTACAAATTCAGTACCAAATTAAAGAGATGATTTTTCTGAATCCTGGGGTGTAAACAGTTTTTCGATACGACAATTAGATGTTTTAAAATTAATTAAAGTATGAAACTCAGATTGCAAAACTTCATTTAAATCTTTTCATAATTTGTAGTGCGATTCACGCGAATGAAAAAAGTCTTTATCTTAAAAATTTATTTTTGCATTTTATTTTTCCATTCAAAGCGTTTTAGTGAAAAAATATTTATGGCGCATGCGCAGGCGTTTTTTATCCACAATTTAAACACTAATCAGAATTTTGAAAATTTCTATAGATATAATTTCAAGTTGGGTGAAGACCTAAGTTTCTGCCAAGCGCCGTTAAATTCCGTCCAGCCGTTCTCGAGTGATGCCCGGACAAACGTGTTTTAGTCTTTTACCCCCCAGGGGGGAACGGGGGAGAATTTCCGAAAAGTTGATGGATATAATTTTAAGTTAGGTGAATACCTAAATCCCTGCCAAGCGCCGTTGAATTCCGTTCAGCCGTTCTCGAGTGATGCCCGGACAAACGTGTTTTAGTCTTTTACCCCCTAGGGGGGGAACGGGGGGGAATTTCCGAAAAGTTGATAGATATAATTTTAAGTTGGGTGAAGACCTAAATTCCTGCCAAGCGTCGTTGAATTCCGTCCAGCCGTTCTCGAGTGATGCCCGGACAAAAAAAGCGACATTCGGACACGATGACATACACACAGACACACACACACACACACACACAGGCAAAATTTTCTGAAGTCATTTTCGGCTTTCATGGGGTGTGAAACGTGAAGATATCGCAAAATTTTTCGATTCCGACAAATTTACAGACAAAACTCTGATTTTATTAATATAGATTTGACTTCTGGTAAATTAAAATTTTAATTAAGTGGTGAAATTGGTGTATAACATTTATGAGTTTTAAATTTTAAAGATAAATAAGAAAAAAAATAAAATTCGAATATTTTGCGCGGGTTTGCTAGTAAAAAATAAAATAAAATTTGGATAAAACCTCTTATGATAGCAGGAGACTTGGCGTTGGAATATTAAAACAGGAATAAACTACTACGTCAGAAACGCCAAAGAAAAATTATTGAGGTGCATACAGCTGTTTCGGTAGCCTAAAGCGTACCGTCATCAGTGCAAAAAAATAATTCTGAATCTGGAGAAGTACTCGTATATATAGGAGAGGGACCGGATTTAGTTCAACCAATAGGATTACGGAAGAGGTGGGGAGTGTGGCCAATAGGAATTAAGGAATGTGTAGCTGTGTAAACAGTGGAAAAATTAAGGAAATGTGGACTGAATGTAAAATTTCCAACAATCAGACAAATAGGAAACAGCGAAATCACAATTTACAAGGTTTTTAAAATTTTTATAAATATGAAAAGCTTCAAAGAAATCGAGTTCATGAATGGATTTAGGTCTGCAAATTATTTTAGCTGAATTAAATTTAAAATTATGATTTTCCTCCCAGCAATGTTTAGAAATAGCCGATTTATTGGTTTCTTGTTTGCGGACGTAATTCATATGTTCTTTTAGACGAAATTTAAGACTGCGTTTAGTTTGGCCAATATATGATAAACCACACTGACAGGATATACTATAAATGCCCCAAGAATTATGCATATCAATAGGATCTTTTAACTGAGAAAAGGTGAATTTATTGGAAGGCGAAAATATTATTTTAAAATCATATTGTTTGAGAATTTTAGCTATGGTTTGACTGGTTTTAGAAAAATAGGGTAAAACAATACTGATATTAGAAGTGACTGATTTAGTAGACGAAATACGAGGGAGTTGTAATTTTTGGATAGCTTTGTCTATAATGGAAGGGTCAAAGGAATGGAAGGGTCAATGGAAGGGTCACCCTTCCATTATAGACAAAGCTATCCAAAAATTACAACTCCCTCGTATTTCGTCTACTAAATCAGTCACTTATAATATCAGTATTGTTTTACCCAATTTTTATTAACCGACTTCAAAAAAGAAGGAAGGTTCTCAATTCAAACCGTATGTTTTTTTTATGTTTGTTAGCTCATAACTTCTGAACGGATGCTCCGATTTTGATAATTTTTGTTTTGTTGAAAAACTCTTAGTCTGAAATAGGTCCCATTGTAATATCTTTATGATCTAAAGAAAATACAGGGTGCCCAAAAAAATCAGTCCCAACTGTTTTAACTGCTAAACGGCTGCAGCTATAGTGATAAAAATGGCATGTAAGTATAGCAAAGTGGCAATGCAGTACAAGGTTAAACCGCTTGCAGCGCCACCTGGTGGAAAATAGCGGAGTTAGTGTTCCTATCTCAAAAACGGTACTAGAGAAAAAAGTAAATTATAAAGTTGAAAAGAATCATCGATTTAGTACAAAAAGATAGTTTTGATATTCATGCTAGCGTTCCTATCTCGGAAACAGTTCAAGACAGGGAGGAAAAGTGAATTATAAAATTGCAGAGCATCATGGATTTAGTAAGAAAAGATAGTTCAGACATTGATGCTGAAAATACAGTGCTAAAAACGTGCATTTGTTTGTTCGCAATTTCTTACACTATGCACACTTGAACTACATTGCACACGTTGTAGCGTAGCTGGTGAGACGTACGCTATATAGTTAAAAATACGGTTACTTGATACTTTTTGTTTTGTTGTAAAGATCTTGGTCTGATGTAGGTCCCATTGTAACATCTTTACAATCTAAAGAAAATAAAGCGCCATCTGGTGAAAAACAGCGGAATTAGCGCTCATATCTCAAAAACGATTCAAGATGGGAGAAAAGTTAATTACGAAGTTGTAAAGCATCATCGGTTTATTAAGAAAAGACAGTTTTTAGGCATTATTGCTAAAAATAGAACGCTTAAAACGTGCAGTTGTTTGTTCGAAATTTCCTACACCGTGCACACTTGAACTACGTTGCACACTTTGCAGCGTAGTGGATGACACTTATACTCTGTTGTTCAAAGTACTGTTGCTGTAAGCGGTCGCATCGATTAGCGCAAAGTCGTTTACAACCAACTTTAGAAAGAAGGGTGTTCTTAATTCGAGCTATGTGTGGGTGTTGGTGTTTGTAAGCTTATGACTTCGTAAGAGATGCTGTAATTAACCAACTTCAAAAAGGGGGAGGTTCTCAATTCAAAGGTATGTTTTTTTGTTTTTGTTTTTGTTTGTTAGCTCATAACTTCTGAACGGATGATCCGATTTTGATACTTTTTGTCTTATTGTAAAGGTCTTGGTTTGAAATAGCTCCCATTGTAATATTTTTACGACCAAAAGAAAATACAGGGTGCCCAAAAAAGTCTGTCCCGACACTTTTAACTGTTGAACAGCTGCAGCTATAGTCATAAAAGTGGTATGTAGGTAAAGTAAAGTGGACATGTGCTACGCGATTCAACCGCCTACAGTGCCACCTGGTGGAAAACAGTAGATTTAGCATTATTCCTATCTCGGAAACGGTTCAAGACAGGGGGAAAAAAGTGAATTATAAAATTGCAGAGCATCATCAATTTAGTACGAAAAGATAAGTTAGACATAAATGCTAAAAAAAGACCGTTTAAAACGTGCATTTGTTTGTTCACAATTTTCTATTTTGTGCGCACTTGAACGACATTGCATATGTTGTAGCGTAGCCGGTGACATTTATGCTATGTAAAATTCAAAGTATAGTTATTCTAAGCGGTCTCATCGATTAACGTATAGACGTTTTAAACCGACTTTATAAAGGAAGAGGTTCTCAATATAAACCATGATTCTCATTGTTGTTGTTGTTGAAATTTGTTAGCTTATAACTTCGTAAGAGATGATTTAATTTTAATACATTTTTTGTTGTCGTAATGATCTTGGCCTGAAATAGGTTTCATTATGATTTCAGTAAGATATAAACAAATTACAGGACACTCACAAAATTCTGTTCTCACTCTAACTGCAGAACGCATGCAGCTACACTGATAAAAGCAGAATGTAAGTGTCGATGTTGAAACTTCTGTCTGTCAGCTGCAATGCATAATTTGCTCTTTGTTTGAACTTTACGCTGCGCAATTTCCAGCGCAGCGGGTAACACGTATTCACTGTAAAGTTCAATATATATGCCTAACAGAATTTTTGGTTACGAATACATCGTACTCGTTCTTTACATTTCTAAAGTCTTTTTAATTTAACTTATGTTCATTCAATAGATAGCTTTTTGCTCATATCCGATAAACGCAAGAAAAGTGACACAACTTAAAAAGCAGCATTTGAGAAAAATCAACTTAAAAATAACTTGACTAGAATAAAACTGGCACAACTGTCTCTCGAGTGGATAACTTTCTAGATGGAGATGTAACTCTTTTGTTCACATTGGGTGCATTTCATGTATTTTTCAGTGACATAAACCATTTTCTGAGTTATGTCGCTTTTCTTGGAAGTTGTGATTTGTGAAACTGCCATCGAACGTCTTCTGATGTTCTGCTATATGAACAAGTTTTCACTGAAAAAATAAAAATAAAATCTTTTTGTAAAAAAATAGAACCGACTCCAAAAAGCAACTACTATTCAAACAACTAAAAATAATAATAATAATAATAATTGGTATGAAATGAAACTGTAAATTGCGCCTAAAAGTATAAATAATTTCCTCCAAGAAACAACCTATAACACTACAATTAATCATGACTTTTGAAGTCGGCGCAAAATTAAATAAAAAATTATACCTTTATTCAATACAAAAATCAAATCCTATTCAGAATACACATCTCACATTGTCACCTGCAAAACGCAGTCGAAAATTACTTTGATTCAAGAAAACAAATACGATTTCGTAAGCAACAAAAGTTGGCGAAGATGCTGGTATCTGACGTCCTTGGTGAAAAAAAAAATCGCAAAATTATCTGGAAAACCTATTTAATTTCTTTGGGATATCATGATCATTTTGATAAGGTATATTAAGAGAGTAATCAAGAATATGAAACAATACTTCATACAACATATATTAAGAAAATACACATCTTTTGTGTATATTTTTGCATTACGCTTTGATCGCCAAATCCAAAAACCACCAAGGATGGAGTTATCAAAGTTATACCAAATTTGCAATTAAACTCTAACTTCGTAGAAACATAAATAACGCCTTTTGAAGAATGTTCACTGTTCTATCTAGATGGACCAATTGTATACAGTGATAAAATAATAAAGGAAACATGAAAATGGATCATTCGAGATAACAGCATTTGTTGCTACCGATCTAAAAACAAATCTTTAAAAACTAATTAAATTTTATTTAATTTTGCGCCGACTTCAAAAGTCATGATTAATTGTAGTGTTATAGGTTGTTTCTTGAAGGAAATTATTTATACTTTTAGGCGCAATTTACAGTTTCATTTCATACCAATTATTATTATTATTATTATTATTAGTTGTTTGAATAGTAGTTGCTTTTTGGAGTCGGTTCTATTTTTTTACAAAAAGATTTTATTCTAAAACCAGTCAAACCATAGCTAAAATTCTCAAACAATATGATTTTAAAATAATATTTTCGCCTTCCAATAAACTCACCTTTTCTCAGTTAAAAGATCCTATTGATATGCATAATTCTTGGGGCATTTATAGTATATCCTGTCAGTGTGGTTTATCATATATTGGCCAAACTAAACGCAGTCTTAAATTTCGTCTAAAAGAACATATGAATTACGTCCGCAAACAAGAAACCAATAAATCGGCTATTTCTAAACATTGCCGGGAGGAAAATCATAATTTTAAATTTAATTCAGCTAAAATAATTTGCAGACCTAAATCCATTCATGAACTCGATTTCTTTGAAGCTTTTCATATTTATAAAAATTTTAAAAACCTTGTAAATTGTGATTTCGCTGTTCCCTATTTGTCTGATTGTTGGAAATTTTACATTCAGTCCACATTTCCTTAATTTTTCTACTGTTTACACAGCTACACATTCCTTAATTCTATTGGCCATACTCCCCACCTCTTCCGTAATCCTATTGGTTGAACTAAATCCGGTCCCTCTCCTATATATACGGGTACTTCTCCAGATTCAGAATTATTTTTTTGCACTGATGACGGTACGCTTTAGGCTACCGAAACAGCTGTATGCACCTCAATAATTTTTCTTTGGCGTTTCTGACGTAGTAGTTTATTCCTGTTTTAAAACCTCTTATGGTTTTTCTTTTTTTATTTATTTATTTTAATTTTCATTCAGTGACTCAAATTTCTTTTAACTCCTTAAACTTAACAAATTTTCGTAATGTCAAGTGTAGACATGTCAGTTATTTTTGTTTATTTTCGATAAAACTGTTTCTATTATGGTTATTCAATAATTCATCATAAAATTACAAAGAAGCTTTAAATATTTTGGTACACAATTTCATTTTTAGTTTAAATTTTAGAAAATATTTGAAATTGCCTCCGTTTTACAACAATGTTTCTGCAGCAATTAGGAAAACACACACAACAGCAATATAAATAACATTATAACCATTGTTACTAATTAATGAAACATTTATAACAATATTATGATAAATGTTAACAAAGAATCAAACGAAAAATTACACATTGGTTTTCTCAACAATAAATTCTTTGCAGTCATTGAGCAAATTACGAGTAGTGTGTAATTTGAGACTGTCGCTTATTAAAAAGCAAATTTTGAGATATTTTGTGATTTAAGTGAGTTTATTTTGTTTTGAAAATGGAAGAATTCCGTAAAAAGTATCGTCGAGGTGAAATAAGTAAAGGAGTATACAAATTTAAACTCTCAGAACTGACTCTTATGAATCTGGAAAGAATCAATTATATCTATACGGGAAAAACAGAGGAGGGATTTCATAGCTTCACCGTCGAACTCAAAAGTAGCAAAACACAGTTGAATGTGACCGTGAAAGTTTTATTGGACAACCAAACAATAAAGTCAACTGGGCTAAAATCATCTCAGAAAAGGTTAATCCACTCCTCACATGGGAAAATATACTTGGCCCTAAAATAAGAACTTATTGTACAGATAAAAATGTCTTTGGAATGAAAAAATGGGTAAAAGGTAAAGCACGCCATACTTTTGCAAAAGAAAATCATCCAGTTAGTAAATACGCATTTGAAGAAAATCGACTTAACAAAAAACGTCAAGGTTATGTCACTGAAGGAAGTAATCTTATTGTGAAACCACGTGACATCGCCAAAGCAACACATGCAAATGTTAAGGACCATCCTCCTAAGTTTGAAAATCCCGCTGAATATAAAAATATTCACAGCTTGATTGACAACATCATGCTTAAAAGACACGAACTTATAAAAGCATAAAATGCATGTGATTGTGACACGTCTGTAATAAAAATGAGCAGAAATGAAACAGAACAAGTTTGTGATGAAAATTACTTTGAAAAAAAGACTTACAAAGAAAACATCATACAAAAAAAACCAAAGCTTAAAATTTTTGCCAAGAGTAATTCTGTTAATGAAAACAACATCAAAACGAATAAACATGAAAATAAACCAGTTCGAGAAATAGTCCTCCATGAGAAAAAATTTCCTTATAAGCAAAAGATGGCATCAACTAAAAATAATGTTCACAATAATGTCAGAACTATCAATTTAGATTCGAATATTATGGAAAAATACGAAGTTAATCTTATATCTTATTTCAACGAAAGAAATTATCACGAAAACTGTAAAACAGAAAATAAAACTGAAAAAAAATCACCTCAATGTGTTGTTCCAGAGAAAAAATCAAAACTATTTCTTACTTGCTTTCCATTCTGCAAGAAAAGGACTCGAAAACGGCAGTCGCCATAAATTACTGCCTCTACTTTTTCTGATTTATTTAAAGCATAATAAACAATATAAATGACATCAGGATTGTTCTTCAAAAATCTTCAATTCATAGCCTTTTTTTGCAATATCCTAAAAACTGGACCCTCCAAAACTCAACCCGCCCGAAGCAGTTCTGTCTGCATGTCATCGGCAGGAAATGTTATCAAAATGGATTTTGTACTGTATGTTTTTAAATTAAAATAAACACTGCTTCGGGTAAATTGCCTTGTGTGTTATTGTTTTTAATTTCATTTCTGAACAGTGATTCCAGATGGTCGAAAATTATTTCCCCAAACAGGTCTTCAAATTTCCCCAAATCAGGGTTTTTTTTTTTTTTTTTTCGGAAAAATCCCCAACTTGATTTCTACTAAAAAGGGAAAAAAAAAATTTCAGAAAAAAAAAAAAAAAAAGAATATCGAGCAAATTTAAGCTCAGATTTTTCCCCAAATGAAGGCAATTTTTGAAAAAAATCCCCAAATAACAGTAAAGCTATTGAAAGTCCCTAGTCGTAGGAATAAATCATTACGTCGCCAACATTGACAGAAAGTTGAAGCACTGCCCAGATTTGTCCTGAAAATTTTTAGAATTCCCCCAAAAAGTCCCCAAAATTGTCCCCAGAAGCCTCAAAATCCCCAATCTGGCATCACTGTTTCTGAACATATACTACAGTATGGTCGGTTTCTATGGCATGCTGCACTATTTTAGAACAAATATCGCGGTTTTTGAAATTTCTTTTATGTTCGAGAATTCGAGTATGAAGAGAACAGCCAGTTTCACCAATATAAACAGAACTGCAAGATTTACAAGGAATATTATAAGTAACTCCTGGACGCGAAAAGGGAGGGAGGGAGGATATTGATGAGGAGCCCAAAATAAGGCTTGAAATGTTTAAATTTATGTTATGTGCATTTTAATATTTTAAATTGAATATTTTAATGTATTCTGTCTCGATTTTTAATGTAATTAAAATATAATATTTTATGATGAAATTACAAAGTATGTCAAACTTGTCAATTTTAAATTTTGTCAAACCTCGGTCGCCACCCTTAAAATTTGTTTTAAAATTTTGAAATTTTAGTGGAAGTCATTATTTTATACATAGAACAAAATAAGTGGGTCCTCCATAAAAAAAATTAAAGGTTAATTTTTAAGGACCACCCTGATATATATCTATTTTGAATCTTATGGATAAATTTGGCATTTGATTATATGTTTCTCTTGCATTCTACAGTTACGTTGCATAAGATTAAACAAGACGGGAAACTAAGAATTCTGAAAATAATAACAATAATAATTTTTTAAGTTTTAAAATGTATCGCTATAAGGAAATATGTGGCACTGTTTTTCTAAACAAAGCTTTTGTCACAATTTTTAATTTAAAATTGATGAGTGCACACTTTTTTTTTTATTTTGTATTTCATTTTGCAACTACGCTTTTTATTTCAAATTAAAAAGTATTTCAAAAAATCTTTTTTGATACTGTCCGTTTCGAAACTTATTATTATTAATTTTCTTTTCTTTTTCTTTAAAAACGAAAAAAAAAGATTTTGATGAAATTCTAGCAAAAGCAGAATTTAGTTTAGTACGGAGACTATTAGTTTTTTTTTTTTTTTTTTTTTTTCAAATTATAAGATAACATCGTTTTCAAATTATTCAATTATATTTTCGATAAATTTTCGATTACGATAACTGCCCAACTATCGTAAAACTGGTATCGTAAAAATCCGTAGATTGAGACTAATAGTCCTCAGTCCTAATAAAAAAACTAACAGTCCTCCGTACTAAATGCTGCTTTTGCCAGAATTTCATCAAAATCATTTTTTCTTTTTCTTTCTTTTCTTAGAAGGGAAAAGAAAATTAATAATAATCACTTTAGAAATGGACAGTATCGATAATTGTTTTTTTTTTTTTTTTTTTTTTTTTTTTTCCAAAAAAACTTTTTATTTTAGTATTTTTTTTTCTTATAAATATCTTGGATGAGTTCGTTAACCAAGTTTTTCCAAGTGGCGGCCACTTGAAATTTTCAGATCCACATTGAAAAAAGCATATTTAAGGCTGGATTTGCTTAAATTTTTATGTAAATATAAATCACATAAATGTCTCAACAAAGTTTATTAATGAACTTTATCGGCCATTTTTAACCGAGGGGCGGATATGTTAAATTCAGCGGGACCACTTGAAATCAGGCTACCACTTGAAAGTTTAAAATCACGATAACTTCTGAAATGGAGACCACTTGAAAATTTCAAATTCACATTGTAAAAAGCGTGTTCCGAATTTGTTTGAATTTTTATGTACACATCGACCATATATAAGGGTTTCAACCAAGTTTATTAAAGAACTTTATCTGACATTTTTAAAAAATTGGTGGATATCTTAAACTAAGCGGGCCATTTGAAAATTTAAAATTACGATAATTTCCGAAATAATACTCCAAATCGAACCAAATTTGGACAGTGAACTTATCTTATAAATATCCTGAATGAGTTTGTTGACCAAGTTGCTTCACCATTTTGTTTTCTAGTGGCGGCCACTTGAAAATTTCAAATTCACATTGTAAAAAGCGTATTTGGGACCGGATTTTTTTGAATTCAGATGTATACAGTAAAGTCTCGTATAACGCGGTGGCAGAGATGTTAAATAAATAAATCTGTTTTATTTTCTAACACCACTAATTTTTTAGAGTACTAACCTATTGGTTCATACACTCGATTTAGTTTTTATATAAAGCAGTTGCTGTGATATAAAATTAGTGGTGTTAAAAAAATAAAACTGTAATATTCATGAGGCAAATTTGCACCCGCGTTGTACGAGACTTTACTGTATATTAGGGTGACCAGATTTTTTTAAATGCAAAATGAGGACTAATTAGACGATGTTTTCATTTCCATGAGAAAAATAAGGACAGCTTTCTTCTAAAATGAAAACATTTCTGAGGACACAAAATTTCGTAAAATATAGTACAAAATTAGCTTATATTAACCCCACTTGCAGCCATTGATCGTCACTGTGATAAATTTATACTGCTTATGAACTTATATGATAAACATTATTTATATAAGCATTATTTAAACTTACAATAAACATTATCATAAACTTGTACACATTATACTTCTCTTCGTATAATATAATAGCCATGCTGTTAATACTAAAGTATTAATTTCTGATATGCGGTTGAAACGAAAATATGATACAAGAGTACTTCTATTAATACTTTCATATAAACTGTTTTAATACAATTGTTACTGTTGTACAGACCAAGTTTTTAGTGTAAACGGAATCATAACTACTTTATATGGAAATGATCCAATAAATAACTTTTTAAAAGGAAAAGGCAATCTGAACAATGTCAAAAACTGGCTAGGCTAGGAACAGGAATTGACCTCTAGTCGACGGCATAAAGCATTAATATTCTATAAACTGAGCTATTATGTTGACCTTCGAGTAGCACTATTTACTCACTAGACAGCAAAAAATAGTGAGATATCAACAAGGTAATCTGCGTTCAATTGACTTAGTCAGTTTTCAATCTTGCTAAAAAATATTTTTTCATTGTAAAGACTAAAATCTACCAATAGAGAAGTATATTCTGTGTATTGCCTAGTATTGGAGATGATTTAAAATTGAATGGAATGAATCAAGGAATCGCGATTTTTTTAATACTGTGTTGAGTTGTAGAATCAGTATTAAAAACTAATAAGGTCAGCAGCATCTCTAATGTTGAAATTTTAAGTAAAGAAAGAAATTACTTAAAAATGAGGACAAATGAGAACAAACGTCCAAAAATGAGAACAAATGAGGATATGAGGACTTTTGAAAGCAACTGAGGACTACACTTGAAAAATGGGGACTGTCCTCAGAAAATGAGGACTCTGGTCACCCTACTGTATATAGACCATATAAGGGTCTCAACCAAGTTTATTAATTTAATGAACGTTATCCACCACTTTTAACAAAGTGCGGATGTTATAAACTAAGCGGGACAACTTCAAATCAGGCTACCACTTGAAAATTTATAATCATAGTAACTTTTTAAATTCTGATTCAATTCGAACTAAAGTTGGGCAGTGAATTTATCACATAAATATCTTTGAAGAGTTCACGGGGCAACTTGTTCCGGCATTTTGTTTTCAAATTGCAGCCACTTTAAAATGTGCCTTCACAATAACTTTTAAAATACTAATTTGATTCAAACCAAAATTGGATAGTGAACTTACAGTTCAAATATCTTGGACAAGTTCCGATGTTAACTTGCTCCGCCATTTTATTTTCAAGTGGCGGCCACTTGAAAATTTGTCATTATGTTACCTTTTGTAATACCGAATCAATTCGTATCAAATTTGGGTAGGGAATTTATCATTCAAATATCTCAGATAAGTTCGCTGGGCATCTCACTTAGCTTTTTTGTTTGCAAGTGGTAGCCACTTGAAACCATTGTGCCACTTGAAAATTTCTTATCACGATCATTTTTATAATACTGAATTAGTTTAAACCAAAGTTGAACAGTGAACTTATACAAATATCTTGGATTATTTCACTGGGCAAGTTGCTCCGGTTCCCAAGTTGCAGCCACATAGACTGCTACTTGAAAATTTGTCATAACAATAACTTTTGAAATACTGCACTAAGTCGAACCAAAGTTGGACAGTGAACTTATGCTTCAAATATCTTGGATGAGTTTGCTGGGCAACTTGCTCCGTCATATTGTTTTCAAGTGGTGGCCACTTGAAAATTTGCTATCACGATAACTTTTGAAATATTTAATTAATTCGAACCAAAGTTGAAAAATGGATTTATCATTCAAATATCTATTATTTCGGTGGGCAAGTTTATTCGCAATTTTGTTTCCAAGTTGCGGCCTTTCGAACGTTTTTGATCCAAATGGCGGCCACTTATTTTGTCAACATGATAACATTTTAAATTCTGAATTAATTCGAACTAAATTTGCATATTAGACCAATCTCACAAATGCATTTTATATATTTGTTTGTCAATTTGGTCCGCCATCGTGTTTCCAAGTGCCGACCACTTGAAAATTTCAAATTCACATAAAAAGTATTTATGAACCGGTTTTCTTAAAACCCTCTATGTACATAGCCCAAATCAATATTTCTACCAAGTCCATTAATAATTTGCAGCCGCTATTGTAATACAAAATGGCGGCTGCAAATTATTAATGGACTTGGTAGAAATATTGAATACTTCATAAGAAATAAGAAATCAACCTACCCTTCCGAATGAGCCTAAAGGACTTTTTTTTTTCCTTATATCCTTTAGTACATAAAATATAATTTTACTGTTTGTATTATATTCAGGGTTCTCACAAAGGAAAATTTGGTTACCACTGTTTTATATAGTAATTTTAGACGTAACTAATTGCGGGTATCCGCTCATATCTATTTTTGAAAATTACTATATTAAAATTCTCATATCCAAATTACCTTTTATGAGAACCATTAATATTTCATATACAAATCTTAGTTTTAAAAATTTTATATCGTTTACCCTCCGTTTTCTGCCTTTCTGTGGTTTATCCGCGGAAACCGTGCCACTCAATTTTGCAGATAATACGAAGTTTATTCATAACATTCTTTAAACGCATAAAAACATTTCACTTATAAAATGGTATAAAAAATATTTATTCTTCGTTTACAGGACTACACAAAAGAATACCCATATATTAGTGCTATGTTTAGATGTGCCACGAAATGCCCTCAGGTTATCCCATGCATTTTTTCCTATGTTAAATTTAAGTACATTACTTGCTGCCTAGAATATTTATAGATAATATACAGGGACTCTCAGAATTAGTCGAATTAGATTCTGATAACTGTTTGAGAGGCAGTTCTCTGAATAATGTGAAATAAATTTTAAAATTGAAAAGCAACCTTAAATATTTTTTGAATATAAGTACAATATTAGAACGGTAGATGAGAGGGCGATAGCCCCCTATCTCCTTTCATACAGAAATTTATGTCAAGTAAAAACGTTTTTAAAACTATTTTCAACTGTTGTTTAAATTGTACTACAAATGTTAAAAAGAAGTATTACACCTTATACTGTAATAATATTTCTACAGTATTAAAATAATGTAGGTTCAGAGAAAGAAATATGAGTGTCACACCAAGTTTTATTATATTTTTTATTATTATTATTAAGGAAAATATTGGATTATTTTTAATATATATATATATATATATATATATCGATCGCAGGAGAGAGAAAAATTAAGTTAGTTTTTACAGATTTTTTTTTTTTTTCCTAAGTTTATTATGATTTTTTACTTTCGAAAATTGGAAGGTGATATGCAAATTGGTAAGGCTACAACGGTGGTCAATTATACAATGTGTCCAAAATGTATGTACCTTTACAGATTTAAACAATAATTAAAAATAAACAAACAAGATTGGATGTGTCTTTACATCTTTCGAAAATATTTAAAAATAAACAAACAAAAATATGCACATGCGCTGTTGTATGTTCCACGTTCCACAAAGAATGTGTTAATGAATGATTTTAGTACGTTACGTCATTATTCGCACTCCATACATAGAGTTTATATACATAATTTTTAATCACGGTTTTTAAGTATTGCAAGATGAATACCAGAGGAATTAATTCCCCTCTTTCGCTTTATAGTTAGGTTTTTCCTAATTCTAATCTTATGTCTTTTTTTTTTTTTTTCCTTTCTTCAATAAAATTTATTTTAAAGGTAAAACGCCACATTTTCTGCGCCAGGCACTCAGCTATGTTCGTTGTTCACTGCAGAATGCACAGTCTGATTGACCATTCGAATTTGATTTTTCAATTAATCGGTTTAACAAAAGATTGGTGTAGCAACTTCTAGTTACACTTTTTTAAAATAAATTTAATTTTTTACATTTTTTCGCGGAACATAAAAAAATTATTGATATGTATCATTGTTTGTTTTTTTATTAATAAGTTTCGCAAATTCAAAGATAACTTGTAAAAATACAATTCGGACACCCTGTATATTTGCCAAAAGCTCAGTGCAAGTTGAAACTCAAAGTATTTGTGTATGTCTGTATGTATTTTTCTCTGTCTGTATCGTGAAATTAGTCAGAAAAAAATATACGATTAACTTGAAATGTGGTACAAATATTTATGAGCCAAATAGAGTTAACTGTATCTTTTTCAGTGTGTAGAGGGCTTGAGACGCGTGTACAGGAACACACAAAAATATTCCATATCGTTACAGTATACGAAGGATATTACTGCTACGATATTTTTATAGAAAAAACGGTATACTCTACTAAGTAATATTTATTTTAGCAAGCGTATTTGGTACCATTTTACTAAATAATAAAGTTAAAATAACAAATATTATTTTTATTCTTTCAGTAATTATTTTTAACTATTTTGTGACAATGAATAACCAGTTATATTTTCTTCATTTTGCATGCTTTCTTAAGGACAACAGTAAGTAATTAATACCATTTCACCCTTTTCATGTTTACAGACTTATTAAATAGTTAAACAAAATATTTGAATAAGATTTTTTATTTAACATATATATTTTTCAATTTTTTACACATTTACTTTTACTTAATAATAATAGTAATAATAATGTATATTGGGGTAAATTTTATTTTCTTAAATATCCTTAAGCATGTCCAAATAATTATATTTTCAATTTTTACTTTCCGAAAGCTATAGTGAGGAAAGTATTGTAATCATGTCAAAAATCCGAGTTTCAGATTTTGGTGTTTCTACACGTTTTGAGGTCCCTTGAATTCATATTTACTACTTTTATGATGCTATATGTGTGTGTGCGTGTGTGTATGTATGTATGCGTGTATGTATGTGTGTATGTATGTATGCGTGTATGTATGTATGTATGTATGTGAATAAGATAGCGTCTAAACGCTTTGTACGAATGAACTGAAAGTTGGTACGTATGTTATAGGTTACAATAGCGCGAACCCTATGTAGCACTTATAGTTTTTTTTTTTTTTTTTTTACAGGGACACAAAGAAAAATTCTTTATCATTATGGTCTATGGGCCCAAATATTTTAAAGTGCGATAGCGTCTAAATGCCTCATTCAATTGAGCTGAAAATGTATACACATGCTATAGGACACCGTTTCAGGAAGTGAATAAATTTTGGTGAATCTAGCACGAATTGTTCTTTTACAGGGACACAACAAAAATACCTTTATCATTATGGCCTGTGGGCTGAAATTTTTCGAAGTGCGATAGCATCTAAATGCCTTATCAAATTGAGCTGAAAGTTTATATATGTGTTAAAGGTCACCGTTGCTTGTACTGTATAGCTTTTGGTAAATCTAGTATACATAGTTTTTTTTTACAGGACACAACAAAGAATTCTTTTTCATTATAGCCTATGGGCTGAAATTATCCGAATTGCTATAGCGATTAAATGCTTCTTCTGATTGAGCTAAAAATTGATATATTTACAATAAGTCCCCGTCGCATGAACTGTAAAGATTCTGGTGTATCTAGCACTTATAGTTTTTTACAAGGGCACAAAGAAAATTCTTTATCTTTATGCCCTATAGGCTCAAATTATTTAAAGTGCGATTATGTCTAAACTCCTTATTTGAAAGAACTGAAAATTCATACACATGTTACAGGTCACAGTCGTACAAACTATATAGATTTTGGTAAATCTAACACGTATAGTTTTTTTTTTTTTTTTTTTTTTCAGGGACACAAAGAAAAATACTTTATCATTGTGGTTTACAGGTTTAAATTATTTAAAATGCAATGGCGTCTAAATGCCTCATCCGATTGATCTGAAAACGTGTATGCATGTTATAGGTAACCACCGCACGAACTTTATAGATTTTGGTGAGTCTAGTACTTATAGATTTTTGTAGAGAAACAACAAAAATTTATCATTATGATCTATGGGCTCAAATAATTTGAAGGGCAAAAACGTTAAATTAAACAACGTACTATATGAAGAAAATTACTCATGCACCCTATTAAAATTTTCTCTTTCGCTTATTTAACGACTTCTCTTTCTGTAATTTATTTATACAATCGTTATTTACTTAATGTTCGGAAAGTCGAGTGGAGTCACTCCAGATTTTTATCTTAAATGAAACGCTTTAATATTGTGCACAACAAATATCTTTTATTAGTATTTTTTCCTCATCATACTACAATTATTGGGAACTTGGTAACCCTGAAATTTTTCGACTTCGGTTTTTTAATTTTTACATGCTTTTAAGTGTAAGGAATCCGAAAATATCAAAATTGATATGGTTTCCGTCTGTAGGGTGTCTGTTAGTCTGCTAGTTCGTTAGCTTGTTAGTCTGTGTACGTGATATCTCTCAAGAACAAATGGTTGTAAAGAAGACGAACTATTGGGTTGTTCGGAAAATAATTTCGTTTTTTCCTTTGAAAATGAAAGACGATTTTCTTATATTGTATAAATATTTTATTGAATTATATATTCTCCACTTTGATCGGTTTCTTAGCGATCTCACGAGTTGTTATTTGGCAGTTTACATAAATCAGTACTTTATTTTGTCTTCATTAGCATAAATTGGTTTTCCAGAACTTAATGCATCTTCAACGTCAAAATTGCCAGAACAAAATTTAGTAAACCAGTTTTGACACTGGCGTTCTTTAAATAAATTGTCTGTATACGTATACTTTTTCCTTGTTTGAACAGTATTTTCGTCCTTTTGATAGCAAAAACAAAATATGCCGAAAATATCGCTAAAGATTTTCTTTATTTGACAGGGCACCAATCAAAACCTATTGAGCAGAATAAAACGAACTTTTTCACAAGCAAGCCTTGCTATAACAGCTGTCACAATATATAATGGTAATGCAGTTTATTTGTGTGAAAAAAATGCAATTAAGTCCTCTGCTGAGAAAAACGAAATTACTTTCCGAACAACCCAATAATTTTTAAATATCCCATATGACACTGCCAAGAACCCTATTAATTTGCAACATTCTAATTCAAAACCTTCGTAAGTTATACAAATTTACGATATTCTTAATATGAGAGTAGAAGGCAAATTTTCACTTAAACATGCATTAAAAGGAACATTTTTATTGTAAATATGTCAGACCAGCTTTTAAATATGAGTTTTGACTTTGGAATGAATATCATTAACTATGAAAATTCAACTTTGGAATATTTCGTAAGTTATTCGAAATTCTTAACATGACACCAATAGGGCGAAATTTCATATGATTGTCCATGTTGTCGGAGATTTTCATCGTAAAAATGTCAAATCAATTTTAAAATATCTGTTATAATACTAGTTTGAGCATAATTGACTTCGAATATTCTAATTTGAAATGTTCGTAAATTATTCGAAATTTAAGATTTCCTTAACATAGCAGAATAGAGCAATAATTCATATTTAATTCATTATAGAGATGAGCAATGGAAACGGTAAGGAATTGTATGAAAACTAACCCCAATAAAATTATCAAATTAGGATAAGGTAAATGTATTATTGCTGCTATTGTATTGTATATATTGGGATGAAAGGATTCTCGTATTGATTATTGCTGGATAAAATTTACTTGTAGAATTATGTAGTTTCGATTCGGAAATTTTCATTCAAAATGGAACACTCCTGAAGAAACACTCCTGAATGACAATTCAAACAATGCCTTTTATTTAGCGGTCATAAGAGCTGTATGACAATACCAGGAAATATATTGTGGCATTATAATCCAATTTAAATAACTGTACATTCTGTTCGGGGACGCAAGGGAAAAGAGAGTGAGAGAAAGAGAGCGATTTTAATTACATCTTTTCTACGCAATAATCTGGAGTAGTTCTCAGCAGTGATGCCAGATGGTCGAAAATTATTTCCCCAAACAAGTCTTCAAGTTTCCCCAAATCAGGGTTTTTTTTTTTTTTTTTTTTTTTTTTTTTTCGCCGAAATAATCCCGAATTTGATTTCTACTAAAAAGGGAAAATAATTTTTTTTTTTTTTTCCAAAAAGAAAAATATCAAGCAGATTTAAGCATTTTAAGCTCAGATTTTTCCCCAAATGAAGGCAATTTTTGAAAAAAATCCCCAAATAACAATAAAGCTATTGAAAGTCCCTAGTCGTAGGGATAAATCTTTACGTTGTCAACATTGACAGAAAGTTGAAGATCTCCCCAGATTTGTCCCCAAAAATTTTAGAATTCCCCAAAAAAGTCCCCACAAACATTTCGTCCCCAAAATTGTCCCCAGAAGCCTCAAAAATCTCCAAAATGAGGACAAAATCCCTAATCTGACATCACTGTCTCAGTTCCTTATACTATAGAACAGATCTGAGATGTCTGAAGAAAAAAAGCCAAATTTCAGAAAAAAGACAGCCAAATTATAGTGCCAAATACTTTCACTAATTCTCGAATAAAATGATATAAATATTTTGAGTTCGAAAGTTCGTTATTAAAACTTATAGACAGTTATTTCGCCAATAAAATAAATCACACGAATTAAAATCCGTTACATCTGACGATTGGACTATAATTGTAATTTAGAAACTAAATTATTTCTTAATGATTTAACTGACATGGATTTCTAAATGAGTAATTTATTTAATAAATTATACTTTGAACTGCCAGTTTGTTGATTTTCTAACGGGTAATCACAAGTTATTTATTAACCGGAAAAGAATTAAATTGCATCAATTAATGATATTTATTCAACAAACAAAGTAATAAATCTTACACTTAATTATTTGAGCTTAACGGAAAATAGAAATTGTTCTCTTTCAATAATAAGTCTTTCTAATGATATTAAAAGAAAATTTGTGTTATTCATTTAAATGAATTGAAAGAACTGGTATTAATAAAAGTGAGCTTCTCAGATAATTTCGAATACTTTAAGTAACATAATTGCGAATTAGATCTAAATTAAATTTTTTATTTAATTATTTAACTGATAATTAGATAAAGAAATATATTCCACTTATATATGCTGTTAATAATTATAAAAACAGTAATAAATCATACTTTCAGCATATCACACAATTTAAAATATCTTTATTCGTACGTTTCGGTTAATATTCCATTTTTAACCATCTTCAGGGAAATGACGTTCAAAAACTATAAACATAAACAATTTAAGCCATTCTTGGATACTATAAATACAATTCACAAAGAAATTAATACGTGATTACATAAATTTTGGTTTGTATAAATGGACTAAATCTATGTTTAATAGCTTGTGGAATTTTTAAATTACCCAGATTTTTTTTTCTTGTAATGTACATGATTGTGATTTATTTAAGTGTTTTTAACTCATTTTAAAATGTATATAGAGTGTTTTTTATATAATTTATGTAATCACGTATTAATTTCTTTGTGAATTGTATTTTTCCAAGTATCCAAGAATGGCTTAAATTGTTTATGTTTATAGTTTTTGAACATCATTTCCCTGAAGATTGTTAAAAATGGAATATTAACCGAAACGTAGGAATAAAGATATTTTAAATTGTGTGATATGCTGAAAGTACGTTTTATTACTGTTTTTATAATGATAATTTGGTAATTAATAAATTTAGAATAAAATTAGATTTATTTAAATAATATGTGAGTAACTTCCTCACGAGGAATTTGGTGTAGCTTTTGGCAACATGATGAATTTTAGCGAAATTAGCAAAATATTGCTAATTTCAAATAATTTCAAATTTTGAGGTTCTTTCTCTATAATATTAGGAATTTAGTTTACAAAATTCTAGAGTATTTTGCTTAGTTTAAAACGAAAATTTTATTGTTTAATTTGTGAAAAGATGACTGTATTATTATTATTATTATTATTATTCTGTTTTATAGGCAGAAGAAGATGCAATTATCGAAGCTTGTCTCGAAGAATGCATTCATGGAGTTATATGGGAAATCATCGCGGAACGAGGCAAAGATATGACGAAAGAAATGTTCTGCGCTTTGGTAATATTATTCGCATTTGATTATAAATTGCAATTTTCCTTATTCACTATACAATAAATTTTGGAATATGCTAAAAATACAGTAATAGTCGAAATAAAAGAAAATAGAGATTTGCATAAGACACTGAGAAAAAATTATGTAACTGACATCTAGAATCTAAATTGTGACTCTAGAACAAATAGTTCCATGTCATCCTTATAAATTCTAGTCCCCTTGGAAAGCGAATTCTAGAAGCCCCTATTAGAATTCTAGAACGTTTGCCTATATTCTCGAGGGCAAAGTTATTTAAAAATCTCTGCAAATAAATAAGGCTACAAGAGACGGGTTTCTGCAACTATAATCTGGGTCAAATTCTGGAAAATCAAGCGAGAATTTCTCGCAATATAAATGATTCAGAATATTTAGAGTAGTCAGAATATTGTTTCACCATCTAGAAATGTGTACACTAGAAATTCTCGATCATTTCGTCTATTCAGTTTATTGGCGTGCCTTATGCGCATAGCTCGGAAATCTACATTTCTAATTTAGGGATTTAGAAAATGGCCATTTATTCATTCTAAAGAAAGGTGGTATATTTTTTTTTTCTCAGTGGATGTATGATACTTATTTCTCAACAGTGAGGTGCTGGTTTTTGGTATTGGGGTTAAAATTAATTGACTATTCGAGTCTCCTTGAGCCTAAGTAATATGTCCTCCAAGGGATCTTTTTGAAGTGTCCTACCCAGTACTCAGGTGAGTATCGGAGAAAACTACGGAAAATTTCGAACGGCTAAGCCACAAAAGTGAACTGAATTCGAACCGGCCGTTTTTTGCCTATCAGCTTAGCGAGAAAAACCTCCCGACCGCTGATATTCTTTCAATGTAATAGAAATTGATTAGAAATAGACGCACATTCAGATTATGATCCCAAGAAAATTAGCTTCTTATTTATTAATTTTTCAATTTCTCGGCTATTTTCGTTTGATAGTTGTCATAAATATAAATGCTTAAAGGTATGTAAAAATTTGAAATACTCATTAGAAAAAAAAATCTATACATGAAATTGACAAAAAAGAATTTTTAACTTTTTCTTCCCGAATTTAGTTTAAATACATATAATTTCTAAGCTATTTTTAAAAACAATCAAGTGCAGCATTTTATACTGAAAATAGATTGCATAAATAACATTTTAAATCTCGAAAAACAATAGCTAAAAAAATAATAATAATAATAAATTTAAATTTAAATTCCTTTCTAGAAACATGTAAAGTTATAGTCATATATTGTTTATTTTTCACCAGACCTGAATCAAGAACTGGGTATTTAAATAATGTGGTTTTTCTATATAATGTGATTTTTCTGATACTTTTCCAGAATGTGTATTTTTTGCTCTACTTTGGCATATATGTTAAATCTCAGAGCTTGTAAAATGGAAAAGGGAAAATATATAAAGGAAAGAGGGGAAAAAAGAGGAAGGAAAAGTAAACATATTAAAGAGAAAACAACCAGTTTATTAAAAAAGGAAAAGAAAAATAAAGAAATTGCATTTAATTAATATTTTTCCTATGAATTGTTGTAGTTGGGGGACTTCAGGCCGATTGCTATACGCTAGGTTCTTGGCTTATGTGGAACACCCTCTATGGAGGATCTTTGTAAAAGGTCATAGCTGTATTCACAGAGGATTCGAATAATCAACAGAAAAAAACCAGCAGTTAGACCAACAAGCGGAACTTGGGTCCAAGCCTGGTACGTTCGGTCTAATAGGGTTTGAGAGCAGGATCTCTCAGCCACTGGTGAGGATCTCTTTTCAATGGAAACGGCAAGATTTTGTCATTCAAATTATCAATTTATTTAACTGTTTTTTTTTTTTTTTTTTTTAAGGAAATTTAATTAGCTTGTTTTTTTTTTTTTTTTTTTTTTTTTGTTTTGTTTTTTTTTATAAGTGGAAATATTTTTTTGTGGAAATATTTTTCTGTCTTCAAAATTATCAAATGTCTTAAATAAAAGAAATTTAATACAATTAGTATTTTTATTTCGATAATGGCAGATTTTTAACTTTTTTAATCTATTTTTCAAAATTCCAAATAATTTAAATAAATTCAAATGTAGGTTCATAAATTAGATTTATTCACAATCAAGTTTTTCTACAAAAAGTTTTTAAGTGTACTTACTTATGTATTGTAGGTGGCTTCCAATCCTGAAAAATATATTTTAGATCGTGCTACTCTATCCATCTTATGGAGGAAAATTTCCAAGAAAATAGACGTCAGTAATTGGACAGAACCCTGCGAACCTATAGACAGTAAGTTTTTGTTTTTAATACCACATCTATTCAGGCATTCAGGCGTATCAAAAAATAAAAAATGTCTTTTTTAAAAACTGTTATCTGAAATTATTGTAATAATTATTTTTTTTTCCCTTGTGATAAAACAAATAAATAAATAAAAACTTTTAAAAATCTGTTATCAGCTTTCCATAAACTATCTTAATAAGTTGAAGAACTTTGTCACACTCTAAGAGAGCCTTAAAAAAAAAAATAATTATTATTATTAAAAGAAATGGCTTTTAAAAGAAATGTTATCATTTTTCTAGAAATTATCTTAATAAGCTGAAAAACCTTTTTATTTTTATTATTAAAAGAAATGTCTTTTAAAAGAACTGTTATCACTTTTCAAGAAACTGTCTTGTCTTAATAAGCTGAAAAACCTTTATTTTTATTTATTTTATTTTATTTTATTTTTTTATTTTTATTTTTTTTTTTTGGGGGGGGGTCTACCTAAGACAAATATGATAATAGTAATTAAAGAATATTAATAATAAATAATAATTAATAAATAATAATTAATAAATAACTTTTAAAAACTGCTTACTAGCTTTCCCGAAACATTCCTAATATTTCGAAAACTTTCTTTTCACTATAACTGATCTAAAAAGAAAAAAAAAACACTAAAGAAAAAAATAATTCAGTTATCAAAAAAAAAAAAAAAAAAAAATCTTAATAAGTTGAAAAACTTTTTCCCCCCTTTTAGTCTAATACAAGTCAAAAAATACATTAAAAAATAGCTTTTAAAAATCTGTTATCAGTTTCTTAGAAATTATTTTAGTAAGTTGAAAAACTTTTTTCTCACGCTGCAGCCGGTTAAAAGAAAAATAATCATAATAATAAAAGAACTTTTAAAAAACTGTTTATTGATTTTCTAGAAATTGTCATTTGAAGCGTTTTTTCTCACGCTAACACTGATTTTTTTTTTTTTTAAATGGGTTTTAGAAACAGTTATCAGTTTTACAGAAACTACAAGGCGTATCTAAAATGTTCGGTGAATGATATGAAAATAGAAGCAAGAATGAAAAACCATGCGCTTTGCGCAAATTATAGGCACTTTCGAATTGTACTTTCCCGTTACATCATTTAAACTTCACTATATTTTACCTTCGCAAACCTATCATTGTCATTAACGACTTATTTAGCTGATGATAATACACAGATATAAATAAATACTAAAATAAAAAAATAAATAAAAAAATAAAAAAAATTGTTAAAAGAAAAAAAAGATGAACGCTGTCTCTTTTTTTAATAAATTCCTAATTTTATAATTTTATTATTATTATTATTACTTCACCTTAATTGCTAAATAATAATTTTGAGAAAAAAGGAAGACTGGAATTAATTTAACTATTACTTTGTATGATTTTAATATTGGTACTAACCGTACTAACATCGAATGCCTGTTGGTAAAAAGATTGAGTGTATAATGTAAATATTTATCACCACTTAATATTTTCAGATGTTTTTCACCCTCTCTGTCCAACATTTTTTTTTAGATACGTACAATTCTAAAAATAAGTGTAATGCAAAGTTAAAAAACAAAAAATAAAATAAAATAAAAATTTTATAAAAGTGGAATAAATTTATCGCCTAAATTATCAACGCATAATTTGCTTAGAACATATGTTTTAAAAGAAACAGACATAAATCACATTTTACCTTGCTTTTTTTTAAGCACGCATAAAAATATCTTTATCGTCTGTTTTTTGGAAATAAATATGCGGCAATGCAGATAAAATTTATATTCTACACTTGTCATAAAATATTTTTTTTCCTTGATGAATTCTAAATATATCTGTTGCCAGTCTGTCGGTGATTTTTTTCTTACCGGAAAAAGAACAGAAAAACTTGGGAATGTTGCCAATCATTAAATGGAAATCATGTATCTCTCTTCAAAGATATCAACATTTAATTTCAAATTAAGAGAAAATTCAACTATTTTCTGGAAATAGTTGTAACATTTTTTGTGAAATAAGTATATTTATTTTTGGTATTCATATCATACTTTTTTGATAACTTCAAGAACTGCATCACTTTTTGATTTAGTTTAACTTATAAAATAAAAACTCGTGTAACTGAAATCTGCTATTAGAGGATCTAATTTTGGATATATTTTCTTCGTTTTACCTCGTTAGTCTAAGTCATTTGAGTTTATGATACGTTTCTTGGAACGGTTACAAAATGCTGTTACTTTAAAACGAGTAAAATGAATTTTACTAATAATTACTTGATAAAATGATGAATATTCAAAATAGTATTTTGAAAAAAATAATAATAATAAATAACAAGATAAAACTTTGAAAGAAAAATTATTTAATATGAAAAATTTAACATAAGCAGACATTTAAAACAATTTTCTAATCAAACAATTATAAATTATCCCTAAAAAAGGGTTAAATTGAACACGTGTCATTTGTTAATCATATTAAAAACACGTAAAATTAAATTTTATTTAAAAGATGTTAAAAATTTTATCCGAATCTTTTTGCTTTTAAAGAGCAATAAAAATCCCTGATGATGCTTTACTATTTAAAACCGAAAGGCTTCGGATAAAACTTTTAACATCTTTTAAACAAAATTAAATTTGACGTGTTATTAATGCATTTTTAATATAAATAACAAACAATTATAATTTTAAAATTCAAAAAATTTAAATTTAAAAACAAACAAATTATATATTTGCTTGTAATTTCATACATAATTTGGTAAATATTTAAATTGTGCCTTCAATAATAATAATAAATAAATACATAAATAAATAAATAATCGCAAGATTTTTTTTTCTTTTGGTGAGTAAATGTCGACTTATATTCTGATAAGCATGCAAATCGACAAACTTCTGCATCATCAGATAGGAATAACTAATAAAATTTAAAAATATAATAATAATTAAAACTTATAACTGCTTGTGGTTTTAAAACCAAGGTTTCCCGGCTGTATTTTTCAGAACCAGTATTTTTATAAAAGTAATAGTTTTTAATATGTTTTTTCTTCGATTAATTCTGTAGTGATAAGTATAAAGGATTTAAGTCCAAAAATGTCGATTTTGAGTTAAGTACATAGTCAGACTCAGAAAAAAATTCTCTATCGACTGGTATAAAAGTTTTAAGTCCATGTCATTTAGTCTTTGAGAAAATCCATTGGAAAAAAGATTCAAGTCAGAAATTTAGTATTCATGTTTGTATATATTATATACGTATAATATATTATATACGTAAATCTGTCAAAAATAAACAAACTTCAAAATTAAATGTATGTAGTTTATTCTTAAAATTGTATTAGGTGTACCGGAAAGTTATGTCGTTTTGAATTAATAAAATGAAACCGGAAATATTTGTTTAACAGTGTTTACATGGTACTTTACAAATAACCATCTTATAAGTTACCTAAGAATATCTTAAATTTAATCCAGGATAAATTTCCGATGTCAGTATTTTAATTCAAAACGACAGAACTTTCCGGTACACCTAATATATTATTATAATACCCTGGTTAAAACTGTATTGAACAGAAGTTTTTATACAGAATTTTTTAAACTTTATTTTTCGTCTCCTGAAAAATCAAGAATATGGACTTAAATCCTTTATACTTATCAGTACAGAATTAAGAAGGGAGTGGGATGCTATATAATATGGTAGTTCTCGAAAATACGTGCGATTCAAATCCTGTATAACTCTCAAAATTTATCTTGACTATTGACAATAAAAAAAATCTGGTGTGTCACTCACACGACTTTCTCTTAATTTGCATTCCACAATTATAAAGATAGATTGTGCATATTAAGTCTTAAGACCAACAACGTAAGATAATAAAGTTCAATGTACTTTAAAAAATAATCCAAAATAGATTTAGGAACAGTTTTATTTCACATATAATTTTGTGTGAGGGGGGCTTCATTCCCCTCTACCCCTCTCTCAGTTATTTAAAAAAAAAAAAAAAAAAAAAAAAAAAAAAAAAAAAAGGCTGTTGTTAATTTGTTTTCAAATCTGCCAATCTTGATTAAATTTTAAAGTGGAAACTTAAAACGAACTCCAAAATACCAACGCTGAATTTCCTGCAGTTATTTGTTTTTAAGTTATGCTAATAACAGATATCCATACAAATCAACCGTTAAAATTTGGACTTTCGTAATAAGGGTACCTCCAAACGTGATATTATGCAAAACACAGAGTTGAAAACTAAAATTCAAAAAAGTACTTTGTTTACGGTATGGGTATGAAAAGTAAATTTTCCTTCCTGAGCAGTGTTCGTCGACATACGAGTATTAAAATGTAGCAAAGCACTTACATCAACTATATTCAATAGAAAAGAAAGTTTAGCATAATTTGGGTAGCTCTGTATATTGTCTGTAAACGTTATGCACATCACATTGTGTCCTTAAATTTAGTTTTATATGAAAAACATCTAACGCAAAATGAAATACACTTCCGGAAATTTCCATGTATAGCTCCAAAATGAAATACACTTCCGGAAATTTCCATGTATAGCTCCAACGTACCTAAACATTTTGTGTAGCCCTGTAAACGAATGATAAATGATTTCCATACCATAATCATACAAAAAATGCTCTTATAAAAAAAATGCTTTTATGCATATAAAAAAAAAAAAATATGTTAATTCCATTTTTTATATGGCAATCTATAGATGTTACATTGTCCTTATCAGAAATTTTTCCATAGACAATAATGTTTTTCAATTCTCTTGGATTTCCCTGTACACGAAGTTTAGTTTAGCATCATTATAAGTTACAGACTTGGAATGCTGAGTTTGGAATTTCTACTACTTTTTGTTCTTGAGATATACTTTTAATATACACACAGACACACTTACACACACACACACAGAGAGAGAGAGAGAGAGAGAGAGACCAACCGTTAAGAAACGTGTTTTTTTAATTCAGTGTACCCTAGAACGTGTAAATATAACAAAAATTCAGTTTCGGTAATTTGACCCAAAAAACAATATTTTCTCTACCATATATATCGTTAAGAGAAATAAAAAGAATAGAAAGATGAAAGGAAGAAGAAAAGTGTTGTGCCGTGTGGATTAATGCCTATTGGCTACGCGAGGGACCTGAACCTTAGTGAGATTTCCTCCATGGAGGATCTTTCTATGGGATCCTAGCCCATGTTCACAAGAGTTGCGGAGAAAACCACAGAAATCCAAACAGCTAGGCTGATGAGCCTGTGTCGAAACCCCGCACGACCCATCACGCAGTTATGAGAAGAAAAGAAAAAGAAAAGAATTTTGATTTTGCCAAGTTTTAACTTAACTGTAGAAGCCTGTAGTGATTTAGTGCAATAGATGACTTTTCTCTTTTATATTTGTCTAGATCTGATGGATTTTAGGGTAATCCCTTGTTTCCGCATTAAATATAAAATATTCTTGATAATTTCACTTATTGTCTAAATTTTAAAAAATTCCACTTTTTCTAATGTTTTCTCTCGTAGTGAAGATAGGGGTTACCAGTGAAACTTATTTTTTCGGAGATTTACAACTTCTCACAAGGAAACATTCAAAAGGTGTCATCTTCAAAAAGTATTGAAAAAAATATATGTGATTCTACTCTTCATAAAACATCAGAAAGTGAAAAAATTATCGGCTGAAATTAATTACAGCGATCACAAAAAATTATCAAAATTAAGCATATTTGGCGATTTAGCGCTGTTAAGCGATACGTTTGCTAGCACCGAGATTGCCGTGTACAAACAGAACCGTGTTTTGCTTTTCCGCCAAGTACTCAAAATCAATCGCCAAGTACTGTGAAAGCGCCAAATATGCTTAATTTTGATATTTTTTTGTGGTCGCAAAAATTAATTTCAGCCGATAATTTTTTTTATTTTCTGGTGTTTTATGAAGAGTAGAATCACATATATTTTTTTCAATACTTTTTGAAGATGACACCTTTTGAATCTTTCCTTGTCAGATCAATTTCTCATCCTCCAAAACCTTTATCTTTGACATTAATCGAAATAATTAAAACCCTCCAACGACTCGGACATGAAACTTGACCGTTTAAAAATGTGTCTATTACAGTAAAAAATTATGATTCTTTGTCATGAAATCCAAATTAACAAATTAAAAAAATATATTAACAAATTAACTTATTATTTTATTAATTACGAAATGAATAAAAGTAATAAGATTACACAAAGAATTCACATATAAGATAACTACAAAAATTTGTCTTCTATCCCCTTTTAGAAAACCAACTTAAAATAAAGTTGTTTGTGTGTGTGGTAATCATATCATCTAATTTCCAAATTTTTACAAGTAATTCTTCAGTTAAAATGAACTATTTCGAAAATATTTCTTCTGAACTACCATCATTCTAATAAAGCTACCATAGTATATCTCAGAATAAGAGTATCTAGAAATTTTTAATTTCTTGTTTTTGCTTTTACTGCCCCGCCCCCCCCCCCCCCCTTACGCCCCCGAAGTTATTACAAAATGTATTAGTGTACAGTGAATTAGCTATGAAACTTTTTCAAGAGCTAATTACCAATTTTTTTTTATATAATAATTGGCATAATATTTAATAAAAAATATTTTTAGAAATATGAATGATATTTTAAAAGTTTTCTTACGTTTTTACGATGATAATATCACTCAAAATGGGCATTTAAGAGAAATTTTGCCTTATTATGCCATCTTCACAATTTCGAATAACTACAATAGGATGTTCATAATTAAATGTGTTCATCCTTCTATCAAAATTAATAATTAAAAGCTGGTGTAATATCTTTACGATGAAAATACAGTAGCCGCCGCTTTGTAAAATCACTGGTTAATAAAATCAGCCGCCGAATCTGATCAAATTGTTGGGTCCGGAATCAAATCAATACAAACCGCCGCTTAATAAAATCAGCATCGCCGATTAATAAACTCAAAAGAAAATCTCTTCAACAGTAAAAATGACCGTATATTTAAGCTAAACAGCAAATTCTATTTTCTCACCGGATTTTTGAAAAGAAAAAAGAAATAAAACATAGCAAGCCATCATTATTACTCTTTGTCAAAAATTTTTATTTTACACCTTAAAAAAAGAAAACACACGCCCCGCCATGTGTTGTAGTTATGAATTCAAGGAATGAATTGTTTATACGATTGGCCAATGAGTATTATTTTCTGTCTTAAAATATTCAAATAGAGTTTCTAGTTCTTATTTTGAAGCAACTTAGCTGCAAGTTATGCAAGCGGGTAGTTTTTATTTTAAAGGTAAAGCGTAAAATGTTGGTATAGTATGACGGTTTTCTTCATATGTAGGGGAGACCTGTGTACCTAGGGCCATCATGTACCTAGGTCCACCCCACTTTATTTGAATAATATTTAGTTTTAAGTTTTAATATTCAGTTGGGCGAGTAACAACACCAGTTGCTACATTTACAATCACTTTGAAACCATTCAGGAGAAAGTTTTTACAAGTTACATGTACAAAAAGAATTTACATGGTTTGAAGTAAAATTTTGCAGCTCATCTCTTTTGCTATTTTACAAAAGTCAGTCAAATAATTTTCTTTTATTTCTAGTGTATAATTTTTCTTGTTATATTGAGTAATAAATGAGATACTGAATTAGCCCTGTCTGTGTGTGGGTTTTTTAGTGGAAGGTATTTTGAATGAAATTACCGAAACTTGTACCTAGGGCCATCCATGGCCCTAGGCAGAGCCTGATTAAGGGGGAAGCACACATTATCTCCGCTCTCACCGGAATATTTTTACAATTATTTTTTACTTCATGTCATAGAAATTCCACGCTTTGACGAGGAAATATTTTTTATAAAAAATGAACGGTGTGAAACAATCCAATTTACTCACCGTTATTAGACACCAGAATTCTTTTAAAATAACTTTTAATGAGAATTTTGTGTTTATTATAGGAGGAAAGTATTTCTTAAAAAATAACGGTGTAAGTATAAATAATGTGTGCTTTCCCCTTAATCAGGCTCTGGCCCTAGGTACAATTGCAATCTTGTTCGTCATGTTGTTATATTGGATGCTGGCAAACACAATCACTATATATGACGTTGCTAAAAATGTTGGCAAATCCTATTCGTCGGTCTTTACTCCTGTGAACATTCTATCAGGTTTTCGTGTAACTGGCATATAGCCAGCGAATCAAAACATATTCACTGACTAGGAAACCATCCCATACAGTAATCATACAAAAAAGAAATCCAAACAAGCATTAATCGAAAAGCATATATGTTTCTTGACGAATAAAACATTAGCCCTCGTCAGCTCGTTTTCGAGTTATAAATTCTGAAAGTTCCCTAATAATCGGTAAAACAACGCCTAAATCGATAACACCACAGCTTACTGAAATATTGAATGAAATCGAAAACAAGCAGAAATTGAAAGAGCATAGACAAACTTGTTCTTTGATGCATTGAATAGTTGCCTATTTCAGATTTGAGATATATTCAATTGAGATATAATGCCTAAAAATTCGCTAAAATAGAATCTAAATATTGATAAAAGTCATGGTTCTAGCAGATTTTGATGAGGCTCCTCCCACTCCTTCCTAGTTACTAAATTTTTACTCAAACATAAATACAGATTTCTCGAAAACGGACTTATGAGGGGTAACAGTTTGTGCATCAAAAATCATGTTATATTATGCCCTCTCGAATGAACATAATTTAATTGATTTCTATTAGTACACTATTGGGATGCTTTCCTGGTGAGATCAAATATTTAAAGTCAAATGTGGCTGAGAAACAAGCTCCCTCTATAAATTTCCAAAAAAAGACTTTTCTTAAGGAAGAAAGTGAACCAACGATGATGGAACTGTATGTCTCAGTTTCAAGTCCTGTTGAAATTTCGAAACCTTCATCATCTAACATATTTTCGTGTGTCATGTTTGAACAGGTACAACTTTTCCTGAAGTAAAACCTCGTACAAAAACTACTCAAAGAAAAGATGTGGCCGTAAACCAGAAGATTTAGAAACTTAAGAAACATTCCAGAAAAAAAAAAAAAAAAAATATGCTTTTAGAATATATCCTAAAGAAAAAAAGAGTGAAAAATTCGGTTTTTCAAATTAAGGCAACATCATGATAATTATCATATGATTAATAAATATGTTACTTGATATTGTTTCTTTTATAAAATATATGTTTATTTTCTATTCATTACAAAGTGAAATCTAATTTTAAGGGAATGCCCCTAGGTACACTGAGGCCCTAGGTACAATGAGGTCTGGCCCTAAGTACGTTGAGGTCTGGCCCTAGGTACAATGTGGTCTGATCCTAGGTACAATAAGCGTGTTGTACCTAGGGCCATGTGTGAAATTTATTTAAAAACCTTCTGTTTGTCGGAATTTATTATTTTAAGTGTTTATATTAATCTCAATTAAAAGAAATTAGTTCTAAAGATATGTACATATCAGTTTCATGATTTTTAGCAGGTCAGGGGCTCTGTTTTTGGGAATTGAGGTAAAATGAGGTCTGGGCCTAGGTACAATGAGGGGGTTGTACCTAGGGCCATGAGTGAAGTTTAACCCGTTAGTAGTCGCTAGTTGGTCGATTTGCCGCCCATTTCTTAGTGCTGCCAGATTTTTTTATTCAATAGCCACCAAAATTTTTTAGAAGTGGCATTTGATATACATAAAACACGAATAAAATCGAAGAAACGTCGGTCACATCACTTCTTAAAATTATTGGTAGCAGTTAAATAAAAAGTGCGCATTTTGTAATAGGTGGCGCTGTCTATAGCGACTACTAACGGGTTAATTTAAAACCTTCTATTTGTCAGGATTTATTATTTTACCTATTTATATTAATCCTAATTAGAAGTAAATAATCCTAAAGATATGTAAATATCAATTTCATAATTTTAAACAAGTCAAGGGCTCTGTTTTCGGCCATTGAAAAAAGGCGGCCTCAGGTACACGGGTCTCCCCTACTAGTATAATATAAAGATTAACGCCCATAGGTAGAATTCATTGTCAAAAAGATAAATATACGCGGTGGCGAAAAAAGTTAATTAAGAAATTAGCAGGTACAATGTAGGAGAAAATTATTTTATAAATAAAGTGGTGCGAAATAAAAGAGTGTCTAAAAATGCACTGGAATAAATTAAAATGTTGGTAATTATATTTTATTCCTATTCATTCGCAGTAAAAATTACGTCAGGGATGGAACACGGGCGCAGAATTCATACCACTATCAATATAAGAAAATTTTCTACTTCTTAAATCAACGATATTTTAGGTAGAGAAATTTCTTAAACAGATTCCGGTATGAATTCTGCGCCCGTGTTCCATCCCTGAATTACGTTAAAAAAAATTATGGCAGGGGTCATAATCTCAGCCTTTTTTTCAGGACACTCTTACAGACAAAAATTTTTCGCAATATCAGCCATCAGTAACTTCATGGAGAATTATTGTTATGTGCCGTGATTATACAGGGTAGAGATTACTGTATAAATATAGTAGTAGCAATAAATTTGAAATTATTTCTGAGAGTGTCCTGATAAAAGGGCGGAGAGTACGATCCCTGTTATGGTGCAGAAAAAAGGGCGGGACTAAAAATGCTTCGGAATAAATTATAAAAGTTTTGGACACTATGTGTAGATATGTATATAAATTTATACATTTAAACATTAACAAACTATATAAAACTAAACACGGAGAAAAGAAGTAATTATATTTAGCATGATTCTTTTCGTTATTTCTGAAACTGTATATTTTTTATAACAATAATGATTTGCGAAATGATACTTTTAAAAATTCTCTCCAAATTAATCTAAATAATAGTTAACACTGCTATCATGAACATAGTCTTATATCATGCAGTCATTAATATAAAAAATTTCCTCTTAACACATTCCCAACCGCTGACATAGATGCATGTCATTTGAAAATCTGTAACTCAACCAGTGGGCGTTACCTTCACAATTTCTATGTTATTCATTCGCGACAGTGTTAATAGCACGAGGAACCACTTATTTTATTTTATTTTTCAACGCTTCTCAAAATTAAAATCAAAATCAAACCTTGAGACTTGTAATATCTGAGAAAAATGCAGTAATAAATAAACGCACTTATTTGATCTATTCTATGAGTTACATTTTCAATGCTCTATAAATTTAATCTGGAAACGAATAATAATAAAAAATAAATAAATAAATAAAAATAAGGGGGAGAAATAAATCATATTGCCAGTTAACATTCTCGTGCACAAAAACATATTGCGGTGAAAAATACATTGTGGTAATAAAATTACCAATGAATGATATTAAATCTTAAATTCTGAAAGAAATCTTCTGATGTTTTATTACTTATTAATGTTTTTAACCTCTCCTATTTTTATTTTTATTTTATTTTATTTATTTATTTTTTTTATAGATGAAAACTATTACATGCATGCCTAATAGAACTGAGTACTATATTATTATTACTTTTTTTTTTTTTTTTTTTCTTTTAATAAAATTCTTTATTTCTAAATCAAGCCAAATTAACGTTTCATATTTAAAAATTAATGTTCTTTATATTAATAAAAAGAAAAAAATGAGCATATATTACAGGTCAGGTGCACATAAATATTTATACCGGAAAAGTTTCAATGTTATTTTTCAATATTTTTTTTGGTCCATAACTTTGGTGCTGTACTTTATCAAAAGCGAAAACTCACGATCGAGGGCTGCCGCGTAGTGCAAGTAGCTCGATAACGCCAAGGTTGGTTAAGTATTGTATTCTCGATGGTGGCACTGGCATTAGCTTAGCATCTTGCTGCCGTGCAGCTCTCTGCGGACGTCGTTGCCCTTGAGCATGCGTACGGATTTTATTTAAATTGTTGGATTCGTGCAAATTAAATAACTTTTAATGAGGCGTCAACCATTTCACACACTTTCTTCACCGTTTGAATGCTGAAGCACTCACTGAAATACATCCTTAAATTGCTATGGTTGTTTTAGGCCTCAATAAAAGTTTTTCCGGTGCAAATATTTAATTTTAGCTTTTAATAAAATCTTTTTGTAAAAAAAAATAGAACCGACTCCAAAGAGCAACTACTATTCAAACAACTATTAAAAAAAAAAAAAAAGGTATGAAATGAAACTGAAAATTGCGCATAAAACTAAAAATAATTTCCTTCGCCAAACAACCTATAACACTACAATTAATCATAACTTTTGAAGTCGGCGCAAAATTAAATAAAATTTAATTAGTTTTTAAAGGTTTGTTTTTATATCGGTAGCAAGAAATGCTGTTGTCTCAAATGATCCATTTTCATGTTTCCTTTATTATTTTATCACTATATACAATTGGTCCATTAGTAGCATCTACATAGACCAGTGAACATTCTTTACAATGCGGTATTTATGTTTCTACGAAGTTAGAGTTTCCTTCGCAAATTTGGTATAACTTTGATAACTATCATCCTTGGTGGCTTTTGGATTTGGCGATCAAAACGTAATGCAAAAATATACACGTAAGATGTATATTTTCATAACATATATTGTACAGTCACCCAAAAAAAAAAAGCCACCCCCCACCCAATTTCGCCGTAAATTATCGTAGAAACATGCGGCTGGTACCTATCGATCTGTAATAACGTCTAGTTTTTAATGGTGTAGTTATATTTTGCTTAAGGGGTCATCTACATATTAAAACACGTATAAACTTCATTTTTTTCAATGACGACCCCTATTTGTGACCTCATATTCAGATTTCTGAGATCAAGGCAGTTCGGAAAACTTACCTATTTATAGACTTTAAATCAATTTTAAACAGAGTTACACGTGAAAATGTGTTAGGGGACCGTCTATACATTTAGAAAAAATAAATCGTGATCAACTACCCAATATTCATTATTTATAAAATTTCACACCGGAAAAAAAGTTCAGGAATGTTTATTATAAAATAAAAAACGATTCAAATTCGCAGAACTTTCTTTATTAGCTTATGAATTAAAAGATTTTTATTGGTTTCAATTTATTAAACATTATTATTGAAAGTTAAATACATCACTTCGTACGAAGAAAAATAATAGCTTGAATGATATGAACCCTACAATATTGAATTACAAAAATCTAAATACCACGGTAAAAGGACAGTAGTAATAATGATAATAATATTAATAGCAGTTAAAAAAAAGGTGTTTAATATTTAAGAAAAAGAATTATCTACTTCTTAAAAGCAAAAACTGTTTTATTTAAGAGACAAAAATTTAAGTTAAAATACATTTAAAAAACAAAAAATATATATAAAAACAATTAAAATCTACTAACTAACAATTATTATCTACTTCTTGTTGGGTATACTTTTATTTTATACAGTAAGCCTCGCATGAAAGTGTTACTATAAAGTTTTACATTTAATTTTAGGCGTACAAACCAACAATAGATAATATACAAAAATATACATAACAAGATTTAAACTAAAATCTGAGAAAGGATATTTAATATTTTCGCGACTGCTGATGTAGTTTCACGTCATTTGGAAATCTGTAACTCCTCCAGTGGGCGTTTCTTTCACAATTTGTGTGTTACGATATTTCTTAAGAATATTCCTTATATTCATATTTATATAAACAAAATAGTATGAAACAAATTTTTTTCACTAGAAAGAGTGTATATTCATATTATTGTGTATATTCATATGAAAATAAACATAGATATGGAAAAAACGGTTTCCTATTGCCTAGAACGAATATTCCCCGTTCTGCAATCGTCTACTGTACTTGAATTCTTAATTATAAATGTGTAAAATCTATATCTTTAAAAGTAATAAGACATATTACTTAGTTTTAAATTCTTTTTCCGTAATAAATGTGACGACAGTTTTACGCCGTGATTAGAATAATAGAAAATAAATAATATTGCACTTTGTTTCAATAATAGATTTTAAAACTTAAAGAAAAAAAATACCACTTTATTATTCAGTATTAAAAAAACATTTAATAGAAGTTTTATATTTTATTATGTTACGTCATGCGATAAAATTTAAATAGCATAAACGGTAGAGTAAGCAAATGCGAAAATTTCACAAGATTAAAACAGAAAATTTGTTTTAAAAATTCTGATAAAAATTAATAAAAATCAATTATATTAAATTAAAAAAAGGAAAGAACAAAAGTATTGTTCACTGCGTATTGCTCTTTCAAATAATATTCCTCGTCTTACCGCGTTTTTTTACTGTCATGATACTTAATTGAGGTGCACGAATCCTAGAATATTCAAGTTAAAAACAAAAGACAAAAGGGATAAAATAGAATTTTAGCAGTGAGAAGCTAGAAAAAGTTATGTAATATTTAAGAACAAAGACTTAACATTTCAGAATCGAGTAAACTCCCTTCTGCAACGAAAGCCACGCCTTTACAGAATTTTTCCAAAACTTTACATTATAAACAAAATTATTTTACATACTTCCAATTAAATCATTTAAATTTTGTCTTCAGCATTCAATGTAGTAAATGCCATTGACATTTATGCATACCAGCGTCACATATAGTGTCATGTACGAGTATGCAAACTAGGTTTTTTAATACTGTTTCCGCAATATAGAGGCGGGGCTACATTTCTTTTGGAATTCTTTCCCAATCTCTTGCCTGCATTGCGATAATTTTATAAAAAAATAAGCCAATTTGTATAATAAACATCGAAATGTTCCTTAGAAAACAATTATAATAACATAAAGGTAAATTAAAATAGTTTCGTCGAAATATATAGAAATATTGACTCACAGATGATACAAATTATAACAAGTGACGCCCCCCTAACAGCAGTAAAAAATGAAATATCACTGTAACTCAAAAAATAATGTTAGGAACGAGCTGTAAATTTGGAAACCCATGTTTTTGATGATGCCCGTTCTATTCTTGTAAAAATTAACATTGGTCATAATTCATAATTTTTTCAAATATGAATTTATTAAAAATTTTCATAATTCAAAAAATGTTTTTTTAGTAAAAATTTGCATGGAATATGTTTGGGTCAATTCATTCTAACGAATAAAAAAAAACAGAATTTAAATATCATAATTATTTCGGAAGATATGATTTAATGTTTTTCACATTCATTTAACATTAGCATCCCCAAATTTTGACAGCTTATAACTCTATGAAAAATTGAGCGAAATATATAAACTATACCATTTTCCGTGATGATTTGACCCAAAGAATTCAAAAATATTATAAAAAAGGGGGGTTACCATTGAAAAAAATGAAGTTGATGTCAGTTTTAATATGTAGACGACCCCCTAAGTAAAATCTAACTATAACATTATAAACTAGACGTTATTACAAACTGATCGGTACCAGTCGCATGTTTCTACGATAATTTACGGCGAAATTAGGTGGGGGGGTGGCGTTTTTTTTTTGGGTGACTGTACGATGTCTTGTTTCTTAATCTTGATTACTCTCTTAATATACCTTATCAAAATAATCATGATATCTCAAAGAAATTAAATATGTTTGCAAGATAATTTTCCGATTTTTCTTTCACGAAGGACGTCAGATACCAGCATCTTCGCCAACTTTTACTGCTTACGAAATCTTATTTGTTTTCTTGAATCAAAGTAGTTTTCTGCTGCGTTTTGCAGGTGGCAATGTGAGATGTGTATACTAATAGGATTTGATTTTTGTATTGAATAATATTATAAATTTATATTTAATTTTGCGCCGACTTCAAAAGTTATGATTAATTGTAGTGTTATAGGTTGTTTGGCGAAGGAAATTATTTTATACTTTTAGGCGCAATTTTCAGTTTCATTTCATACCTTTTTTTTTTTTTTTTTTTTTTTTTTTTTTTAATAGTTGTTTGAATAGTAGTTGCTTTTTGGAGTCGGTTCTATTTTTTTTACAAAAAGATTTTATTTTTCTCTTTTCAGTGAAAACTTCTTCATATAGCAGAACATCAAAAGACGTTCGACGGCAGCTTCAAAAATCACAACTTCCGAGAAAAGTGACATAACTCAAAAAAATGGTTTATGTCACTGAAAAATACGTGAAATGCACCCAATGTGAACAAAAAAGTTACATCTCCATGTAGAAAGTTATCCACTCGAGGGACAGTTTTATTCTAGTCAAGTTATATTTAAGTTATTTTTTCGCAAATGCTGCATTTTTAAGTTGGGTCACTTTTCTTGCCTTTATCAGATATTAGCTAAAATCTGTCTATTGAATGAACATACGTTAAGTTAAAAAGTCTTTAGAAATGTAAAGAACGGATACGCTGTATTCGTAACCAAAAATTCTGTTATGCATATATAATGAACTTTACAGCGAATACGTGTCACCCACTGCGCTGGAAATTGCGCAGCGTAAAGTTCAAACAAAGAGCAAAATATGCATTGCAGCTGACGGACAGAAGTTTCAACATCGATGCTTACATACTGCTTTTACCAGTGTAGCTGCATGCGTTCAGCAGTTAGAGTGAGAACAGACTTTTGTGAGTATCCTATAATTTGTCTATATCTTAATGAAATCATAATGAAACCTATTTCAGGCCAAGATCATTACGACAACAAAAAAAGTATTAAAATTAAATCATCTCTTACGAAGTTAAAAGCTAACAAATTTCAACAACAACAACAATGAGAAACATGGTTTGTATTGAGAACCTCTTCCTTTAAGTAGTCGGTTTAAAACGTCTATACGTTAATCGATGTGACCGCTTACAATAGCCATACATTGAATTTTACATAGCATAAATGTTACCCGCTACGCTACAACATATGCAATGTCGTTCAAGTGTGCACAAAATAGGAAATTGTGAACAAACAAATGCACGTTTTAAGCGTTCTGTTTTTAGCATTAATGTCTAAACTATCTTTTCGTACTAAATCGATGATACTCTGTAATTTTATAATTCACTTTTTTTCCCTGTCTTGAACCGTTTCCGAGATAGGAACGCTAACTCCACTGTTTTTCACCAGCTGGCGCTGTAGGCGGTTGAATCGCGTAGCACATCTCCACTTTACTATACCTACATACCACATTTATGACTAGTCAGCAGCTGTTCAGCAGTTAAAAAAGTCGGGACTCACTTTTATGGGCACCCTGTATTTCCTTTTGATCGTAAAGATATTACAACTGGACCTATTTCAGACCAATACCTTTACAGTAAAACAAAAAGTATCAAAATCGGATCATCCGTTCGGAAGTTATGAGCTAACAAACGAAAACAAAAAAAACATACGCTTTGAATTGAAAACCTCCTCCTTTTTGAAGTCGGTTAATTAGAGCATCGCTTACGATGTTATAAGCTTACAAACACCAACAACACATAGCTCGAATTAAGAACACCCTCCTTTCTGAAGTTGGTTGAAAACGACTTTGTTCTAATCGATGTGACCGCTTACAGTAACAGTACTTTGAACCACAGAGTATACGTGTCATCCGCTACGCTGCAAAGTTTGCAACGTAGTTCAAGTGTGCGCAGTGTAGGAAATTGCAAACAAACAACTGCACGTTTTAAGCTTTCTATTTTTAGCAATAATGTCTAAATACTGTCTTTTTGTAGTAAATCGATGATGCTCTGCAACTTCGTAATTAACTTCTCTCCCATCTTGAACCATTTTTGAGATAGGAGCGCTAATTCCGCTGTTTTTCACCAGATGGCGTTTTATTTTCTTTAGATTGTAACGATATTACAATGGGACCTACTTCAGACCAAGATCTTTACAACAAAACAAAAAGTATCAAGTAACCGTATTTTGAACTACATAGCGTTTGTCGCACCAGCTACGCTACAACGTGTGCAATGTAGCTCAAGTGTGCATAGTGTAAGAAACGGCGAACAAACAAATGCACGTTTTTAGCATTGTATATTTAGCATCAATGTCTAAACTATCTTTTCGTACTAAATCGATAATGCTCTGCAATTTTATAATTCACTTTTTCCCCCTGTCTTGAACCGTTTCCAAGATAGGAACGCTAGCATAAATGTCTAAACTATCTATTTGTAGTAAATCGATGATACTCTTCAACTTTGTAATTCACTTTTTTCTCTAGAACCGTTTTCAAGATAGGAACACACTAACTCCGCTATTTTCCACCAGGTGTCGCTACAAGCGGTTTAACCTTGTACTGCATGGCCACTTTGCTATACTTACATACCATTTTTATCACTATAGCTGCAGCCGTTTAGAAGTTAAAAGAGTTGGGACTGATTTTTTTGGGCACCCTGTATTTTCTTTAGATCGTAAAGATATTACAATGGGACCTATTTCAGACCAAGACCTTTTCAACAAAACAAAAAGTATCAAAATCAGAGCATCCGTTCAGAAGTTATGAGCTAACAAACATAAAAAAAACATACGGTTTGAATTGAGAACCTTCCTTCTTTTTTGAAGTCGGTTAAAAAAATTCGAAACCCAATCATACCAACTGAAAAACCACGCCTTGCAGTAAAAAATAAAAAAATCCAAGTAAGCAGCAATCGAAATGGCATATATAAATATGTATTTTTATGCGTAAATCATTTACCCTCGATCGCTCTTTCTACAGAAATAACATACGAAATTTTCTAATGAACACACACTATAATATAAAGACACACCTAATTAATGAAAACCACGCCTTACTGTAACGTGTGTAAAAAGGCCAATTTAAGTATCATTAAAGGATGAATGAAACAAAAAATACGCGTTTTACCATTAATAATTGTTCACACACAACGTTTTACGAAAATTTAACACATGGAAAAAATCGAATTTTAACATAGTTTTCCAAATATGCAATTCAGCGTAGTGAAGAGGTGTGTATTCTGATAAGATTTAATCGAGACTCCACCCATTTTTTTTTTTTTTTTTCATCTTATTTAAAAATATAAAGATATATATTTTAAAAATAATGAAACGAGCGTCGTAATATTTTATGCGTCGAAAATCACGTTAGATATTTCTCTTTCGAAAGAACTACATTTAATTAATTTCAATGATTAGATTTTTGACTTCGTCTTATGCTGATATTTTTTGAGCGTTAAAAAAAAAAAAAAAAAAAAAAAAAAAAAACTGTTGTTAAATAAAACCCAATCACTCATACAATTATCGGTTAATTCATTAATTCTTTTTTGTGTTTTACGAATAAATAATGAAAGAAAAGAACGTTGTAAAATATATAATCAAATATATATTGTTTTTTACATCTTGTTAAAAGAAAAATAATGAAAACATAAGGTTAAACAATTGTGTTTTGATGCACAAAAGCCATGTAGTTTTTTCTTACAGTGAGCGCAGATGAGTTTGGAACTTTATAGAAAAATTCTCTCTAATATATTACTTCGATAAAATAAGACAAAATTACTTTTAATAAATAAGCGGTACGAAATAAAGGCGGGGCTAAAAATACTCGGGAAAAAACTAAAACATTGGTAGCTACATAGGAGTTGCTTTTAACTAATTGATTTTGTTTGAGTAAAAAAAAAATAAATTAAAATTCCAGTTATATCTGAATTTTACTTCTTGCAGCACGATAGCGCTGCTTCGCAGTTTTCGAGACTAAACATCGCAGTCAAACGGTTAATTTATGTCTATTCTTTTAATACAAATGGGAAAAACGCTTTTTTTTTTTTCAATCCCTTCCCTCCCAAATATTTCTTGCCATATTTCACTAAAATAATTGCAATTTTTTAACTAATAGACTACATAGAGATTTTAAAAATTAAACGAACTAAAATGTTTTCTTAAAAACAGCAAATTTATTTTATGAAAAATTAATTAATAGGTAATTTAAAAAAAGAGGGAAGAAAAAAATCTTTAAAAATAAAACTGACATTTCTTTCAGATATCATCAATACAGATTTAAATTTATTACAGATTACATGTATATTAATTTGTTACAGAATTTATTTTATTATAGTTTACTTAATTTAAAAATAAATTTAAAAAAGAAAAAAAAGTTAGATTACAATAAAAATTTAAAATTAAATTTTTAAATATTTAAAATATGTTAAATTTATAATATTTATGTTTAAATATTAAACAAAAATTATTTTTATTAAAACTATCCCTGTAGCTTACAATCTCTGTCATAAAACGTTTGCCGAATCCTGACCGTTTTTCCTCAAATGCGCATGACTGCGTCAGATCAGACTATGAAAATATCGCGACGCAGTAGCCCCTTTCGATTACCAAGCCAAAGGTTGGGTCCCCATCCAGGGATGGAACACGGGCGCATAATTCATACCACTATCAATGTAAGAAAATTTTCTACTTCTTAAATCGACGATATTATAGGTAGAGAAATTTCTTTAACGGATTCCGGTATGAATTCTGCGCCCGTGTTCCATCCCTGCCCCATCAGAAGCGATGCATTTTATTTATTTCTTTTTCTTTTTTTTTTTTTTTTTTTTTTTTTTTTTTCTTTTCAATAATTTACACATAAAAATTCGGCAAACATTATGATATTTGATTATAATAAGTTCAGCGAATACTGAAACTGAAATAATAAAAATATGCGGGTCAATGCAGAAGCTTAAATAATCTTATATATATACGTATATAAATGATAGATATCATAATAAATTTTAACATTAAAATTCTAGCATTTAATAGATACATGCCATTACCAACACAACAAAAATAAAACTTATTTTAACACAGTACAGAAAGTATCACAGAAATGTTGTGATTCATATTTAGATCCATTAAGATACAAAACCAATTCAAACTACTCACGCCCACTTGAGCAAAAAGGACCATTATACCAATTCACCATAAGTTTTTTGCCAAACAACAGTTTTTTTTTCTTTTTTTTTTTTTTTTTTTTTTGTCATTCATATTTATTGATCGGGTGGAATTTTTTTAATTTCAGAGCGAAAATTATAAAATATCGAAACATCGAATAAACAAAAATTGAAAATATGTTTAAATGATCACGTGGTAATCTTCATGATCTGAATATTGTTTTCAATATTTGTCGTTCACATTCCGTCATTTTTGACGGGGTTATATTCTAGTTTAATATAAAAGATTAACGCCCACAGATGGAGCTTACATACTGTCAAAAAGACAAATTTATGCGGTCGCGAAAATGTTAATCAAGAAATTAGCAGGTATGCGGATTAAAATTATTTTATAAATAATGAAAATTATTTATAAAATAATTATGAAAATTATATAAATTATGAAAATTATTTTATAAATAAAGTGGTGCGAAGTAAAGGAGGGTCTAAAAATGCACTGGAATAAATTAAAATGTTATTAATTATATTTTATTCCTATCCATTCGCAGTAAAAATTACGTTAAAAAAATTTATGGCAGGGGTCATACTCTCAGCCTTTTTTTCAGGACACTCTCACAGACAAAAAGTTTTCGCAATATCAGCCATCACTAACTTCATGCAGAATTATTGTTATGCGCCGTGATTATACAGGGTAGAGATTACTTTATAAATATAGTAGTAGCAATAAATTTGCAATTATTTCTGAGAGTGTCCTGATAAAAGAGCGGAGAGTACGATCCCTTTTATGGTGCAGAAAAAAGGGCGGCACTAAAAATGCTCCAGAATAAATTATAAAAGTTTTGGATACAGTGTGTAGATATGTATATAAATTTATATATTTAAACATTAAAAAAATATTTAAAACTAAGCACGGAGAAAAGAAGTAATATATTTAGCATGATATTTTTTGTTATTTCTTAAACTGTATATTTTTTATAACAATAATGATTTGCGAAATGATACTTTTAAAAATTCTCTCCAAATTAATATAAATAATAGTTAACACTGCTATCATGAACATAGTCTTATATCATGCCGTCATTAATGTAGAAATTTTTATCTTAACACTTTCCCAACCGCTGACATAGACGCACGTCATTTGAAAATCTTTAACTCCACCAGTGGGCGTTTCCTTCGCAATTTGTATGTTATTCATTTCCTAAGAACATACCCAATATTCATATTTGTACCATCAGTGTAGAAAGAGTATAGTTATAATATATATCCTTTTGTATCATAAATGTGAATACAAAAAATTTTGTACTGAAATTTTGTAACCTGGAAGAACAACGGACCTTACTGTGAAAAAGACAGAAACGTGCGATCGCGAAAGTGTTAATAGCACGAGGAACCACTTATTTTATTTTATTATATTTTTCAACGCTTCTCAAAATTAATATCAAAGTCAAATCATGAGACTTGAAATATTTTGGAGAAAAACGCAATAATAAATAAACGCACTTATTTGCTTTATTCTATGAGTTAACTTTTCAATGCTCTATAAATTTAATCTCGGGACGAATAATAATAATAACAATAAGAATAATAAGAATAAGAATAGGGGGGGGGGAATCCTATTGCGAGTTAACATTGTCGTGCACAAAAACATATTGTGGTGAAAATTTCATTGTGGTAATAAAATTACCAATGAATGATATTAAATCTTAAATTCTGAAAGAAATCTTTTGATGTTTTACTACTTATCAATGTTTTTAACCTCCTCTTATTTTTTTTTTTTTTTTTTTTTTTAGAAGAAAACTATTACATGCATGCCTAATAAAACTGAGTACTATATATATTTTTGTTGTTGTTGTTGTTTGTTTGTTTGTTTTTTAAATAAAATTTATTATTTCTAAATCAAGCCAAATTAACTTTTCATACTTAAAAAATGAATGTTCTAAATTTTAATAAAAAGAAAAAAAATGACTTGATTTTCATTGATTTGAGTTTATTTTCCGTTGAACTAGAGCTTCGTTATGAAGAATTACGAGAGATTTGATTGGTTTATTTGGTTTTCATTCATTTGAGGAAGGGGTGTCCAGTGATTTTTTTTTTGTTTTAACATGCTTACAGTGTTTGGTGCGAAAACGAGTTTCGTGTGTTTTCCGATTCATACACAGCAAGGTAGGGGTGTCCAGTGATGTTTTTTTGGTTTTAACATGCGTGACTGTGATTGCCGCGGAACTGAGTTTAGTGCGTTTTCAGATTCATGCACAGTGAGGTAGGGGTGCCCAGTGATTTTTTTTTTTTTTTTTTTTTTGGTTTTAACATGCGTAATAGTGATTGCCGCGAAACCGAGTTTTGTGCGTTTTCAGATTCATGCACAGCGAGGTAGGTCGTGTCCAGTGATGTTTTTCGGTTTTAAAATGTGTGATAGTGATTGCCGAGGAACCGATTTTCGTGCGTTCTGGAAAGGAAGTGTATAAATTGTAAGCTAAACCATGTGATTTCATGGTTCATAATGAAACATTTGTAAAGATCCTAATTTAGAGACAGTAAAATGTAATAACTTAGAATAATTTTGTCGAGAAATAGTTTTTGGGTTCAATCCACATTTGGCCCATTACTTCTCTTTTTCCTTTTTCTAAATACGTAGATTATTATTTTTTTTAAGTAAATAATTTGTCATTAAAATTTCAATGCTTACTTTTTTTTTCTCCCCTCCAGTAACTGAAAGAAATAAAAAAAAAAGAAGGTTAAATTTAATTAATAATGAAGTAGACTATAATTAGTAAATTAAAGGGAATTATGCATAGATACTCAATGGCAGGGAATGAAAAACTAGTATGTTGTGGCCACCACATGGCTTTCTTCTATATTTTCCTTTGCAAATTCACTCAATCAAAATAATTTATTAAAATTATTATTTAAAAAAAATTATTTTCCATGATAATGCAGAGGATTTCCATATTAGAAAAGTAGTATAACACTAAATATCCAAAAACAAAAAGTCTGTTTTATTCTCAATAACAAAAAATAAATAAATAAAAAAATAAAAAAATTTTTCGTTAAAAGTAAAAAACAAAATCGATAAATTTGTTTGAAATTATCACAGATCTATAGTTCAACCGTTCGTTTTAAAGTTATTGACGAGTCCTTTCGAAATATACCCATCTTGAAAATTTACCGCCACCCCACCCCCGGAGAGGAAGCGATGCCCCCACATGCACAACATTTTTTCCTAGTTAACTACTACTATTATATATAATTCATATTAATTTTACATTCACAAGTTAAAAATAAATCTCATTATGTACATTTATACGAAATTTTGTCCTATACTACCATGTTAAAAATTTAGAAAAAGTGCGGTCACAGCGCCACCTGTTGAGTGATTGATCCCCAAATCTAATCAACACCAGTTTATGTCAGGGTCCAATTAAATACCAAGTTTGGATAAATTTCGTTCATTGGTTCGTGAGATACAGCGTCCACAAAATTCGTGATACACACAGACAGACAGACATTCTCTGAAAACTATGAACTCATGTTCAGGACATCCCAAAACTTATAAATCCATCGAAAACAGAAGTTCGAAAATTCTCACGAATCCAATACTTTCTCTATATTACATATGGAAGAAAGTAATAATGAAGAAATGAATAAAAAACTTATTATAATGAAGAAAAGTCTTTAAGGTTAAAGGTTTAAATTCTGATTAATAATGGTTTTATTCAGAAGTAGAAAAAAATTGAGCATTTTATTTATAAACTAACTTATTTAAACAAAAAAAGAGAGAGAGAGAGAGAGAGAGAGAGAGAGAGAGAGAGAGAGAGAAATTATTTATCAATTTACGAGAAATAACTATCAAATCAAATTTATAATTATATGTACATACTAGCAGGCTTTGCCCGCTTCGCTGGACATTAAACTTAAATGAGTTGTCAAAATGCCATATCTTTATTAATAACCTAAGTTCTCGCTGTGATTGGTAGAGGTTTTCTCGCTCCCAATGTGAGGAGTCTGGGTCCCCACTGTCTTCGGCACAACTTACCCACTTCTTACTTCCCCACCCTGAGCGGGTGAGTTCGAAGTTTTGCAAAATCCCACTAATGTACATAATGCGTACACTTAATCAATATCCACACACCAAAATTCGCCATTCTAAGATAATTCTAAGCGAATTCAAACGGAAAAACATGTTTTTACACATGTTTATTGCCCTCCGACTCCGAGAAGGGGGGGGGGGGGCGAGAATTTCAAATTTCGTGAAATGCAGTAACAATAAGTTCCGGATGCATACAAATAATTTACACACCAAATTTCGTGACCACAGAAGTCTTTAACAGACAGTATTATAAATAAATAAATACAAAAAGCACAGCTTAAGTATCGGAGCCCTTTGGTGACTTTAAATATTTTAAGCCATTTTTGCGATGAACTGAATTGGCTATCTCAATTGTGCAATTAAAGATCTTGGCGAGAAACCTCTGAGCTACTTCGATGCCAAATTTCAAATTTTGCCAAAGGGATCCAATACTAAAGCTGTTCCATATCGAATCTGGGTTGAAAAATGAAAAAGGGTAAAATAAATTAGAAATATCAGACCTATATTTATAAATTTGATACCGAATGAAAGGGGCGATTTTGCTGAATCCAGGGGTTCAAACAGTTTTTCGATGCGACAATTAGATTTTTAAAAAATAACTAAAGTATGAAATTTAAGTAGCAACGGAAAAACGGATAAAGGGAAAAATAAATTAGAAATATCAGACCTATCATTACAAATTCAGTACCAAATAAAAGAGGTGATTTTTCTGAATCCTGGGGTATAAACAGTTTTTCGATACGACAATTAAATTTTTTAAAATTAACTAAAGTATGAAACTTAAATGGCAATACTTCATTTCAATCTCCTCATAATTTGTAGTGCGAATCACGCGAATAAAAAAGTCTTTAACTTAAAAATTTATTTTTATATTTTGTTTTTCCATTCAAAGTGTTTTAGTGAAAAAATATGTATGGCGCATGCGCAGGCGTTTTTTATCCACAATTTAAACACTAATCATAATTTTAAAAATTTCTATAGATATAATTTCAAGTTGGGTGAAGGCCTAAGTTTCTGCCAAGTGCCGTTGAATTCCGTCCAGCCGTTCTCGAGTGATGCCCGGACAAACGTGTATTAGTCTTTTACCCCCTAGGGGGGAACGGGGGGGAATTTCTGCAAAGTTGCTAGATATAATTTTAAGTTGGGTGAAGACCTAAATTCCTGCCAAGCGCCGTTGAATTCCGTCCAGCCGTTCTCAAGTGATGCCCGGACAAAAAAAAGCGACATTCGGACACGATGACACACACACACACACACACACACACACACAGGCAAAATTTTCTGAAGTCATTTTCGGCTTTCATGGGGTGTAAAACGTGAAGATATCGCAAAATTTTTTGATTCCGACAAATTTACAGACAAAAGTCTGATTTTATTAATATAGATAATGATATGACAATGTTTAGAAGATGAATATTTTAAAAATTCTAAAAAATCAGCTTATAATTCAATCAAAATTTATTAAGTATGGAAATATAAAAAAATTTAAGCAACTCTACCAATCGTTCACAAAATAAGTTTATTATAATTTATATTGATATTACCTTCTAATAATTAAGCCATAATTTGTAAAAATTCATATAAACAGATTATAGTTAATTCTATTGTTAAAGTAGAATGTTCATAGTTTAGGATGTTAGGTGCCAGCACCATAACCGACATTTAAAAAATTATCTATATTCCTTTTAATATGTTTAACTGAAATTTCACCCTTTTTCCCATGTTAAGAAAATCGTAAATTTTTAATAACTTACGAAGTTTTAATGTAAACTGTTGCAAATCGATAGGATTCTTGCCAGTGTCATAAATGACATTTAAAATCTGGTCATCTTTACGATCATTTGTTCTTGAGATAACGTGCACACAGTCTAACAAACTAACACACTAGCAAACACCCTACAGACGGACACCAGATCAGTTTTATTATTCTCAGATTTTTCACACTTAAAAACGTGTAAAAAACTCAAAATCCGAGATCGAAAATTTTCACTATTACCTAAGTTCCCCATACCTATAGTATGATGGGGAAATAAAATCAAATACTAGGTGGTCGCGTAATTAAATTAGAATTTTTAAAACAATGCTAATATGTTAACCATATTCTCATTATACAATCATAAAAATAATCATCTAAAATTTAAAATCAATATTATTAAATTTTTAATCATCTGCTGTTAATGTAGACAATATTTTTTGTTATAGAAAAATACATTATCTGCAAAATTATAAGGTAGAATTTTTAAAATATTAATCTATCGATTATTCTGTCGATATTAAATTACAGCAATGTCGTAAAATATCATCTTAAGCATCAGTCGTTTATAACTAAAGTATGATTGTTTTAGACATATTACATATTCATCAAATAATGTCATTTGGTTACTCAAATGTGATATTTCAATGAACCATTTTTCGACTCTCTGGCGACATCATACTGAGCTCCATAAAATGTGGAACCATAGTACGTTGCTCGGTAGAGCTCCAATCTCATAATTTGAAGATTGCGGGTTTGATACTCGAGCCGACCAAGGAGCGTCCTGTAGATTAATAGTGGTTGGTGCACGTAAAATCCGTTGTGGTCGCAATGTTCTTCCTTTTTCCTCCAAAATAATACCTCTAGAGGATCACCGAAGTGAGAGAGCTATACCCTCTCTGGAGGATCAACATTGTAATGGCATGTCTCCGAACTACCCTTAGAAGTGAGTCCCAGATCATTGCCAATCGCCCATAGTTCAGTATGAAAGCGACTTTAAACCACCTCAACTCTTAACCATATGAAACATTTTGCAATTCAGAAAGAGTTTATATATATTATTTAAACAATGTTGCTATAAATTTACATTTCCAATTTCAAATTCGTCAGAATATGAAACGAGAAACATCAGCTTCATAATAATGAGACAGTGAAATTTATGTCAATGGTATGGGCAGGGATAGTCCGAAGACATGCAATCACAATTTTGATACTCAACGGAGGGGTTAGTTTCCCGCTTCGGTGACCCCTGGGGGTATAAATTGTGATGGGAACATAGAGGACAGCCACAGTGATGTTAATATGACTCGTTTTTCTACATCATTTGATCATAAAAAGATTCGTACAAATCTCAATTTAATCGTGATGCCCATACATTGCACGATTGGTCAATGGAAGATTAGAGATATATATTGAAATGTTCACATGTTTATTTATTAGAAATTCGGCTTTGTGAGTAAATAAATTCAAAGACACTTATTGACGTAAAAGCCTTCTAGTTTAAAACTTTTTTTTTTCTTTTTATTTTTCTGTGTCATTCAGGATTACATCTTGATGTGTTATCTTGTCAAGCCTACAAATTGTTTAAAGCAAGATACACGGTGACGAACGAGGCCATGTCAGATTTCCACAGGAAAACTGTTTCACAGGCGGTGAGTATGTTAAGTTTTTACATTTTAATCCTTCTATTTATAATGAATAAGTAGAACCTTTCTAAATATGGTTTTAAGTAATATTTTGCTTTGTAGCAGTAAATCTTATAAATCTTATTCAGTGAATGTCAATTGATTTAATTAAAAAATCTAGTATAATTTTTAATTTTCCTGAATGCTAATTAGATATAATTAAAAATCTAGGTGGCCATAACATATTTGTTTTAATTAAAAGTCTAGCATATTGTGGCCACCATAAGGCTTTCTTCTATACTTTTCTATACAAATTCCATCAGAGCAAATAATTTATTAAAGCTATTATTAAAATTATCTAACATGATGAATGCAGAGGATTTTCATCTTAGAGAAAACTAAAACTAAATATGCAAAGGAGGACAGTTTTATTCCCTATAAATAACATCTTAAAAATTCGTTTTCATGGTAGTTATCTCACGTGTCAAATTTCGTACAGTTATATGCCATGGAAGTTGAGATATAATCTTCACGTTCTCCTGGAAATTTTCAGTATAGCAGTACCACCTATTGGACGATATGCATCTAAATTAAATCAATATATTGTCTCACGGTCTTCTCACAAATTAAGTTTTGTTTGAATACGCGATAGAACCTGAGATATGGTCTTCCCTTAAATTGTGGAAATCGCTGTCTAGCAGCGCTATCTGTTGTGATATTGGCCCCAAAAGTTGACAGACATTATTTTATTTTAAGGTTCATCTACTTATAAATTTATGTGCAATTCTGTGCAGTAGTTCCTGAGATATTTCTAATATTGGAAAGTGTTTCTAATCTGCGTATGCTACGTGATTTTTACATCTTGTGAAATTGCGATTAGAAGTACAAATTCTAACCTTAATCTTCATAATTTTAAGCGTGCCCCAAAATCTTAACGGGTTATAAATAGATATAGAAATGGCTTGAGCAAACTTTTATCTCTTGATAAAAAGTTATAAAAATGGAAACAAAAATTAAGACAACTTTCATATTTTTACCAAACACTTAACTTTCTTTAACTGTAACTCTTCTCTTGGATTTTTTAAGAGCAGCATTTATTATTTTTTAAAGTTGCTTTTTTTTTTCCTATGCCATTTATCATTCGATGACAGACGTACTCAGAAATTTTCCTCCGTTGAAATTTTATATTTAGATCTTCATCACATCCCGGCGTTCCACTGGGATGATCACAGTCATGGTCATGGTTACATATCATCGCTAGGATTTTTGCCATGAGAAAATATTTTTCTTAGCGTTTCCTTGAGTTATATAAAAAAGAGAGCAACTTTATTCGCAGAATTCTTCTTCTTTATTTATTCCCTCATTAAAATTTGATAGATGATTTGATTTCTAAAACATCTTTTAACTATCTAAAGTTCATCAAAGCAGAGATTTATTTATTTTGTGTGTGTGTGTGTGTGTGTGTCTTCTATGTTATTGTATATTATTATTATTATTATTATTATTATTATTATTATTATTATTTCCTTTTCTCCATATATGGTAAAAAGAAATATATTGTGTTTGAGTCAAATTTTCCAAATTGAATTTTTGTTATATTTACAGGATTTGAGGTCACCTGATTCTAAAAAATCACGCTTTTGTTTTAGTACTCGGTTTGTGTTTCTGTGTGTCTATATGTTTGTCTGTCTATGTGCGTGTCTTTTATGAACATAACTCATAAACAAATATCAGTCCAAACTCTGTATTCTAAATCTGTATCATACAGGATGTCATTTGAAACTAGTTTGTTAAAAGCGGACAAACACACAAAAATATCCAAATGCAATACATCTATGGGCCAAATTTGTCGTATGTATAGTTTAACATCTTTAGACTACATTAAAAACATCTGGAGTGACGCCACTCGACTTTCCAAACATTAAGTAATTAACGGCTGTATAAATAAATTAATGTTAGACAAGTCGTTAAATAAACAAAAGTGAAAAATATAATAGGGGGTTGAGTATTTTCACTTCAAATAATTTGAAGTTGAACGCATAGATCATAATGATATAGAATATTTCTTTGTGTCCCTGTAAAAAAACTATAAGTGCTAGATTCACCTATACAGCTTGTGCGACTGTGACCTATAATATGTGTATAAATTTTCAGCTCAATCGAATAAGGCGTTTGAACGCTATCGCACTTTAAAATATTTGGGTCCATAGACCAACCATAATGATAAATATTTTTTCTTTGTGACCCCTGTAAAAAAAAAAAAAAAAAACTATAAGAACTAAATTCACCAAAATCTATACACTTTGTGCGACGGTGATTTATAACATGTGTATACATTTTTAACTCGTACGAATGAGACGTTTAGACGCTAGCGCATTTTTAAAAATTTGGGCACATAATGATAAAGAATTTTTCTTTGTGTCCCTGTAAAAAAACTATAAGTCCTAGATTCTCCAAAATCAATAAGGTTCATGCTACGGTGACCTATATCCTACGTACCAACTTTCAGCATATTTGAACAAAACATTTAGGCAATATCGTGTTCACGCACTCACACACATACATACACACATACAGACACATACACATACATACACCATCGTAAAAATAGTAAAAACTAACTAAAGGAACCTCAAAACGTATAGAAACACCAAAATCTCAAAGTCCGATTTTTGACATTACAGTACTTTTCTTACATACGTAAGTTCAGAAAATAAAAATGAAATTGACTCATATTTTTATGCGCACAAAAGCATTTTTCATTTAGAACAGTGGTAATCAAAACTCAGTTCCTACTACAGATAGTTCCTACTATACAGACAGGACATTCCCGTATATTCAATGGTAACCAAAAATCGACTGCAGTGACCCTGTGGGCAACGGCTGTAAGTTTCTCGAGCTGTCCGACTTACGCAATCATTCGTCTTATTTTTATTGTCTTTATCTTTGTTTCATTTTGGCAATTTCGTTATTGTTTACAAACTTGATCGTCAAAAGCAATTAATTTTAAAAAGGAAGTACTAAATATTAAACAAATAAGTTTTGAAAACATACATGAACCATTTTTTTTTTTTTCTTTTAAAGTATTTTGTATTATTTAAAACCAAACAATGTTACAGTTGGCAACAAAATCATTGAAGCGCTAACAATAACACTGCGCTGAAAAAAAATAAATAAATAAAATAAAAATATATCGAGCCCTGGTACCATTCTTGCTGATTCTTATGTAAAATGACCTCCAGGGCATCTATTCTCCTACCAGACTATACCTCAATTCCGACTGTGGCAGTAGTTATTTTGATCACGTGATGTCCCATTCCGAATTTTGATTTGACTAGTGTCGTTGTTTCAGGACGGTCGCTATGGCGGTCGGATCGGAGAATAGATACCCTGAATCAGATTTTGATACCCATTTTGCCCAATCACGTTTTTTCGGGACGTCACCCCCTCCCCAATCTCTATCACTGTTCGGTAGTTTTATGACCATGAATTTGATTTGAAGAATGGAAAAGAATTATTTTAACACTTAAAAAAATAAAAAGTATAATGTTTAATAAATAATAATAATAATTGATTAAAAAAGCATAATAAATGTAATACATAATTTCAGTAGCAAATCCCCCTTAAATTTTTCCCTTGCTGCAGTTGTTCATGTTTTAGAATTTTCTGACTCTGTAGCCCCTCAGAAGATATTTAACAGTTTAAATAATCATTTCCCTCCCTACAAATCAAATTTGTAGCCATAAAATTACCGAAAAGGGGTAAAAATAGAAGGGCGTCCCTGAAAAACGTGAGTGATAGGGCAAGATGGGCCGTCATAATCGGTTTCAGGAGGTCATTTTACATAAGAATTTGCAAAAATGGTATTGGGGCCGATTTTCATGCCGAGCAATGTAATTGGTATTTAAAGGATGTGCACCTAACACTGTTTTCTTAAGTAAGTATTTTTCGAGTCATGATCTTAGTCATATGCTGTTTATAAAAAATCTGGAGTGACTCCACTCGACTTTCCGAACATTGAGTAATTAACAGTTTTGTAGATAAAGTAAAGAAAGAGGAGTTGTTAAACAAACAAAAGAGAGAAAACCATAATAGAGTGTTTGAGTATTTTTCTTCATATATTACACGATGTTTTATTTAACGCTACTGAACTTTAAACCCATAGCTCATATAATGATAAAGAATTTTTCGTTGTGTCCCTGTAAAAACCTATAAATGCTAGATTCATCAAAATCTATACAGTTGGTGCAACTGTGACCTATAACATCTGTACAAATTTTTTGCTCAGAATAATAAGGCGTTTAGACGCTATCACACTTTTAAAAATTTGGCCTCATAGGCCATAATGATAAAGAATTTTTCTTTGTGCCAATGTAAAAAAACTGAAAGTGATAAATTCACCAAAATCTATACAGTTCGTGCAACTGTGACCTATAACATGCGTACAAATTTTTTGCTCATAGTAATAAGGCGTTTAGATGCTATCACACTTTTAAAAATTTGGCCTCATAGGCCATAATGATAAAGAATTTTTCTTTGTGCCCCTGTAAAAAGTAAAAAAACTGAAAGTGATAAATTCATCAAAATCTATACAGTTCGTGCAACTGTGACCTATAACAAGTGTACAAATTTTTTGCTCAGAATAATAAGGCGTTTAGACGCTATCGCACTTTTAAAAATTTGGCCCCATAGGCCATAATGATCAAGAATTTTTCCTGGTGTCCCTGTAAAAAAACTATAAGTGCTAGATTCACCAAAATCTATAGGATTCGTACTATGGTGACTTACAATATACGTACCAACTTTCAGCTTATTCCAACAAAGCGTTTAGACGCTAGCGTGTTCACTCACAGACATACACACATACATACACACATACATACACACACACATACATACATCATCGTAAAAATAGTGAAAACGGACTCAATGGACCTCGAAACGTATAGAAACATCAAAATCTCAAATTCAGATTTTTGACATGATTACAATACTTTCCCCACTATAGTGTTCGGAAAGTAAAATGTAAGTTGATGATAAAATTAGCGATCAAACTAAAAAAAAAAAAAAAAATCTAGTGTGAAACAACCACACGACTTCCATTACACACATTACACGCATTATATGCATTTTTTAGAATTTTCCAGTAAGAGAAACTTGATACACGTATAAAGACATATAAAACAGAGTTTACATAACAAGTTAAAAAACAAGGGGGAAAAAAAAGATATTTTTTTAAACACCAATTTCCGATATCTAAAACGGAACTACCTAATCAGGATGACCGTTAATATTCCTGTAATAACCACGTAATACATGAGAAAGGGTATCTAAAATGGATTAATAAAACAATTTTGAAGAAAATCGTTAGAGTCGTTTTAGAGAGACCAACTTTTACCAAAACTTGGTATACTCAATTATTGACCGGAAAACAATAATTACATACAAAAGTATATTTAAAAGGGAGTTCATATGGCGAGAGTAAAAAAAAAATAAAAATAATAAAAAAGTAAAAATAAAAAAAGAATGCGTATAGCCGTTTTTAGGGGAGAGAGACCTGAAATTGAGTTATTTATACAGGACGCCTATCGATTTTCCTGAACTAACCAACTATATCATTCGAAAGGGCACCTAATAGATTGTTTATGTAATAATTTTGAAGAAAATCGTTAGAGCCATTTTTGAGATACGGACTTACTGTCCCATTTCCCATTTTCATCAAAATTTGGAAAATCCATCTGTACACTAGACCTGTATCAACTGTGAAGTTTCGTAGTTTTATCTTTCTTAGATTCGGAGATATGATAGCCATAATATTCCATACATACACACATACATACATACATACATACATGCATACATACACACACACAGACCAATTGCTGAAAACTACTTTTTTGGACTCAGGAGGCCTAAAAACGTGTAAATCGGATGAAAACTCGACATCGTTTTTTTGGACCGAATACAATACGTCCATTACCTACGGTAGTAGGGTAATGGAAGTAAAACATACATGTGAAAAATGTGGATGTGTGCTTCAATAATTTTGCTGTTGACTATAAATATTTAACGCTTTCATACTGCTATTTCAGAATTACAGTTTGTAATTTTAATCTGTACTTGAATATGAATGTGTTTGGCAAAGTATATATTTAAACATTATAAAAATTAATTTTATTTCTCTGAAGAATAGCTATGAATGTTCTGAGTGTGATTTTGTGAATTCTAAAACAATAAAAAATTAAGAAAAATAATCACTTTACATGCTAACCTGCTACTAACTACTCGCGAAAACGCGAAATAGAAAAACAATTTTGAATAAAAAATAAGATTTATGCAGATCTTAGTTTTCCTCCATTGACCCTAGTGGTGCTGCTATCACCCCGATTCACGTTTTAGCTTTACTGTCCTCGCCCACTAGTGAGAGATAGAGATTTTTTTCCAATACAAAAGCACTTTTTTTTTTTTTTTTTTTTTTTTTTTTTAACATTGAAATAGAAAAATGATTTATTATTATAAGCTTTAAATCTCCATACCTACGTTTTATACATTTTGTAAATAAATCGCTGTTTTTGTGGAACCAGTGGGCAGTAAAAAGAATTTTCTATTAGCAGGCGAAAACAAAAATCGCCAATAGGTATAAATTAGTTGATTACACCTGATTTAGAATGCGGTATGAGACTTTTTTATTTTTCTTTTATAAGGCCACATGAAAGAAGTCTGATATATTTTTGTTATGTATAGAAATAGATAGAAGTTCTTTTCTTGGTGCGTCATGCATATTTTTCCCCTTCTTTTTTCTACGCTAAATTTTAATACATTGTTATAAACAATACTTAAAATTAGACAAAAACATTTAAAACACTTCAAATTTACCATTAGTTCTTTTCCTCAAAGTCCTTCCGATCGGGCACCCGATCACCATTTGTAGGCTGCTTTAGTAGATCTTTCAGACTGCTTTTTCTTGTTAACATGTAACACTACCTTTTAACCAGGCTTTTTCTTGTTAACATGTAACACTACCTTTTGACCAGGCTCTGGTTGAGCTCCACGTCATTGTAGCTGCGTCAGTTGGTTAGTATTTCAATTGTTTCGCGCATTAAGGCATAGTTATGGTTATTGTAGTTAGAAAGTTTTTTAATGTTTTTTAAATGTATGTTAGTTACAGGATAATTGGTGGCGCTATACGTGCTAACAAGAAAACAACAGACAAAAACAAAATTGCTTCCTGGTCATGATAGGGCGCCTGATCAAAAAGACTTTGAGAAAAAGAACCAATGGTAAAGTTTTAATGTTTTAAATATAATTAAGTTCTTTTAAATAGCAATTAGATAAATACGTTTATAAGAATGGTGTGGGTAAAAACTCTGAATAATTGGAAACAAATTTCAAATTACATTTTACTGTTTTTAAAATATACTTAAACAGCAGTTAAAAAGTAAATACATACTGAGTACAGTTGTAAAAAAATATCGCAAATAATTATAGTAATAATGGTTGCAATTATGTAACTCATGAGAGGAATTACTAATTTAATTTTAGGCGCATGTATATAATTTCTGTGTGTGCATCTATCGCTTATCTTTTTATCTCTCACCCACTGCGCTATGGGTTTTAACAGGGGTGTTTGTGACCCCGGAATTTGCTACCAGAATTTTTTTAACAGTGATATTACTGATAGTTTTCTAGAGAAGTTTAGCAACTGACTATAACCAAAATTGTAATTCGTAATTTCTGGTGGAAAATAAAATAAAAAATCCGGAACGCAAACACCCCTGATTAAAGTAGGCTTTACTTTAAAAAATATTAATTTTTTCCCTATGTTTTTCACAGATTAATGCTGCTGCATTATTTCTTATTTCCGACTTTTCCGCCTAAAACATATCCTACGCCAGACCATGTTCGTTTGTGATAAAGATTGACATGAACTCATGCAGTATCACCTAGAATAAAAAAGAAGTCATATGACTAAACCAGTATGATTTTGCTTTTGTGGTGTGGCTCTATGGTCGTACAGTCAGTAACAAAAGTGCCCGAACACTAGCAAAAATTCCTATGTAAAAAAAAGTACACTTCATACGGTTTTGTTAAATAAATCCTTATCGAATCATGTTCTTACTCTAACAACAGGATTCGACAAGGATTTATTTAACAAAACCGTATGAAGTGTACTTTTTTACATAGGAATTTTTACTAGTGTTCGGACACTTTTGTTACCGACTGTATTTTCTCATTAATGTTCGTTTTCCGGGACTTATGGCTTAAAGTGGATTCCAAACACCGTTGCGAACATCCCTGCCTAACCCGGAATTCGAATCCAGCACCCCGCACACCAGATTAGAGGTCTGCACGGGGCGGGTTTGGGCCGCATTTTTCAATCTGCTCTCGGGCCGGGTCGGGCTCGGGCTTAAAAATTTTTTTGCAGGCTCGGGCTCAATTTTTTTGTGTATACTCGGGCCGGGTCAGGCCTGGGTGAAATTTTTTCCGGGCTGTGTAGGCCCGAATCTTTTTTTAGTTTCCTCGTTAATCAACGAAAAAGGAAAGTGATAAAATATCTCTCCAGTCATTTATTTTACATAATCTTACAGGCTGGTAGGTCACATAAAAATTTTATTTTGTTAAAAAATATCTATAACTTCAATTTAATTGTCTATCAGTCTGTCTGTTCACGATTTGATTTTCCGCAAATATTTTTAGCATGTCTCGAAATTAATATATTTTATTTAAAGTAATATTAGATGTTCATTATAGATAATTGGAGTGGAAGGCTGAATGTTATACCAACTATGTGAAAAATACCAGAGCCGGGAATCGAACCCGGGCCTTCCGCTTAACGCGCAGATGTTCTACCACTGAGCTACCCTGGGTGATAACCTGCTAGGCATTTCTCACATAATAATCATTGGCAAGGTCACCGAGTCTGCAAACGTAGCTATATCAAGTGACAAGGTTGAGAAGAATTAAGGTTGATGAATAAAGATTTTCTAATATTAAATGGTTCTAATCAAAATAATATGCATGTCACTACTAATTTGCGCACATGTACACACAAAAGAAATTAGATACGTTACTGTGTATAAGGTTTGTGTCCTATAGTCTGTAAAGTTTAGGTGGTATGATGGCAGTAAAAATCCTTCCACTGTAACTTTCTCACGAAAGCTCCTTTTTCTTTACTCCAGTGCACTGGATGAAAGTAGCATTATTTTTAGCATGTGAAAAAGAAAATTTTCTATTGAATATGGTTGGATTAGAATTAAAGTTTTATTTACCGGATCACAAGAAAGATTCAGATACATTACCGTAAAAAACAGGAAATGGTTGAAAGTGCATGTTTAGTAGTATTAACCATTTTAAATACCTTCCTATTGATGAATGCTAATATTTTCTATTTGACTTTCTGTCTGTCTTTGTGCCTTCTGTATGTCTGTAATAAAGAATTTCTGTTTATATATAATTACCACGTAAATGTTCAGCAGTTTTGTTAAAGAACATTCTATTGCCTGGCTATATAAAACCGCTGCAAAACGCATACTAAAAATCTTTTTCATAGAAAAGCATGCTTTTTTTTCTTTTCTTTTTTTTTTTTTTACTTTTTTTTTAATCGGGCCGAGCCGAGCCGAGCCATACACTGGTAGAAAACAAACGGGCCGGGCCGAACTTTTCGATTTCATACCGGGCTGGACCGGATAAGCAAAGTTTTCGAACGGACCGGGCCGGGCCTGAGACTCAAAATTTCGGCCCGTGCAGACCTCTACACCAGATCACAATAAAAATATTTTTGCCTATTTCTCAATTTTCTGTACGTGTATATGCGCAAAAATTATCATATTATACATATATTTTTTATTTAAAGAAATTCAAAACAAATATTCCTTTCCTCTCTCCCCAAATCATTTACTTTTCTCTCTCTCTCTCTCTCTCTCTCTCTCTCTCTCTAACGCAAAAATATTTGAAAAGGAAAAGGGTGAAATTGTTTCTTGAGTAACTAAATGAAATTTTCTTTTAATTAATTTTGCATCTGAGCCAGCACACTCTTAAAAAGGCGATTAAAATTAATGAAAAGAGACTCCTCAATATTTCTGATGTGTTTTATGGCAACAGACAATGAAACTGCACCTCGAACAACAGTTAAAGCACCTCTGAAATTATAAACACATGTTGTGAAGGCAGAAACAAGTGTTTAGAGTTATTTCGATGCGAAATATCAGTAAGCTTATGAAGATAAATTAAACAGAATTACTCTTAAGAGATTCATATCCACAGAACTTTCAATTAAAAAATAGTTAATATATTGCGTCCATCCCAAAACTTATTTTTTCTTCTACAAATTCAAGCAGTACAAATTATTTATTAAAATTTATTATTCAGTAAAATTATTCTCCATGGTAAATGCGAACGATTTTCATGACAGCGAAGTATAACACCAAATACCGAAAGAATGTAAAGTTTGTGCACTACAAACGGCATTTTTAGAAAAACTTTTTTTTTTTTTTTTTTAATGAATAAAGCTCGGTAACTTTATTTTAAATTATCATATATTAATGGTTCAACCATTCATTTTAAAAGTATTAACGAGTTTCTTGAAAAACACTCATATTGAAAATTTACACCCCACAGGGCAAAACTCAACGTTGTAAGGAAAAAAGGGTGCTCCTACATGAAGTTTTTTTTTTTTTTTTTTTTTTTTTTTTTCAGTAACTATTAAAATTATAAATAATTATTTTTAATTTCAGGATGATTCGTTTTAAATTATTCTTATTGTGCCCATTTATACGATATTTTGCCACGTACTGCCATACTAAAATTTATGGAAAAACGGGATGGCAACGCCTTCTGTTGGGTGATTTTCAACAAAATTTGATAGGGATTACTATATATCAAGGGAAAACTACCTATAAATTGATATGAAATTTTGTGCAATAGTTTTTGTGCTAAAGCTGCCACAAAATGTTTGTTACACACAAGCAGAAAAACAGGCAGACATTTTCTAAAAATCATCAAATAGTGTTTTGTACCGCTCAAAACGTTTAAATCCATCCAAAATCAAAAGTCAAAAGGTTTTACGAGTTCAATACTTTCTTCTAATTAATATAGAAAAAAATGATAATAATAAATAAAAAACAAAATTTAATTTTAATTTAATAATAATAATAATAATAATAATAATAAAAGGAACGTTTATATTTGATTCACTTACACTTATAGATACAACTTTTCACACTTATGTCGAGTAGTAATGTAGATTTCAAAAAAATTAATATATATAATGATCCTCATCTGTCATGAACGAATCCGGTTAGTACCGCTTCAAAACAGAAACTTTTGGCAGCCATTTTTTTTTTCCGTCTATTTAATTCAACTTAGGAAACATACATATCATTTTCATACATGTTTTGTATCGCACATATTCTTATTTCCTATAAAACCTTGAAAAACTATTCAATTGTAATGTTTAAATCTCTAAATTAAGTATAACGGATCACTGGCTATTATAAACATGAACCTATAAATAGAATTATGTAACTTCATGATTATAAACAAAGCAAAACCAAATAAAAACAAACAAAAACTGTTGCCATTCAGAAAATACAAATTCCAAATGGACAACTTTTTAATTCCGAATGAACGACTCTTTGACTGTTTCATTAAAAAAACGCTTAAAATATTTCTAAAACATATTAAAGCCTTAAAAATCCAACGAGATATATATCTCGTTGTAAAAATCTATAGCCTAGTATACTAGGCGAGTCGTATTAATCCTGGACGATAGGAACCATGCCCCAGCCCACCCGGTTCCCGCTGTTCAATGTATTTTTCTAGTCCACTTTGTCCCCTTATTACTTCCGGTGTGAAACTTGTTTTTTTTTTTTTTTTTTTTTTTTTTTTTAACACACTTGACATTGTGAGTTTTTTTGCTTTTCTTTCCATGCTATTTCTATGGGGTTTTTAGCCTTTTCCCCTGTCTTTTTCTACATTCTAAAGTGGCGGTGGTTACCACCGCCACCTTAGAATGTAGAAAAAGAGGGGGGGAAAAGGCTAAAAACGCCATAGGAATAGCATGGGAAGAAAAGCAAAAAAACTCACAATGTCAAGTGTGTTAAAAAAAAAAAATCACACCGGAAATAATAAGGGGACAAAATTGACTAGAAAAATACATTGAACAGCGGGAACCGGGCGGGCTGGGGCTGGGGCATGGGTCCTATCGTCCAGGATTAATACGACTCGCCTAGTATAACTCTTGGCGGTGGTGGGCGGGAACCACCGCCACCTTAGAATGTAGAAAAAGAGGGGGGAAAAAAGGCTAAAAACGCCATAGGAATAGCATGGGAAGAAAAGCAAAAAAACTCACAATGTCAAGTGTGTTAAAAAAAAAAAAAAAAAAAAAAAAAAAAATTGACACCGGAAGTAATAAGGGGACAAAATTGACTAGAAAAATACATTGAACAGCGGGAACCGGGCGGGCTGGGGCATGGGTCCTATCGTCCAGGATTAATACGACTCGCCTAGTATAATAACTCGCCTAGTATCTCTTTATATATCTCGTTGTAAAAATCTTAAAATATTTGTAAAAACGCATTAAAGCCTTTAAATATTTTTATCAAACTTTATTATTTGTTTACATTGTATGATTGGCGCCGAGTTTAGTACGTAAATGCCGCCAGTTGATTTTAGTTTTGAAATTAGTGTAAAATGATAGTTGGGATAGAATGTTTGGTTGGGCAAGTAAAAGTCACCAGTTGAAATGAGTATTGAAATCAGAGTAGTCTAATGTGATAATGTCGAGTCAAGGTAAAATGTTCGGTTGAGAATGAGAAAGTCCATAGCTGGATCCTGGATATTTTGGCGATGTTGAGGGTGAGATAGCTGGTTGGAGGTATCGAGTAGAGGTGAATTTGGGTTAGCATGGAGTGTCTGTAGTTATTGGATAGTTAGAAAATTTGAAAACAGGATCTACGATAGTCTTAAAAAAAAGTATTTTGGTAAAATGAAGTGAATCGTTTTTCTTATTATGAGGACTTTAAATAGGCAAGCGAAGTGATGACGTCACTGGCAGGTTCGTGGATACAAGAAAAATATTTCCTATATTAAACGCCCAATGGATTTTTCGTAAAAAATTAATAAAAATCGAGGGAAATTATTTCCCGAATTTAATCCCCATATTTAGGTTTAGATATGTATTAGTTATCATGTGCATGCGTTAGATTAAGTTGTTTTTGTTCTAAAATTGATAAAATTTGAATTTTAAATTTCAAAACTTTAAATTTCAAAAAACTTCCATATTCCATTGAAAACATAAACATTTCATTTCAAAGGATGATATTACACAATAAATATTCAACTAATATACTAATTAAAAGGAAAATGATAAATATTCTATTATAATTTGAAGTGAAATTTGTTTTCAAATGTCTAAATAAAGTATCTGATATAAAATACTAATATGTTGCAGCGGAATAGATTTGATATCGGTCATCCTTGGCAGAAAAAAAAAAAAATATATATATATATATATATATATATCGCCAAATTATCTGGCGAATATAATTTAATTCCTTTCAAAAATCATGGTTATTTTAAAAATTTATATTAAGAGAGTAAGGAATAATATGAAACAATATTTCGCACAACACAAATTACGAAAATATACATCTGGCATGTATATTTTCGTAGTACGTTTTTGATCGCCAAATACAAAAACGCCAAGGACAACAGAGTTTTGAAATTTAAAATTAAAATTTTGTCAATAACAACAGCAAAATAACTCAATCTAACATATGCACATGATAACTAATACATATATATACCCAAATATGGGGATTAAAATCGGGAAATAATTTGCTCGATTTTTAATAATTTTTTACAAAAAATCCAATGGGCGATTAACATAGGAAATCATTTTCTTACATACATGGACGGTCAGTGACGTCACACTTCGCTTGCGTATACAGCACTTAATGGAACACTGGGATGTGTTGTTGCTGTTGTGTTGTCGTGCCTATATTTTTTGTCAACCAGCAGTTTTTTTATTGTCATTCATATTTGTTGATCGGGTAAAATTTTTGAAGTGAAAACTTCTTTTAGGCGCGTTGAGCACTTTTGGGTTAATAAAAATCATTGAACTCCCATCATCGTCAGCTAACGCTTTCCATTTGAAGTGAAAACTTTTGGGTGAAGAAAAATCATTGAATTCGCGTCATCGTCAGCAAACGCTTTCCATCCTTGTATGATACAAATAATGTATCACACAATTAACTTGCTAATGTGATGTGTTAATAATTATATACTGTATATTGTTTTAAAATCTGGTGCGGCGTTACACGACTTCTTTCATCTCCGGGCACTGTCTCTATTGCAGTTAGACCTCACAAAACAGTGAGAAAGCCCAAAGCTGCCATTTTTCTCACGTTTTTACAATCTGGTGCGGCTCTACACGACTTCTCTCATCTCCGGACACTGTCTCTTAAAGATTGCAGCCGGAAACGTTGCAGTTAGGCCTCACAGAACCGTGAGTAAGACCAAAGCCTCCATTTTTCTCACGTTTTTACAATCTGGTGCGGCTCTACACGACTTCTCTCATCTCCGGACACTATCTCTATTACAGTTAGACCTCACAAAACCGTGAGGAAGGCCAAAGCCGCCATTTTTCTCACATTTTTACAATCTGGTGCGGCTCAACACGACTTCACTTAACTCCGGACACTGTCTCTTAACGATTGCATCCGGAATCGTTGCAATTAGACTTCACAGAACCATGAGAAAGACCAAAGCCGCCATTTTTCTCACGTTTTTAAAATCTGGTGCGGTTCTACACGACTTCTCCAGAGCTTCCAACCTAATCCGGCAAATTGTTAGTACCGCCCCTTTTTCTTCACCACTTAATTTTTAGAGTATTTTTCTTCTTAATTCATTGTAGATACATTTGAAGAGAATTTCTCTAAAAATTAAGTGGTGTAGAAAAAGAGGCGGTACTAATTATTTGCCGGATTAGGTTGGCAGCTCTGCTTCTCTTATCTCCGGACACTGTCTCTTAAAGATTGCAGCCGGAAACGTTGCAATTAGACCTCACAGAACCGTGATAAAGGCCAAAGCCTCCATTTTTCTCACGTTTTTACAATCTGGTGCGGCTCTACACGACTTCTCTCATCTCCGGACACTGTCTCTTAAAGATTTCAGCCGGAAACGTTCCAGTTAGACCTCACAAAACCATGATAAAGGCCAAAGTTGTAATTTTTCTCACGTTTTTACGATCTGGTGTGGCTCTACACGACTTCTCTCATCTCCGGACACTGTCTCTATTACAGTTAGACCTCACAAAGAACGAAAATTATAAAATATCGAAACACATTTGATTTATAAACAAAAAATTGAAAATACATTTAAATGATCACGTGGTAACCATCATGATCTAAACATCGTTTTGAAGATTTATCGTTCACATTCTGTCATTTTTGACGGGTTATATACTAGTAAATAAATAATAATTAATCGTTTTGAGAGTATCATTAATTTTTTTTCTCAATATGGAAACGTTTCTCGCAGACAAAGGTTAACGTAAATTATTTCTTGTTTTCTTCTTTTCCATCAATGAAAATGCAACTTAAATCCACGTCTGCCATGTTTATAGGAAAGGAATGACTCAAAGAAATCAAGCCCCCCCCCTCCTCCACCGAATATTGCAAATTTCTTTTTCATGCTAAGTAAAAGTCACCCTTTTAAAACTAATTTTTCATTATTGGGGACTTTTCGTAATTAATTTAAATAATTAGAAAACAATTATTAACATTTAATTATCCACTGATTTTCTTGAGATAATTTTAAGCCAATTTTAAAAAGAAATTTCTTGATTTCCCCCCTACCCTCTTGATTTTGGAAGACATAGACCGATTCAGGACCATCTTTATTAATGACTAGCAGGCTATGCCCGCTTCGCTGGTCACTATTTTTAAATGAATCACTATAATCAATGAATTCTCAAAGCTGCATTAATTTTTATCATGCAGAAAAAAAAAAAAGAGAAAAAAAAATTCTCATTGGAAAAGATGTTGCACTGGGTCCACGCTGCCTTCGGCAGCGCAGGCCATTGTGAACTGCGCGCACGCATTTACGTCTGACACTCTTAATGACTCACTATATTATCTTAAGGGGAAAACATAAATATAAAACACACACACACACACACAAAAAAAAAAAAAAAAAAAAAAAAAAAAAAAAACTTCTCCCATCGGTGAAATAATCGCTCCGGGCCCCATTGCCTGCGGCAGAGTATACAGGCACGCATGTTCCTTCACCTACCGTTCCCGCCCCTCCTAATTATTTTAGACTTTAAAAAATACTTGCAATCGTTCTCTCGGGCTTTTAAACCTAATAATACTAATTTCCAACATTCTATCTGAAATTCTTTATTTTTAACCCTGCGGCCGCCCCCTTTCCCGCCCCTCGTAATAATTCTGTACTTTCGAAAATATCCATAATCGATTTATCGGGCCTCAACAACACTAATTTTCAGTGCTCTAACTCTTATTTATATATTTTTGCCCCTTTATGCCCCCTTCCAGTCTATCCTAATAATTTTACAAATTCAAAAATATTCGCAATCGATTTGTAGGTATCAAAAACCTCCATGTACCAATTTTGAGTGACCTAACTCAATTTTTATTTTTATTTTTTTTTTTTTTTTGCCCCTCCGACCCCCCTTACCACCCCTCTTAATAACTTCACAAATTCGAAAATATCCACAACCGATTTGCCGGTATCAAAAACCTCTATGTACCAATTTTAACGGTCTAACTCTATTTCAATTTTTTTGCCCCTACGCCCCCACCCTCTTTCTAACCCTCCTAATAACTTTACACCTTCGAAATATCCTCATTCGACTTGCAGGCCTCTAAAACCTATCTGTACCAATTTTGAACGGTCTAACTGTATTTCTATTTTTTTGCCCCATAGCCCCCCTTTCTCGCCCCACCTGGGATGAATTTCTAAAATTAAAGAAATTGGTTTTTATGTATTTGTGGGAGCTATATGTTAGAGCAAATATTTCACATGTATCTTTTTTTTTTTTTTTTGTCTGTGATATAAAGGATTATTTCAAATCATTTTGCCCCCTCTTTCCCCTCTTGGGGGCTGAATTTCTAAAATTCCATAAATTGTTTTTTAGGTATTTGTATTAGCTATATATTAGAGCAAAAACTTCCCGTATATCTGTTTTTTTGTTTGAGATATATAGGAGTATGCGAAACCACGTTTTGCACGTGTGAAATCACGTTTTACCCCCTTTCCTCCTTTGGGGACCGAATTTCTACAATTCCAGAAATCGGTTTTTAGATATTTGTGTTAGCTATATTTTAAAGCAAAAATTTTACGGATGGCTGTTTTTGTCTTTGAGATATGAAGGTTTTTGTGAAATCACATTTTGCCCCCTGCTACCCCTTGGGAGGCGAATTTCGCAAAATCGCTTCTTAGGGGTTGCTTACACTAATATGGTCTATAATTCGACCCAGTTTCGAGTCAGTGGCTCCAGTAGGTTTTGCTGTGCGTTGATGAGTCAGTGAGTGAGTGAGTGGAAGTACTCTTTTATATGTATAGATTAAAAAATATTTTGGAATGTTAATAGTTCGCTATAAACATATTTTTACATACTTTGAAATTTTATGTGCGTGTATGTTCAGAAGTAATCACATAGTACATACATTTTCTATGTAAAAGAACATCAAAATTTAAAAATAAATGAAAATGAAAAATAATCTCAATTATTTATCCTTTTTTCCTGACGAAAAATATTAAAGAAAAGTAGTGTGAAATTAAACGGACTTAATGTTGTATCTGAGCCATCACAGACTTAATCCTTGATGTCCTCAATAAACATTGACCTATTCAAGACCATATTTTAGTAATGAGGAAAATGATATTGAAATTTTAATAATTCGCTATAAACATATTTTTACATATTTTCTAATTTTATGTGCATAGATTTGCAAAAGTTGTTACATAATACTTACATTTTCTCTGTAATGAACTTCAAATAAAGATTTTTTTCTTATTTATTGATTTTTTTTCCTGACGCAAAAATGTTTAAAGAAAAAAAGGATGAAATTAAACCGACTTCATTTATTTAATGTTGTAACTTAGTCTCACAGGCTTAGATTTAGTCCTGATGTCCGCAATAAACATTGACATAAATGTATTCTCACCTATATTTCTTAATAAAGAAATTGATATTGAAATTTTAATAGTTCGCTATAAACATAATTTTACGTACTTTCTAATTTCATATGCGTGGATGCGCAAAAGTTATCACATAATACTTACATTTTCTCTGTAATGAACTTCAAATAAAAAAAGAATAAAATTTTATCCGTGATTTTAAATGAATAAAATATTAAATAGTGAGCATGAATATATATATAGAGAGAGAGACAATTAGACAGAAATATACAGTTACTAATTTGTTTACATTTATAAACCGGCAATGCAATTCATTTTATAAATGAAAAAAAAAATCATTCAGACACTAAATACATGAACACTAAATACATCTTTAAAGACACAACTTAGCATTTCTTATTTCAAATATGCCATAAGTTATATTTTCATACTATTTCAAAAATTTAGCATGAAAAGATGCACTGCAAAAACTTTTTTGATATCGTTTGTTTCGATACTGATTTTTATGAATTTTCTTTTCTTTTTCTTTCGAAAAAAGAAATTCTGGCAAAAGCAGAATTTAGTTTAGGACGGAGACTATTATTATTATTTTTTTTATTTTTTATTTATTTATTTTTTTTTTTTCAAATTATAACATCGCGTTCAAATTATTGAATTATATTTTCGATAAATTTTAGATTTCGATAAATGTCCAACTATCGAAAAATGATTTCGACAAATGTCCAACTATTCCTGACGCGAAATAATGTCTAAAGAAAAGAAGAGTGAAATTAAACTGACTTCATTTAATTAGTGTTGTATCTGAGCCAGCACAGACTTAGAATGCTGATTATAACTTATCAGAAGAGATTCCCAATATGTTTTTCAGCTGTTTTATAGCAACAGACAATGAAAATGCATTTACAAAAACAGTTTAAGTGTTTCTAGAATTAGAAACACGTGCTTTTTAAAGGCAGAAGCAAATGCTTAGAATTATTTTAATTAATTTTTTTTTTCCTTTTATTACTTTCGCCTCAAAAAAATTAGCGTTACTTTGAAGAGGATAGCATCAATGAAACCTTCAAATAAAAAATAATAATAATACTGAATAACAGAAAAAAACAATTCAAAACTGTCTTCCTGTCAAATTTCATTTATTTTTAGGATAGCTAGCATTAAAAACGCTTTTTAATTCTTACACATCAACTATTCGACTAATTAACAGACATGTTACTTTTCAGCCTTAAGACTGAATTCAGCCTTTTTAATCTTGAAAATTATTATTCTTGGGATCAATGCAAATCCGCATTAAAACTTTTTGGACATGTGTAGGAGGGGGGGGGGGGGGGGGGGTCAACCTGAATTTGTGCAATATATTATTAGCAATTTCTATGTGATTGGCTTTCAAGAAATGTCAAATTTAAACTTGGAGAAAATGAAAAAGAAATAGCACTTCAACTGCATTTTCCTAATGAACTTGAACGACATTATTTTGCTAATCAATTGCCCCCAGCAAACAATGCTTCTACAGAATAAACTTGTTTTCAAGTATACGTAATAAGTTTGTCTGTTTTTTAAGCACTTACAACTATTTTAATTATAATTAATATGATATTCAATGTAAGATTTATTGTTCCAACTTTGTTTATTGTGTGTACATATATGCAATGACATTTAACATTATTTTTATTATTGAAAAATTTATATTGTGTCAGTTGCCTGATACCACTTTGGAGAGGTGGGGGGGGGGGGGTCGTGAAAAGTTCAGCCTTTTTTTCTGTAAGCTTGTACCGTGTCTGAATTAATCGAATCAAAGCTTGTTCAGATTTTGAACATAGTGTTAAAATCTCCGAAAGCGTTTACTGGACAATTCAAAACTTATCTAGCTGGCAGATTTCACTTATTTTATATTCTCCAAGTAAAAACTTTTTAATTTTTCAACTAATCTACTAATTAATTTAAACAGTGTTGATAAAATTTTGGATATACTAATAAAAGCTGTTGTGACTTTTTTTCGGACTGTCTAAAATTGTATTGCTGGCAGATTTAATTTATTTTCAGAGCTGCTTACTTTAGATACTGTCTAATTCTTATATTAAATAATCCACTAATTATTTAAATCAAAGTTGGTTAATGTTTGAATATAGTGATAAAATCTCCGAAAAAGTTTATCAGACTTCAAAAATTCATCTTACTTATAGATTTCATTTATTTCTGTATTTTCTAGCATTAAATAATTTTTAACTTTTGCAGAAATTAATAATCTAATTAATCTGAATGGGGTTAGTAAGATTTTGCGTTTAGTGGCAAAATCTCCGATAAAATTTACCAGACTATCTAAAATTGTATTACTGACAGATTAATTTATTTTCAGGATTGCTAACACTAAGTGTTTTTCAATTCGTATATCAACTAATCCCTTTATTTATTAAAGAAGCATCACAAAACTGGCGTTGTAAAAATTATTACTTACAAACTTTGAATAAACACCATAAAATGCAATAAACTCGCAACAATTGTTTCGGGTCGAAAAAACACACGACCCTTCATCAAGCGAATAAAGTAAGCACGAGTGCTGCAGTCAAAGCGGCAACGCACAAAATCGTTTAAAATTAAAAGAAAAACTTTATAAAGTAGAAAGTAAATATAGCTACTGGTGTGAGTAGAATTGTATAAGAAAACAAGAAAATAAATAAATGAGTGAGATTAAACATATAATAATCTAAGGATAACAAAAATTAAACGAAAAACTAAGTTACGTGAGTAATTTCCAAGCATCAGAGAAGGAAGGAGTGGAAGAAATATCATTACCAAGATTTTTCGAATTTTTAAATATGTAAAATGCTTCATGAATATCCAAATGGGAGGAACAGACAGGAGATGAAATTATGTTAGTTTTGGAAAAATCAAAACGATGACCTTGAGACCAGCAGTGGTAAGCAATAGAAGATTTGGTAATCTCTTCATTACGATTGTTATATGTTTAATCTCACTCATTTATTTATTTTCTTGTTTTCTTGTATAATTCTACTCACACCAGTAGCTATATTTACTTTCTACTTTATAAAGTTTTTCTTTTAATTTTAAACGATTTTGTGCGTTGCCGCTTTGACTGCAGCACTCGTGCTTACTTTATTCGCCTGATGAAGGATCGTGTGTTTTTTCGACCCGAAACAATTGTTGCGAGTTTATTGCATTTTATGGTGTTTATTCAAAGTTTGTGAGTAATAATCCCTTTATTAATTTACTCAGTACTGATTAGGTTTTGAGCATAAAGATAAAATATCCGAAAAAGTTTCCCGGACTCTCAAAAATTAATTTTACAGACAGATTTCAATTACTTGACAAGCAAACATTCAAACCGAGTTCCTCCAAAGAAAAAAAGAAAACAAAACAAAAATAAGTTAGCGATTTTTCTTTAATCCTCAACATAAAATAAGAATGTCTATATATCTTCCTAGATAACGCTATTAATTTCGTATGAATGTACATAAAGTTAATTATTTTTTAGTAATCATCATGAAATTAAAAAGAATCATTTATAATAACGATAGTCAATTGGGGGAAATATATACATAGAATCTCCCCCCCCCCCCCACCAAAAAAAAAAAAAAAAAAAAAACCACTTTCACTTGAGGAAGAAATTTTTTCATTATGGGTATCTTTCGAAAGAGCTCCTCAATATCTTTAAAACGAATGGTTGAACCATCGACCTGCGATAATTTAAAATTAAGTTATCGATTTTATTTTCATTTTTAGCAAAAGGAAAGAAAGAAAGAAAAAGAAAAACCTTAGGGAAAAAAATTGCATATTTTTGAGATTTCATAATGAAAATAAAACTGACTTTCTTTGGATATTTAGTGCAATACTACTTCTCTAGAATGGAAATCTTCAGCACTCATCATGGAAAATATTTTTTTTTTTTTTTTAACTGAATGAATTTGTATAGGAAAATGTAGAAAAAAATCATGTGGTAGACACAACATACTAGTTTCAATTTATTTTTTAGAATCTCCTTTTTCTCTTCGGAACAAAACATTCGCTTACTTCTTTCAAGTACACCTATTTGTCACGTTTCTCCTTTGGGACGTTTAAAGTATAGCCATTCCTACCAGAATACCACCTCAAAACCTTTGTCCTTCTTTTTCTTTATATCCCACTTTATCCACGTTTTCATTACGTGTACTTTTAAATTACATCAATTCAATAATCAAAATTTTCCAAGAAAATGGGGAGGAGTGTGTCTATTATATTTTAGGTCCAATGAAGAATTAAAGGATAATAAGTTTAACCAAAGCAAGTATAACATAGATTTTTTTTTTTTTTTTTTTTTTTTTTCTCCTTTAGACATTCCTTTGCACTTTATCTTTTTTGTCGTCTATTTTCTTTTTTGTTGGTTCATATTATAAAGCAGCTATGAGATATTCGCTTTGGTTAAAATTATTATCATTTAATACTCGATTGAACCTAAAATATAATAGACGCATCCCACCCTATTTTCTTGGAAAATTTTTCTCTTATTGTGTGTGTGTGTGTGTTTCTTCAATAAAAGATGTTCAAGGTCAATTTCGTAACGTATATTTCAAAGTTCAAAGACTTTAAAATACTAATAGCTATAATTAACCGAATTTTTGGATGGTAAATTATCATTCCAAGTTCTACAATCGTGACATGTAAACAATGAAATACGTAGAGCAATGACAATTAATACCCATTTTCTCGAATACATCTGCCGAATACTTTGCCCTTTTCTTTATTAGCTGTATGAGTGAACGTTCCTCCAGAAACGGAAAGTTTAACTAATTTTTTTTTTTTTTTTTTTTTTTTTTGAATCTACTAAATGAGAATTCAGCTTTAGAAATATGTGGCTAATAACTATAATATGAAACTATTACCTTTCTTACTGAACTACCATTCAGTAATAGAAAAACCTGATTGATATTTTTTTCGTATTTTATTAGAAAAGCATTCAATTACAGGAAATTGCAGCTAATATTTACGAAATACAGTTCATGTTCATCTTCTGTTCCTACAAACTTCTATTAAAAAAAAAAAAAAAAAAAAAAAAATGCTGCCTTTATAGACTTCAGTTAATATGCACTGAGAAAAAAATTCGTCTTCATCTAGAATGAATAAGTGGTCATTTTCTAAATCCCTAAACTAAAAATATAGATTTCCGAGATATGAATATTCCGAGCATGTCAATAAGCTGAATAGACGAAATGTTCGAGAATTTCTAGTGAAACAATATTCTAAATGTTATGAATATTATGAGTCCTTTGTACTGCGAAAAATTCTCTCTTGTTTTTTTAGAATCGGCTCATAAACCCTGATTATAGTTTTTAAAACTCGCCTCTTGTATTCGCATTTATTTGGAGTAATTTTTAAATATAAATTTGACCCGTCGATAATATAGGCAAACGCTCTAGAATTCTAATAGGGGTTTCTAGAACTCGTTTTCAAAAGGGACTATAATTTATAAGGATGGCATGGAACTATTTTTACTAAAGCCACATCTTAAATTCTAGATGTCAGTTACAGAATTTTTTCTAAGTATGCTTTAGATATATTTTCCTGCAGTTTCCTATGAAGGTAACAATGACAATGACAATAAAATATATTTAAATTTTATTATTATTATTATTATTATTATTCTCTTAAATTAAAAAGAAAATTTAATTCGGGACCTAGGATTCGGGGATGGGTTTCTCTCATATGAAATGTTATTGTGTGTAAAACATATTTTTTAATGAAATGGTGCATTTGTATCATATATCACTTTTTTTCTTATATCGGCTGCAAGAAAACTATGATGTGGCAAAACTGAGAAAAAATTCTGTAACTGACATCTAGAATCTAAATTGTGGCTCTAGAAAAATAGTTTCATATCGTACCTATAAATTCTAGTCCCCTTGGAAAGCGAGTTCTAGAAGCCCCTATTCGAAATCTAGAGCGTTTGCCTATATTATCAAGGGCAAAGTTATTTAAAAATCTCTGGAAATAAATGAGACTACAAGAGGCGGGTTTCAGCAACTATAATCCCGGTTTATTACGCAATTCTAGAAAATCAAGTGAGAATTTCTCGCAATTCAAAAGATTCAGAATATTGTTCCACCATCTAGAAATGCATACACTAGAAATTCTCGATCATTTCGTCTATTCAGCTTATTGGCATGCCTTATATTCATAGCTCGGAAATCTATATTTCTAGTTAAGGGATTTAGAAAATGGCCACCTATCCCTTGTAGAGGAAGACGGTATATTTTTTTCAAAGTGCATCGCAACATTTTCTTCTATATAATTATCTTAATAGCGCCACCCATAGGTTAACATGTGTAGAACAAAATTAACAAACATATGATTTTACATATGCAGACAAATTAATTGCATTTCAATTTTCAATAAATGTAGGCACTATATTTGAACAGGGGTTCCTCACTCAGAATAACATGTAAATAAAATTCTTTCTCTATCAGATCATTTTTTAAAGAAGATTGAACTTTATTATCTTTCTTTATTGATCTTACAACTTAATCTGCAATCTATCTTTATATTATATAAAAGGTAACAAACCATTTTAAAACACGTAGATACAATATTTTTATTAAAAACTACACAAAGCTTTTCGCCATCATAATAATAGCATTATCAGGTGTAATTGCGTTACATAGAACCAGCAATATATATATAAAGAGGTTCAAATGGTTTAAAGTTACAGTTACAATAAAAAAATTTTAAAGTTACAGTTACAAAAAAAATTTTAGGTAAAACTTTAAACCATTTGAACTTCTTTATTTATATATTGCTGGTTCTATGTAACGCAATTACACCTGATGATGCTATTATTATGATGGCGAAAAGCTTTGTGTAGTTATTAATAAAAATATTGTATCTACGTGTTTTAAAGTGGTTTGTTACCTTTTATATATTATTTATACACGTAAAATGTTTTATAATTTTAAACTTTTAATAGTTTTTAATCTTAATTATATCTTTATATTATTAAACGCATGGTAACAGAAAATCGTGTGAGTGGCACACCACATTATTTTTCTATTTATTTGAAATTTCGTATGGATAGAAATTATATAAATACAAGAAAAGTGTGATTATTTAGGAAAGTTCTTTCATCGAGAGTTGCATAAAGTTTCCATTGCAGTTGGAACTTCGAGGTTCAAAAAACCATTAATCACGCTTCCGACACAAAGAGCCAAATGTCTTGTCATCAGTTGTAACTTTTTTTTATCAGATTGCGCAGTTACTTCAGAGGAAAGCATGCAAAATTGACAAAGATATCTGCCTCTGGCCCCTCAATTATCTCAGCTGGGGTTTAGAGCCAGGGACACTCCCTTTCAAACCAACTCGTAGAACCAGGTCCAACCGCTTGACCACATCAAAGGATTCTGAATAGCGCCGCTCGAAACATTTCCAACCAACCTCAGTGGAAACTGCACTTAAAGACCGGTTTTCACTGTGGGTTCAAGACCATGGTTCAAAAAGTCATTATTCACGCTTCCGACACAAAGAGCCAAATGTCTTGTTATCAGTTGTAGCCCTTTTTTATCAGATTGCGCAGTTACTTCAAAGGAAAGCATGCAAAATTGGCAAAGATATCTGCCTCTGGCCCCTCAATTATCTCAGCAGGGGGCTAGGTCTCTAGACTTCCAACCACGTTCGAGAGTTTTGAGCCCGGTTGACCACATCAAAAGATTCTGAATAGTACCGCTCCAACCAACCGTCACTGGAAACTGCACTTAATTCTTCCAAAGACGCCTTCTGTCACTATTTATCTTTAAGATGTTTAGAACCAGTCGTCATTATCAAAATGCGCCAACTAAACTTTTGTCTTTTTTTGTTGTTTTTGTTGTTGTTGTTGTTTTTCTCCATAACCATCTTCTTCACGTTTTTATTACATGTATTAAATTACAATAGTACAATAAATTTTCGAAGAGAACTGTCTGTGGACTGTCTTGAGACATGTCTGCATGCCTCAGGCTAAAAAGCATTCAATTATAAAAATTTTAACCAAAGCGGATAACACGGATTTATTTACTTTTTCCTTTGTATGATTTATTTCTTTTCGGCATTTCTTTGATCTTTTTTATATTTTCCCCCATCTTTTTCTTTAATGTCGGATTTACTTTGTTGTTTTCTTGTCTGTTTCACGACTAAAAGAAATATACGGTCTATTTTCTGACGTATATTTTTAAGCTCGAAGTCTTTAAAATACTAAAAGTATAATCAAAAAAATTTTTTTTCAGAAGTTATACTATCGTCTTACACTGAAAAAAAAAATATATACCGCCTTCATCTAAAATGAATAAGTGGTCATTTTTTAAATCCCTTAACTAAAAATATAGATTTCCGAGCTATGCGTATAAGGTACGTCAATAAACTGAATAGGTGAAATGATCGAGAATTTCTAGTCAACACATTTCTAGATGGGGAAACAATATTCTGAATCTTTTATATTGCGAGAAATTCTCGCTTGGTTTTTTTTAGAATTGGGTAATAAACCAAGATTACAGTTGCTGAAACCCGCCTCTTGTATTCGCATTTATTTGCAGAGGTTTTAAAGTAACTTTGCCCTCAAAAATATAGTCAAACGCTCTAGAATTCTAATTGGGATTTCTAGAACTCGCTTTCAAAGGGGACTAGAATTTATAAGGATTACATGAAGCTACTTTTTCTAGAGCCACAACTTAGGTTCTAGATGTCAGTTACAAAAAATTTTCTCAGTGTAGAGTATCAATCCGTTACATGCTAACAATGAATCTCGCTCACCATGTGAATTAATAACCACATTTTTAAATGCAACTGCATATTACCTGGTCATTTCACCATGTTTTTATTAACTTCGATTCTTGTTTGTTTGTTTGTCCAGTACAAATCTTACAATATATTTTTAACTAACTTCCCTACTAGCTAGACATTTGAAACTTTCACAGTAGCTCAGGATCCGGTGATAACACAATACTTCGAAGTCAGATTTTCTAATTCTCGAATAGTTTTCTTTTAATTAATTAAAATATGAAAATAGCAAGCTCTTAATAGCAATAAAAGAGCCTTTAAAATATTAGCTATAATTTAATTGTTGAAAAAAAAAAAAAAAAAAAAAAAATAATTACGAGTTCATTTTCTTTCGACATAAATATAAATATATTTAAATGAAAGTTAAAAAGTTATAAAAAGTTAAATTATGCATCTCATAAAAATTGACGTCATTATCACTTTAAAAATTTTATACACATTGATAAGTGCTAATGTAGTTCACAATGCCAATATACGTTGTTCTAAAAGGATTAATATTTTATTTTAAAAACCAACTTTTTTTTTTTTTTTTTTTTCACTATTATTATTATTTCACAGAACCGAGTCCGCGTGCTTAAATATTGCGTAAATATTATTTTTTATCCTCGCGTATTTTATTAATGATTCATCAGAAATTTTAAAAACATTGTATATAAAAAGTTTTTTCTATCTTATAATTATTATTAACTCGCTTTCTTGTTTCTTTGTTTGTTTGTCCAGCACAAATCTTGCAATCGATTTTTAACTAACTTCTCGACTAGCTAGACATTGCATGAATGACAATGCATTCTTTTAATACTTTTATTCCATTAATAATTTTTTTTTAATTAATTAATAAAATGTGAAAATAATAACCTCATAATAGCATTAAAATTGGCCATTTAAGTTTTATTTATAATTTAATTGTTGCTAAAAAAATTTACGAGTTCATTTTTTTCGACAGGAAAACAAATGCATTTACTTAAACGTAAACAATAAAAAATTGTTAAAAAAAAAAAAAAAAAAAAAAAAAAAATTATGCATCTCACAAAAATTGACGTCAATATCACGTTAAAAATTTTATACACATTGATAAAGTGTTAATATAGTTCTATAGCTATAACTTCCCGACTAGCTAGACATTTGAAAATTTTAGTATTGCTCAGAACACGATGACAATGCATTTTTTTATACTTTTATTCAATCAGAAAATGTTTGAAAATTTCTTATAATTGCTCTCTTTATTACGGATTTGATCATTTTCTTTCAAGTTGATAAGATAATTCACCAAAAAAAAATTTTTTAAGTATTTATTATTACGTAGAATTGTCAACTTTATATGATTCAACAGAAAATTTAAAAACGTGGTATATAAAAAGTTTTTTTTTTTTTTTTTTTTAATCTTATAATTATTTATTATTATCTTTTTTTACCTAACGTCTGTTCAAGGATGAAAAACTTTACTCAACTACTTTTAGTTTTTCATCATATTATTGGTATGAGGACTTTGGTATTCGAGAAAATTTTCCGCTTTGGTTTTTTAATGTCTATATATAACATCTTAAAAAATGTGCTTTTATAATGGTTATCTCATATATCAAGTTTCGTACAGTTATATGCCATAGAAGTTGAGATATCGCCTTCCTGTTGTCCAGGGAATTTGCAGTATAGTAGCACCATCTATTGGCCGATAAGAATCTAAGTTCAATCAGCATAATGTCTCATAATGGCCTTCTCACATATCAAATTTTATTTTATGATATGCAATAGAACCTAAGATATAGCCTTCCCTTAAATTGCGACAATCTCTGTGTAGCAGCGCCACCTGTTGATTAGTTGCCACCAAAAGTTGTCAGACACTAGTTTATGTCTAAGTACATCTACATATAAATTTGCATGCAATTCTGTGCAGTAATTTCTCAGATATAGTCTTCCCTTAAACTCCGGAAATCACTGCATAGCAGCGCCACCTGTTGACCTATAAGCATTCAAATTGAATCAGCGTAATGTCTTATAATAGCCTTCTCAGATATAAAGTTTTGTATGGTTATATGCAACAGAACATGAGATATAGCCTCCCCTTAAATTGCGGAAATAGCTGTATAGCAGCACCACCTGTTGAACTGTTGACACCAAAAGTTGGTAGGCACTAATTTAGGTCAAGGTGCATCCACATATAAATTTATATACAATTCGGAGCAGTAGTTCCGGAGTAGTAGTTACAGTCGCAGTAATTACTGAGTAGTAGTTACAGTCGCCAAAAAAGTTTTGTCGCACACACACACACACAGACGGACAGACAGACATTTTCAAAAAATGGTCAAATGGTGTTCTAGACTTCACAAAATGTGTAAATCCGTCGAAAACCGGAAGTCAGAAATTTTTACGAATCCAATACTTTCTGCTATTGAATATAGTAGAAAGTAAAAAAAAATAAAATAAATTATAATAATGATAATAATAATACTCCAACAGTTGTAATTTTTATAAAAGGAGTTGCCTGTAACTAAGTGTTCTTTTTGTTTCTTGCCTAAATGTAATTAGTAGCAAAGAAAAAATATCCGTTTCATAAAACTAACAAAACATTTGGACAAGATCCCGTCAAAGTTGATAAATATCTCTTGGCACATTAAAATCTCCTTGTAGTGTGACTATTCTTTGAACTCTTTCTGGAGCAGTTATAAAAGATTTATGTCTTAAAGCATCACCTGTTTGTACAGGCGATTATGTGTTCTGGCTGATATTCGGGAAAGGAAAGCAAGAAAGAAATTTCATGCAATACGCATAGATTTAAAAAAAAAAAAAAAAAAAAAAAAAACTGTTTCCAGTGATACTTACTCGTTTATAAAAAATATATATATGTGTGTGTGTGTGTGTGTGAAAGAAAGAAGAAAGTTAAAGAAAATGAAGATAAAATGCATTTTGAGTAATTTCTACTATTGTCCTGCAATTTGATGAAAAATTTTCCTAGCGCCCGTCCTGTAAACAAATTATTATCGGTAGTATATACTATATTCTATAGAAAACATAATTTTGTACATTTAGCAAAACTATGCTAATTTCAGTATATTATGGGCAGTATGAAAATATTAAAATTCTCATTTACCCTATCACATTTATTATAATGTATTCAAATTCTTTTGAGTGTTCTTGTACAAACCTGTTGAAATATTTTTATCATTTTTTAATAGGAAGCTATAGTGAACTTCATCAACATATTTCAGTTTCAAAGTATTCTAAAACAATTAACGGATATTTAGGACGTAGACAGACAGACATAACGAATTCATAATCTTATTTCAACTTTTATAAAAACAAGGAAACCCCCCCCCCTTTTTTTTTTATTAATATGTTTTATTTATGAGCGATAGTGGATGAATATTAATTAATAGATTTTGATTTTTAACTATCTTCATCGCAAATATTTCTCACTAAATATATAGTTTATATGCTTTTTTACTTTCCGAACACTATAGTGGGGAAAGTATTGTAATCATGTCAAAAATCCGAATTTGAGATTTTGATATTTCTATACGTTTCGAGGTCCCCTGAGTCCGTTTTCAATATTTTTACGATGATGTATGTATGTGAGTGAACACGCTAGCGTCTAAACGCTTTGTTCGAATAAGCTGAAAGTAGGTACGTATATTGTAAGTCACCATAGTACGAACCCCATTGATTTTGGTGAATTTAGCACTTACAGTTTTTTTTACAGGGGCACAAAGAAAAATTCTCTATCATTATGGCCTATGAGGCCAAATTTTTAAAAGTGTGATAGCGTCTAAACGCCTTATTAATCTGAGCAAAAAAATTGTACACATGTTATGGGTCACAGTTGCACCAACTGTATAGATTTTGGTTAATTTAGCATTTACAGTTTTTTTACAGGGGTACAAAGAAATATTCTTTATCATTATGGCCTATGGGACCAAATTTTTAAACGTGCGATAGCATCTAAACGCCTTATTCAATTGAGCTGAAAATTTATATGAATATTATAAATCACTGTTGCACTAACTATAAGCATTTTGGTGAATCTAGCATTTATAGGTTTTTACAGGGACACAACGAAAAATTTTTTATCATTATGATCTATGGGCTCAAAGTTCAGTAGCGTTAAATAAAACATAGTGTATTATATGGAGAAAAATACTCAAACACTCTATTATGGTTTTCTCTTATTGTTTGTTTAACAACTCCTCTTTCTTTACTTTATCTACGAAACTGTTAATTACTCAATGTTCGGAAAGTCGAGTGGAATCACTCCAAATTTTTTTCACTTTTCTTAATTATGTGTACACATATTTCTTATATATTAACAAAGATAATCGGGACCAAACTTTCTAGAAGGCAGTAACAACTGAATTTTTGGGACTTCGACATATAAAAAGAGATATAATTATTATATTGTTACAAATTGATGGATGCTTAAAAATAAAAATATAATATAGTGTGACCATCACAGAACTTTCTTCTGTATCATTCTACGTAACAGTTCCACCTACCAGTTAGCATGTTTAACCATTTAATAAACTTAACTTCTTCACAACTAACGTTTATATATGTAATAACATGAATTTCCGCTGTTAGATGCTGAAATATAACCATCTGGAAAATCGCAGAAAATAACAGTTGCACTAGCTGTCGACCAGTGTACGTGCAAATTGAATCAGCATAACCTTTGATAATAAACATCTCACATACCATATTTAGTGTATTTATATCACTAAAAAGCAAAATAAAAGTTTAATAACACGCAAACAAGCATTTTCTAAAAGTGATTAAATCACATTCATGATACCGAGAATTTTCCCAAATTTATTACTTTCTGCTTTTTTATAGAAGAAAGTAAAAAAGAATTATTCCGCACATGTTTATGTTCTTATATGCTCCTGGGAAAGTGAACTTTAAAATTATTCTTTTTAAAAGTATCACTCATCAAGCAATGTTCATTAATGATCTTTAAATGTTTATAATATATTTTATTTATTATTACTTTTATTATTTTTCTATATTCTCTTTTACAGACATCACGCAGTTTGCTAAATCAGTATGCAGTAGAAATGGAGAAAAAACTCAAGAAGCAAGATTCAAAAGATTTGAAATCACAACCTCCAAGAGTTGCCTCTTTTCTACCACTTTGAAGGAGAAAAAACTCTAAACGTTTTTGTTTTTTTTAGCAATGTTACAGTTTAATGTAAATGTTTATAACATAAGAAAACATTCATAATAAAAAATGTTTCTGTACATAAAATGCTTAATGGTGTTTCCTTTAATTGAAAATATAATGATAACTAGTATGATATGAGCATCACAAAACTTTCTTCAATATTATTTTGTATAACAGCACGACCTACCAGTCGACATACAGAAGTAGTATAGCTTTTTACAATTGACATTTTATATATCCAGTTTGATGTAAGTTTCACCAGTAGATTTTAAGATAGACCCATTAGAAAAATCGTAGAAAATAATAGCAGCACCCTATTTTGGCCAATATACACCCAATATAATTCTGCATAATTTTGCATAATTGTGGGAAATATTTAGCTAAAACTTGCAAAATAATATCACAGAAAAAAAAAAGCGAAAGAAAAAAGAAATATTTAACGAATGTTTAATTTATAAAATAAACAATCTGTGTAATTCGTGGGAAATAAGCACGATGAAACCTTCCTGGTACCAGAGGAGCTGTGTAAGAAAAGTCACATAAGCCCACATAGATAAATCAGATAGCCAATAAATCGTAACAATAAAGTAATTTACATAAACTAAACCAAACGACAATACCCTAATTGGTATTATGATTTGGTCACCTCTTCCCCAAAGCCTCCAAAAGTTGCATCATTTTTACCATACTGAAATAGAAAAAATGTTACTGTACATAAAATACTTAATAGTGTTTTTTTTTTATATATAAAAATATAATAATAACTAGTATGCTGTGACCATTACAAAACATTCTTCTGTATTATTCTGTATACCACTAAAACCTACCGATTGACACAGAACTAACATATCTCCTGACAATTTACATTTCATGATGTTTGACATTGTGTTAACCTTCCCCAGCTTCGGTTATTTTTTCTAATCTATTTTGACCTTATATTCCTTTCGGTGTTGTTCTTATTTTTTTTCCCCCGACACACTTGGGAATGCGAGCTTCTTCGTTTTCATCCTATGCTTTATTCTATGGATTTTTGACTCTTTTTCCCGTTTTTTTGTATTCTAAAGTGAGGTGGATGTCACACATCACATATTTTGTATAATGATGTGAACTACAACGTATATTGTCTTCGAAAATGTGAAGAATCGACCATGGAATATGTTTAACTAACTGATATACGAATGAGTGGATAACCTTTATAGATACTATTGGGTAAGGGCGAAAGTTCTACCCGTTTTTGGATATGCAAATTTGCAATAGAATTGACGTTACACATGACATTGTAATGACGCAAATCGTCGGCTAACTCAAACGTGTGGATGCCTCACATATAAATGAAGCGTGTCTCAGAAAGTTAATCATCTCAAAAAAATATATGAGAGGGTGTAACATGGAAAGCGAGAAGGAGCATAGACATTGTTTATTATACGAGTTCGATAAAAAGATTATGACAGCCGCTGCTTGTCGCAATGTTTATCAAGTTTATGGGGAGGATACAATAGTCTAAAGCACATGTCGTCGATGGTTTCGTAAATGACAAAAGTGGCCAAGATCAGGCTAAAAGTGGATGGCCATCATACGTCGGAGACGACGATATTGACACCAAGCCATAAGGAACAATCCAAACCCAACCGTGCAAGAATTAGCGAAGATCTTCAACGTACACCGGACAACGGTTGAGAGGCGTTGGATTTTACGAGAAAGTTGGATCGTTGGGTTCTACATAACCTGACAGCTAATCAACGGGATGACCTAATTGCCACCTGTATTTCCTTGCTTTCCCGGCACAAAAATGACCCATTCTTGACACGAATATTGACAGGAGATGAGAAGTTGGTTATACACCGAAACGTAAAGCGTCTTAGGACTGTGTGTCGCCCTTCTGATCCACCTGCATCGACTTCGAAAACTGAAATTCATCCCAAGAAGGTGTTATTGATTGTGTGGTGGGATGTGCAAAGAATAAATTCACTGGGATGTCCTGTCACTCAACCAAACCATCAATGCTGCCTTCTACTGTCTACAGTTAGACAGGCTGCATTCAAATTTGATAGCAAAGCGGCCAAGTCTCATCAATCGTTGCGGTGTTATCCTTCATCACGATAACGCCAGGCCACATTCTGCTGTCATCACTAGCCAAAAGTTACTGGGCTTTGGTTGGGAGGTTTTACCCCACCCTCCCTATTCTCCTGACTTGGCACCAACTGACTATCACTTATTTCGAGCGTTGAACAATTCCTTTAGTCAGAAAATCTTTGATGATATTGATGCTGTGAAAACTGCCATCCAAGACTTTTTTAACTCGAAACCGCTGGAATTTTAGCGCCATGGGATTCATCTCCTACCTGAAAGATGGCAAGATGTCATAGATAGCAATGGGGATTATGCACAGTAATAGGTACTGTTCATTTTGCGTTTATTTGTTCTTCTTTGAGAGTAATAAAAACGGGTAGAACTTTTGCACTCATCCAATATAAACAATAAATAAAATCTTAACTTATGTGATATTAAGTATTCAAAAAATAATATAGATGAAGCCTGATGTTATATTAGAATGCCCTAAGTAGAATAGCTGATGATATATGAAGTAAAAAATGGAATTCCAGAGGCTGGAGTCAAGGAATATGTATATTTGAACTGGAGATATTCATACTAATCTCTCATACCTTCCGTAAGTGATTCTGAAATGAAAATGCAGCGAGAAGAATATACCAGTACCTGAAACAGGGGCGTAGCTTGAGGGGGGGAGTGTCCCCCAATGTTTTAAAAAATAGGGCGGCATAAAGAAGTTTCTAAAAGCTTCTGTTTTGCGCATAATTTTGTTAATTATCGTTAATTACCAGAAACTTTTAAGATTTTTATGTATCACAAGCCGCATTCGGCGACCAACTGGTTCACCGACCAGCAAAAAAAGTTCGCATTAAATTGCCTGACTGTAGCAAACTCCTGTTTGGTGACACCTGCGGTGCCCTTTTAACTAATTAGACGACTAAAATAGCCTTTTTAAGCGTGTATAACAGGCTGTTTTCCTACCATGCAGACGAACCTTGAAAATTCTCATCGTATTCACAACCCTTAAAAAAATCCGATCATAACAAATTCCTGATTAGAAAGCGCCTATGGCATGATTTTCTGATTTAGACACTTACAATAGTTTGTTCGCTTACCATACAAAAGATTCTTAAAAATTCTGATCGTTTTCGGAACCCTTTAAGAATAAATTAGTAGCAAACTCCTGCTGAGTGGCGCCATTCCCTCTTCTGGCACCTACAACAATATGTTTGCTTACCATGCACGACCCTTGAAAATTCTGACCTTAGCAAATTCACGCTCTGTGGCGACTGCGGCGCCCTTCTCCCATTTCAGACACCCACAACTGACTCGTAAGTATGTGCAATTGATTTCTCACCACCAAAAAGTTAAAATTACGATTTTTCAAGGCCTTAGCTCGAATAAAAGGACTTCGGCAAGGAAAATGAATTTAAATAAAATTATCTGGCAATTAATTTATTTATCTAAAATGATTATTCTTTTAATTCTACTGGATCATAAAATATCGGTCTTTCAGAGAGCTTGTCTTTAAATAGAGATGAAGAGGAAATCAAAATTTAGTGCAGATTACATGCTACCAAAAAAAGAAAAAAAAGCTGTTTATTGTATGTTATGGCTATTGTGTAAAGACGAAATTAGATGAGGTTTGATTTGGTTATAACAATTTCTCACTAACAATTTTTGATTCTAAGTACTTCACACTCTATTGCGGCTTCAGCTGTATTCGTCGTGATAATGTTCAATGTAAAAAGCAATCAGAAGGCTAAAGTTGCAATGACATTAACTTTATTCGACTTGAATAGGAGGGGCTTAGGATTGTGGAGGAACTCAGTAATATTTTAACTTAAATAACTTCGATATCAAATTGCAATACTTCTTCCCGTCATGGCTAATCAATACTCATTACTTATCCAACAACACTATCACATATTATCCGCTACACCATCATACATTATCAGCTTACACATACACATATTATCTGCTTACACCAACACATCCAACGACACAACTATCCCCTTATTTAACGTTCTCAAAAATAAACAATACCATTCAATTCGTTTTACCCAGCTACTTCTTTAAAACTATCCACATTCAATGTTTATACTCTCTTTCAAAATCTACGTAGATCCTGTTTTCAATTTATCTAACTGGTGATCCAATAACTAGACACTCCATGCTAACCCAAAAATACACCTCTGATCGACACTTTCAACTAGAAAGTTCACCCTTAGCATCGCCAAACTATGCTGGATCCAGCTAGAACTTTCCCAACCTCAACCAACTTCACACTATCACCTTCAATACTGACTTCCTTCTGCGACCTGACGTTTAATTCTTCGACTCAACGCTACTCCTACCTCACAAGTGGTCCTTTAAGAAATTTTTTTATTTTAGTTTCATCGCTATCAAGTTTTGAAATATCTGTAAGTCTATAGAATTCAACTAGAGATTCTTGATGTGAAATAGTGCGAGGAATCTGATTTAACGTCACATTAATAGGTACATATTGGGCGTTTGGCAACAGTTTGGTATGGGCACTTCCCACCTGACGTCAGAGGTCACATTATAGAGGAAAAACAAATAGCAGACGCGCAGTCTTGTTTATCTATAGTGATTGCTGAAATAACGTATTTTCTATTCTTATTTTTGATCAATCGTATTTAATCTGTGTTATTTTTTCATACATCATCATTTTTAATCCATTTTATATCATTATTCATCATCTTTTGTTTGCTGTATACATTTACAATCATCATTTAGTTTATATTTCTTATTGATGTTCATGAAGAACATGTTAAGTACACTGATTTTTGGTACTTAAATCAGTGACAGTGCAATATCGTACTACGTAAATCCATTTAGACCAGTAACTAAGTTAATTAACTTGTTGTAACACCTTTATGCAATTAAATTAAATGAAAACATTTTATAATCCATAAACATTCCACAAGAACAAGCTATTATTTATTGCTAGATCAGTTAATGTAACAGTTAAATTGGAACATACAAAAATCGATTCTTACAGTTGAAAATAAATAAACACATAAAGTGTTTTTAAAAAATTCTTAAATTTACAAATACAACTATTCAACTGTTTACAAATGCACAATATTACTTTTATTTTATTTTATATTAAATATTAACACTTTTGTTCTTAAGAACAATACTTAATTGAATTCGATTCTCAGAATTCGATTATTCGTTTTCCTCTATCACGTGATTGAGCAGACGACGGTGGGAAGAGCCCATTAACTCCCCAATGGTGGTCCAAAGACAAGCCATCACAATTTTTATCTTCTGCAGAAGGAATCCGCTCCCCGCTTCAGTATCAATCAGAGGTATTATTTGTACGGAGCATGACAGATATTACAGCCACGACAGATTTTACGTGCACATGAAATTGATGTACATGATGGTCTTCGACTGGCTCGAGAATCGAATCCGCAATCTTCCTATTGCGAGATCGACGTTCTATCAACCATGATACCACAACAAAATGAAATAGTTCACATAGTGAGTAGTTGAAAGGAGAAATGGACTTTCAGTGAGGGATATGGGCAATAATAGTTGATTAATGAAAGAAAATTTGTCAATGAGCCTCAGCCTGTTGCTAAAAATTATCGATTAGAAATATTCGGCTTGCGTAATGTGTTTTTCAAAAAGGTTGCACTGTAATCCTTAATTGTATTAAATTTGATATGAGTAATTAGAAAACTAAACTTATTAGTAATAGACGAATGGATGCCGTAATAAGTATGTGCTAGTAAGCATTAAGTAAGCATTTAAATAATAAATGTAGAAATTCAAAATTTCCGTGTAAAAACTTTCTTGGTAATTGCTATTATATCCTTCAAAAAGAAAAAAATCACTATTAGCTATTTTATTCACATGACGAATCATATCTCTATGAACTTTTCTAACTAATTTGCCTCTCAGTACGACCGATTTCTTCTGGACATTTCGATAGCGAAGGATACTGTGTATTTCGAAACAATATGTCAACAGATGAAAAAAATAAAATTACACTCACTTTTCTTGCTAGACAAATAAAAGAAAATAGGGGAAAATAATCTAAATCACCAGTCATTGAACTGCATTTTTAAAAATTGCACATGCAGATAACTTCTTTAGTAGTAATCTATTCTATATCATTATATAAAGCGCAAAAAATTGTTTGTTTGTGGAGGGTAATCTCTGAAACTACTGAACCGATTTAAAAACTTCTTTCACTGACCGAAAGCTACAGTATGCCATATTGTTATAGGCTATATTTAATTTTGATAAAATAAATTTTAGTTTAAAATCTGAGCATTTTAATTAAAATTCCCATAAAAGCCATAATAGAAATGGAAATAATGAAATATTAAAAAAAATTAGCTGCTGCCAACATAAAAGAAACATTTACATATTCATTTCGTTTTTAAAATTTCTTGACGTAAAAAGAAAAGAAATATATTTGCACGTGCATTAATTAAATTGAAATTCATATAAAGCTTTTTTAATTGTTAAACTTACACGTTAAATCTGACGTCATTATAGAATTAAAAGTGTTTATTTTTCTAATAATTTAATTTGATATGATATGATATAATATCTAAGCATCAATGTTTAAACCACGGAGTCTTTATTACTCCGTGGTTTAAACTGATGTGTGTAAACGAAATTGGAATTTAAAAATAAATAAATAAATAAAATAAAATAAAATAAGAAATTCTATTTTATAATATTATAGAGCATTTCCTCGTGACGTCATGTGGTTGGCAAAAAAGCGCGCTCGAATTTCCCGCGCCCCGCCCACCATTGATTTTCCGTTGGTAGTAATCAAGTAATCGCCATCGCTATGCTTTTCCCAAGCCTTTTTGCCAACCACTCATAAAAGTTGAGATGTTTGTTTACAAACAAGGAACTGCCCTATTTATTTTAATTTATAATTGTTGTCAAAAAGATTTACGAATTAATTTATTTTTAGACATATAATAAAATATATTTTCACGCGAACAATAATATAAAAAGTGAACTGGATTTTTTGTAAAAAAATAATAAAGATCGAGGAAAATTATTTCCCCATTTTAGTCCCCATATTTGGATATAGATATGTATTAGTTATCATGTGCATCCGTTAGATTAAATTGTTTTTGTTGTAAAATTGATAAAATTGGAATTTTAAATTTCAAAACTCTAGAAAAAAAATGGCAAATTTCCATATTCGATTGAAAACATAAACATTTCATTTCAAAGGATGATATTTACACAATAAACATCCAACTAATAAACTAATTAAAAGGGAAAGGATAAATATTCTATCATAATTTGAAGTCAAATTTGTTTTCAAATGTCTAAATAAAGTATCTGATATAATATACTAATATGTTGCAGCGGAATTGATTTGATATCCGTCATCCTTGGCAGAAAAAAAAAAAAAATCGCCAAATTATCTGGCGAATATAATTTAATTCCTTTCAAAAATCATGGTTATTTTAAAAACTTACATTAAGAGTGTAACGAATAATATGAAACAATATTTCGTACAATACATATTACGAAAATATACATCTGGCATGTATATTTTCGTATTACGTTTTTGATCGCCAAATACAAAAAACGCCAAGGGTGACAGTTTTGAAATTTAAAATTAAAATTTTGTCAATTTGACAGCAAAATAACTCAATCTAACGCATGCATACAATAACTAATACATATCTATACCCAAATATGAGGATTAAAATCGGGAAATAATTCTTCTAGAATTTTAATTAAAAAAAAAAAAATCCAATGAGCGATTAACATGGAAAATCTTTTTCTTGCATCCACGGGCGGTCAGTGATGTCATACTTCGCTTGCGTATTGAGATGTTTAAATTTATTTGGCGACTATTTTAGCAACTAACAGTTTTGGCAAGTAGCTCAATATACATAGCGCATACAGCCATTACTGAAATGTAAATAGCATTTAATTATTTGAGTTACATTATGTTGACTGGAAACCTATTTAATATACCTATGCTCTATAGCTATACTAATATAAAAAAAAGAAAGGTTTATATGCATATGTAGAGAACGATCGCTAGAACTAAAAAGCCGATTGCTTTTTTTTTTTTTTTTTTTTTTTTCTTTCAATAATCAAAAGTTACACTGTCTCTCTCTAAGTGCTAGAAGCTATAATAAATTTTGGTAAAATAAATTTTTAATTAAAATTTTCAATATTTTAATTGAAAACAAAGCATAGACTTGATATCTATCGTCATTGGCGATTTTTGTATTTGGCGATCGAAAACGTAATACGAAAATCTGTACATTATCGTAGTAAATACGAGATGTATGTGTTTACTTCAATTACCCTACTACCGTAGGTAGTGGAAGTATTGTATAGGTTTTGGCAATTGGTCAGTGTGTGTGTATATGTGCACGTGTGTGTGTAATCTTCTGGCTGTCATATCTCCAAAACTAATAAAAATAGAACTACTAAACCTCACAAGTGATTCAGGTCTGGTGTACAGATAAATTTTCCAAATTTTCGTGAAAATTGAAAAACCGGAATTGGGTCATCGAAAACCAGAAATGGGACCCAAAGCCCATATTCAAAAACACCTCTAATGATTTTCTTCAAAGTTGCTATATAAATAATATATTAGATGCCCTTTCGATTGAAAAGTTGCTTAGTTCAGGAAAAATGATAGGCGTCCTCTATAAACAGCTCAATTTCAGACTTCGCAAGTGCGTTCCTTTAAAAACGCCTGTACGGATTTTTTTTTCAAACTCGCCATGTTAACTTCCTATTAAATATCCTTTTGTATGTAATTATTGTTTTTAGGTCAATAATTGAGTATGTTAAGTTTTGGTAAAAGTTGGTATCTCAAAAACGGCTCTAACGTATTCTTGAAAATTTTTTCTTTAATCCAATTTAGATAACCTTTCTCAAGTATTACGTGCTTATTACAGGAATATTAACGGTCATCCTGATTAGGTAGTTCAGTTTTAGATCTCGGAAATTCGTGTTTAAAAAAATAACTATCTATTTTTTTCCCCTTATTTTTTAACTCGCTATGCAAACTCTGTTGTATGTGTCTTTATACGTGTGTCAAGTTTCTCTTACTCGATAATCTCAAAAAATGCAAGTAATATCTCCAAAAAATTGTATATATTACGTGTAATAGTGGGTAATGGAAGTCGTGTGGTTGTTTCACACCAGATTCTGTAATAGTATATATTGTACGAATATTGTTTCATATTATTGATTTCTCATTTAATATACATTATTAAAATAATAATCAATTATGGAAAAAATTAAATATATTTGCGAAATGAAAAAATAAATAATAATTAAAGCTATTATGACGTCAATTTTATCAAAAACATTTTCATGTCATAGGTTTATTTTTCAATATTTTTTATTCATGAGTAAAGAAATGTTTCTTTTTATGAAATAAATAAATAAATAAATAAATAGCATTAAGTAAAAATTGCCAACATTTAACAACTAATTAAAAAAAATAATTGTAAAATTATATTTTGACTTTCCAGTTAATAATATTGCCTGACTATAACATATAAACTGATATATTTCTTGATTTTTTACATATCAATCCATCTTTAACTAAAATTTGTTCATCAGTGCGAAGCCGGACGGGTCAGCTAGTTTTAAATACAAAAGAACGCGTGTAAAAAATAAAAAGGTGTATTAAAAAAGAAAAGAAAAGGAAAGAAAGAAAGAAAAGATAAGAAAAAGAAAGAAATAGAAGCTTATTTTTTATTTTTAAGTAAGATTTAAATTTCTGTACAAAAAAAGATTTAATTTAGGATAACAGGACTTTTTTTTCGTTTGTTCTTCCCCATAACGGCATGCGGTTGCAATCCTTAGCAATGGCTACTACATTCATTTCTTAAAACATTTTTCATACGATTTGCCCAAATATTATTTTAAATATATATATATATATATATATTTTCCCAACTTGATGCTAGATAGAAAAAAAATGTAAAACGTTTTTAATTGGTTTAAATATACAAAAAAGAATAATAAATAAATAAATAAATAAATGATTTTTTTTTTCCCTTAAGAGTGAATAATAACTAATTTCGCCGATAACCGTGGCCCATGTTATTCTATGGGAAAATTAATTTTTATAATCATTCATTACTTAATGTATTTTTTTTTTTTTTTTTTTTTTTATTATTATTATTCCGTTTTCCCATTCCTGAAAATCCACATTCGTTAAATTAGTAATCATTTTCCAAAAATTGATAAATTTTTAGTATTTCATTTTGCGACAAAAAAAAAAAAAAAAAAGAAAAAGAAAAAGAAAGAAAGAAAGGAAAAGAGAAAGAGAAAAATACACTTGTTAAAAATTCGGATTTTTGAACTAAGAATTACATTTAAAAATAAATAAATAAATAAATAAATTTTTGGAAAAAATTTAACGATTTTAATTTTTCGGAATGTGAAAACCGAATTTAAAAAATACATTAAATAATGAGTAATCATGAAATCAAACTTTCCCATAGAATAACGTGGGTCACAGTTGTCGCCGAGATTAGGTATTGTCCCCTCTAAACATATGAAGTTGCTTTCCTTAGCAGCAGTTATTACTTTTCGAAACCTTTTAATAACAAGGCTTAGAAACTTGTATTAAAGCGTAAAACAAGGTTACGAGTTCTAAGGTATTTTTTAAGGTTTTAATGTGCAGGCTTTCTAAAGGTAAGAACATAAAGGTAGATTTTAAGGATTTTGTGTGTACATGCTTACAAATGATAAGAACGTAAAGGTTGTTGGAAGATTTTTCACAAAACATTTTTCTTTCAACCCGTGATATACGTTACAGTCGGCAACAAAATTATTGAAGCACTAGCAATAATTGCTAATTAAAAGATGGACACCTAATACAGTTTTGTTATGTAAATATTTGTCGAGTCATGACGACCTTAGTCTTACGCTGTTTATAAAAAAGTAAATTGATGATAAAAATTAGCTATCAAACTAAAATAATGATAATAATATGAAAAGTGTGGATGTGTATTTCAATAATTTTGCTGCTGACTGTACAAATCGTAAGGCTTTACAGAACAATCCTTTGAAAAGTGAGTATGACCCTTTTCAGGAGGTTATGTGTTATCTGGGAACTAAACGAATTTAAATGGTGAGAAAGATTACAAACAACCAGTTTAAAATCAAAATAATTGACACGTTCAAATTCTTTTAAAAAAACACGGAATCAGTTTATGGAGATTAACTATTTGCCAATATAATCCAATCAATAGACAAATTTGACAAAAAGAAAAAAAAAAAAGCATAATTTCACCTGAACATTTGTCCCAGTCTGGACATTCAGAAAAAGAAGGAGCTGAAGATTTACTTAACACGATAAAATTAACAAGATTTCTAAATTCTACAAGGCCAGATATTGCCTTCAAAATATTGAAAAAGGAACCTACCACTTACAAAGAGGAAGAGGCTGTAAAATTGGCCAAATAAACAATGCTGACAACACTGGTCAGCCAAATGCATTATGCCAAACACTGATAATTTTATCAAAAAATGAAACAAAACAAATTAATAATTTACGAGAACAAATAGAGAGCCTTAAAATTAACAAACACACACAAAAATAAATAAATAAATAAATAAATTGTGTGACATCATAAGAAACTGAGACATACGCCTGATACACACTGGGGTATCAGGAAAAAATGTTTCCCACAAGATGTGTCTGGAAAAACGTACCCTATAAAGAACGTTCCTCGGGAAAACATCTAAAGCAAAAGATGGGAGGAGCAAAGCATTGCCTCTCATAAGGAACGAAAGACCGATTGTGCCCGCCATGAAAATAAGGAAAGCGCAGGTGACGTCATGCTCAGGGCAAAACACTCTACTCAGGGCTAAAACTACTATATAACAGGCTGAATAATTCACCGCCATTTGTACGTCAAGTCCGTCATTGCTAAACTTAAGATTACTATATAATAGTCTTATATAGTCTCATATAATAATCTTACATGGTAGTCCGTCACTGCTAAACCTAAGACTATTATATAATAAATAGTCTTATATAGCCTCATATAATAGTCTTATATAGCCTCATATAATAGTCTTATATAGCCTCATATAGAGCAGTTTCATATGACGTCATAGTGACGTAGATGGAGGGCTATTAACTCCACGTGAAAATAAATAGACGCCATTTTTAGAACAGTAAGCAAATGGCAGTTGAAAACAGCTCACAGCACCATGGCAACCGCGCATAGCAACCAATGATGGAGGGCTCGCTGCCCACGTTGCCATGCTCTTATCAGCTGTTTGCAACTGCCCTATAATAGTCATATACAATAGTCTTAGATTTAGCAATGACAGACTTGATGGACAAATGGCGGCGAATGATTCAGCCTGTTATATAGTAGTCTTACTCAGGGCAAAACATTGATATTTCCACCAATACAGATCGTCCTTTTGCCACTCATGAGTGGGAAAGATTGATTAAAGGAGCGTTTGTTTGCAAACATGCCCTTTCCTCATACGAAAAATCTGCGCCTATGTTCGTTCATGTTAGCCGCTATTGCATAAAATGTTACAGAAGGAAGTTTTGTGATGGCCAAAGCATACTCTATTTATGTATGTATATATATATATATATATTGTTTTTAATTTTGAATAATAAACAAACTTCTATAATTTTACTTTCAAGAACATGATATAAGGGGGAAATTTCGGGACTTATTCAAGGACATTTTTTCCAGGGAAGTTTATTCCAGGGGACTTTTATTCCCAGAGCCTTATGTGATAATATATTAGCGATATATGAATATATTATGCAATTTCGTTCATACAGAATGATTTATAGCCCGATACGAATTCAATGATACCCACTGTCAGGGAAATTTCCGCTGTTATTACAGATAAATTCGATCTAATTTAAAATCGTGCCTGGATTCCAATTGTTTCTAGAAAAATAATTTTCAAGTCAGTAGGTCATTTAGCAACTATACCATATAACTTTTTAGTTTCAGCGAAAAAAAAAACTGTTTACCTATTACTAGACACTGTTGCTTTATTTCCTGTCCCAATTAAACTTTTTTTTTTTTTTTTTTTTTTTTACGGATAGGACAGATTTGAGAAACAGAGCGAGAGTATCAAACAAAAGGTAAATAGTGTTTTTTATGAAAAATGGAAAGTTATTTGTTTTCTATTGCGAAATAATTAAATGATTTGGAAAAATAAATATTTTTTTTCTGAAAACAATTGGAATCGAGGCATGATTTCAAATTAGCTGTAATTTATCTGTAATAACAGCAGATATTTTCCTGACATTGAATTTTTATGCAAATTCATGTTGAAATGAATAATTAAAGCAAAAATAAAATCTTCTGTTATTTTCTAAATAAATTCTCTCATAGCAAAAGTACGTTCGAAATTTAGGAACACGATTCATACACATAAAACGACTTCTGACATAATCCAAGATAAACCTTTCTTTACTAAATAAATAAACCCATTGCATGCATAGGCAGCAACTTATCATAATTAGCAGTGAGTTTTTTCTTTTTATGCTTTTTTGTTTGCTGCATTTGAATCTCGAGATATTTCCTAATAGTATTAAAATTTTGCACAACCCTTAAATAACGTTTATGAGTGCCAAGTTAACACTAGTCGTAAATTATTTTCATACTTCCATTTACAAATAACTAGCTTTAGGCCAAGGACCCTAGCGTATTTCCTCGGCTTTATCTCACACAATCAATCACAACTTCTGTCTTATTCAATAGGAAGTTATCACTCCTTACATTCAAGCTCAGTGGTTAGGACAGTCAAAAGCCGAACAAGCCTATATTATTCATAAATAATATAAATATAATATAATATTATAAATCTATAATTCCCATGTCGTCGATCAAAGATTTTTGATTCCGAAAAGAAATTTTTGGCATCAGCCATTTGAGGGGATTGAAACTCGGCAATAGGTAAATAGAATCATCGCGATTGTCATTTTGAATGAAAAAATTTGCGTGGCATACTGTTGGAATAAATTATTAAAGTAAGTAGGATAACTTTCCATAAATAAGTCATACATATTATATCACTATTTAAAGTATGATTTTCGCAATCAGTTGCTTCGTTATTATTATGGTGAAAATACAAATACTGCTACTTAAATTTCACAGATTTTTTTTTTTTTTTTTTTTTTTTTTTTTTTTTTAATAGATTTTACGTTTGTAAGAAAAATGGAATTTTCAGAATTCTTTTAAATATAATTACTAGCGCTGCGGGTAAAGCCTGCTAGTTTTAATATATAAAAATTAATTTTAAAAAAGGAATAATAAAACCTAACAAAACATACGTATGTTTAACTATTTGATTAAAAAGAAATCACATTACAGTTACTCAGTGCTGCTAATATTTTATTTTTATGCTGAAGTCAAACCAGTGATAAAGTTTCGACTTTAAGATATTTATATTTTTAGAATTTTCCATTAAAGTTCAAAAGTTTTTGAAATAAAGTCAATGTTGAAAACAAAGTAGATGCAATTAAAGTTTTACCAGATAGAAATAGTAAATGGAAACGATAAGATTATTTAAATGCCGTTATTTAAAAAAAGAAGGAAAAAAAAAAAAGAATTTTACACTTTATCTGGAGTTTTTCCTTCACCTTTATACATAACTTATTCATAAATTTTATTTGGTAAAACATATGTACAGTCGGTAACAAAAGTATCCGAACACTAGCAAAAATTCCTATGTAAAAAAAGTCGAGTTAATACTGTTTTGTTAAATAAACCCTTGTCGAATCATGTTCTTAGTCAGTCTAAGAACATGATTCGACAAGGATTTATGTAACAAAACAGTTTTAAGTGTACTTTTTTTATATAGGAATTTTTGCTAGTATTCGGATACTTCTGTTACCGACTGTACGTGTGCATTAAAGTTATACTGACCAAACGTCCCCATTTTCTGGGAACAAATGGGGACTTCCTTTTTTTTTTTTTTTTTTTTGAAGGCATTTCTAAGTTTTAAAAAATTGTAGAAAGTGAATTATTAATCAGTAATACTTTATCTTTAGTCCTTATTTATTAGGAATGAAAAAATACATCCATAACTGGATAATTGTAGCAATTTTTAAAGCTTCTATTTCATAAAGGTACTTTGATCGGGTCAACCTAATTAAAGTGCTAGAAAACTGCTTCTGATACGAGCTCTGTTAAAATCCCCCTTTAATGGCCGTCTTTCCCCGAGTAAAGAAAAATTACACTTCCCTCCCGCGACGATCAGTTTATACCTTATTACTTATTGCTATATATAAGGTATTATTTATGACGCAAGCGAAACAACAAACGAACGCGGCGACACTCAGTGGAAAGTACGAACGAAAACTGCGACACTCATATATACAGCTAATTTGAGATCAAAGAAACCGCTGAAAGCCGACACTTAATATCTCAGGAAATATGGGATGTTTTTTTTCTGATATTTTCAAAATTGTCTTTTTACCTTCTGTCTGATCCTACCCTGAAATCGCTACATTTCTGTGTGCAATATATTTTGAAATATGAATTGGCTTATATAAGTTGTAAATGGACGATCTCTAGGGTGGTTAAATTTTTCTCGAATATGGCTCGAGCGAATGTCGTTTAATTGACATATGATATTAATCGCTTTTATCTGATGTGCCTGACATCTTCCTTTTCCCTAGGAAAACTCTTGTTTTTTTTTATAACTCAGTTTAAAAATCGAACTATTTTTTACTCCGAAAATACCGTGATGCGGCAGTTTCGCGGACGAATACAGTCTTCTCTTCCATCTGAAATACTCAATATCAAATAATCGTTTTTGCTCCCTCTATCGGGAATTGGCGTCAAAAATAAACACAAAAATATTTAAAAAAAATATATTTCTTTTTTTAATATATATATTAAATGAGTTATTTATTTAGGTACTTGTATTTTATATGACATTTGTTTATCAAAAATATTCATTGTATTTACATTGTTTTCATGCTGATACGTTGTTAACTTTCAAAATTGGTTTTATTTTAAAAAGTTATTGCAACAACAAAAATGTTTTTCTTTATTTTCATAAAAATGACAATTAATATGATAATCATATGCAAATATTTGTAATTTTTTCAAAATTAGGAGATAAATCACTTAAACTACGGATTGAAAAAATTCTTAAAACAGAATTTGAAAATAATTAATTTGCTCATTAAGTTTCTAGTATATATATATATAAATTACAAAATGTTAAGCTATAATAAAATTTTGAATAGATTAAGATTTTTTTTAAATTAAATTCATAACAAACTATACTACTTAAATATTTACCAGTATAAAAATTTCACTTTTTAAAGATTTTTCTATTATTATTTATTTTTCTCTATTAAATCAAATCTTTACCTAAAAAATTATTCGCGTTTCTTTCTTTCTTTCTTAAATTTAACAGTAGGGAGGTGGCATGAATATAACAATAAAAACTACTCCAGAAAATAAATAAATAAATAAATAAAAATATCCTCCTTAACTCGTATATACTTATTTCTTAGATATAATAATGATATAAAATAAAATTGAAATTACCATGCATCTGCAACTTTTAAATTAGAAATTAATAATAACATTGTAAATATTGTACACACTATTCTAAAAAATATGGCATAAAACTTTGAGGAATTTTTTTTTTTTTTTTTTTTTTTTTTGGTGAATGATATCATTCAAATTATTAAATGACATAGAGGTTCAAATAGGATTCAAGGATGTTTATTTCCATTACAAAGGGTTTTTTTTTTTTTTTTTTTTTTACTATCATATACTTTTAAAAAACCTTTGTTATTCATTATTTAGTACAACATATTGTTCTGAAATTTGTGTAAGTACTTGTTTATTTTTTAATATAGCTTTCCTATACAATATCTATAAAATCTTAAAAGTGTTACGAGGTAAACTGAGGCAATTTTAAGCTTTTAATTAAACACAAAAAAATAAGTAAAATTATAATATGTAACTGTTTTCACTTTGTAAAACTAATCTATTAATCAGTTTAAAAACTTAAAAGTCGTGGCCAAACCAACAATAATAACGATTAATACTTATACTAAATTAAATGATTTTTCCGTAGCTTAATAATTACTGTTAACACAAACATTGTTACAGTAACTTGAGTTTGCATTATATTATAAAAATCGTAAAGGCAAATTCTCTACGAAAACAACTTTAAATTAAACTGATTTAAACTCATTTTGTATTATATAAAAAAATAATCTCTCATATGCACTTTATACCACCATAACCCAATTTTCGAAAATGAGGCAAAGTCCAAAATCCCTACACTACGTTTTAGAAAATTTTTAGAAATTCTAAAGTGATTCCGAAATACTAGGAAGAATGTGGGGACTATGTACAGTATGTTTAATCAGATAGAATAAAACTAGATGCATAACATTTTAATGCATGTTTTTTAGAAAAAAATTTCTAAAAAGCGATTTTCCTATTAAAATTTCTAAGTGATCTAACTGGTAACCCCCTCCTATTTTCCCCAGCTGAATTAATTTTAAACCAAACAAAATCTCTCTCAAATTGATTAAGCATCTTTTTTAGAATTATCAGAGTTTCCAAGGGAGGATCTGAACCTCATCCCAATGGTGCTAGGTATTTTGGAAAATTACTGTCATATCCTTAAACAGTTTTACTTTTTGCATCTACAATTTAAAAATAACAAAATATTTATCTTTTGTTCAGTCGATTGACCATTTAAAAATTTTTGTTAAATTTTTATCTAACTAAAATCGATGTGGTGAAAACTCTTTAGAAACTTATTCGCAACACTTTTTTACAAAAACCTTCGTACACAAATTATTTTTTTTAAAGTTTTTTTTTTTTTTTTTTTTTTTTTTTTTTTTTGAATTTTCTGTTGGACTATCTAAGAAATAGTTGAACCAATGAGCTATATAAGAAATTGAATATTGAATAAAAAAAAAAATCTTTTTTATTTATTTTTTTATTTGTAGAAATTTTTTTCATTTTTAAAATGTACTATATTATGCCTTTGTAATGTTGCATGTTTCCATCCCTCAAAAAATATTCTTTCTTAAAGTTTTTTTTTTTTTTTTTTTTAATTACTTTTTATAACATTTTTAAATTTTATTTAGTTTGTTATTTTGTTCGAGTATGACCTATAAAACAACACTTTTTATACAGTGTTATAACTCATTACCATGTTCCTTTAATTTTACGTTTTGATCATTAACCCCTAAAAAGTAATGATATCAATACAAAAAATCCTTAACGGGTTAAAAGTTTGTGACGCAGCACTGTGCTTTATGGCTATAAGAATTAGGAATACGGGTTTTAAAAATAATGATATCAAGTTTTCAGTGACGCTTTGATATTAATTAAATTTTACACAGATTTTCTTATTTGAATTTGCTTTTTCCTTTTATTTATATTTACAGTGTAAACGTTATTTTCAAGATAAAATAATATATAGCATTTACTCATTGATACCTTTCCATTCACATCTCTTATACTATGAAAGCATGTGTTTTAAAAGAAATTATATGGAATTCCAGTAACGCAGTGGTGTTACATTAAATGATTTGTTTTTAAATTTCACTGCAATTATTTTGTTTTGCATATTAAAGTATATGTGCACGTTGAAATATTCCTTTTAATTTTCAAATACGCTGTCAAATATATCACTTTCATTTAGCTTATATTATGTACTGAAATATATTTATTTCAATGAATTATTCTATCTTTTGCATCACGCCATCCAATACTGTAAGTAAATATATGGAAATATTTACTTTGTGTTATTTCATCCAAATAAATTTAAAATGCATGCAAATAGATATTGTGCTGCAAAGAAAAAAATTATGAAATTTTTTTCAGTTTTGGATGGCGTGACGCAAAAGATAGAATTATTCGTTGAAATAAATTAAATATATTTCAGTACATAATATAAGTTTAATGAAAGTGATATATTTGACAGCGTATTTGAAAATTAAAAGCAATATTTCAATGTGCACATATACTTTACTATGCAAAACAAAATAATTGCAGTGAAATTTAAAAAAAAATCATTTAATGTAACACCACTGCTTTACTGGAATTTCATATAATTTCTTTCAAAACACATGCTTTCATAGTATAAGAGATGTGAATGGAAAGGTATCAATGAGTAAATGCTATATATTATTTTATCTTGAAAATAACGTTTACACTGTAAATATAAATAAAAGGAAAAAGCAAATTCAAATAAGAAAATCTATGTATAATTTAATTAATATCAAAGCGTCACTGAAAATTTGATATCATTTTTTTAAGACCCGTATTTCTAATTCTTATAGCCATAAAGTACAGTCGGTAACAAAAGTGTCCGAACACTAGCAAAGATTCCTATGTAAAAAAAGTACACTTTATACGGTTTTGTTAAATAAATCCTTGTCGAATCCTGGTCTTAGTAAATGTAATAACATGATTCGATAAGGATTTATTTAACAAAACCGTATGAAGTGTACTTTTTTTACATTGGAATTTTTGCTAGTGTTCGGACACTTTTGTTACCGACTGTACAGTGCTGCGTCACAAACTTTTAACCCGTTAAGGGTTTTTTGTATTGATTTAGCCTGGAGATATTTAGATACATGAAAAAATCAAAACGAATATCTAGATGCTGAGAAATGTCATAAAAGAAAAAAAAATCACCAGTGTGGTTTGCAAAAATGTTTTGGGTTCTCTACTACAGTTCTCTAATATGGATGAACCGGTTACAGTTGAAATTTTGCTTGAACAAGCTTCCGCTCTCTCCATTATTCTTCCTCCGAGGTTATAAAAATATTGTTGTAAATATACGGTTTTCTTTCAGCATTGAATTGGCAACAAAAATGCAATCTTCGTCTGCAATGATTTAAAAAGTCTGCTTCTGAACATCATTTTATGAGGAACTGTCACATCTTAAGTTTGTGTTGGGATAAGCTCTTATAGTACATCTTTAATTAAACCGTGTATTTTTGTAAAGTTAGCGAAATAATTTTTTTGTATATTCCAAATTTGGATTCTTAATCTAAACTTTCAAACTAGTTTGTAGCCATATTGCATTTAAATTTTTGACGCGTCACGGTGAACTACAATAACAATTGAGAACTTGTCTGGATTGTAATCATAGATGATTTCAGTTAAATTTTAGAAAAGCTTTAGAAATACATGTGAAACTTTAGATCAAACAGAGGTATATTTTTGTGTATTTGATGTTTTTTATTAATCGTGATTAATTAAATTAACCACTAAGAAAAAGAAGAAAAATATGAGCATTTAAGTGTGTATCCATATTTATGTGTACTAACTAATGAATCATGTCATTTATATTTCTTTATGTGTAAAAAATATCTCAAATTTTTTTCAATTATGTAATACGTATATATATAATATTAATTTTTGAATATGAATTTTTTTTTACCTTGTTATTTATAAAATCAAACAACACGTCTTAATGAATGCACAGGTTATAATAAAATTTGTTTTTTGTTAGAAAGACTCCTTTTCCCAGTTATCTTGCATAAAATTAATTTAGAGATGAAACTGACATGTCTGAAATTAAAAGGATCTTTTTTTTATATATTGGTAATCCATTCAGTGCCTGACTCAGTTAAAAAGATTCCTTCCCTTTGTCAGTGAAGGGTTATAAATTTTCTATTCAAATTTCATTTAAGAGAAAAAAAAAAAAAAAAATCTGGAACTACATCATGCTGCTGCCCTTCCACTCCTTCAGAGCTTAATTTGCATAGAAATGCTCAGGAACTCATTTCTCATACTAGTGAATTTAATGAATTTTTACATATTAGGTAGATTGTATGAAAACTCATTAATATTACGTACTGGAACTTACCAGTACACCATTTCTGAAAAAACAAAGTCCATGAATTGTTAATTTTCTTCCCTACGATTCTTGCCATTCTTATCTCATGAAAAATTTTCTCTTCTGTTACCAACTGTAGAATAAGTTAGGGGTTTTTTGCTTCTCTCACACATGACCAGGAATTGTTAGAATGAAACCTTTCATTTTAACGATCACTCTATGTAGTGTTTAATATCAAGTTAATAGTGTGTTATTGGACTAAGTATAGGCGATCATTTGTAATAATACTGAAAGTGTGGAAAGTTTTATGAAAAGATTATTTTTATAAAATGTAATCTCGTGAAAGGGTCTTTTTTTATGGATTTGAATCAGGGTTGGCAAGTTTCTTCCAAGGCGGAAAAAACCATGGAAAAAACCGGCCGGAAGAAATAGGTTTCTTCCTAGTGGAAGAAATGGAAGAAACTGTTTTTCTTAAAAATTTATCCTATAAATTGCAGATTTGTAAGATACAATGGATGCATTTGTCTTATAAACAACTTTAAGTAACTTTAATTATACCTATAAAAATTTAATTACATATTTAATTAATAATTATGAGATTTTTACCAAAGTGATCTTCGGTATCTGATAATCATGTTCCAAAATACTCAAAATCCAGTAAAAAAATCAATTTCAATTTAAAAAGCGTAAAGTTTTATAATTTACTAGCAGACCCGGCCATGCGTTGCTGTGACTAAGTTATACGTTGAATTATACGGCTGTAAACTATTTAGTACAGTTAAATTATTATTTACGAACAAAGACGAAAACGTTGTAGCTGATGTAAAAACCCACAGGGTTGAGATTTGAAACTTAGGTCAAAATTTGGAAGCGATTGATAAAAATTTTCGTAGTGTTGATATTAAGCACAAATTAATTTTATTGTAGGGTCCTATAAATTTTAATGGAGAAGTGATATATATTATTTCTAATGCTACTTTGGATAAAATTGCTAAAATGACTAATATATAAATTAAATTCTATTAAAATAAAAGTATAAAAGAAACAGACGATTTTAAAATCAATTTTTATGGAGGAGTGAAATATAATCTATGCTATAATGGATAATTTTACTATTAAATGACCTCATCATTTTAAATATTTTAAAGAGGGCAACAGCTGTAGTTATAAAAGGGAAAACAATAAGGCTAAACCAGAAAAATAAGTAAATTTGATAAATATTTTAAAACTTTAAAATTGGAAATCTTATGAAATATTGGACATTTAAAGTAAATACATGTATCATTTTAAATACAAAAAGATTTTGGAAAAGTTTAGTGTATTTTAACGAAGTGATGAGAAGTTTTTGAGTATGTTAAAATTTTAATAGTAAATTCAAGTCAATAAAGATGGGAAACATTGAGGATTAAGATAAGAATAATTATAAGATTTAAAAAAAAAAAAAAAAAAAACTTTTTATATACCATGCTTTTAAATTTTAATATACTAATAATATACAAATTAAAAGGAAAATGATAAATATTCTATCATAGTTTGAAGTCAAATCTGTTTTCAAATGTCTAAATAAAATATCTGATGTAAGATACTAATATTTTGCAGCGGAATAGATTTCATTTCTGTCATCCTTGGCGAAAAAAAAAGAATATCGCCAAATTATCTGGCGAAAATATTTAATTCCTTTCAAAAATCATGGATAAGGATTAAAATCGGGAAATAAATTTCCTCGATTTTTAATAATTTCTTACAAAAAATCCAGTGGGCAATTAACATAGGAAATCTTTTTCTTGGCTGCACAGACGGTCAGTGAGTCACACTTCGCTTGCGTATAGAACTCATAGATATAGTATAGCATATATAGAATAGAGTGATCATTGGGGAGAAAAAAGTTATTCCTTTTCATTTGGGAAAAGACGACGTTTATACCAAAATATGGCCGTCTTTCCCCGAGTGAATACACACGGGAATACATACTAATATTTTAGCAAATAAAATTTATGAATAATTTATTTGCTAAAGGGGAATGGAAGACTCCAGATACAGTTTCAAATTCATATTTCTTTCTTTCTTTTCTTTTTCTTTTTTTTTTTTTTTTTTCAATACCACTTAATGGCTGTTTCCAAAGCTTTTATTTTTTATCTTTTTTCGGCATCAAAAATCTTTCTACGATAACATGGGGATGAGAGATCTATATATATTACTATATCTATGATAGAACTACATTAGCACTTTATCAATGTGTATAAAATCTTTAAATTGATTATGACGTCAATTTTCGTGAGATGCATAATTTAACTTTTTATAATTTTTTAACGTTCACGTTTGATTAAATGTATTTATTTTTATGTCGAAAGAAAATGAACTCGTATTTTTTTTTTTTTTGGCAACAATTAAATTAATGGAACTCACAGATATTTTGGAGCAACTTTAATAAAGGTCTATAATTAACAAATAATTGCAATAAAACAATATTGTGACAATAAATTGAGATAAAAACTATCCTATCTCTCAAGTTGGATCAAACTGCACACAGTGTGCAAAATTTCATCAAAATCAGTTCCTTATAACATATTAAATATAAAAAGACCTAGCTTTACTTCGTGGTCGTTTAAGATCTTTCGGTACCGGGTACCCGGTCCTCATCAGAAACGTTGCTTCTGTGGTGGAAAACTTGAGACTGTTGACTCCTCTGCTGATTTCTCATCAGGTGGCTCCAAGCTCTATTTGGGGCTACTGCGCTGCTATCGTTGCATACGTCGCTATTGGTTAATATTTCAATTGACTCGCGGTACATGGCATAGTTGTAATTATCGTAATCTGCTAATTTTACGGTTTTATCAAAGTTTATTTTAATATTGTTTTTACTATATGTTTTGGCTAACGCGGTATTATATTTTCCGGTTTTAATGTCGTTTTCATGTTCTTTGATCCTAGTTTTTATTTTTCTTTTAGTGACACCAACATATGAGCCTTGTTTATTGTTTTCATCTATGAATGGAATTTTATAAATGCCGGCGGTTTCAAGAGGGGGGGTGGGGTTTTTATCGCTTCGGATTAGCTGAAAAATATTTTTGTTGGGTTTGATGGGGATATTAATGCCATATTTGTTAGCTGTATTTTTAATTTTGTTAGCGGCTCCGCGATCGTACGGGATGGATGGGGTAAATTTAATGGGTGCTTTTTGGTGGCTGGGTATTTGGTCGAGGTTTTTTAATCTATTTTTAATTAATTTGTTAACTATTTTATCAGGATATCCGGCTTTTCTTGTGAAATTTTTAATGATGTTAAGTTCTTCTTCGAGATCGTCTGGTTCATTACATATTAAAATGGCACGGTTGATGTATGATTGGATAGCATTTGTTTTATAGCGAAATGGTGTTTTATTTTTAAAGTGGATAATTTCGTTACTATTAGTGGGTTTTCTATACACAGTGGTTCTAAAATTATTTTTATTGTGGGTAATTTTAACATCCAGGAAATTTAATTGTGAATTGTTCTCTTCTTCGTAGGTGAATTGTATATTTTGATCATGGCTATTGATACAATTGAGAAGTTTATTAATGTCAGTGTTTTTCTCGACGATGGCGAAAACACTGACATTAATAAACTTCTCAATTGTATCAATAGCCATGATCAAAATATACAATTCACCTACGAAGAAGAGAACAATTCACAATTAAATTTCCTGGATGTTAAAATTACCCACAATAAAAATAATTTTAGAACCACTGTGTATAGAAAACCCACTAATAGTAACGAAATTATCCACTTTAAAAGTAAAACACCATTTCGCTATAAAACAAATGCTATCCAATCATACATCAACCGTGCCATTTTAATATGTAATGAACCAGACGATCTCGAAGAAGAACTTAACATCATTAAAAATTTCACAAGAAAAGCCGGATATCCTGATAAAATAGTTAACAAATTAATTAAAAATAGATTAAAAAACCTCGACCAAATACCCAGCCACCAAAAAGCACCCATTAAATTTACCCCATCCATCCCGTACGATCGCGGAGCCGCTAACAAAATTAAAAATACAGCTAACAAATATGGCATTAATATCCCCATCAAACCCAACAAAAATATTTTTCAGCTAATCCGAAGCGATAAAAACCCCACCCCCCCTCTTGAAACCGCCGGCATTTATAAAATTCCATTCATAGATGAAAACAATAAACAAGGCTCATATGTTGGTGTCACTAAAAGAAAAATAAAAACTAGGATCAAAGAACATGAAAACGACATTAAAACCGGAAAATATAATACCGCGTTAGCCAAAACATATAGTAAAAACAATATTAAAATAAACTTTGATAAAACCGTAAAATTAGCAGATTACGATAATTACAACTATGCCATGTACCGCGAGTCAATTGAAATATTAACCAATAGCGACGTATGCAACGATAGCAGCGCAGTAGCCCCAAATAGAGCTTGGAGCCACCTGATGAGAAATCAGCAGAGGAGTCAACAGTCTCAAGTTTTCCACCACAGAAGCAACGTTTCTGATGAGGACCGGGTACCCGGTACCGAAAGATCTTAAACGACCACGAAGTAAAGCTAGGTCTTTTTATATTTAATATGTTATATTAATATACTTCGTTTTTTATTTTAATTAAAATCAGTTCCTTAGTTTAGGAGTTTACCCCGGACAAACATCGTGACACGTAATTTATATATATATACAGATTAAATTATAAAGTTTTGATCAATGAAGCACAAATAAGTAAAAAACAGGATTAATTTCACTGTATTATCTTCATTATAATATGAATTCAATTTACACTTCAGTCTAAGTAACACGTGGCCGGCTATGCTAACACCAAAAATTTAAAAAGTGGAAATAATTGAATTATACGAAATTTATTAATAGGTTAAAAAGTTGAAGATTCTTTGTGTAGATGGCAGCACCAAATATATTTCAGCTTTCATTTCAACCCAGTCGAAAGGTATCGACATCTGTTAGAATCATTTGGAGTTAACAGATAATTGTGACTGTCAAATAATAACAGACAAATAATTAGCAATAAATTAAAATTGCGACTATAATTTGAGATTTAAACTATCCTATCTCTCAAGTTGGATCGAACTGCACATGGTGTGCGAATTTTATTATAATCGGTTAAGTGGTTTAGGAGTCCATTGAGGACAAACATTGTGACACGAGATTTATATATATTAAGATTATTTAGACAATTTTATTTCTTTTACTGGTAATAAATAATAGTTTGTATCACTTGCTTATACTTTCTGATAAAACAGCTCTTAACAAACATTCAGTCAATTAAAAGAGCCAGTATTCAATAATTACTGTGTTACAAAATGTTATCAAAAACTTCATTTTCCTAATACAGTACAGTGAAAAAGAAATTTACATCTCATATTTCAAATAAATTCACATTTCTCACATTTTTACTTTTTTTTAATCAAATGTTTAGCTTAATCCTTGCTTTGAAACTCAACTTGGGAGGGGGGGGGGGGTAACATTCTTGTATTTATTATCCTGCAATTCATACAGACTAGTGTTCAAAACAAATCACTATTACATCAATGTTTAACAAAATTAATCAGTGATGAATATTATTTCCGAACTTTCAAAAATATTTAGTTTCATATTTTTTAAATATGTTTGTTTACATTTTATAGGTACCTATTATTTGAATATGCTTAAATTATTTATCATATATGAATGTGATCGATTAGTTTTATTAATATTGAAGAAATATTTTATTCTAAAATTTATTAGAAATTGTCTTTCCATTCTGATGTCTATTCTCATGAATTAATAATAACTGACTGTATCTGCAAAAGAAAACTGTAAACAAAGGCAATGATCTCTAATCTACAAATTCCTATAATCCGCACAACCTCTAGACAAAATTTTTGAGAGTTAGAGGGAGTTAAAAACTGTAAAACAAATGAAATGTTTTTTAGAGTAGTTCAATACTGCACTTTATTTTTCAACTTAAAATAGATAAATACAAACTATGCTTTTTTTTTAAAAAATCCTAGAGAACTTGCAGGAGAGTTTAAAAGTAGGTATATTACTTATTGATACAGTTTACCAGCTTCGAGTTTATACAAAAAAAATGTATCCTTTAAAAAAAAAGTGCAAATATTATGGTTAATTCTGTAATTATTATCACTTGTACTGTCTGAATGTATACTAATATGAGATAGGGTATATATGCAAAAAGTTCTAAAAATATCAGCATTGAAAAGTAAAAACCCATCACCTATATATATTTAGTGTTTGTTATAAAATAACTTATTTTTCTAACAATATTTTTAATATTAATTATTAATTGAATTATAGTTTAGATTTGACATTATATTTATGCTTTGAGTTTATATAGTTCATAAATTTTAATTTCGAACATCTGTTTTGTCTTCTGGTTAGTTTCTTCCGGTTTCTTCCAGTTTCTTCTGGTTTTTTCCAGTTTCTTCCACTGTCCTGGAAGAAACTAGTTTCTTCCGGAAGAAACCCAACCCTGATTTGAATTTTGTGAAGTTGTATTTTTTAGGGATTTGAGTTTTATGAAGGGCGGAATTTCCCAGAGGTTTGAAAAAAAGGCGAAATGGTAGTAATGAAATTAAAGGGCACTTTTTAGATTATTAATCCGTTAAATGCTGCTATATGAATCCCACTGAAAAATTTTGAATTTTCATATGTTTTGCGTTTCAATATGCATCTCTAATCATATTTAGTTTAAATAATTAAATTTTTATATATATTTGGAGAAGATATGATATTGTTCCACAAAATAGGAGACTTGGCACCTAATCGGGGTGACATACACATAGATAAATTGCGAAACTCTTTAGATTAGTTTTCTTGATACCTATTTGTTATAATTTATCAAAAGAGCTGTTTTCTTTTATATTCAGTGTTACAGTTTCAGTGTTTTATATTCCACTGCACTCAAATAAGTAATTTTTTGGTGATTTTTTTTTTTTTTATTCAGTAAAAACAAGCAATTTTGCTTGAATACTTAAAAAATATGGAGTTTACATTACAAACTTTTTAAAAAAGTTACCATTAAAACTAGGCACTTCAATATTAAATGAAAAAGTAATTTAAATATATTTATTTTAAATATTTGTACAGAAAAAAAAAAAAAAAAAAATTCTTAATGAAACATCCCTAAAATATCTTTGGCACTTAATGGTTAAGGGCAGCTTGGGATTGTGAAGGGCACATTTAAAATCTGAACACTCAATTTCGAGATTCTGTTATTATAAGTTACATACAATAAATACTCATTAATTTCAACTTTTTTTTTTTTTTTTTTTTTTTTTTTTTGTTACTAATGTATAAATGAATGCTCTTAATCATATATGATATTTTTATATTTTGTATTTAAATGTGTATCATTAGTCTTCAATTTGTAAGCATTTTTCTCCTAAACTGGAATAAATATGAGTTAGGATCCCTTAAGAAGATTTACCAGACAAAAATATTTCCTTCAATCCATATCCCTCAAATAGATAGTAATTAGTCATAACAAGCAAAACTCCCATTATTTTTATTAGCTAATTAGAAGTACATATTAAAATTCCTATAAAGAAGTGTTTAATTTGATAAATAATAGAGTGGTAGGCAAAAGGCAACCTTCTCATTGTAATATAAGACATTAACAAAATAAATAATTTTTTAATACAAAAGACAATAAGAGTGCTTTATACAAAAGACAGTAAGAGTGCTTTGCTTTATACAAAAGATAAAAAAAGATTTTTTTGGATAAGGGGCAAGAAGGGTGTTATTTTTTTTTTTTAATGAAAGGCAAGAAAGATGCTATTACAGTGGAGCACCTTTTATGTTTCTCATTTATACATTTTTCGACTTTGGTCCCAAATCATTCCATTGAATTCTAATGTTAAAATATTTCGTTTATACGACACAAGTAAATTCTTAATTTCACTTATACGTTTTTTTTTTCTCCTTGTAGAATCCCAAGTTTGAGTTTCATTCCAGGATTAAAAAAAAAAAAAAAAAAAAAAAAAAAAGATGAATGCTCTTTATGTTTTATTCTTATTTTTTTCGATTATTTTTTCTTAGAACTATGGTAACAAAGTGTGGATATAGAACAAAGTGCGACTTGCATTGATAGCCTGGGGCAAGGTAGAGAAATTTTCAGAGATAATCAATTGGCGACTGGGTTGAATGGTAGGTATACAAGTAGCCGGTGACCACTTAAAGACCTCCCACTTTCTCTGTTCATTCCAGGAATGGGGTATGAAAGGAAAAAAGCCCACAACTTTATAGGCATTTTGTAAACTTGAAGATTTATTACTCACTTCCCTTGTTCGACTTGGAAGATTTTCTTACCGTGTTTATTTGACATTACGGTTGGAGAAACAATTTTTTTTTCTTTCCTTCCTTTTAATCGTTTGCAAAAAATGTCATCTTCATTTAGAGAATAAAAGGCTTAGTCTTTAAAGGTTAAAATCGAAATCTTGAAAAAATTTTCTGAATTTCTATATTTTTAATTATAATTTAATTTTTATTCAACCCTTTTAAAAATATTTTAAATATAATTAAAAATATATCTTATTCGAATAAATGTAAAGGAAATCATGAAAATTGATTAGAATTTTATTATTAATGATACTTTATTGTGTATCAATGCTAAAACGAATTTTTAGTTGTTCGTTTTTCTCAGTTATACATTTTTTAGGAACGGTCCCTTGAAAAACGTATAAACGGTGCTCCACTGTATTTTAATGAATAGCAAGAAGAGTGTTAATTTTTTGGATTAGGGATAAGAAGGTTGCTATTTTTAACACACTTTTATTAGCTAAAGCGTGTTTGTAACCGCTCTGGGAGCAAACAAAAAATCTATATTGTGAAAAAGACTTTCCCTACGTGAATGCCGTGGCGTTGAGGTATAGTTCCGCGCTACGAACCTAAAGGTCTACGTTCGATCCCAGTCAGGGGAGATTTTTTAAAAATGGTTTTTGTTTAATTCTAAATTATTTTAATTAAAGATTTAAATGTATGTAAATATTACGGTGCGTCACTCACACGATTTTCTCTTACCCTGCATTTTAATACTAAGATTGATATTTTGTGCTTTTTAGTTCACATTTCTATAAAAGCGTGTTCTTTAATTTTTTAAAACTATAATATTATTTAAACAAAAGTGCATACAGGGTACAGCACTCTTCTGAAATTTCCTGGAAGAAAGTTCTGTGAAGAGGCCCATTTTAGGGATTTGAAATTTGTGAAAGGCAGCAGAACAGCCTCAATTTTTGGGATCGCCCTCTGAGTTATGTGTAATAAATAAGATGTCAAAAGCCGATGTAAATAGTAAGATATAAGCAAGTTTGTTTATAACAAAGAATCATCAATTTAATCAAAAATTTTAAACGAAAAATCACAAAATGCTTTGCTAATTCTTGTTGTAAGATTTGATTTACAACTTTAGAAACTATAGTAAATTTTTTTGAAATTTGTCAGTAGTCTTATAAAATGGAAAGATGCATGCAAACACACATTTTAAAAAACATTAAAGTTCCCTTTTTATTTTTATTTATTTTCTTTTAAAAAAATAAGTCCTGCCTCCCCCCCCCCTTCAAGCTTATGGAAATTCTCTTGTGGAGTTCATTTCCTTTAATTTTACATATTAACTACAATAATTTGTCAGTAATTGACCACTTAAACACAAAATATCTTTAAAAAAAAAAAAAAAAAAGAATTACTAACAAAGAGAAATTTTAATTTGATCTGTAGGATACACAGTTAACATCAAATAAAATTCTCTTATTACAATTTCCAATAGCAACTTACGTTATATATAAACCTAATCAACTTTGTTCTCTCTGCTTTTTTCTCTTTCATCTTTGATGAATGTGTCTAATTTAAACAACTGCTTGTTATTTAACAATATTTATATTGTCTAAAGTATTTTTTTTTATTTTCAGTTATGAATGACACCAACCATACATTTCTAGATGTTTGTGATGGCTGTACCGAATGTTCAGTTTTATCTGGTATATATTTAATTTTAAATTTTTATTCCAAATATCCCATACTTGTTTTAATAGCCACCATGTTCTTTATTATTTTTTCCCCCTTTTAAATATCAGACAAAGAGACAACACTGTAGAAAATATTAAAATGGTATAATTAAAATATTTAAATACTTTTAATATCCACAAATTGTTGTATGTACACTGTTATACTTAAGTAAAACTAAATGTATATTGAATCATGATGATTATTAAAGAATTTTTATATGTCATCTAGATAATTTTGTTACTTAAAAAAAACTCAGCTCTGTAATTCTTACTACGACATTTTTGTAAGCATTAAATTTATTATCTTGTTTATGTTCATTATAATTAGTGTAAAATTTGAGTAGAACAAAGAAATCCACAAAAAAAAAAAAAAATTAACATACTATACTTCATAACATAAAATAAAAGTGAATTTGTTAGAGTAATTATTTTAAATATTCTTAAGTTTTTCTCTCATGTGAATAAACTAAAATCCCTTAGAACTAAAATCCTTAATCACCTAGGCCTTGGTTCACTGATAGACAATCTGGCTGTTGGTTATTTTTATTAATATTAATTTACTCCTAAATTAGCAATAGAGCAATCAAAAATTTATAACTATGCATAAATAAATTATAATTTTAGGAATAAATAAAACAATCAAATAATATTTTTAGCAATAATTAGTGTGATACAGTCGAACTTTGTTAATGTGAATTTCAAGGGGAACAAAAAAATTGTTCATGCTATCAGTACTAACTGATTTCATATAACAAAACTAATCTTCATTTTGATAAGGATTGTGTAAACAGTTTATATTAAAAGTAATTCACGTTAAGCGTGTTCACATTAATGAGGTTCGAATGTGTTTGTTTCTCCTGTTATATAACCATCTAAGGTATTTTTAATCTGAAAAATCAGAGCAGATTTATTAGTATATTTGTTGTGTTTACCAAAGATATCAATAAATTCCGTTAATTCTATTGTAGGCTGCAGGTTGACTAATCCTGTTATAAAGTACAAATTACCTTTTCACATGCATTTAATTAAACTCCATTGTAGGAAACCCAGTGGCAGAAACACAGCGACATAGTCACGGACACAGAAAAATGGCTTGCGGACAGTTTTTGTCTGCACTGATAAAAAAAATTTTGTCCGCAACTTTTGGATACCAATTCACTTATAAAAATTTCTGTATCAAAACTAAAGCTAATACTTTTATTATTTATATTGTGTTGTGTCAAACATTGCTATAAAATATTTACTTGAATGAATACCAGTGTTTACACCATATTGTTCTGTAGTAAAATTGTATTTGTGTATTGTTTCACGAGATCACCACTGATGTTAAGCCCCCCCCCCCCCCCCCCCCCAAATCAGCTTTCAGGCTTTTTGAGTGTAAGCCATTTTCACCCCTGATTACACACAAATTTTGCAGACAGATTATGAAATTTTAAAAGCCTGTCGCAGACAGCTATGAAACTTTTTGCCACTGGAGTAGGAAACTTGAGATATAATAAATTTTTGGATATAATGAGAATATTTTTTTTATAATCAATTTCTTACACATTATATATAAATTAGAATTTTTAATCACATAGATGTAGAGGTTCATTCCTTTTTGAGAATTTGTTAGGCCATTTTTACTTTCCGAACACTATAGTGAGGAAAGTATTGTAATCATGTCAAAAATCCGAATTCGAGATTTTGATGTTTCTATACGTTTCAAGGGCCAACGAGTCCGTTTTCACTATTTTTGCGATGATGTATGTATGTGTGTGTGTGTATGTATGTGTGTATGTATGTGTGTATGTCTGTGAGTGAACACGCTAGCGTCTAAACGCTTCGTTCAATTAAGCTGAAAGTTGGTACGTATATTGTAAGTCACCATAGTACGAACCCTATAGATTTTGGTGGATCTAGCACTTATAGTTTTTTTACAGGGACACAAAGAAAAATTCTTTATCATTACGGCCTATGGGACCAAAATCTTAAAAGTGCGATAGCATCTAAATGCCTTATTCAATTGAGCAAAAAATTTATACACATATTATAGGTCACAGATACTCAACTTGTATAGATTTTGGAGAATCTAGGACTTATAGTTTTCTTACAGGGACACAAAGAAAAATTCTTTATCATTATGGCCAATGGGGCCAAATTTTTAAAAGTGTGATAGCGTCTAAACACCTTATTAATATACACAAAAAATTTGCACACATGTTATAGGTCACAGTTGCACACACTGTATAGATTTTGGTGAATCTAGCACTTACATTTTTTTTACAGGGACACAAAGAAAAAATCTTTATCATTATGGCCTATGGGACCAAATTTTTAAAAGTGCGATAGCTTCTAAACGCCTTATTCAATTGAGCTGAAAATTTATATGAATATTATAAATCACTGTTGCACTAACTATAAGCATTTTGGGGAATCTAGCATTTATAGGTTTTTACAGGGACACAACGAAAAATTCTTTATCATTATGATCTATGGGCTCAAAGATCAGTAGCGTTAAATAAAACATCGTATAATATATGGAGAAAAATATTCAAACACTCTATTATGGTTTTCTCCCTTTTGTTTGTTTAACAACTCCTCTTTCTTTACTTTATCTACAAAACTGTTAATTACTCAATGTTCGGAAAGTCGAGTGGAGTCACTCCAGATTTTTTGATATCATAGTGATAGTACTGTAGTTGTAATGTAGTATTTAAAACTCGATAACTTTGATTTTATTTTGATTATTCCTTTTACATTTTATAGGCGAATCTGGAGAGGATACTGTAAGAGATTTTAAGAGATTAGATATAACATCTGCTGTTGACGGTGATGATGAAGAATATAAAGAGGTAGCGAAAACTATAATAAATCACACGCATGAAAATGCTATGACTAATGAAATTTCTGCTCCATATGAGTTACCTCATTTCCCAATTGAAGTATATGAATCCAGGAAAGCTATTCAGAAAAAATTGTGTACGAGGTAAATTTTTATTCCTGGAACTATTAGCTTTATGTAGATTGTTTTATCACTTTTGAAATCAATGTCTTTCTTCTCTTGCAATATTTTCCTTACAATATTTTTTTTGTTTATGGAATCCCTTTGTGGGATTATATTATGAATCATTTTTATAATATTGGTATCAAATTGTTTGTGTACATTTGTTTTTTGTAATCTAAATAATAATCCAGGGTGTTAATTGTATTTTTAAGACTATTGTATTTTTATAGTATTATATCTTTGTCATTCAAGCAAAACTCAATAAGTCTAAAATTATTGTTCCCAAATTCTTATGTACGTACTGTCATTCACTACGGTATGTTTGTGAATCTCAACCAAATAAAAAATGCGCCTCTATTTTAAGGTAAATACAAGCTTTTTCATTTGTCTCTCCATGGCTCAGTTGGTAAGAGTGCCATGTTAGTAATCCGGTGGTCCTGCGTTCGATACCTTGAAGGTCCGGAGTGTTAATTTTTGCAGACAATTAGTAGAAAAGATGTCAATTGATAAAAGACAATTTATCGTTGACTACACAGTATTCTAAGAATTTTTGAAGAGTTTTTTAAGAAGCCTTTTTCTTACATCTCTTTTTAGAAACAAAAAAGAGTTTTTTGTGGACCCCTCTATTGGGCCTCTCTTGGGGGCTTATTTCCCTCTATTGGGCGGAATATTCACTAAAATGTCAATGAAACAATTAACAATACAAAATAAAAATGATTAGGAAAAACACATAAACATTAACTAAATCAGTAAAATGTTAAGTTATAATATAAAAAAAATAATAATAAACTAAAATAATAATAAAAAGGTGCCTCAAACGAATAATTAAATTGCAGATATTGGCCCTTAATCAGAAAAGGAAAGCACAAATTTTATAGGCAATCATGTGGTGCTGCCATCTGTTGTGAATTTTAAGAAATAATTTCTCTTTTCTTAACACAGTTCAAATTTCCCCAATTTTGGTTAATAAACAAAAAAGTTACATTTTGTTTTGCAAATTAAATTTTATTCTAACTTCGAAAAGATTTATATGATACGCTATAATAAGAATTTGGCTTTTAACATTTTTTTAAAATAGATTATTTTAAGATATACCTCGTCAATCATAATTTTTGGGTGGTTAGAAAAAATAGTGAAAATTATTTCATGGATTGACTCAGTTACAGTAGGTTTACTCATGCTTAGATGACTGGTTTATGTCATAAAAATAATTAATTTGGAGTTAACTGATTATTTACTTAACAATAAACATATGCTTACAGGATTTAGTAAAATGAGGACATCTCTGTTGCTTGGCAATGGAAATTTAAGGACTTAATGAGTTTTATCAGATTGCCAAGCATTAATTTGAAATGAGATTTATCACTAAATCACAATTTTCACACTTAGCAGGGGTTTGTCCAGAGGCAGTGATGCCAGATTGGGGATTTTGTTCCCATTTTGGGGATTTCTGAGGCTTCTGGGGACAATTTTGGAGACCAAATATTCGCGGAGACTTTTTTGGGGAATTCTAAAATTTTTGGGGACAAATCTGGGGAGTTCAACTTTCTGTCAATGTTGGCAACGTAATGATTTATCCCTACGACTAGAGACTTTCAATAGTTTTATTGTTATTTGGGAATTTTTTTCAAAAATTGCCTTCATTTGGGGGAAAATCTGAGCTTAAATCATAGAAAATATCTGCTTGATTTTTTTTTTTTTTTTTTTTTTTTTTTTTTTTTGAATTTTTTTTTTTATGTTCTCTTTTTAGTAGAAATCAAGTTGGGGATTTTTTCGAAAGAAAAACCCTGATTTGGGGAAATTTGAAGACCTGTTTGGGAAAATAATTTTCAACCATCTGACATCACTGTCCAGAGGTAAACTCTGGGTCCGTTATAGGAGCCTTCACAAAATTTTACATATTAATAAAAGGACCCTACACAAAATTTTTTATACTAAAAAAGAACCCTTCACAAAATTTTTCCTCTTAAAAACAGACCTTTCATAAATCTTTCATTTCAAAAACTGATCTTACATGGAGTGAACAGCCTGAATTATCAGACATGCTTTGCTATATTTTCCCAAAAAGCTGATATTCAATTTCTAAATTCTAAATTTTTTTATGCATATGTGTAAATTTAGTTCTATAAATGTAACCCATCATTGTCTAAAACAAAACAATTTGGATTGTAATTTTATTTTGCAAAATTACATTTTTCACAATTTCACAAAAAGAGGACCCTAACCAAAAAGTTCAGAAGTACTTGATTTTTACACTAATTTTCATTCATAAAATTATGTGTGTAGGTTTTTCACAATTTTCCCAAAACAGGACCCTGTCTGAAAAGTCTGGACAGATCCCTGCTTAGTAACTTTTGTTTCAATGCCGATAATATGTAACAACCCCCCCCCCCCCCCCCAAAAAAAAAAAAAAAAAAAAAAAAACTAAAGGAGCTATCATGTGTATAATGTCATATTATTTAAGAGCGTACAATACATAATCCTGCAAACAGCCACAACCCATGTTATTCTATGGGGAAAATTAGTTTTCACAATTACTCATTACCTATTTTATTTTAATTTATTTTTATTTTTTTAATAATTCAGTTTTCACATTTAGAAAATTCCCAACAGTCAAATTAGTATTCATTTTCCAAAAATTGATTTTTTTATATTTTTAGCATTTTACTTTCTAGCTGAAAAATGAATGCAGTTGGTTAATTTTTCACTTTTTTAACTTAAAAAATAAAATATTAAAAATAAAAATTAATTTTTGAAAAAGAAGTACTAATTTAACAGTTGTGAATTCTCTGAATGAGAAAAGAAATGTGAACACGTTACATTATGAGTAATTGTGGAAACAAATTTTCCCATAAAATAACATGAGGTGTAGCTGTCGGTGAAATTAGATATTGTCCACACTTAAAGTGAAAAAATCATTTTGTATTTTTGATAATTCAGAATCGTATTTTGAGACTAATATACATCTGAAATATGAGAATTTATTGGAAAGTTTACCTGTTTTAACAATTAATGGAAACAATATCTCTAAAAAAGAGTTAAACACGTGTCATTTGTTATTTTTATTAAAAACACTTTAAAACACGTAACATTAATTTTTATTTAAAGATTTTTTTAAATATTTTAAATAAAAATTAATTTTACATTTTAAAAATGTTTTTAATTACAAAAAAAAAAAAAAAAAAGAAAGAAAGAAAGGAAAATTAAATTTTCTTTCGATTATTATTCTTTTTCTTTTTTGTGTGTCTTTCCCCCCTCCCCCCCTCCTCTTCCTTTAAAAAAGGCCCTTAAGAGGTTCTATTCTCAAAGCTGGTAGACAGACTCATAGTAAGTTCAAACTTCAGCCTGGTTGTTCAGAGTTTGCCGTGTTTTTTCTGAAACTTACATGAATATCTGCAAGGACTCCTGAGAAAGTTCCTATAGAGAGCATCTCCCTCCCAGATCTAAGTTGCTAGTGTAGACAACCTTAACGCATACCACCCTTCAACATAGCTTGTTATATTAGTGCCAATAATAATGTACTCATACTAATTACATTTTATTAATTTAATAGGATATTTTATAATTTTATTTGGTATAGAGTTCAAAAAGAATTAGAAGAAAAGAAAAGTATTCTTGGCAATGAACCTGAAGAAGATTTACTATCTCAAATCAATGAGTATGATTATGTTCCTCATTATCAAAGAGTAGCAGTCAGTGGAGAAGATACATCTGGTGTGAGTTTAATTTTTATGCTTAATAGTTATGATGGTATATCTGTTGTATTTACATTCAAATTTTCTATACATTTTGTTTATTTGCTCTTACATGCTCTTAATCTATAACATCTTGCAATTTTTGTGAATATATATATATATATATATATATATATATATATTTTATTATTATTCCATGTACATATAATGGTAAAAAAGAATTTAAAAAAGTTGTTTGTAATTGAACAAATTGTTTCATTTTCAAATTTAATTTATCGCACCCAGTACCTTATTCAGATACTTTTTTGCCCAGAGCACAATGCAATTTTTATACCTTTCCCCCTTTCTACAGAGTTTTATAATGACGGCTCTAATTAAGCTATTTAAATTTATAATAGAATAATTAGTTATATTAAAATTATAAAAATAGATCAGATTTTCTTAATTTGAAAAAATATATCATTGTTTATAAGATAACTATACCAAATTTACCACCGATTCTGTAAATAAAAAAGTTTTATTTATTCATTTATGACCCAATGTGTAAAAAATGTTAAGATAAATCGCCAATTTAATTTGATTTCCAGTTTTGATTTTATTTGGGCTAATATGTAGAAGGGGGTTAAATATACATTCATAAAACTTAATAATTGTATTAAAATTAAAATTTTATAATATAAAAAGCTTTATTTATCATTGCACTAACATGAGAACCTTTTTTGAATAATAGTTATGTTAAATGATTTTTGAATTCTTGTAAAAAGCAAGATGAGTCTTATTTATTTTTTGGATAAAGTTTGTCAGAACAAACTTTTATTAACTGTTTAAAATAGAAACTTTCCATATTATGTGGCACAGACATAACTGATCTCTCTCTCTCTCTCTGTGTATATATACATATATATATATATAAGAAATACTGATTATTAGAGTATTTTATATTGATTTTGAATATAAATGTCATTGAAAAAAATCATACTATGTAAATTTCTATGTCCAGCAAGAAAAGTGACATTAGTCAAAAAATTTCAATTTTGAGTTGACCTTTGACAAATGTATTTCAAATGCCCCATTGTGCATGAAAAGTGTCGCATCTCTCTCACAGTTTTATACCTTTCTTGAGACACCTGAGAGCCATTTGTGTCAGTTTTATTGCTGGCTACTGCATTCTTGAGTTGTCACTTTTCTTGCCAGGGTAGGATATGATAATTATCATGCTTTAAAAGTTTTTCATTATATTTTATTACACATTTTATTACATTTTGCTGCATACACTTTTGTTCTTCTTAAAACTATTTTAAGCCTTTCTCAGGATGGCCACTGTTCAGGGAATTTAAGTGAGTCTGGAAAAGTCAGGGAATTTCTTGTAAAGTCAGGGAATTTTGACAAATTTTGTGAAAAAAAAAAAAAAAAAAAAAAGCTATATTTGAAAGCTTGCTATTGTAAATTGCTAAATTGCTTGCTAATTTTGTAAAAAAAATTGTGAAAAATGAGCAGCATAAGTCATGGAAAAGTTAGGGAAAATGCTAAAAAATAGTCATGGAAAAGTCAGGGAATTTGGAAAAGTTTTAATGTTAACCAGCCTGATTTCTGTTATGCTTATTTCAATTTTTTTTTTTCTTCCTAAATGTTTTTTTTTTTTTTTTTTTTTTTTTTTTTTTTTAATAATAAAATTTTTAGCTCTTATTATACAATCTTTGTAGTTCAAAATTATGCATTATCTATTTCATTGTATTAGATTTTTACTAGAAACAATTTGTAATGCAACACATGTCACAGAAGATGTGGATTGGAGAATCTAAAGAATGAAACATACTTTGATTCTAAAACAAGTTCTTTAATTGGCATATTCTCCCAGGGGCGGCGGAACGTGAATTTTATTGACCGGGCCTGGAATATTGAAGCATGATCAATGGCGCACCACTGAAGGGGATGGGGGGGGGGGCTAAGGAGGATCGAGCACCCCAGACCAAAACGACACGTAAGAATAATATTTTATAAAAGCTGTATTAGCAAAATTTTATTTTTAACTTTGTAAAACAGAAAAATGATGACAACAGTGAAGAGAGCTGTCACATTTCACCTGATGACGGGTGCGCTAGCGCCTGAAATGCATTGTGAGAATAACTAGGACTTATGTAAGGTAAATTAATTTGTTTTTTAATGCGAATTGTCATCCTATAACAAAAGTAATTAGTAATCAGAAAAAATTAGGCGACACTTCGTACTGATTTCTCTTGTTCGTTGCATAATGGGCGCATACAAGGTTCAGCATTTGCAGTTTTTGTAAAATTAGTGTTATCTTCATCTCTACGAGTATCATCATTGTTTTTATCAAGTACAGTTTCTTTTTCTAAACTTGGAATCGGGGAGTTTGAAGACACTTTAAAATATGACTCGATTTTTTGCCGTTTTCTGGAACTCATTTTTATAGGTGAAAAATATAAATATGTAGTTTAATTAACCAAAATGCGTTTTTAGATGGAGCACAGGAAAAGCGTCTTCCTCGTTCTCTCCCTAGATTTGTGACTAAGACCATAGAAGCCACTGAAGGAGAGAGGGGACTTGTCACCCCAAAAATACGAACATAAGAATAGTCATCTCTGAAAGGGGAGGGGCCGGGAGCACATTCAGCGGCTAAATTTTACTTTACCTCATCCCCCAAGGCGTGAGTGACTGAGACTGTAGTAATGGGTATTGCACTTCTCGCCTGAAAATTCATATAGAACAAGGAATATAATACAACACACAGATGAATGGGGATTCCGGGAAACTTGTTAGCATACCCTGCTTTCCAGAGAGTAAAGAAAACTGGCTTACTAATCCTTTTTCTGCCGTCACCAGCCCCCCCCCCCCCCCCCCCCGCACCCACACTGTTATCCTTTCAGGAATGTCGTATCTGTAGGGAAATAGATTGCAACAGCTATTAGATGTATTATAAGCGGCAACCAGAGAGTTATCCTGCTATCTAACTCTTCAACTTCTTCTATTATCAAGTCAGGTCAGAAAAGATACAGTACAAAAAAAAAAAAAAAAAAAGACAAAACTAATGCCCAGGCCCGGGCAGTTCCGCCGCCCCTGTATTCTCCCCCTTAGAGTAATAGGTTAAGATTGTATAGCTCATCAGAACATATTTTCTTTCATTTTGATTTGTCTTAATTCTTAGTTTTAATATATTTTAGATAGCTAATTAAAAAAAGAGAAGTCTAAAAGTGTTATTTTGATTTTTTTTTTTTTTTTTTTTTTTTTTTTCATTAAGATTTTTTCTTACTTTAAATTACAATACTCTATATAGTTCTATTTTTAAACTGAATTAATGTTTATCATTATTATTTTCACATTTTCTGCAATTTGTCTTATCTGAACTCTTTAAAGTCTTGTTTAGATCAGATCACCATATTGTTTTAGGGTAGGTGCTCCAGTGATTGGCATGCTCCAGTAATTGGCATCTATCCCGAAATAATTAATAAATAATAAAAATAATAAAACCATATATTTTACATATAAGAATTTTAACATTTTATGTCAAACACTGGAGCATAGAGTGCTAATAACTGGTAAAATGAATAACTGGCAGCGTCAAACACTGGAACATAGGGGGCCAATTACTGATAAAATGAAAAACTGTCAATTACTGGAACATTGAGTGGGTGTCAAATAAAAATTCATTGAAAAAAAATAATTGTTATGAAATGTATATATTTTAACATATATGTGGTTCTTGATGTCTTTCATGCCATGTGTACTAACTTAGGATTTCTAAAAATATTTTCTGATGACTAGAACATTAAAAACATCAGAGATTGCTCTAAAAATGTCAATCACTGGTGCACATACCCTATTACAAATAAATATTTTTTTCTATTTCACATATCATCTAAATGATTAAAATAGGTGCCCCCCCCCCCCCCCTCCTTCAAAAGATCAAATTAATTATAATTATTAGAGTTTAACTTAATTTTAAGAATAACATTTTATTTTTAACTTTTAATTTGTTTTCCAGATGTATACTTTGCTGCAGTTAAATAAGGAAATTAGATCCCTCTTCCCTGAAAAATTAACTTTTTTAAAATAAAATTTTCTTTGTTATATTATTGCATATTCTTTGTTATATTATTAGTGTTTAACTTGCTTTTTTAAATGTAACTTTTATTAAATTGTTATAACTACTATTTAACAGAAAAATGTAAATGTATAAACATTTCCAGGTTCCTATTGATGATCTCCATCAAGCATCCCAGTTAATTCACAAAGCCCTAAAATTAAGGCAGCAATATATGCACTATGCCAAACAGTCCTTTCCAAATGTGACTTCTAGGTTTTTAAAGCCTCATATGCCAGAACAAGTGATAACTCCTGGGGAATGCCCTTATGATTTTACTGGTAATCTTTTTATATACTTTTTTAACATTTGTTTTTATTTTCTAGTTATAATTGAATTAAAAAACTTTGTACTGTGAAAGAAATAAAATTTGTATACAGAAGAAATTGTGTAAGAGAGAGAGAAAAAAATATAATGATGGGAAATAAGTGACTTATGCAAATGATAGAAAAAAACTTATGGAATAATTTTTGGCCCTATTGCAAAAGAAGTTTTATTATTTACTATTAGGCTAACATTTTTTTTTTTTTCAGCTAAAAAATGCAAAAAAAAAAAAAAAGCTTAATCATTTTTTAACTCAGAAGTGAAATATTAAAGATTAAAAAAATAAATTTTTAAAAATGAGTTCCAATTTAATGGTTGTGAATTTTCTGAATGTGAAAATAGGATTAGAAAAATAAATTCATTAGGTAATGCATAATTATGGAAACAGATTTCCTCATAGAATAACCTAGGCCTTGACTGTTGGCAAGATCCGATATTGTCTGCTCGTCAGGAACATGGATTATCAGAATAGAAAACAGTGTATGATTTTGAGTGCTTAAATCCATAAAAATACACTAGTTACACTTGTTTATAATTTTACGTAATTAATTGTTAAGAGTACAATTAATTTTAAACCCATGTAAATCTTTACTTTTTACATCTATTTATAATTTTCAGAAACTGACCCATGGAAGGAAGATTATCCTTCAGATTTAAATTATATTCTTCATATTGAAGAAGGTGTTATCCAAGTATATAGAACTAAGGAAGATGTAGAGGATGGTAGACGTGTAGACTATCCTTTCCCACCTTTAAAGACATTTATAACAGACATGAACCTTATCTGTGCCATGATTACTGATGGACCACTGTAAGTATTTATGTTTAAAATATTACTTCGAAAGAACATTTTAGTCACAATAATGTGGTGTAACACTCGCACAACTTTCTCTTACCTGTATTTGAATACTATGAAGATAGATTACAGATTAAGGTGTAAGATAATAGTTATATATATAAATGTACTTTAAAAACAATCTCAAATTATTTTAGAAACAGTTTTATTTGACATATATTTATGTGTAAAAAAAAGGCTTACTACACCCCCCCCCCTTTTTTCTCAACCTCCTGATTAACACATTAATTGCCAATTGCGAATCATGTGTTATCTCGTGAACATTGCCATGAAGTTTCTAAGCAGAATAATATAGCAGCCACAGCAAAATGGTGCGTAATATTTATATTGGCCACCAGGGTAAGGATTTTTATTTCTTTCTATTTGCACAAAATTCAAATTTTCAGCTTAGCAATGAATGTGTTAAACATTGTTTCTACATTCATAAAATATTAAAGGCTGTTATAAGTTTATTCCAAATTGTTGAAACAGATTTAACCAACATTTCTTGAAAAATACCAATCTTGGTCAAATTTTTCAAATAACAATTATTCTTATTATATGCAATTTGAATTTATGGCAGTAATTTGTTTTTAAATTATCCTAATACAACATTTACACAGATCAGCTGCTATTTTGTTTTTAGGAAACCTCAAAACATGTAATTATAGAAAACAAAATCCAAATTAGTACTTTGAAATCCAAATTAGTACTTTGTTTAACATACGCATTTGTAAAAGAAATTTCTATGCCTGTTTTTGTGGACTTGGTGAAGTTTTAATAAAGCACTAACATTGATTATATTCAATACAGAAGAATGTATTCACTTAATTTTGGGTAGCTCCATATATTGTCTATAAATTATACTCACATCATACCACATAGTGTACTTTAATTTACCACTGTATGAAAAATACAGTACAACTTCAAATGTGTTTTCTTTTTTCAAGTCTTAATGTATCCCAGTTCTTTTGTGTGGCTCTGTAAATGAATAGTGAATGAGTTTCATTCTATATCCTATACTAAACATGCTTTTATGCTTATAAAAGTATGTTTATTTCAGTTTGGTTCGTGCAGTCTAAAAGTGTTAAAGTGTACCTATAAGAAATTTTTTGCCATTTGCCATAATCTATTTCTGTTCTATTGGAAGTCTCTGTCCGTAAACCATTTTTCCAATTTCAATAAAACGTTTTCAGTAGCATCTTCATATCATACAGTTTTAGAACACCAAGTTTAATCTTCCTGCTAATATTTGTTCTTTAGTTATGCTATAAGACTCACACATGGACACACACAAGTCAACTGCTAAAAACTAATTTTTGAATTTATAGGACCTCAAAGCATATAAATATAACAAGAATTCAGTTTCAGTATTTTAGCCCCAAAACAATACTTTCTCTACCTTTTTATATGAGTAAGAAAAGGTAAAAAAAAAAAAAAATGTAATAGGCCACATTTAAACTTTGCAAAACTGATTAATTACAGGTAATTGTTAATCTTAAAACCCAAATAAACTACTACGTCAGAAACGCCAAAGAAACATATTTGAGATGCATACAGCTGTTTCAGTAGCCTTAAGCATACCGTCTTCAGTGCAAAAAGAATTCTGAATCTGGAGAAGTGCTTCTTTTAGCACTTCTCCAAATCCAGAATTCTTTTTGCACTGAAGACGGTACGCTTAAAAGGCTACCGAAACAGCTGTATGCATCTCAGATATATTTCTTTGGCATTTCTGACGTAGTAGTTTATTTGGGTTTTAATATTCCAATGCCAAGTCTGCCTGTTATTATTTGTTAATATGTTTATAATAGCTACTAATGATAGCTGTTTGATTTTAACAAACATTCAGTAAATGTGCATTTTTTCTTGGTTTGATGATAATATAAATGCAAAGAATTTAATTTCTCCATTATAAGAAATTTCATTTTAATTTTGGTATATTTTCTGATTAAAGTATTACTGTTTTTGAAATAGATTACCATTTGATTATAATGTTAATTAAACTTTTTAAACATTTCCTTTTTTATTTCTTTTCAGGAAATCATTCTGTTATAGACGTCTGAGCTATTTGTATTTAAAATATCAATTACACGTTTTATTGAATGAGATGACAGAGTTAACAGCTCAGAAAGCTGTGCCACATAGAGATTTTTATAATATTAGGAAGGTAAGGCTAATTTTATGTTTTATTATATTTTTGCTTAAAATACTTCAATTATTAGTGATAAATTTAAAATCTAAATATACCTCATGTACTATTTTGTTCAGGAATACTTTCACATAAATTTGTTAGTGCGCTTTACACTGTCTGATATCTTGTCTGCTTCCACTTGCCTTGTTGTTCTCGACTTTGTAAAAGACAGTTGAGTTTGCACAAATGAATTTGTGTGAAAGTACTTCCAACTGAAGCTGTGTACAAGGTATATTTGTTACTTTCTATATTCAATAAAAATAAGTATTGGTTTTGTAAAAAAATTTCGTCTTTCATTTTTTGATAAATTTACATATTTTTAGAGGTCTAAAAGATGATTTGACTAATTTTAGAAAATGTCTGTGTAATGGCCATATCACACGAGAGCATATATACTCAACACAACATTATACGCAGCATGTTCACTCAGTGTCATTGAAAGTTGGGGAAGCTGAACTAACGAGAAAACTGATCAGCTGTCCTGAGGGTTCCCCCGAACTGATAGCGTGAGGTATTCCCTTCTCTCAGTGTTGAGCATAATTGATTAAAAAGTAATTGAAATACAATTAAATTACAATTATAACTTTTTTTTTTGTCAGTTGATTAACAAGTAATTGATTACAAATATATTGAATTATTACAAATAAATTGAATAAGTAATTCAATTTATTTGTAATCAATTATTTTTTAATTTATCGACAGTAAAATAAATATAATTGTAATTTAATTATAATTCAATCGTAATTCAATTACTTTTTAATCAGTTATGCCCAACACTGCCTTCTCTAATGGTATTCAAGGAAAAGAAACTGTCCATCCCTCCTATTGGTTGATTTTTATGAGCACGCTCAACATAGTCAACTTTTACTAAAGCCCATCGTAAAAGCCGATCATCCGAAAATGTGCTGGCCTTGAACAAGGTCAGACTGAGTGTGTTGGGTATAATGTTGTGTTTAGTAAAAAGCTGAGCAAAAATCTCTTGTGTGATACAGCCATAAAACAGTGTGCGAAATGATAACAAAAATTTTGTGGCAATGGTAGCTTAAGAACTAATACTCAGAATTTCATATAAATGTATATGTTTGTAGTGTATTGATGGCAAACAATCTATGGTCACAATGTAGAAACTGAATTAGTCCACTCAAACATCTTTATTTCGACTAAGTTGTGGGCCTTAAAAAGCAAGGGAGAATGTTCAATGTTCCCTCAACTGCCATGATTTTGAAAACAGGGGAGCTTGAGAGACCTTTGGCAAGTGAAATCTGTGCAAAATGTGCTCCAGTTGTTTGTGGTTTCATTTTTTGTCGGTGAAATCCTCGATCCTGATTGTTTTATAATTTTCCCAGGGTTCACAAAAATATATTTAATTTTTATGCGAAATTTGACTGCACTTAACTTAAAATCGCACTGAGGTTGCAAATTTCATTTCTAAAGTTTCTCCCTTTTCTGATTAATGTGCAATAAAGTAATCTGCCATGAAACGAAGTTTAAAGGAGAGATTATGAATTCTCAGCAATTTTTAATGTTGAATAGTTGTTCTTATTTATTTAAAGGGTTTTATTTAATTGAAACAAATTGTTTTATATTCTTTCATGTAGCTGTATCTTGACATAAATGTCTATCAATATTGGTGCAAGCTGTCCAACAGGTGTCGCTGCTGTTCATTGATTTCTCTCATTTAAGGAAAAGCTGTATCTTGGGTTCTATTGTGTATAATCAAACAAAATTTGACATGTAAAAGAACTATAATGAAACATGTTGGTTCAATTTGCATGCAGATCAGCCAATAGGTAGTGCTGCTATACTGTAATCTTCCCTGTGAAGGGGAAGGCTATGTCTCAAACTCTATTGTGTATAATTGCACAAAACTTGGCACAGAAGAACATTATGAAACACGATGCTGATTCAGTTTTAGTGCATATTTGACCTACAGGTTGCTCTGCTGTGCTGCAGTTTATCCCCTGAATGGGAAGGCTAAATCTAAACTTCTATGGCATATAAATGCGCCAAACTTAATATATGAGAAAAGCATTATGAAAACTGCTGGCTTAATTTAGGTATATATTGACCAATAGGTTGGGCTGTTTTTACTCTCCTTCTGTAATTTTCAACATGGCTACATCTCAGCATCTGTTGATTAAAGTTGCACCAAACTCCATTTGTAAAATCTTTAATGTGAGCAGCTGTGATGAAGCTTTTGTGTGTGTTAAGCAGTAAGTGACAGTTTTATATAGAATGATATAGAAGAAAGTTTTATAATGGCCACAATTTACTAGTTTTATTTTAAATTTATTACAAATAGTTCGGTGCTTAGTTAGTGGAGTACCCAGATCCATTTCCCGATTTTGACATTTTTTGCATAGTTAGCATTAAAAAAAATTCAGCCTTACACTCCAACATCTCAAAAACAATTAGAAACTGCTTTAAAGTTTAAAAGGTTTTGAGATTTTATATTAGGTGGATTTGTATATATTTTCGAATTTGATATACATTGCTATGCTTGTTATAAATTATAATAAAAATTAAACGCATCTTTTTTGAATGGCATGAATTGCATAGAATAATTTTTTATTATTCTTGCACTTCATTTGATTTGAAGTCAGTTTTATGCTGTAGAAATGTCTCTGTTATGTTCTGCTTTTTAAAAACTTTCTTTATGACAATGTTTTAAATATGATCTTAATGCTTTTTTTTTTCTTATAATTTTAGGTTGATACCCACGTACATGCAGCATCGTGCATGAATCAAAAACACCTGTTACGGTTTATTAAGAGGACAATAAAAAAATGTTCTAATGAAAAAGTCTGCATGAGTGATGGTAAACCTTTAACTTTACAAGAAGTAAGTATTTTTATTTATTTATTTTATTTTTCTACTTAAGTTTAATCTTATTAGTAAAATGTATTGTCTAAATGCCATGCGTAATTTTAAAAATCTATGAGAATTTAATGTTTAGCTTTTTGTATTTTTAAATTACATAAATCGTTTATACAAAACTATATTATAGAGATTAGATATCTTTTGTTGCAAAATTTTTTATTTATAAATAATTTTTCAATTACAAGTTATGAGTTTCAAATTATTAATAAATTCTGAATTGATGGAAATAAAGAAATCATTTTTGGTCCCAGCAAATAACAAAAATTTCGAAGTATTTATACTCCCACCTATTTCAACTGCACAATCTACTTGTACCCATTTTACTGATTTATTTTCTAATTTATTTATGCTCTTATTACACTTTTTTTTTTTTTTTTTAAAGAATTGTGGTTTAAAATAAAGAATTTTTAATACAAATTTATTTAATGGCCCTCTTCACTCACCGCCGCCGGAATTCGAAGCTAATGTTATTCTATGGGAAATTTTTCTTTACAAATAACTTATTAATTAATACATATTTTTAAATTCTGTTTGCACATTCTGAAAATACCCAACTGTTAAATTGACGGACCTTTTTAAAAAATTATTTTTATTTTTAATATTTTATTTTGAAGCTGCAAAATGCGAATTTTCAATATGTGAATTTTTTTCATTTTGCAATTTCAAAATAAAATATTAAAAATTTAAAAACAATTTAAAAAAAAATCCATCAATTTAACAATTGGGTATTTTCAGAATGTGAAAACAGAATTTAAAAATATGTGTTAGTTAATAAGTTATTTGTAAAGAAAAATTTCCCATAGAATAATATTAGCTTTGGCTTCCGGCGGCGGTGAGTGAAGAGGGCCCTTAAGTACTTTTAAAGATTTCTTAAATTTTTATTTAATCATTTAATCCCCCCCCCCTCTCTAAGGGCAAAAGGAAGAAAAAGTGTCAAAATTTAACAGTAAATTTGATGTCTTGAATTTATTTTTAAAATGTTTACATAAAATCAGTCTTACTTTCCAGCTGTCTTTATGGGGCCACAGTACAGCATCTTACCAACAGCCAAAGGTTTTTTTTTTTATTATTTTTTTTTTTAACTTATAGAAAATTGTTTAAATGCTATATATTTTCTAAGGAAATAACCTGTATTAAATAAACTACGTTTTTACCAATACCTTTCATTATAACTATTACATATCTTATTGTAGTCTATAATCCTTAATCTCATATGCGTAATAATTTTATTATCATTATGTTTCTCTGAGCTCTAGTTTATTCAAGAACCACCTGATTATACATTATAACTATTACAGATCTTATGGTCTATAATCCTGAGTCTCATATGCATAATAATTTTATTATCATTATGTTTCTCTGAGCTCTAATTTATTCAAGAACCACCTGATTATATTAGTATAGTATACAGGCAAAAGATTTTAAACTTTCCGATTTTAATAACTAGGTACCATAAACACATGCATTAAGACAAATTTTTAATAGGTGTTTTTAATTTATTTTCATGTGATTATATTTTGTTGGGCTATCTACATCTACCAGTTCATTTTCTCATGCTGTGATTTAGTGCAAACAAGTTTCTCATTTTAAACGTATGTGTTGTGCATTCTCTTTTTTAAAGGTGTTGTCATATTCGTAAAGAAATTCAATATATTATGTTAAGCAACTATTTTAATTATAATATTTAAAGATAAAGTATCTGACTCACATCCCATGTCTTCTTTCCAAATTTTCATAGTATGTCCTGAAGAAATATACTATATTGAATAACACAGTGGCATATCCAGAAGCCGAAATTTTGTAGAAAGTTTTAAAAAATAAAGATTAAGAGTAATATGCACGATTTCTGTACACTATGAAACATTATCAAACTTAACTCAGCCGTCCCCGAAATAAAATCCTGGATACGCCACTTACAAAAATGATATGAGAGGAATTGGCATACAGTGATCAACATGCAGAGTAAATGAAGTTAATGATGTGTACTCAAGACGGCTATCGCTATAACAAGACTATCGTGAAAGTTATATTGACTCTACCAAAATATTAGCTAGTGCTGTGTTACTTTATGGCTTTTGCAGTTATGATTTTAACTTTATGAACCCCCCAAACCCCCCTTGGCTACAGCCTTGCTTATTGCTCGAAAGTACCTGTTGGGCTAATGTAAGGCAGTCATAACAGTTGGGCAAATGAGCTGTCAGGTAATTGTAACATTTGGGCAAATGAGCTTGTCAGGTAATCGTAACATTTGGGCAAATGAGCTTGTCAGGTAATCGTAACAGTTGGGCAAATGACCTTGTCAGGTAATCGTAACAGTTGGGCAAATGACCTTGTCAGGTAATCGTAACAGTCGGGCAAATGACCTTGTCAGGTAATCGTAACAGTTGGGCAAATGACCTTGTCAGGTAATCGTAACAGTCGGGCAAATGACCTTGTCAGGTAATCGTAACAGTCGGGCAAATGACCTTGTCAGGTAATCGTAACAGTTGGGCAAATGACCTTGTCAGGTAATCCTAACAGTTGGGCAAATGAGCTTGTCAGGTAATCGTAACAGTTGGGCAAATGAGCTTGTCAGGTAATCGTAACAGTTGGGCAAATGAGCTGTCAGGCAATTGTAACTTTTGAGCAAATGAGCTGTTAGGAAATTGTAACCGTCAAGCAAGTTCTCAGGCAATCATATCGTAACTGCCTGGCAAATGAATAGTCAGGCAATTGTATCATAACTGTTTGGCAAATGAATAGTCAGGCAATTGTATCATAACTGTTTGGCAAATGAATAGTCAGGCAATTGTATCATAACTGTCTGGCAAATGAGTTGTCAGGTAATCGGAACTATCAGACAAATGAGCTATCAGGCCATCCTAACAGGGGTCGAAATTAGAATCAGCAAGTTGAGTGCCAAATGGCAAATAACATTGTTTTCTTAGTTGCCATTATGTTGTACTTAGGTGCCATTTTAAAACTGTTATTTATACATAGAAACATATGTGTAAACATTGTTCATAAACTACAATTAATTAAAATACTGATACTTTATCTAGTTAGTTTTTCCCATTTTTTAAAAATTTGCTAGTGTTAATATTTTTACAAAAAAGCTAGGAATTTACTTGTACTTCCATATCTAGTGCCTTTATTTTCATCGCATGTTGAAACTGCACATTGAAGGGGGAAAAGAATGCTAGGCGTCAAAGTGATGACTAGGTATAAAATTGTGGTCATGAAAATGAAATATCTAGTTGCAAAATACAACTAACGACCGCTAATTTCGAGCCCTGCATCCTAACTGTCAGGGAAATAAGCTGTCAGGCAAGTGAGCTATTTGACAGATGTTTAGGTAACTGAGTGTAGTGTCAGACAATCATACCTATCCCTTATAGAGTCATTTGATGTCTAGAATTCACTCACAATACAGAAAAATTAGTATCTTAAAATATATTGAAATTCATATAAGTGAATTAAAACTCCTTATCTATAATAATAAAGGAAGATGTCTGTCTGCCTGTCTCATTCATCTATACATTCAGCCCCTACTGAATGCAGAACTACAAAATTTGACATACGGGTGCTCAGAAACCTGCCCGAGTGCATAGGGAAAAAAAGAATTTAAAAATTTTAATTAGTTCCAGAAATATTAATTAAAATGTTGACCAATGTCTAATTAAAAAGCGAGCGGATCGTAATTTCCGCCCTTCAAGTAGAATTCAGCGCGTTCCTCAAAAGAGAAAGCAGAGAGAGAAAAATTTCGCGGATTTTTCTAAAGCGATCGCTGCAGAACTTATGGAGATATTGAAAATATACCTGTACCACAAGAAAGAGCATTTATTACCGATTCTTACGGTAAATTTTTTTTTTTTAAATACAGATTTTTTTATATTTTAAAAAAAAGTTTTAAAAAAGGTCCAAAATTTCTCTTTTTCTCGATCGTCTTTTTTGAAATGCCCTGTACGAAAGAGAAATTGCTAAATTTCTTAACAAGTGGTATATTTGGAAAGGTCATTTAATCCTCTTTCGAACCATATAAACATTTTAACAAAATACAAATTAGCGATCCATATTTTTAGATTTTATGAAACATCCATTTTTTCACAAAACATTTTATAACTCAAAATCTTTTAGAGATAAATCATTTCTTTTTCTTTTTTGTATATAGATCTTGATTAGACAAACCAAATTTCAAAAGATTGAGAGATTTTTTCAAAAACTAAATCTGTTATAATTTTTTTAATTTTCAGTATCCCTGCAGCTTTCGATGAAATTCTGAATCGACATTTCTGAAACACTTGCATTTTTCGTTCGAACAACAGTGGGTATTTTTGTTACCATGATAACTTCGCAGATGATATTTGGAAAGTAGAACAAAAGAGAAATATCTTTTACTGTCCCATGTTTTCAGACTGCGATTAAAAATTGCAAATTTCAAAATTCTTCAATTTTCCTCTCCCGTGCACAAAACTTACTATACCCGTTTAACATCACAACACAATGTTGCAGTTCAATATTTCATCGATTGTGGAGAATAAACAAAAATTTACATTTAAATTTACTTTTTAATTGCAAATTAAATTTTATTCTAATACGCGTATTTCAAATTCTAATTACGATTAAATTATTTTTAATACATCATTCGAAAGACATTTTTAAGTACTTTTATATTATCGAAAGTGGAATTCGAGATTTCACCCAATTTACACGTTTTGAGGTGTCCTGATTAGGTTTTCTTTGGTATCTCAGCTATTAATTAAAATAAATTCACAAGTAATACATCATTTGAAAGGTTTGATGATTTGGAATTGAACAGTTCTAAAATGGGGATAAGATTTTAGTGCATTTTGAATTGTGTTGTGTTTTTAACTGATAATTCCATGTAGAGTATGTACTATGCTTATGCACTTTTTGAAAATAGTATTTATTAAGGAAAAATCTTAGAGTGAGTGGTAATCAATGGGACATGGGAATGAATAGGTCACTGATAATACATATGAAAAAGTTCTGTCTTCAAGTGATTTTAGATGCTTTCAGATTCAATCACTTGTTCTATCAAACACACAAAATCTACATGGTTAGAAAGTCTGTTTGAAAAATAATTTTTCTTTTTTCTGTAAAGTATTTACTATTTCACTACTAGGCAAAGTATTTACTATTTCTTGACAATTATGACTATTTATAAGTCTTTGTTTGCATGCTTACAAGTGATGAGATCTATTTAGATGTCATTTGATTAAAATGTTTTACAGAAACTGGAATATATTACTTGAAATATATATTAGTACGACAGGACTATTTCTTTCAGACAGCAATTTTGCTTTGTCATGCTTTCAATATGCCAGGATGCTTGCCAATATCCAATTTTACAATTTAATTTCTTAAACTATCTTAAAATATTTAGAAATTTTACTGATAAATTCATCAACCGTGAAAATTCATTTTAAATAATTTGGAGTTTTTTATACCAACTATGTGAAAAGTACCAGAGCCAGGAATTGAACCCATGCCCTCCGCTTAACGTGAGGATGCTCTTCCACTGAGCCACTCTCGCTGATAGCCAGCACGACCAGTGGCGTCGGCAGAAAAAACTTCAAGGGGGGCACAACATGAAAAAATATTTTTTTTTAAATAAAATTCTGATAGCATAGTTTTAAAATTAAAGAAAAAAAAATGCTTATTAGAATTTTCCAGGGGGGGGCAAGTGCCCCCCTTGCCCCATTCTGCCACGTTTCTTACTAAAAAAGTTACATCTGCATTTGCAGATATGGTGACCTTCCCAACGGTTGTTATGTAAGAAATGTTGAGCTTGTTATTAGCCAGGGTTGCTAATAACATTTTTTTTTTTTTTGTTATATGATTACATTTTATGAATTAGTCCTGTCGTACTAAATTAAATTCTGTCAAAGGCAGAATTTTTCTTTTCTTTATTTTCCTTCTAATTTTCTCTTCTTCTATACATGAAGCTATTAACAAGCTGTTATTTTAAGCCAAAAAATGTAGGAGGAAGAAAAAACTACACTAAATAAATAATTGCCTATCCATTACTACTTTCTTTCCCTACTTAAAAAAATAGCTAAAAGTCTATGTATTTATTTTTAATTGATTTCAAACTATTTTGAAAAAATTCTGTCTCATGTAAAAAAGAATGTTCTTTTTATCTCATTCTACACTGTCTTGCTTTTTGTACTTTACTTCTAATTTTTCTTAGTTATATTATATATGCTGACTTGTGAATACATACTATGCACTACCATGTAAATGTCTGTTTACAACAAATAAACTAATGAATTTTCTTTATTGTGGAGTGGATGAAATCAGATATGAAGTTGACAGATTCTTCAATTCCAGAAGTAAGCGTTTGATTATTTTACACCTTAAGGAAAAAAAAATGGCACTCTATGCTAAACCCACTTTAATCTTCTATCCTTCACAAATTGCTGAGTAAAACGACTAATGGTAGCAGAGTGCTTTGATTCTGAATAGATGTTCAAACTCCACTGATCAATTAATATCTTTTTTTAGTTTTCAGTTTAGAATTGCTCAAGTAGATTTGTTTCTGTAGATAGTTTTAGTTCCCTATCATACTAGAGGTATGGGGGAACTTGAATATTAGTGAAAATTTTTTATCTTTCTTTTTTTATGTGTGTACACGTTTTGAGGATTGAGGAAATCGAAAATTATGAAATCAATGTGGTGTCTGTCTGTAGATTAGAAAATTTGTTAGTTCATTCATTAGTCTGTGAGACTGTATCTCAAGAGAGAATAATCATAAAGTAGTTGGACGAATTAAAAAAAAATCATTTAATATTTTAAAGCGAGACACATATTAATACAAATAATTAAAGTAAACCTTACTTCTACTCCTCGTGTGTTATGCCTGAGTACTTGCGGGACCCCCCCCCCCCCCCCCCCCCCCCCCTTCGTCAGAGGCAGCTTCGCGGTGGCTTGCTTGCTCGGTGATAATCTTTTTTCGTGTGGCTCTCGAAGTCAGATACCAGTTACGGTTAAGATCCTGTGCTGGGTCAATGCCATTGCAGGTAAAAGGGTTTGATAAAATTTCAACGGTTTCGCGATTTGTGGCATAAGTTGCATTGTTATAGTTGGCAAGTTTATGAGTTTCACTGAAATTGACGTTAATTGGTTCTTTCGCGTTAGTTTTAGTAAGGACAGTTCCAAATTTTATATCTGCGATGTGTTTTGTGCGGTTTGCGAACCGTGTTAAAGAACCCATCGCAGATATAAAATTAGGAAAAATTACTAATGCCCTTACTAAAACTAACGCAAGGAGTAGAAGTAAGGTTTACTTTAATTATTTGTAAAAAAAAAAAAAAAAAAAAAAAAAATTCATTTATGATATTACACTGACAAAAACCTTTTATTAGTTTTCAACATTCTAATTTGAAAACTTTAAGTTAATCAAAATTTGTGATTTTCTTAGCATGGGAGAATAAGGCAAAATTTTTCATAAACATGCATTATGAGGAATATTTTCATTGTAAAAATGTCGGACCAGTTTTAAAATATCATTATGGTACTGGTAATAAACATTAATGATTATGAATATTCTATTTTGAAAACTGCATATTTTATTCAAAATTCAATCACTCAGCATTTTGTAGACTGAAATTTCCTTCCTAATAGACCCCAAAGCAGAATATGCCGGAATTTGGAACGCACGTTGGAGAACAAACAGCTGTACTGCAGAACAATTGCAGATAATTAGAAACTAGGGAGAAAAATGTATAACTTATGGTCTCAAGAATGAACATTTATTAAAATTTATTTATCTTGCATTAATCATTGAAACAATGTATCAAAATATTTCTGAAGTTGTTAGTTGATTACATGGGGAATTTCCTATCCAGTTTCAGTTTATTTATTTATTTATTTTTTTTAATTGCAAGTTTCAGTAAAAGTATCTTTGAATGCTACTTTGCTATTATTATTATTATTTCATTATTATACACATATATTATAGCACAGAATTCTAAGATTTGTATTTTTGCAAGTGTGCCAATAATATTGTCAGAGTAAATTTGTAAAATGCATACCTGTCCTGGAGAACATTTTGATTATCTAAAACCTTTTTGCAGAAAATTTTAAAAGCATTTTGCTTTAGAGTAATAGACTATTTTACTCTGATTCGATAAATTTACCTTATTCAGGGTTCCCACGGGTCAGGGAGAACATGGAAAACCTGGAAAAATCAGGGAATTTGAAATTACTGAAATAAGTCATGGGAATATCAGGAAAAATTGTAAATATTGCTCAAAAACCTGGAAAAATGATGATATAAACCTGGAAAATGCTTTTTGAGCATTCAATTTATATCCCAAGTCATGTTACTATGTTGTCTTTTATTTCGCAAGCTATGTTCTGTGAGCTACTTTTTATGTCGCAAACCAAATTTTGTGACTGGAATTTTCTAAAAATGGACCTGGAAGGAATTTTATTTTTAAAATTGAGTGGGAACCCTGTTATTGTATTTACTGATTATTTTGAACCCTTTTAAGTTTCTTAAAATGGGAGAATAGGTCAAAATTTTGCATAAACTTTCATTATGATAATTATTTCATTAGATATAGTATGGAATTGCATAAAAACTAAAATCAGGGATGGAACACGGGCGCAGAATTCATACCACTATCAATATAAGAAAATTTTCTACCTCTTGAATCAACGATATTATAGGTGGAGAAATTTCTTAAACAGATTCCGGTATGAATTCTGCGCCCGTGTTCCATCCCTGTAAAATACAAAACTAACCCTAATGAAAAATAATCAGCAGATCACAATAAGGTAAGTATATCAAATCAGAGTTGGGTTAGCATATTAGGAAAGAAATTTCAGTTTAGACCCTGCTAAGTTATCAGCCAGATTCAATTCTCTTAACATGAATTGAATGCCCTATAGTAAAAATTTTTGAGATCAAATGTGTGATGGGGAACTGAGCAGAATCCACCTGTGCCAACTAGTTTGCTTCAGTTTTGTTTTCTTAAATGTTTGCTTGAATAATTTTCCTGTAAGATTAACATGTAAACAAACATTTACGAATTCTTTTCTACTAATTTTCTGTATCCTCCTTTTTTAACTTTATAGTAATTTTATATATAAAAGAAAATGATTATTATAAAATATGTACAAATAGCGTTGTTTATTTAGTGGTGTTTATTGTCATTAAAATATATAAAAGTATTTAGACTTCTATTATATAAAGTGCAAAATTGAGAATATATTAGAATTTTTACATTAGACTAATTTAAATTAGTCTAATGTTTTTGTAATATGTTTTTTTTTTTTTTTTTTAATCTGAAAGGCTCAATGAGGGATGAGATTCTCCAAACTTTTCTAGAAATTTTAAACCTTTTTTTTTTAAATTTTGATAATTTCCAAATTTTTGTATTTAACAAAATTATTTTACGTATAACCTGCCAGAAATACTATCTATTTTATTATTATTATTATTATTAGTAGTAATAGTAGTATTAAAACTATTATTATTCTGCTCTTTCACATGCCTAAACAATCTAATTCTATAGAATTTTTAATGGTTATTTTTGGAAAGTATGTATCTTGTGTATGTTCCATTTGCCCTTTATGTTTTAAAATTGTTGAGTTCAGTGAGAACGTTGAAAAATCAAATAATTGAGTTTTGTACATGTTTTACTTTCTTCTATATGTAATATAGAGAAAGTATTGGATTCGCGAAAATTTTTGACCTCCGTTTTTTGACGGATCTACACGTTTTGGGATGTCCTGAACATGAATTGATAGTTTTTAAAAAATGTCTGTCTGTCTGTCTGTCTGTCTGTGTGTCTGACTGTCTGTATCATTTTTTTGTGGACGCTGTATCTCACGAACAAATGAATGAAATTTAACCAAACTTGGTATTTAGTTGCACCCTGGCATGAACTGGTGCCCATTAGATTTAGGGATCAATAGCTCAACAGGTGGCGCTGTGATTGCATTTTCTGCAAATTTTTAACATGGCAGAATAGGACAAAATTCCGCATAAATGGGCATAATGAGAGTTATTTTAAACTTGTGATTGTAAAATTAATATGAATTATTGATAATAGTAGTAGTTAACTAGGAAAAAAAATTGTGCATGGGGGGGAGCATCGGTTCCCCCCCCCCTGGGGGGGGTTAAATTTTGATGATGGGTATCATTCGAAAGATCTCGTCAATACCTTTAAAACGAATGGTTGAACCATAAATCTGTGATAATTTAAAACAAAGTTATTGATTTTTTTTACTTTTAACAAAAAAAATCCTTTTTTTTTTTTTTTTTTTTTTTTTGTAAACGAAATTTTACCAAACTTGGTATTTAGTTGGTCCCCGACATAAACTGGTGCTGATTATATTTGGGGATCAATAGCTCAACAGGAGGCGCTGTGATAGCATTTTATCTAAATTTGTAACATGGCAGAATAGGACAAAAATTCGTATAAATGTGCATAATAAGAGTTATTTTACACTTGTGATTGATTGTAAAATTAATATGAATTATTGATAATAGTAATACGTAACTAGGAAAAAAATTTTGTGCATGGGGGGGCATCGCTTCGCCCCCTGGGGAAGTACCCCCCCGTAGGGGGTAAATTTTGAAGATGGGTATCATTCGAAAGATCTCGTCAATACCTTTAAAACGAATGGTTTAACTATAAATCTGTGATAATTTAAAACAAAGTTATCGATTTTTTTTTACTTTTAACCCCCGCCCCCCCCAAAAAAAAAAAAAAAAACTTAAAAAAAAATTCGCTTTTTTTTTTTATTTTTTTTTTTTTTAATATTGTTAGTGATTGAATATGTATTAATTTTTACAAAAAAAAAAAAAAAAAAAACTTAGAAAAAAAAAAAATCGTATTTTTTTTTTAAATATTGTTACTGATTCAATATGTATAGGAAAATATAGAAGAAAGTCTTGTGGTGGCCACAACATACTAGTTTTAGATATATACAGGGTGGCTATTAAAGTATCTGGAAAAAGTATTTGATAACAAACAAATCGTGAAATGGCAAATAAAGTTAAATCTTTTATAAAAAATACTTGCTAGCACTATTTATTTCAAAAATAAAAGTTTTCGAAAAGGCTGCCATTGGCTTAAGTGCAAGCTTTGCTTCTCTTCTGAAGTGATGTTACAGTGCAGTGGAAGTTTTCTGGATCTAAATCATCCCATTCTTTGCTGAGAGCTTTCTTGGGGCTAACCAAATTTGTGATTTTTCATTTTTGTAATTGCTCTTCTAAGTACCGCTATGCTTAAAAATTCATTGGATTCGAATCAGGGCTGTTATAAGGTTACAGATCTTTTGTCAGACAGGTTTTCACTTTGACATCGAGGAAGGTAAGCAATTGATTTGACTCCATGGGCTGGAACCCAATCTTGCTAAAAGATTGTAGCTGGATGATTTTGCTTCCATGGTAGTACCGCTTCCTCTAAAATCACTTTTTGATTAACTTTTGAATTAACTTTTCCTTTTTTTTTGATAAAAACCAGTTAAGTTTTCCCATTGATGCTAATTCCAGCCCAAACCATCAAACTTTTTGGAAACAAAGACTTTGTTGCAATTTTTCATTTTCTACTGTTTTTGAGCACTAGACTTGAAAATTGATGATAATTTTGAGAGTTTTTAGTAATTTCAACTCTTAAAAACTTCTCAGCAAACCACAAAATGTCCTCGATGTGCCACACTCAGAAACAGTCATGAAGTTTTTGCATTTATCTAACCGATTTTGTTTTTCCTGTTGACTCAAAAACTGCCCGTTGAGTAAACAATAACTTTTGAATCCCAGCTCATTGTGAGCAATCTTTTGAATTGATCGATGCGAATTTTTTAAATCTTTTGCAATCTTGTTCATACTGATCCGTTGTTGCTGTCGATTCTTTCCTTGATGATTTCATGAACTCTATGAGTGTTCAGTTGGTTTTCGCCCAGGTTTTGACTTCTCCTGTGTTGTGCCATTCACTTTGCATAGCTTAAGAACATTGAAGATTGTCGATTTAGAAACTATATAAGCTTCTTTGCATTAAACAATAGTTTCATCCCAGACTCATGAAGGCAGACAATAAGAGTAATTATAATAAAATAGGTAGTCCATAATAACTGCTCAAAAATTTTTCGTATACTCAGTAGCCCCCTATATGTATATATAGTATATATTTCCGTCTCATATGCGCAATGATTTTTTTTTTTTTACACTGCATGTTTTTAACAAGACCTATTTCATATTATTAGGCATATTATTTAGATATAGCTAACAATTTGTTGAACAGAATGTTCTCCCCTCCTCCCCCAAAAAATAAACAAATAAAATAAAGTCTTTGTAGAAATTTGCTGTTTTAACCATTAAACAATATCAGTCTTCAACATTAATCCATTCTATCAAGTTTTTCATTTTTGAAACTATATTTGATTTCTATTTTAAGTAATTCAATTTCTTTTGCAGTTCACCTGTAGATTTAATCTTGAATTAATTACTGAATATTTAATGTATTTTGGCTATTTTGATTTTTTTTTTTTTTCCCTCTATAAAATTGCCACACAGTCAGTTCCATTTTCGTTTATTATGCATTAATTTATATATCATAACATAAACTGACTATATTTCTGCACTCATTTGTGTCAGTATATTGTAATTTAATGCATATTAAAGTGCATCAAGTGTTTATAAACAAAGTTCATCTCATTAATTATAATCGCAACTTTATATTTTGGGGTGATTGTGCAATCTTTTCCATCGTTTTGTCAGTACCCCCCCCCCCTTTTTTTTTAAGCTGAAAAAAATGGTTTAAAATTTTTAGTACTTTTCAGTTATCAGGGTCGTAGTATTACATTATGGCAATAAACACTACATAAGATTTTTGCATTATTGAATATATAATTTGTCACATTATACTATTAAATTTGTACAAGACTTATTTGTTTTTAATTGAGACAGTGATTTAATTTATTTAATTTTACTGTATTTCTATTTAATACTTATATTTATACTTTTAGGTTTTTGATTCATTGAATTTGACTGCGTATGACTTAAGCGTAGATGTATTAGATGTGCACGCTGTAAGTTTTCCTTTCTTTTTAAAAACATTTTTAATTGCTTTTTTTTTTTTTTTTTTTTTTTTTTTTACTTTCCGAACACTAGTGAGGAAAGTATTGTAATCATGTCAAAAAACCGAATTCGAGATTTTGATGTTTCTATACGTTTCGAGGTCCAATGAGTCCGTTTTCACTATTTTTTTAATTGTGTAAGAGGTTTTAATAGCTGCATGTATAAATTATATTAATAGTAATGTAATATTATAAAAGTGTTAAACTGTATTTTAATTTATTCTTGTAATTTGTATGTTTTTAAAACCATATGCAACAAAAGGTTATTCACAAGGATTTTTTTTTTTAGAACTAGTAAGTCAAAAAAAAAAGTTGTTGCATTTCAAAAAAAAAAAAAAAAAATCTATATATATCTCATTAATTAATATACCTTTGAATTTTCTAATAATTTTTTTTTTTTTTTTTTTTTTCCTTATCCAGTCTTAGTTAGCTACTACATTATTGTGAAATGGCAATAAATTTTGTCTGTTTATATTTTCTACCTTTTTAAAAGACATCAAAATGATATTTTTGCGAACATCTCAACAACCTCTTAAGAGTCCCCAGGTTTCAGATACCTTTCTTTCTCCTTCCCCATAATATCCAATGGGATTTTTGTTGCTTCGTATTTTTCGGTTATCTCTCACAAAAATACAGTTTTTTGAATTCTGTTTTTTTAATTCCACTCTTTAAACATGCCGCTTTTTTTCTTACTAAGCAATTTTTTTATAAAATAAATTTAAATATTTTATTTCATTAAGTTAACTTAAGAATATAATTTACAATCTCAAAAAAAAATATTTAAATTTTTATTTTTAAAAAAATTGCTTAGTAAGAAAAAAAGAGGCATGTTCAAAGAATGGAATTCAAAAAACTTTATTTTTGAGCGAGATATTCGAAAAATACAAAGCCACAAAAATCCCATTGGATTACATGGGGAAGGTGAAAGGAAGGTATATGACTACTGGAGACTCTTAAGTGATAGTCCTTGTATGACATATGATATGACTTTCAAGACAGGTTAGTTCATTTGTCCAAATCAGTTAAAGACGCATCTGAAAAGCAAATATTAGCACTGTAGCCTTCAGCAAGGTTGCTACAGTACCTGGACTTCAGAAAAAAACCTGGAAAACTCAGGAAATTTCAAAATTTGTTGCAAAAGGTAAATTTAGGGAATTTAGAAATTATTTCGAAAAACATAAGAAAAAATTTCTCAGTAAAATTTTAATTTCAGTTTTAATTTTAAACTGTCTAGTTTTGTAGTTGGAGAAAATTAAAATAAAAAAATAAAAAAAGTGCTTTAATTAAGAAAAAATATCAAATATTTGATTTTCCTCAATTATATTAAGTTAATAAAATTAATAAAATCTAGATATGTTCAACTGACTTGTAAATGTGTTTGATTCTAATACTGCATGATTGCATATCCATTTATTTTATTTTTAAAAAGACAAAAGGTAAAGTCAGGGAATTTTTCTTACAGATTTCTGTAGCAATTCAGGTGCTAAGTAGAGTCAACCCGACCCGAACCCGACAGGTGACTTTTAAATCAACCCAAACCCAACAGGAAAATTTTAATTGACCCGAAAACTGACCCAAACCCACAACAGAGAATTCTGACGACCCAAAACCTGAACCTAAATAAAAATTAATAATTTATCTAAAAATTATGCAAAACATTTTTAAGTTACAAAATAAAGTAAATTTTCATTGTCACACAATTCATTGGAAATTCATTTTTAAAAAAAAATTATAAACGTAATTACTAATATACTAAGTTCAAAATTTAAAATGGAACTTAAAACCCATTTATGTGTTTAACTTTGTGTTTAAGTTTAGTGTTCATAGTTTACCATTAAAATGATAGTGTTACAGACACCAACTAAATGTCCATTATCATAAAAATCTACACTTCAATACCTGTTTAAAAACATCTGCAAGAGAAACTAGTATGTTGTGGCCACCACAAAACTTTCTTCTGTATTTTCCTATACAAATTCACTAAGTGCAAATAATTTATTAAAACTATTATTTTTTAAAATTATCTAACCGGATGAATGCAGATAATTTTAATCTTAGAGAAAACTAACACTGAATAACTAAAGAAAGACAGTTTTAATGTCTATAAATAATATCTTAAAAAATGTGTTTTTGTAATAGTTATCTCACATATCAAGTTTTGTACAGTTATATGCCATAGAAGTTGAGATATAGCTTTCCCGTTATCGAGGAAATTGGCAGTATAATAGCGCCACCTATTGGCCGATAAGCATCCGAATTGAATCAGCATAGTGGCCTAATTACATATAAAGTTTTGTTTGATGATATGCAATAAAACCTTAGATATAGCCTTCCCTTAAATTATAGAAATTGCTGTGTAACAGAGCCACCTGATCAATGGTTGACACTAAAAGTTGATAGGCACTAATTTATGTCAATGTGCATCTACATATAAATTTTATATTCAATTATGTGCAGTAGTTCCTGAGATATAGCCTTCCCTTATTCAATTATTCGGCCGATAAGTATTCAAATTGAATCAGCATAATATCTCATGACCTTCTCAAATATCAAGTTTTGTTTGATTATATGCAATAGAACCTGAGATATAACCTCAACTTAAATTGCAGCACCACCTGTTGAGCAGTTTGCGCCAAAAGTTGATAGGCACTAATTTAGGTCAAAGTGCATCTACATATAAATTTATGTACAGTTCTGAGCACTAATTCTGGAGATCTAGTTGCCACAAATTTTTTGTCACACACACACAGACAGACAAACATATTTAAAAATGGTCAAATTGTGTTCTAGAGTTCTCAAATCCATCAAAAACTGGAAGTTGAAAATTTTTACGAATCCAATACTTTCTGCTATTCAATATGAAAGAAAGTAAAAATATTATCAGTTTAAGATCAGTCTATTTCAAAAGGATTTGAGTAATCAAAATAGATGAATAACACATCTGGTTACTCTCAGAGAAGGAGCCTTTTTCAACAGCTTATACTTTAAATAAAGATAACATTTTTTTTTTTTGTTAATTGTTTTTGTTGATTATGGATATTTATTTCACTATAATAATTTTGGTAAATGTATATTCATCTCGGGCATATATTGTAAACAAATTTCTGCTTATTAAAATAAAATTTTTTGAGACATTCTGAAGTCAATTCGATTTATTGAAAACTATACCCAACCCGCAAGGGAAAAAATTTAGTCGACATCAGGTCAGGTTAGGTTTGGGTAAAATCGGGTTACCAACCCAATGCAGGACTCTAGTGCTGTGTTCAAATCCTAGTTTAGGCATGGATGTTCATAGTGGTTCAAACCACTTTAAACCATATGTGCTGATCTAATGAGTCTTACTGTGCAAAAAATGACTATAGAGTAACAACCCCAATTTAAAAACATATTTTTAAAATGATATAAAATTATATTAAAATCTAATTAAAACCATTTAAAAAATCACTTGAGCATAATTTTGCTAGTGCTTTCAGCCTTCCTCAGGCATGCTGAATGAACATATGGTCAGGTGGTTTCTTTGCATGCTTCCTTCTCGAGGGCTGCCGACAACTACGCAATTGGCATAATAACTATGCTTTATCCTGCTTCTGCTACATTCTACGCATCGCATATTTAAAGCTACGCTTTTCCTTTCCTCATCGTTATCTTGTTTACAACAAGCGAACTTCGATTTTGCACCGTATCTGCAAATTACAGTTACGGATGAAGTAGCTTGAAAACTCCGTAGGTTGGTAGGTTGTTTCATTTCCTTCTCATAAGCTATGACGATAGCGTGACTGTGTACGCGCGGTGATTGGATGAGAAGTCCTTTTCTATTGCTAGAGGTCTAATGCTAATCTGTTTACTTTCGTTTTTCGGTATCATGTGTTTGTTATAGATTGGACTCTCATTTCTGCATTTATTTTTTTACTTAAAAGTGGACAAATTTGTTTAGTTTTTTATTAATAAGTATTTTAAGTTAAAATGAGCGATGATGGTGATAATCCAAAGAAGAAAAAAGTTCCTGATCAAAAATTTCTATCAAAGTATTCTGCTAAATGGCCATGTTTGTGATCTGTAGATTCATCCCCCATCAGGCGTATTATTGTACAATATGTAACCGCAATTTTCACATAAATCATGGTAGACTTTATGATTGTTTGCATTATATTGCAACAAGCCAATGTATTATTTTTGTATGTTAGATTATTAAAAGTCAATAAATTTCAGAAAGTAAGTTTTAATGTAAACAAAAGATTTTATGCTTATGTATATTTTAAGCATTTTCTTATTTTTTAGCGACTACACTTTGTAGCTTAAAACTACACTTTTTCTTGTTTTTTAACTACACTTTAGCACTCCCAGAGGTTGGCAGCCCTGCTTCTCTCTTCCTCCTCCAGCATAGCTCGCCACCTTGTGTCTATTTACACTTTTTTCTGTGTTGCAAGAATCGCTATTCGCCAGAATTTCTACTGTTTCACGTTTTATCGCATAATAATAGTTGTTATATTGGGCCAATTTTGAAAATTTTTTAAATCCACTTTCCAGAAACTGCAGGTATATATAAAATAAATTTTCACAAATGAAGAACAAAAAACTGGATGTTACATTATCCAAAACGAAAAATAAAAACGCATATAAAAGATCATAAAAATAGCATAAAGTGTATGATAAAATAACCACTGCCTTAACCAAAGTAAATCAAAAGGAAAATATAAAAAGAGATTTTAAAATTTTTTCAAAATTGGCCCAATATTACAACTATTAATTATTATGTGATAAAACATAAAGCTGTAGAAATTCTGGTGAATAGCGATTCTTGCAAGACAAAATCAGTTGAAATCAACACAAGGTGGTGCTTTGCTAGAGGATGAAGAGAGAAGGAAGCAAACGGCGAGACCACCCAACCATATGTTCATGTGTGAAGAAGGCTGCAGCATAGCAGCAGAAAGCATTAGCATAATTATACACAAGTGATTTTTTAAATGGTTTTAATTAGTTTTTAATGTAACCCCAATTTAACCTAACTCAACACAAATGTATTAATCATATTGACTGTGGAATATAATCTTCGAATTCTGAAATGTATCTAGGCATATAATAAATGCTGCTTTACTTTTGTCGTCATGCTAGTTGAATAAAGATAAGCAGTTGTTATATGATGTATGCATTCTATTAATGAAATTCTATTTTTTCGAAAATCATTAACTCAAAAACTTTAAGATAGTGTAGTCTATATTCCCTGAGAAATACCAATGTGAGGCTGCATTAAAAACTTGCTTTTTTTATTCAAAATCTCCTAACAAATTCTTAAAATATTTTCTGTAATGAATGTTTTGTTTATTTTTTATATTTTTGTTTGTACAAACCTCTAATAGCCTTTTGTGAAAAGTATTAGTTTTTGCTTATGAATCACAGTGGTAGAATATTTTCTTTGTACTCTATACATAAATTTATTGTTTACATCTATGTATAAAAGATTTCATAATGAAAAATGATTTGTAAAAAAAAAAAAAAAAAATAACAATGTAGGAGAGAAAAAAAAGTATTGTTTTGAAGTAGGTACCACTATTTATTTCTCTTTTTATACCATTACAGAAAGAACTTCTTCTCTTAATAAATCTTTTAATAATAACATGTATTTATTTATTTTATTTTATTTTATTTATTTATTTATTTTTATTTATTTATTTAATTTTATTTTATTTTAATTTTATTTTATTTTTTGTTGATCTTAAACCTCATTTTTTATTGCATTTATTAAATAATTTTAGCAAGTCTAACATAGTCTTTAAATATGCTATTTATAATTAAATAAACAAAAAACCTTACTTTAGCTTTACCGATGTGACTCTTTTGGTGAAGTACTTCCTTATTACAGGGCCCCCCCTCATCGTCATTGTCGGTTACTCCATTCTGTGCGCTTCTGAAGATTTTCTGTAGGTGTTTTAACTTTCTTCTTTTTTCAGGATATGGCGCCATTTGGCATCTATACCTGTTGCTGGTTGGTCCAGGTTGCATGCGTTCGGTTGGGTGATAATTTCAATGGTTTCTCGAAAAAGTGCATAGTTGTGACTGTTATAGTTCGCGATTTTTTCGGTATTTTTAAAATCTATTTTTATATTTTCATTTTTATATGTTTGTGCTAGCGCGGTGCTGTATTTGCCAAATTTTATGTCGTTAATATGTTCCTTAATTCTTGTGTTAATTTTTCTCTTAGTCATTCCTACATAGCAACCGTTATTATTGTTTGGATATTTAAAAGGGATCTTGTAAATGCCGGCGGATTCGAGGGGGGGGAATGTTATCTTTATCGTTTCTGATTATTAGTAATCAGAAACTGATTACTAATAATCTGATTACTAATAATCAGAAACGATAAAGATAACATTCCCCCCCTCGAATCCGCCGGCATTTACAAGATCCCTTTTAAATATCCAAACAATAATAACGGTTGCTATGTAGGAATGACTATGAGAAAAATTAACACAAGAATTAAGGAACATATTAACGACGTAAAATTTGTCAAATATGGCACCGCGCTAGCACAAACATATAAAAATGAAAATATAGAAATAGATTTTAAAAATACCGAAAAAATCGCGAACTATAACAGTCACAACTATGCACTTTTTAGAGAAACCATTGAAATTATCACACAACCGAACGCATGCAACCTGGACCAACCAGCAACAGGTATAGACGCCACCTGGCGCCATATCCTGAAGAAAGAAGTTAAAACACCTACAGAAAATCTTCAGAAGCGCACAGAATGGAGTGACCGACGATGACGATGAGGGGGGCCCCCTAATAAGAAAGTACTTCGCCAAAAGAGTCACATCGGTAAAGCTAAAGTAAGGTTTTTTTGTTTATTTAATTAAATTTGTGGCTTTATATGTTTAAAATCGTAAATGCTATTTATATTTTCTGTAGAATAAATGTTTTTGAACCAAAGTTACAAGTAAAAAGTTTTTCCATTAAATAACTGTATAGATGTATTAAGATATTATTGCACATGAAATATTTTATAATATGCATCATAATCATCACTGATTTCCCAAAAATATCATTGAAGATGAACTTTAATATTCCTTGTTACAGAAAGTTAATCATATTTCTTCCATTTTTTTTTTTTTTTTTTCTGTACATAATACTCATAGATAGAATAGAATATTGTCAATATTTAATTCACTTTCTTATCTGAAGTTGTTCATTTTTTAAATTTTTTAAGTATCAACTAATTGCTAAATGTGTTCATATTGATAATATCATTTATAGACCATGTTAATGTTTTAAGTATCAAAACTACTATATTTAAATTATTGAAATGTTATATTTCAAGGTATATTAAACAATCTTGACTTTGTTTCATTGTTATGACTTTACAAATAATTAGATTATTTCAGCAATTTTTCTCTTTTTCTGAATATATTATTGTTTGTTATAAGCTTTTTTTTTTTTCTTTTTTTCTAGGATCGTAATACATTTCACAGATTTGACAAGTTCAATGCTAAATACAATCCTATAGGTGAAAGTAGATTAAGAGAAATTTTTCTAAAAACAGATAACTATGTAGAAGGGAAATATTTTGCTCATATACTGAAAGTATGTTTATCACGTTTTATTTCTTGACAAACTTTTCGATAATTTTAAGTTATTTTCCTTTATATTTATTGCATTCTAAATAATTTTTTAACAATTTTAGTTAATGGTTTAAAAATATAAATTGACATTTCTTTTGCTTCAAGAACTCTTAACAAAAATTTTATTTCCAGAATTTTATTTTTTCTCCATTTTAATTTTTATTAAAAAGAACCATTTTTATATTTAGCATACAAAATTACCTTAAAAATATCCTTTAAGGATATTTTTAAGGTAATTTTGTATGCTAAATATATATTTAGTCCTTAAATTTAAATAATTTAATAAATTGAACCATTTTTATTTATTTATTTACTTTTAGAGAGATTGGTGTGCGTATTATAAAGCAATTGAAGGCTGTCAAAATGAATGATAAAAAATATTAGATCCAAAATAAAAGTTTTTCAAATGTATATATTCAGATCTAGAATTTACCATGATGCTGAATATGATGCCTATATGTAGGTATTGTTAGATGCAGACTGATACACACACTTGTTTATATATATATATATGTGGTAGATCGGCATCCTGTTTCTCTCCCCTTACTTGGCTTTCCCATGACTCAGAACCCTAGCTATTTGATTTCTCTTTGCCGTTCCTGAAATCCAAGGCAGTTTAGTTTCTGTTTGCTGATTATGTGACGGAGCGCCAGCGCTTGAGAGGAAATACGTGCTCATGACGTGAATGACGTCCTTCCGGAACGCGCGCCTGCTAAGAGAGCGCTGAAGGAACGACATTCAGTTTTCGACGGGATGTTCAGACGGAACGTAATAACTGTATTCGATGACTTGTTTTCTTTTGAGTTTTCGACGAAGCGTGCACACTAGACGGGTGCAACTACTTCGACGGACATTACCAAAGTAACATTCGATAATGCTTATTAGCATTCCTGTATATATGTAAACTACAATTTAATCTTTTATTAAATTTATAATTAGTAAATAAGTATTAGTTTTTGTTTAACGCCTACAAAAGTGTGCCATCCCACAAGTTCAGAAGTGGGATAAAGAATAAAATCTACTGGATAAAGAATAAAATCTACTGGATAAAGAATAAAATCTACTTCATGAACAGATAGAACGCGAATTTTAATTTTGATTTAAAGTTTGGATAGAACGCGAATTTTAATTCTAAAGTGAATTTTGATTTTAACGTGAATTTTCGAGAAACACGAACTTTAAAAAACAAACTTTATATAAACTTTTATAGACTGAACTTTTAATTGATTTTAAGACTGTGATTGAACTGTGTGTCTACGGTGTTGAATCACACTGAAGCTTCTGTACGGAGTGCTTTTTCTATTCTGCAATTTATAGTGGATAATAAAATACGTAAAGTGTGTTCTGTGGATGCTACGGAATAGCTACGGATCGTCTGGATAAAGGTCTGAACAAGAGAAAGATGTTCTTCAAGGTTCTCGAGGATCGACTAAATGGGAATTTTAAATAAAATTTAAAACAACAGCTGTTTCGCCTCTACAAAGGTACGTACACTTTATCTTCTTATAAAATGGTATCTCTAGGGGATATTCCTAAAATTGGCAATGCACTGAAGATAGAGAACTATAATAAAATTAAAATTCTGCATCGGTTTTTATTCGATGAGATCGGCGATCGTAAGAACAGATGCAGAATAAGAAAGTTTCAAGGATTCACTTTCGCTATAGGCGACGAAAAATACCTTGAAAAGCAAAAAATAATTGATAAAAATTTTTCATTAAATGAATTGATTACTATTAGTAATGTATTAAATGTCCCTTTTGATGGGAGCAAAAATGAACTAAGAGATAGATTATTGTTACATTTGTGTGACACGGAGTTGTTGAAACAAGAATGTTCCGAGAACAATTCAGATGAGGAAGATTCGGAAAACGAATCGAACAGTGAATCCGAAAGTAGTGGCGATAATGATATTGAAAAAACTGACTCCTCTGTGCAATGCCATATCAGTAAAAATAAATGTTATGATTATTATAATGATAGTGACAATGTTATTGATGATCATAATAAGGGTAAAAAAAGTATAAATTATAGTAATAATGTGAATAATGGATCACTTGGTGCAATTTCTTTCAATGATTTTGAAAATTCTATGTTAAAATTTAGCGGCGAGCCGCATGAGAACATAATTGAATTCTTAAATGAATTTGAAGAGTTAGCTGAAATGTTTAACCTAAACGAATTACAAAAAATAATTTTCTGTAAAAGGTCTTTGAGCGGAAATGCTCTGTTATTTGTAAAATCCGAAAAAGGATTACTAAATTATAAAAAGTTAAAAAATGCATTAATCGAGGAATTCAAGATCGAAATAAATTCTGCCTCTTTACACGAAATTTTGTGTAAAAAGAAAATGAAGCCAAATGAAACAGTTATAGAGTATTTCTTTAAAATGCGCGAACTAGCAAAAAACGGGCACATTGAAGATGCCGCGTTAATGCATTACGTGATCCAAGGAATAAATGACAAAAGTGAAAACAAACTAATTCTTTATGGTGCAAAAAATATTCGTGAATTTAAAGATAAAATTAAGTTATATGAAATATATAAAAAAGATAATGAGAAAAATAAATTTGATAGAATGCATAAAGTAGAATATAGCACAAAACCGAAGCACGCAGCCCATAATGTATATGAAAAATTTAGTCCTAGAAATGAAGTAAATAATAAATTGTGTTATAATTGTGGTGAAAAAAATCACTTATCTAGAGATTGCCCTCATAAGGCCAAAGGCCTAAAGTGTTTTACGTGCAAGCAGTACGGGCATAAAAGTTCGGAGTGCCCAGGTTCAAAACCAGAAGTTAATGCACTGTGTATTAATGTAAATCAAAATATGAATAAAATTATACAAGTAAATGATGTAAATTTTATTGGAATTATTGATACAGGAAGTGAAGCAACATTGTTGCGTAAAAGTTCTTTTGACAAATTAAATGTAAAAAAATTAAATACTATGAGTACCACTTTGAAGGGTATCGGGAAAAGTTCCGTAAAGCCGTTAGGCTCATTTGATGTAGATTTGAAAGTTGATAATTTTGAAAGTAAAACTAATGTGTATGTTGTAAACAATGATGTAATACCATATGACGTAATCATCAGGTTGAATGTACTGATGGTGGGTGAGACGATAATAAATGAAAATGGTATTTTTATGAAAAACAAATCTAGTTCCCTCGAGGTAAATTTAGTAACAGTTCTTCCAATAGATAAATATCAAAATGAAGTTAAAACAAATATTGCTGTTGACGCCCCCATTAACATTGAAAGTAAAATTTCTGAGAAATCCCCAGAAATAAATAAAACATTAAATAGTGTTGAAAAGTGTAAAAACAAAACCCCTCAAGCTGTTATGTTCAAAAAATCATTAGAATCTTCCAAAAAAGATGTAAGTGAAAGTAATGACGATGACGAAAGTGATGACGGTAAGAAAATGGTTTTAAAGGACGATAATAGTGAAGATGATGACAGTGAGGAAGAGGTGGAGCCTCAACGAAAGAAACAAAATCAGATGAACATTTCCCAAATGAAATCGCAAAATCAAGAAAACACTCCTTCAAAGAAAGACGAAAAACGAATCCTACATGAAAAAATTTCACAGTTAGCCGAAGAGTTGAAAAAATTAAAAGAAAAAGTTGACGAGAATTCCGAACTCCTTAAAAGGAAGAAATCCAGAAAAAAGCCATCGACGATAGATTCCATCGAGTGTAAAAGACAGAATATGCCTAAAGAGGAGACTGCCAGTGTCAATTTAGGAAAGTTGTTCATTCCATCACTTCCACTGAAAACCACGATTGGTGAAATAGCCATATTGTTTCCCAAAGCTATACAAATAAAATTAGAAGTTTTTCCTACATATAAGACTGCCATTATAGACTTTTCGACTGAACTTGATGCAACAGAGGCCTTAAAAGGCATTAAGACTGAAAATGATCGATTGGAGGGTCTCGAGTTCGAGTCCCAAAATAATTTTGAACCCCAAAGTAAAGATTTAAGTGCACATGATAAAAAACAACTTTCTAGAGTCAGAAAGAAAAATAGATTGAAATGCAAGTTGAGTAAACAACCACCAAAAACTGGTGAACTAAGCGACCAAGTTGCCGTAAAGCCAAAACTGATGTACTTTTGTAACTGTACGACTGTAAAAATTAAAAATGATAATATTGATGAAAAAGTTAGAAATGGATGCCATGAAGGCTCCTATTACACATCTGCAAAAGCTGAATTCCTCAAATGGGGAATAACTTAAAAACAAAAATTCTCAAAAAATTTGTAAATATTTATGTTATTATTTTGTGTTGCTTTTGTTTGTTTTTTTTTTTTGTTTGTATCTTTTCAGTGTGATCGCCTGGAGGTCCAGCCGATGCAGGATGGCCGAATGTGGTAGATCGGCATCCTGTTTCTCTCCCCTTACTTGGCTTTCCCATGACTCAGAACCCTAGCTATTTGATTTCTCTTTGCCGTTCCTGAAATCCAAGGCAGTTTAGTTTCTGTTTGCTGATCATGTGACGGAGCGCCAGCGCTTGAGAGGAAATACGTGCTCATGACGTGAATGACGTCCTTCCGGAACGCGCGCCTGCTAAGAGAGCGCTGAAGGAACGACATTCAGTTTTCGACGGGATGTTCAGACGGAACGTAATAACTGTATTCGATGACTTGTTTTCTTTTGAGTTTTCGACGAAGCGTGCACACTAGACGGGTGCAACTACTTCGACGGACATTACCAAAGTAACATTCGATAATGCTTATTAGCATTCCTGTATATATGTAAACTACAATTTAATCTTTTATTAAATTTATAATTAGTAAATAAGTATTAGTTTTTGTTTAACGCCTACAAAAGTGTGCCATCCCACATATATATAATAAAGATGATCTATTAAGCATAGTAGAAGCCAAGCAACATATACAAGATCACTGAAACACCAATGACCAATAAGATTAAAAAAAAAAAAATTATCAGTGGATGAAATACACTAATGTAAAGAAACCAGATCTATTAATTAACAGCCTGCAAAACAAACAAGTCAATAAAGTAACACAACAAATCTTAACTTAAAACCATAAACTTATCAAAATTAATGAAAAAATAACCTAAGAAACACAAGATAGGAAGGAAGGAGGCAGGTGGCAAGACTTGTGACTTGCCTGTGGGGTTAAACTAGTTTCATGCCGGCAACACTCACCCAGTCTGCCACGATATAAATTTTCTTATAAATTTTTTTATTCATCTTTATGAATTAAAAATTTTTTTTTATTTCTGTTTTGCTTGAAATATTATAAATCAAATGTGTAATGTACTTCCAAGAATGAAGTGCAGTTGTATGCAGTTTTTAGTACAACATGTCAATACTGTTTCTTTCAAATAGTTTCGTTACCAACTTTTATCTGTCACCATGCAGATATTTTAGTTTTTCTTTATAAAGAGAAGTATCTGTCTATGTGTCTGTCAACTTGGCAGATAAATACCTAGGACCCTATAGGTATGCACCTCATTAAGGTTTTTTCAAAAAATATTTTTTTTTTTTTTCAATTTTAAATATTGGCTTCTATGTTTCATTTTTCTAAAATTTATTCTTTCATTTTCATCGTTTGCAGATCGTAGCAACGGCTATTGCGCTATTTATTTATTTTTTATTTAATTCATTCATTTAAAGGCAAAATCTTTTTTTTTCTTTTTTAAATTTATATATAAAAAACAAAAGAAGATGCATTTTTTTTTTTTTTTTTTTTTTTTTTTTAAACAATTAAAATAAAATTGAGAAAAATTGTGCTAAAGAAATGGAACGGCTTCAGTATTGAAGCAATCGACAAAATCTGGTACCTTGGACGTTTCTCACCAAGATCTTTAATTATACAATTGTGATAGCCATTTTAATTCATCACTAAAATGACAACAAAATATAAAGCCACCAAGGGTCTGCTGTGTTAAACCTATATCAAAGAAATTTTAAGAAATGAATATAGTAATTGATTCTAAGGAGTGAAACACTGTATGCCCCTGTATGGAAGAATAGATTAAAATAAATCCAGTCGTTATAAATTAAATTTTGTTTTGTGCAGAATTTTGTATCTACTACTTAGAAAATTAAAATGGACATAAGGTTTTCTTATTTATTATTTTTAGGAAGTAATGAGTGATTTAGAAGAGAGCAAGTACCAGAATGCAGAACTGAGATTATCTATTTATGGACGGAAAAGAGATGAATGGGACAAGCTGGCTAAGTGGGCTGTCAAGCACAATGTGTATTCCAACAACAATCGGTGGCTTATTCAGATTCCTAGATTATAGTAAGATTCTTCTTCTGCTCCTTTAAATGTGTTTTATAAGAAAATATATTGCAAAAAACAGAATATTAGAAATGATTCAGATGTAAGTGCTACTTAGCAACAGTGGACATTTTTAAAACACTTTTGTAAATTTATCATCTTAAAGTTATGAAACTGCACAAACATATACATTGAAATATAACAATATTAAATATATTGAAATTTCTTCAAAACTACTTACATTTTAAAAAATGAAATTATTATTATTTTTTTCACATTTATACGAAATTTTGTCCTATACTGCCATGTTAAAAATTTAGAAAAAAATGCTATTACAGCGCCACCTGTTGAGCGATTGATCCCCAAATCTAATCAACACCAGTTTATATAAGGTTCCAACTACATACCAAGTTTAGTTAAATTTCGTTCACTGGTTCGTGAGATACAGCATCCACAAAATTCGTGATACACACAGACAGACATTTTCTAAAAACTATCAAATCATGTTCAGAACATCCCATAACGTGTAAATCCATCGAAAACCAGAGTTTCAAAATTTTCACAAATCACTACATATAGAAGAAAGTAAAAAACTAGACCAGCTTTTGATATTAGTATAAGAATATTTGTATCAATATTTTTCATAAAGTTTACAGTTAATTTATTACATATATATATTATTTATATTTTGCAATAACATCTGTAGCTCAATATTACAAATTAAGTGTTTTCTTTGTAAAATGTTTTCCAGAATAATTTTAATTATATTTATTTAATTATTTCAGTGATATTTACAAGTCTAATAAATTAGTCAACAATTTCCAAGAAATACTTGAAAATTTATTCATGCCTCTTTTTGAAGCTACAAATAACCCAAGCAGTCATCCAGAGCTTTATATGTTTTTAAAATATGTAAGTTACACAATTTTTATTTTAAAGTATATCCATTATTTGGATTTAAGTCCAACTTTAAATCTGAAATATAATTTTGTTCCATGTTTTTTAATTATGATTATAAAACAGATGGATCATTATCACAATTTATATGTATCGTCTTATTTATCTATGGTCAGGGCCTGATTACCCAAAAGGCTCGGGAAGCACAAGCTTCCCCTCTAAAATTTAAGAGGGGCCCCCATAATAACTAAAAACAGGGTCTTGAATTTTCTGTTTCATATTTTCACACTGAGAAAGTTTGCCTAACAGAAGATAAAATACTCACTATTTCAGGAAAAATCTATTATTTAAACTCAAAAATCTGAATGTTCTTAATTAATAAGTTATATGATTTTAATGTTGTGTGTAGAAACCACCCAGATATATGAAAAAAAAAAAAAAAACTATAAACACACACTAACTTTTGGCCTATAGCATTTTTATATTACAATATGTAACAGGAAAACAAAATTTTCCGAAATGAAAGGGGACCCCGAAATGATACTAAGCTTCCCCTAGCTTCCAAGCGTAATCAGGCCCTGTATATAGTGGGGGCCCACAAAAATAACCGGATTGAAAAAGAATGCTGTTTAGGCATGGGTAAGAATTCTGCTAGGTGGCTCTAGTAGGTACCTTTCCATATCAGTTGCCCTAGCAGTATCTGCATAGAATGTTAATGTTTCATTGCAGTATATGTTGTTCTCAACTGTTCTCGTTTGCTGTCTGCAAAATCATTATCAGTGTGTTTAAAATTTTGCTTCCTGCTTGAAAGACCAACAAAGGAAGCTTACCAAATCCTTGAACAAGCTTTCAAAAAGGATGCTATAAGCTATACACAAGTTTCTGAGTCGTTTGAAGGCTTTAAATATGCAAGAGTGTTGAAGATTGTGCTTGTTGAGGCACCCTTCATCATCTCAAAACAATGAAAACATTGAAATACTCTGAAAAATCAGCAAAGATAGTAGTAATTTCATGGTTGGTAAAATTTCAGAATAGACAGAAGGGAATTGGAGCTCATGTCAGTGGATTTCTATATAAATGTAGGTGCATTAATGAAACGGGGGGGGGGGGGGGGGGTTGAGGGGGACAGTAGCCCCCTCACACAGAACTAATTATCATATAAAACTCTCCCGAAGCCTCATTTGAATTGTTTAACATAGGTTTACATAACAGTACTAGTTATCTTACCTCTAAATCTCCAACCTGTATTTATAGTATTAAATTTCAGGGTAAGAGAAAGTCATGTGAGTGACACACCAGATTATTTATTTTCCTTTTAGTCATTTCTATATATACACCTGTTTTACTTTTTTCATTTTAATAGTTAATTTGGTAAATACCTGCAGTTTCAAAGGGTTGATTTTATCTTTTTTTCATTATGGATTCCTTGAAAATAGTTTTTGTTAAGTTTAATTCATATAGGTATTTCTATTTTCGGGACTTCAGATTCCAATTTATTAGATGTTCCTGTATTATATGGGATAGAAGTAAATAGATAGGAAAGAAACTATGAAGAACTTCTGGATTCAGATTTGAAAATATTCATCTAAAAAACCAAAAAGTTATTTCAAATTAATTATAGTAAAAAGGTCTTTATAAGTAAATTTCTTAATATGATATGCTTATATTTCAATGAAAAAATGTGTACTGCCAGTCGCCAGAGGTATTTAATCAATACAGGAATTAATCAAGGGCATGGAGTAAAAGAATTTTTTATATGAATGGCTGTGTATGAAATTCAGAACTTATTTTTAGATAAGAAAAAAATTGATTTAGATAAAGAAAATTAATATGTGCAATAAAGAATAAATTTTTTATTGGCAGAAAATATGTTAATTAACCAATGATTTTGAAATATTATTTATTTCTTACTACAATTGAATGAAAAAATCAAGACTTAAATACTGATTCCCTTTTTCTTCTTACAAAAATTTACATTATTGGTTTATATCTATAAATATACAAAATTACTTGCATATTTTTAAAGATTAGTAAGTTCATTTATAACATATCCACATGCAGTGCCTGACTACCGCATGGGCACGAAATTTCTCAGGGGCACAAAATTTGACTGATGCTTAAAATATATTATCTAAATCTTTCTTTTCTTCGTTTTCCAACTTAACTGTCTTTCCCTTACATGAATGAAATTTTAAAATAAAATCTGGTGCTAGGCTGATTGGGGGTAATTTTATTTTTCTTTAGAGCCTAAAACCAAAGAAAATTAATTTTTTGACCAAATAAAATTTTTCACTTGTTAAAATTTGTGGTATGTTAATAATAGTTTTTTTTTTTTTTTGAAGGGATTGGGGGGGGAGGGGAAGGGAAAAGCCTGGCTCTTCTAAGGGGGCACAGAAATTTTAAAGTGCCTTGGGGCTGGGCACAAAAATTTTTTAGTCGGGCCCTGCACGCGCGCACTCACACACACACACAAATTACAAGGGTACTGAAGCATGTGTGATATATTTCTTTCTGTGCAATGTTTGAAAAGGTTTTCATTATATATGTATAAAAGAAATAAGTACATATATTTCATATAAGAACTGAAAATTAAGTAAATTAATGGCAAAAACTGAAATAAGACAATAAAAAGAAATAACATTAAGGAGCAGAGGCCACCATGGTTTAAGCTATATATCGATTTAACTCATTACTTAAAAATTAATATATACATATAAAATTCAAATGGTAAATTGCTTAAAAATGTGAGATTCCAATGTGCTTCTGTTAAATATAGCCACCATCATTATTTATATTATTTTCATTCGGAAAAGTTGAACTGATTTCTTTCTTTTTGCTGTGTTAACTGAAGATATCAACTCCGCTGCGGGTTGAAGAAAAAAAAAAAAAAAAACTGAGTAGGTTGCAGGCTGCCTACTCTTGATCTAAATATGCATATGTTTTTTTTTTTTTTTTTTAATATCAGTACTATGTATTCTGTAGGTCACAGGATTTGACTCTGTGGATGATGAATCAAAACCTGAAAATGCCATGTTTGACAAAGATGTTACTCTCCCATCACAGTGGACAGATGATGAAAACCCGCCATATAATTACTATCTCTACTATATGTATGCAAATATGTGTGTGCTCAATTGTTTCAGAAAGTGAGTATTACTTCAATGATGTTTAAAAAATTGTTTGCAGTTGTATGACTTGTTAAATTTATATATTTGCATTCTAAATTCTAATTAATGTTTTAATTAGTCTAAATGTTTAATTTTTGATATTTCAGTTTTATGTATTATTGAAAAATAAATACTAGCAAATGCATACTTTTCTTTTTTTTCCAAACATGATGCTAATTTAACTATTTTTATTTATTTATTTGTGTGTGAGTCTTAATTTTCACATGTGAAATATATATATTGCCTCATATTGGTGACCTCATCTAAACAATGCAAAAGTAAGTAAACATAAAATAAAAGTAATAAATAAGTAATCAATCTAATAAAAATATTGCTAGTTTCTAATAAATTTGCTAGTTTCTAATAAAACATTTAAAAAATTAAATAATGTCCAGATATTTCTGCAGATCACCAAAATATTGCTGTGAACCACTAGTGGTCCCATTTGGCGACCTCTGGTATATAACATATTTTATTTAGATTGTAAACAATTTGTAAAGTAGCTTTCATTCGGCCAAAAAAGAAAAACCTACCTGTTATAAACCTGGATCTGTCTTGTTTGATTGTAAACTTATTGTTTAGCTGTAATAAATTTTATATACTGAAATTAATAGCAATTTATCTTATTTCATATAAAGTAATGGCTTCTACTTTGGTAGGTTCTACTTAAGTTTTTCTTTTCAATTTAGGGAGAGGAAGATGAATACTTTTGTTCTCAGACCGCACTGCGGAGAAGCTGGTCCAGTTCAACATTTGATTGGTGGATTCTTATTAAGTGAAAATATATCTCATGGACTTCTTTTAAGAAAGGTACTTATTTTTAAATAAAAAGGAAGATGGAAGTAAATCATCTAGAAATAGTAGATTTTAGAGACTAATACGATAAGATCTAAAATGCGCACAAATATTGTTTATATAAAAATTTAAAAAATTATCCATATATACTAAATATTCAATTTTTTTTTTTTTTTTATGCAGCAATTGTCTCAATCTCAGTAATGCATATTAAAGTTTTGATTGATTATAAAACAATTAAGAATAAATTTTAAAAAATTGTTGGGGTTGGGAGGGGGTGCAGCAGTTATCTCATCCTCAGTGATACATATTAAATTTCCATTTGATTATAAAATAATTAAGAATAAAAAAACTTTTTTTGTTTGTTTGTGCATGTGAAAAGTGGGAAGGGGAGTGCAAAGATAAAGAACTTTCAAAGATACATATATGTATGTATGTATATAAATTACGTCTAATGTGTAAAATATTATCTGATATCCATTAATGTGTTTACATCAAGGTTAAAGAAATTTTGACACTCAAAATAATATGAATGAAAATAAATTTCCGTATTTGCAAGATTCTTTTATATACAGCAAGATAACAGGTGTGTTATGTTACACCTGTTTTGTTTTAATTTTACATTCAAAAATTACTTAGTTATTTCTAGAACTTAAGCTAATCTATTTTTATTTATTATGTAACACATTTAAATATCTTTATTTCAATTTCAAGTTTTTGTCACCATATTTTGTGTAATATATATTACACAAAAAATATATATTTATGTATATAAAAGAAAAAATATATATCCATTTATTAGAATGAATTTATTAAACTATTTAATCTTTAAATTTTTCAGGTTCCTGTTCTGCAGTATTTGTACTACCTATCTCAAGTTGGTATTGCCATGTCTCCTCTTAGCAACAATTCTTTATTTTTAAATTATCATCGAAATCCCCTTCCCGAATATCTTGCAAGAGGATTATATATATCACTATCAACTGATGATCCTTTACAGTTTCACTTCACCAAGGTAAATAAGTTTTAACAAGCATTTTTAAATTATGAAGGAATAACAGACCCAACCAGTATTTAGAAATGAATGAAATTGAGGGAAAAAATTATAATTAAAAAATTAGTGTTAAAAAGTTACTAAGTACATATATATACATTTGTTGGCAGTTTCTTTTTCCCATTTTGTGTGTGTGTGTGTGTGTGTGTGTGTGTGTGAGTGAGTGAGAGAGAGAGAGAGAATTAAAAAAAAATATTTAATTAAAAAAACCTTTTTAAAAGTAATTTTGTTAGTCTTAGTGCAACTTATGGCTGTTTGTGGGTGAAATATGCATAAAAAGGGGGGGGGGGGAGGACGACAAAAAGGGAGAGGGAGAAACAAAAACATCAGTTTCGTAGTTTGCCGCAGATGAGTTACCACTTCAAGTTTGGTGTTGATGATGAGAGTGATCCCCTAATTAAAAAAGTACTTCATCAAAGTTTTGTTGAAGCTGAAACGCAAGGTCTATAATGGTGTTTCATAGTAATTTTAAATGCTTCAAGTACTATTTTAATTAAGAATAAATAAATTATATCTGTATCCTGGAAGTAAAGAACACCATATCACAGACATGGCAAGTCTCCTGCTTTTTGCTTGTTTTTCTATGCTCCTGATTTTCCACTCATTTCTCCTGCTTTTCTGATGTAATTTTTATCTATCCCTCGTAGCATAATTTATGCTTAAAATTTGTGGGATTGGGTAAAAAAATTTGAAAGAAAATTGAAATTTATCTTGCCCTGCAATTTATCAAGTTCAGTTTGAATGTGAATTACTATACAATGCTTTGAAACTAATTTTTGCTAATAATAAATTTTTAACTTTCATTTTTGCATAATGAAAAATGTCTTATTATCAAAAGATTATTATTATTTTTTTTTTTTTTCTTAATACCATAACTACTGAAAACTTAAAGAATTCAAATTTCATTAGAATATAGCTGATATTTTCATTTCTTTATTACCTTTTCTTTTACAAAGATAATTAAGATTCTTATTGTTTTATATTAGGAGCAGAATGATGAAATCTGTCTATTTTGACTTAAATTTTAAACAACTGTATGTCTGAGGGTTTTTTTTTTTTTTTTTGATTGTTTTACTTCAAGAAACATATATTATTCATTTAATTTTAATACTGATGCTTTGTAAATACCTTCTAAGCTTATAAAGCTTTACTTAAAATTAAATTTGCATTATTTTACTCATTTTTCTTACAAACTTTTTTGTTGGAAAAAGTCTCGTGATTTCTGTTAAAAAATCTCCTGCTTTTTTATCGTTAGAAATTGGCATCTCTGATATCACAAAAATATAATTTTTTAGGAACAATGTTAATGATGTTGTAATGAAATAACTTTGTCATGAATAAAGAAAATGGACATGATTTTATTTTCCATTGTCCTATCTTCTTTATAGTAATTCAACAGAGTGCTTCATGCCTCTATATAAAACAAAATATGTATGATAAAAACATGATCCTAATTCTTTTCACAAAATGGACATGGTGTCATTTACCTATGGGGTACAGATATATCTTTTTTATTTATTTTAAAATGAAAAAGGTAGGCACTTTAACTTTAATGAGTTTTTTTTTTTTTTTTTTTTTTTTTTTTTTTTTTTTTTACAGTAATGTAATCCTTAAGGGGTTAGAATAAAAAAGCAATTTCAATACAGTCAACTCTCAAAAAGCTACAATCCTAAAATACACAATTCTCTAAATTCTGCATATCATTTGCAATGTAAACAAACATTGTCACAACTGATTTATTGATTAGTGGATTGCAAAAATTCAGCTGTAGTAGGAGATAAATCAATTATTAACTTGTGCTGGTGAATCACCAATCACTCATCATGTTACAGAGAAGGAATTGATAAGTGTATCAAAAAGTAAATCATATTAATTTTGAGGAAGAAGGAGAAAGACAGTTTTCAAAGATTTTCTCTCATGAACATAAATATTCAAACTTTCTTTTAGCACAAACTTATGTTATTGACCAAGAATTCCTGACTTTTTTGCATGCTATAGGAAAATAAATATATATTAATATTCTTATGTAAACTACTATTGATCAGACTTTTCAAAAATCTAAATAATCTTCAACTGTAATATGATGTATAAAATTTGTTCTTTAAATTAAAATTTCATGAAATATTTGTACTCTTATTAGGCATAATTTAATTCAGCATTGTATGTATAACATATAAATTGTTTCTTAAAGGTTTGCTACTCAAATAAGCTTCTAAGATGTAAATAAAAGAAATTATTCTAAAACCTGCAAAATTCAGAAATCCGCAAAACACTTCGTTTTAAGCTGTGTGGATTTTTGAGAGTGTACTGTATATATATTTATTTTTTATCAATAAAATTAAAACTTAAGATTTTTACTTAATAAATTTATTAACCCTTTCAGCATTAGCCATTTTTTGATATATTTGTTTATTGATTCATAAAATTAATGCTATGCATAGTATAAATAGGAAAATGTAATACTATATACTACATATGTTTATTAATCTTATTTTCTTGAAAAAAGCAACATATATTTAAAAATTTATCTACACCAGCCTTTTATTTTGACTATGTGGGCCGGAAAAGACGGGCTTAACGCTTATAGGGTTAAAGAATAATAAACCACATATGTTCTTAACAACTGTATACTTTAAAAGTTATTTTTAAAATAATTTATAGGTAACATTTATATATATTTATTGAGGTATGAGGGGGAAATCTGTGTCTAGTTTGATAAAAAGTACAAACAAATTTTGAAGTTCAAATTTAAAAGTTGAACTTTTTTGTTTGTTTGTATATTTATTTATTTATTTATTGTTTACTATTGATGTATTTTTGTTTAATGTCTTAGGAACCATTAATGGAAGAGTATAGCATTGCTGCTCAAGTGTGGAAATTAAGTAGCTGTGATATGTGTGAATTAGCAAGAAATAGTGTATTAATGAGCGGTTTTCCACCATCTGTAAGTAACTAAATTGCCTATTATACTCTTCGGATATTTTAGGGTATCAAAATTCCATTTATTTATAATTTAGTTTCTCTACTCAGATTACAACTTAAGTTTGTAGTTTTCAGTCTAAAGAGCTTTATGAAAATAATTAGCAGTGTTCAAAGATTGCTTGAAAGATTTTGCTTTTTTTGAAAGGATAATTTATTAATTACTAACTGGAAAACTCAAGTACTAATTTCAGTGTGGCTTGCAAAAATTACAGAAATTTATTTACATTGTAATTAATTAAATTCATTGGCAAATTTTTAGCTGCTAAATGGCAACAGAAAAAATCACAAAAATTTATTAATTTTCATGTTTTGAATGCCAAGTAAATAAAAGTCATAACCAGATTGCATTAACCTTTCTTCATTAATGCCAAAACACAGTGGTGTACCGATGGGAGGGTAGAGGAAACGGGCAGCACCAGGCCTCTGGTTTTCAGGGCAACATCAAAGAAATTTAAGATTTAAGTATATGTATCTGATGAAGTTGTCATGTTGTTATTTTGACTTTAAACATTTGCTGCAATTCCACTTTAACCCATAGGTTCCAGTATATAAAGCTATTATGTACAAAAAATGATCGTAAAGCAACAGTACAAAAAATTAAAAAAAACATTTATGCAAGGTCTGACTAACGAGGGTAAGCAAGGCCAATGTTCTTGGCCCCCACATTAAATTATGCTTCTGAGTCAATTTTAAAACCGACATTGATGTTTTTTTCATGGTTATAAGTTTAAGTGAAGAAATACAAAGGGGCCTCCTGATAGGGGTGGGGACTCAATAAACAGATCCCAGTTGAGGGTTTCTAGTGAGACTTTAACCCCAGGAATTGAGAGTTGTATGTTTGCCGCTACCAAGGTATGTAAATAAATAAATTAAGTTATCAAATAGATGTAATTCTTAAAATGTGATTTCACGTCTTTATATTATATCTAAAATTTTTATTTATTGTATGTAACAATATTGTATAGCTTAAAATAATGCAAATATAAGTTAAGATTTACTTTTTATGTTACATTATATTGCATTTTTATGAATTTATTTGGCATGTGCATCTACATCAGTTAGCAGACAATAAAAGTAAAATGAAATCATAGAGGAAAATCATAATCATAGCGTCATCAAGTAGGGTGCTTTTTTGAAAAAATAAGATACGTTATTAGTATTTTTTTTTTTTTTTTAATCACTTTTTTACTGACACTCAGCATGGATTATTCATAGAAAATATTATTTCTTATTAAAAAAAAATCTAATGCTAGAATTTTTTTCAAGGAAATCTGAAATTAGTACTTGAAATTTCTAGCAAATTGCTAAAGAATAACAAATTTTAGAAACTATGGAAAACATTTCTTTTAGACTAAAACAGGAAGTTGCAGTTAAATGTACCAACTTACTGATGTTGAATGATCAAACACTATAAATTTTAAAAGCACACAAATTGTGGAATTAAATCTTGGTTCAGGCATAAATTTTCATGAGAGGATTGGAATTTGTTTTAAGCAGTAGATCCTATATAATTAGCCCTAATCTGCAGAATACGATTATAGAGTAACAACCCAACCCAAACCAAACCACACAAGAATTGTTTTGAGGGTAGGCACATGCATAATTTATGTTACTGATTTCATGCTGCACTTGTACCTTCTTTGTTTCATCTGATGAAGAATCATACTATTTTTTATATCTTGACCTGAAAAAAATGGTTGTGTGTTTTTATAATTTATTGTATTTGCTTAAAATACATGTATGTATAATGCAACAGGAAGTCTTCTCTTTCCAATGCATGTTAAAAGGACTTTTTAAATTTTACAAAAAATGTACACAAAGATTAAAATTTGTATGGGAATGCATGGGAAGTTATTTCTCATGTGTCTTTTATTTTTTGTAATTTTTACATGTTGGACAGAATGCATGGGAAATCATTAATATTGCATTTTGGCACTCGCCAGTGTAACATTTATATTAAAAGAAAAAAAAAAATTCTTAAGTTTTTCTATTTCACAATCTATATAAATATTTCTCTGACATGGTCCAGTTCTGATTAAATTTTATCAAAATGATATGATAGCAAAGTCATGGGAGAACAAATTTCTTAGATTTATAGTGCAAACTAAATAAAAAGAAAGAGAAAAACATTGTAGATAATTCACAAAGTAATATGGAATAATTTTAATAATTGATTTTTAAAAATGTTCTTAAAAATGTATGAAGTGTTTGATTCATTTAAAATAACTCAAACTGCTTTATTTTGTTTAAAAAATAATTTATACAAAATGTGATGTCATAGAAAAATTCGTGCAATTCTGTTGTGCAAATTAATAATAATAATAATCAAATCAACTTTTATTCGGCTAGTTTTGTTTATTTCTGAAATATAAAAAGATATTATTAAAGAAAATATTGTATCTGATTTAAATGACAGCCAAGCTATTTTAATATCTCAAATATCTCCTGATAGCAATATGCCTTTTTAAATTTAAACGTATACAATATTCCCTCTAATTGGCATTTTCAATGACAATTAACAAATCTCAAGATCAGACTTTTGAAAAAAAAAAAAAATTGCGTATTTTTACGTAAGCCAATTTTCATTGATAACCAGCTGTATGTTGTTGCTCTTTCTCAAGCAAATTTTTTTTTACATCTGTGAGCATCATATCAAAAAATGAAGAGATTGAAAACTGTGTTTATGGTGAAATTTTCCAGTGAATTTTTATTACTTCCTTATACAGTAGAACTTGGATAAATCGAATCTGGAGGGACCAGAGAAAGATTCGAACTATCCAAAACTTTGAATTACATATACTATTGTCAAAAGAAAAGATAAATAAAAAAAATAAGTAAAACTCTACAATCAAAGATTTAACACATAAACTTTATATCTAAGAATACTGCTACCCCCCCCCCCCCATAAAATCAATATTTTTTTTATGGGCTTAATTATTCAACACTTTTTTAAAAATAGTCATATTTTTGGTTGCTTCTTTAAGTACAATCTTTGTGTCATAGCATATGACTCGTCATTTGATACAATCGAATGATACAAAAACATTTGTTTACTATCATTTGATACAAAAACAGAATGTTCTACATTAGACCATAGCCTCCTTAACTAGATGCCTGTCGCGTAGCTCGGAAACTAGGCAACAGTTGAAACGGTAGACAGCGCCACCTGGTACAGATTGTGCGACTTTTTTATTCAATGCCACCAAAAATTTTTAAAAGTGGGATATGATATACATAAAATGCGAACAGAATCGAAGAAATGCCAATTATATATATAGTGTATCACTTCATTAAATTATTGGTGACACTTGAATAAAAACGTCCCAGAATCTGTACTAGGTGGCGCTGTCTACCGCTTCAACTGTTGCCTAGTTTCCGAGCTATACGACAGGCATCTACTTAAGGAGGCTCTGATTAGACATGGCTTTCAATTAAGAAAAAACCCCGAAGTTCATGTATATGGACCATGTCTTCTTCTGATGCACTAGGTAGGAAATACTCATATATTTCCTCATCCTTCTTTTGAAAGACTGTTAAAAAATAAATAAATAAAATGCACTTTAGCTGAGAATAATCCCGAGAACAAATTTTACTGTAATATTTTAAAAGTAATTGTATGAAAAATTTGAATTATCCAAAATAGAATTAGAATTTCCATGATTTTTTAATATTATTTTAATACAAAATTCAGGGGACCGTGTAAAAAATTTGAATTAAACAAGTTCGAATTATTCAAGTTTCACTGTACAAAGTATAAGGAAGTATTGTATCCCGATTTGCAAAATGGATTTTTTATCTCTCATAGCTCAAAAATGAATCATCGTAGAAATGTTGCAAATTTATATGTGTGACTGTCATGATGTCTAGTTGTGCATCTGCAAGTTTAGTCTTAATACAAGCTCTTGTTTTAGAGAGATCAGCGACTTTACAAGATTTTTCGTGCTGTCCTTATGTGTGTATGTATATTGCATAACTCAAAAACAGTTGGACGTAGAACATTGCAACAGTGGTGGACTTACAGTTCTTGAGGCTCAGGGCAAAAATTCAGGACCCCCTAACTGGAGCCCCTACTATTTAGAGGGCCCCCCCCCCTTGCACTTCACTTAAATTTATTACTATAAAAAGGCACTGAAATAAATTATAAGATTGATACAGAAGCCAAACACACAACAAGAAGGCCAAGGGCGGTTCCATTAGTGCTACCTTAATTAGGCTTTACATAAATGATTTTTTTTTTTTTTTTTGAGTTGTCGCTCAATGGTCATATTTTGTACATTAAGGCTGTTTACACAGGAACCTGCCGCTTAAAGAACTGCAGGGAATTTTTCTCATTAAAATAATAGCACGGCAACTTCACCAAATATACTTAAAGGTTAAGTTTTCCAGGAGTCCGCCCCACCCTTGGTAAGCCACTACATTGCAAATTCATATATAGGTTTGTTATAACATCTAGTTGTAAAACTCCCTTTTTGGTTTTTCTTTGACTTTTTCTGTTTTGGATATATTTATGAAAATTATATTCATAATGACTAAAAACTATACAAAGGTCTTAGCCATGATGTAGGACCTACCATCATAGAGATTTCAAAAGAAGCTAATGATAGAGCCTGTAATGATATTATGAAAGTTGTTGAAATTTTTGCATGTAGAAAGTAATTTGTAAAAACATAAGCAGGTTCTAGTCAATGAATGTATTTTATTTAATGAATATTCAGCCCATAAATAGAGCCTGTAAGCTGTATTTTTATGAAAATTGCCGACATTTTTGCATGTAGAAAGTAATTCTTAATATATAAACAGGTTTTAGTCAACAAATGCACTTTATTTTATTTTAGTCTTTTTTGTCATTTAAAGAATTTTTGAAGAATTTAGTTCAGCACTATAAATGAATGAATCTTTCCGGAGAATTCCAGAATTAGGTTCTTATTGAAGTTAGAGCTTCCAAACTTCGGCAGTCCTAAACTACAAATTTTCACCAAATTCAATGCAAAATCACCAAAATTGATGCCAAGACTAAAATCAGTGTTGGCTACAAACTTGGTGACAAACATGACTCTAGTGCTGTGTTCAAATCCTAGTTTAAGCCAGTAGTGGCACCAGAAATTCCCCGACGAGGGGACACCACCTCCCCGAAAGAGAGGCACTACATAAAGAGAGTTTATTATATGAGTATTTATCAAAAACTGCAATACTGTTAATAATATTACTGTTAATATTTGTACCATTCCATTTGTTAGTACTTTTCGTGGTTTTGGAGATCATCGTGTCACAGACAGACATTTTCTAAAAATATCGTGGTCAAAACGTGTTCTGAACCTCTCGAAACGTGTATATTCATGGAAAACTGTAAGCCGAAAATTTTTACGAATCCAATACTTTTTTCTATTGAATATAGAATGGAAAAACTGGAATGCTCCAAATTTGTAAAAGGAAAGAAAAATGCTGCTAAAAGTAGAAAAACTGAAAGCTTTGTATTTGTTTGTGTTAGGAGATTTTAGGAGTATGCCCCGATGGGGGGGTCACAGACTCCTCGACAGGGGGGTTTGTGCCCCCCCCCCGGCCCCCTAGGTGGCGCCACCCCTAGTTTTTCAGTTTTTTTTTTTTTTTTTTTTGGTGGGTGGAACCTGTTTGTTTACTTACGAATCCGTTACCTCACACAAAAAGTCCATGTTTTCATAACAATATGTATATAAGGAAGTCATGTAATTTTCACATCAGATTTTTTTTTTATGAGATTTTTCTGAATTATCATATTAGATATACAAGTATTATTCCACAAATGTTCTGCACTTGAAAGGCAAGTACTTATTAATGTAACTTAGCACACAACCTTTTTTAACACGCTTTTATTAGCATCACCTGTTCACCTGTATGTGTGTTTGTATGTATGTTTGTAACCGCTCTGGGAGCAAACAAAAAAATCTATATTGTAAAAAAAGACTTTCCCTACGTGAACGCTGTGGCTGTGAGGTAAAGCTCCAGGCTACGAGCCTAAAGGTCTAACGTTCGAGCCCAGTCAGGGGAGATTTTTTAAAAAAGGTTTTTGTTTAATTCTAAATTATTTATTTAAAGATTTAAAAGTATGTAAATATTCTGGTGTATCACTCACTTGAATTTCTCTTAACTTGCATTTTAATACTATAAAGATAGATATTTTGTGCTTTTTGGTTCTCATTTCAATAAAAGCGTGTTCTTTAATTTTTTAAAAGTATAATTTTATTTATTTTTCATCTGTCTTTCCCAGCTATAGATAAGGGGTTTTTCTCACCCACTTAGTAGTTGTACAAAAACACAGTGACCTATAATTGTTTGAATCCATGCTAGAGTGTAAATTTTCAATATTAGTATCTTTCAATAGAACTTATCAATACTTTTTAAACAAATAGTTGAACCATAGGTCTGCAGTGATAATTTAAAACCAAATTATATGTATCCATTTTGAATGGGGAAAAAAATTCTTCTGGTGTTGGCATAAATTGACTTTCCAGTAATTCCATGTTATATCATCATGGAAAATAATTTTAATAAATAATAATTTAATAAATAATTTGTAATGCATGAATTTGTATAAGTTAGTACAGAACAAAATCATTTGGTAGCCACAACATACTAGTTTTGCTAGATATTAAACCCTGATTATAAAATAGTGATATTCATAAAGTAAATTTCAAAATAAAAATATTTAACCTATGAAAAATTCATTTCAGAAAATTTTGGAGTGAAAGGCTAATTTTTATTCCAACTATGTGAAAAATACCAGAGTTGGGAATCGAACCCGGGCCTTCCGCTTTACGTGTGGATGCTCAAACCATTGTGCTACCCTGGCTGATTACCAGCTAGGCATTTCTCACATAACATTCGTTGGCAAAGTCACAGAGTCTGTAAACACAGCTGTATCAAGTGACATTAAATGTGACATTAATGTCATTTGATACAGCTGTTTTTACAGACTCGGTGACTTTGCCAATGAATGTTATGTGAGAAATGCCTAGCTGGTAATCAGCCAGGGTTGCTCAATGGTGTGAGCATCCGCACGTAAAGCGGAAGGCCCGGGTTCGATTCCCGGCTCTGGTATTTTTCACATAATTCGAATAAAAATCAGCCTTCCACTCCAAAATTTTCTTAAATGAACTTTCATGGTTGATGAATAAATTTCTAAATTAAACTATGAAAAATTGTTTCTTATTTTTAATCTCATTTTATTCACATGTTTGTTTATATCTTATAGGTTAAAAAGCACTGGCTTGGACCTAATTACATGAAAGATGGAATAGCTGGAAATGACATATCCCGTACAAATGTTCCAGACATAAGAGTTGCCTACAGAGCTGAAACACTATTAGAAGAACTGACTACCATCTTTAATCCAATTTGTGCTGCGGAAAGCTCGTCATCTCTTGCATCTCCGCTCAAGCATTAGATAGAAACTTTTCTTGTTACTGTTTTGAATGTATCTTTCCGGTATTATTATAAAAAAAAAGAAACATCAAACCAAAGATTCAGTTAAATAGACAATGAGACTTCTTCACACACCATAAATTTTAAGCCAGCACAACCGGTTTCAAAAGGACATAGACTTCCTTCATCAGGTGCAAAAAAACACATGCTACTGTCTTGGAGGCAAAAGCAAGACATTCTTGCTTTTGCCTCCAAGACAGTAGCATGTGTTTTTTTGCACCTGATGAAGGAAATCTATGTCCTTTTGAAACCGGTTGTGCTGGCTTAAAATTTATGGTGTGTGAAGAAGTCTTATTGTCTATTTATCAAAAATTCAGTTGTTTCTGGTGCACATTGAGAAAGTTTATTTTAAATGATTCTTTTACAATAGTAAAATTCTATAATGTAAAAGATCTGTATTTTTTATAAAACATTTTTTTTTTCTGAAATTTTCTTTTTAAACATAAGCATTTGTTTATGTTATAGTTATAGTATGCATTTTTTATATATATTATTATTACTATTTAATAACGAAAAAGCCCTAATTTCTGTTATGTTTTCTTACTGTGATAAAAGGGAAAATCATTAGTAATTAATTATTTTTAATGTTATATTTTATGCGTAAATGGATATGTTAGTAGAATATATACCTGAATGCCTAGATACCATAGCTGCCAATATTTTAATTTATTCCGGAGTACTTTTAGCCCCGCCTTAATTTCGCACCACTTTATTTATAGAAAATTTTTCTTCAATTAATAACTTTGATAAAATAAGAAAAAATTGCTTTTAAAAAATAAGTGGTATGAAATAGAGGCAGGGCTAAAATTACTCCGGAATAAATTAAAATATTGGCAGCTATGAGATACTTTGCCCAAAGAAAGAGGCATATTATTTTGAGTTTATTATTTTCTCTCTTGCTTTCATAATTATTATTAAGTATTGTTATGTTTTCTAGTTTGGATACTGGAGGCATTTTTGGTAAAATAATAAATAAGAATAAAGTGTAATGTATTTTTTTTTTTTTCATCTAAGTTTTTTAAATATATATATTGAAGCTTTATAATACTGGGATGAAAGGTAATGAAAATATAATATAAGCTAATTGCAGTATACCTGTTTTTAAAAAATCTATTTTCTGAAAGATGAAGATTTGATAATATTTATTTTATTAATTTTTACAGTTTTGTTATTTTACAGATATTTAAAATTTTATTGTATGTTATAATTGTATGGTGAATGATGAAATATGAATAGTCGGCTTTTTTTTTTTTTTATAAAAAGTGCTTTTTGTAATAACTCCAAGTTTAGAGAGTTAGTTTTGCTATCTTTTGAATTATAATTGTTATTTTACAAATTGTAAAAAAAATAAGCAAAGTTTATTTAATTGAATTACGAACAACATCTTTCAAGAAAAATGTTGATTATTCACCACTGGTTTTGTTTTTGCTTGGATAATGTTTATTTCATTCCTTTTTTGAATTAATTAGGGATGGTTGTAAGTAGGAATTTTTCCTGATTTCCTGATTTTTTTTTTTTTTTTTTTTTTTTTTTTTCAGTTATTGTTAAAGGAAAAATGTTATATAATGCAAATTTAGGAATATCTTTTTTAATTCACTAGCAATGAGGAATTTGCACACTTTCTGATTTTATTCTTATGTAATAGAAAATGAAAAGGTAAGAAAATAAACATACATTTTCTTTATTTGAAATCTAATTACTGATTTATAACAATTTTAACATTGCACTATTTATTCTATCAAGAAAATGCAGTATAATATATCGTGACGTCACTCTTTATGACAACAAACGGGTGTAATCTTTGTTTACATTAGATTTCGTGCTTTGCTTCTTGAATCAGTGAAATAGGTTTTGTATTTTATAATAATGACGGATATTAAAAAATAGTAATATAAATATTTTATTGTTCCACTCTGCACTAATACAACGGGTAATGCTTCTCAAAAGCTATTCTTTAGTGTTCCACAGGATCTTATTAAACGAAAACATTGAACACTCACCATAAAAAGAAAACAATTGAAAATAATGATAATGGAAAATGGTGATAATGATATTAAATTATTATAAGATGAAAAAGAAATGCTCAGAAATCACATAAACGACTGATAATTACAAAAGTTAAAACGAATTGCTGCTTACTAACTAGGCTAACGAAATATAAACATTGAAGCATCATAAAGTGTGACGTCAGGCAGCGTTTTGAAGACACGTGATTTTCGTTAATTTTAAAGTTATTTTTTAAATTAATGAGAATTTTTTTACATTTATGGGCCTAAAACTACCAGAAAAACAGGATTTTGTTCAAATCCCCCATGTGTGCAAATTCCTCATTTTATTTTATTTTAAATTTACAGCTTAATATTTGTTTTATTGGTTACAAATTATAAAAAAGAAAAGGAAAGAAAAAAAGTCACACCTTGGTCTTTTTTTCTTATGTAATTTAAAGATTTTTTTTAAATAGGGTCACAATCAGCCATGATTTATAAAAAAAAAAGTTATCAGTTGCTGGAAAACTTGAAAAACATTTTTATTGCACTATTCTGATAAAAATTGTAAAATTTTCATGTATTTGAATTCTCTCATTTTCTAATTGAAATTTTGTGATTAGTAGCTTTTTTCATGATAGCTACCGTGACACAGATTAGAAACATGGCTACTGTAGATATTGTTCTAAATAAACTTTTAAAATATGTTGATGAAATAAAAAGTTAAATTTTTCAAATGTCTGACAGAAATTTTTAATTGAATTTTTTTCAAAAAAATTAATCACTGTTTTGTTTTGTTTTTTCTACATAATACAGTAAAGCATCGTTTACATGTCTTTGAAGGGACTGGTGTAAAAAGACGTATAATTGAAATTTTAATAATAACACTTTAATTACTACAAATTTAATGACACTTAACCAAAATTTATGTGAAAATGCTAATTAATAAAGTTTTTTTCATTAGTGCATGTAATTATACTTTTTTAAAGACGATAATTAAATTTAAAAAAAAAAAGATTTATTATAAAAAGTGAGAAAAATCATACTATTAATGCATGACTGGATGCATATATATCATACTATATTACATATATCATATTATTTGAGTATTATTTTACATTTCTTAAGAACTGTATGAACACATTTTGAATATTAAGTATATATATGGTGCGTATCGTTAATGATAAGCTTACGATTTAAGCCTATACAGATAGTTATTTAATAACATTAAAAATCTTTAATATTCATCTGATTTGCTCCTTGTCTATGAGTATTAAAAATTCTACTGTGAATTCAATTGATTCTTTTATCCTTATTATTCGATGTTTCCTGTGTTCCTACATTTAAGATGAATTTATAGGAAAAATCTGTCTTATTTTGAATGAAAAATGTCAGGTCGAGAAATTTTGCGAATTTTAGTAAAGTGGAAAAGACGTATAACCAATATTAACCCGAACAACACATCTTCTCCAAAAGGCATCCTCAGGATGTCCTGTGGATAAAAGGGAAATCCTATGAACCTCCTCAGAATGTTCTGTGGACAAGTGTGTTGTTAGGGAACGGTGTATAAATGAAGAATTTTTGAATTAAAATGAAATGGAATGAATCGGGATCTCACTAAAAGCACGTATAAATGTAACAGACGTATAAAAGGTGCTTTACTGTATTTAGTGTGTGCATTTACTTTTTACTCTTTCTTTCATATTTTACATTTCATTTAAACTTATTCTCATTACTTTTCAACCTCATAATAATTATGACAGGCATTTAGTTTATATTCATTGCTTTATCTTCAATAATATATCCGTGCATTATTTCTCCAAATCTGAAGCATATTATTTACTCTATTTTTGTAAATCATGTACATGCATCTAACAGTATAAGAGCAATAAAATAGTAAACAATTTACAATCAAATCACATTTTTTTTTATTATTTTATTTTTTGGGGGGAGAGAGAACATTTAATTTTCAATATTTTGCCATAAGGACTTATCAGACAAGATTAGAGCTTTATAAATAGTTCAAAAATGTCACTTACAACAGGGTATTTTCTATGTGAGATTTATTACTAAGCTTGTTTAAACAGATCCTGTGTATGACGTTGAGATTGTAAATTTCACATTTGGAACTTAAAGTAGTCTTGTAGAACTTTAATGTGTAATATGGCTTTTTTTTTTTTTTTTTAATCTGACTACATGCATTGTATTTCCACAAGTTTTGCTATATTTGTTTTAGTCATAAATAGAAATTTCTTCATAAATTTAGTAAAGTTGTTTGTTAAGATTTTACTTACAGTTAAATATTAGATAACTTTTGTAAAATTAATAACTGTTATAATAAGGGTAATATAGTATTTGTTTATTTTATTAATCTTATTACTAGAAATTTGAAAATCATATTACTAGAAATCATATTATATTAATCATATTACTAGAAATTCGAGCTTCAAAACAAAATTATGAATTGACAGTAAATAAAAATTAAATTAATTTTAAAATTTACAGTTTATGTTGTATGTTTAGAAAATGTAAAAAATTATTTCAACTGTTAAAAGCAATGTGTTCATAAAATATATTTAAAACATACCAGTGATTTTATAAATATTTTAATTTGTATTTCTTTTTTTTTTTTTCATAAAAATAAAACTACCATGAAAACTAAATATGCTCCAGCAATATTACTATGTAGAACTTTTACATTAAGGGTCCTTAGCAGGGGTGCAGAATATTTCTGAATGCCTGAATGAGGTCTGGGAGAAATTTTGACTGATAGGGGAAATTTTAAATATTTTCTTTAGAGAAAATAAGAATGTAAGTCTAAAAAAATAATTTGCAACGCAATGCAAATATATAAACTAATTGTTGTATTTTTATGTTCAAATGTATACTTATTCTCTAAAACACTTATTACATAAAATAAGTGGCTTTGTACTACAAAATAGATTTTTGCATTATCAAGGGAAATTTAAATTGGGGGAAATTTCTGTGTTATGAACATTTTCTGCACCCCTGTTCTTTGATAGTCAAATTCCTTCTGTTTTCCTTCCCATGTAATCAAGTGGTATTTTTGTCTCTTCATATTATTGAGATATCTCCTTTTTAAGACCAGTATAGGACTGTTTTTCAGAAAGCTTGGGACATGGAGTATTCTGGATAAGAGGTTTTTCTATAATTCGGAACACTTTACTATAGGTATAAAAAAGATATACGAAATAATTTCATAAATAAGTGATAAATATTAATAGTATACATAAACACATTACTTATAGATTTGTTCATTTAATAAATTATTTCACGCACACACACACACCAAGAAAAAAAAATCTTAATTACAATTTAAATTATAAATAATAATAATAAATGAAAAATAAATAAACATACGTAAAACTTAATTTTGGCACTTGGGAGCTGAATCCTTTGATATTTAGATTTCGCAAACATTTCTATGATAATCTTTTGCTTATAGCTTGTCTCTGGTGCTAATTGTTCAGGAATGTAATGTTTCAAATATTTTTAGCACATAATGCTAAATATTTCATGAAATGAATTCTAAAAATAATAGAAATTAATAAAAAATTATTTAAATTTTTTATAACAATCAGGACTTTATGCGTTTGATCTTAATTCAAGGATACAATTTGTCTGCTGGTAGGCATTCTATTAAGTATGTGGTACCAATATTTACCTATTAAAAATACTATAAAATTTATTTTCTAATCTAAATTCATAAATTATCAAGTAATTATTTGGACAATTTTCTGTTCACCATATTTCTTGAGAATGACACTGTAGCATTAAAGGAAGTAGGCTGCAAAAATATAATTCTGACTGCTACTATTGTAGTTTTTTTCACTCTTAAATTTTGCTATAATTAAAAATTTTAGATGATATTTTGCATTGTGGTTTGGAGCATTCCAGATATCGGGATTTTAAATAACAGATCCCCAATACACAGTGGCTGATTTAGGGGGGGGGGGGGCTAGGGGGGGCTGAAGCCTCCCCCCCCCCAAAAAAAAAAAAAAAAAAACACTGACATTCACAATTGAATATTGCAATGGTAAGTTTTTTATTGGTCTAAAATAACACTTTGAAAAATCTTAGCCCCCCCCCCCCCCCCCCCAAAAAAAAAAAAAAAAAAAAGTCAAGTTCTGGATCCGCCACTGTCAATCCGCGTTTGTAATGATCGATAGATGGCACTTTTTCAGCTCTTGTTGTTAGTAAATATTACAGCCACGTGTATCTATTTTTGTTCTTTTTGTTATTCTACTTAATATTTGTACTATAATTTCTCCGCCATTACATCATGGAAAATTGATTGCTTTTGGAAAAAAATATTTCAGTTTATTCAAAGTTCGATCGAAAGTAGATATTTAACTGAAGCTGAACAAATATTAGCTTCAAATCATCTGATTAATTCTTTACTTCCATTAGCCAAAGCAACTGAAATTTTAAATTTGTCATTTGGAAATAAATGGAAGCTTAATTCTGGATTTCTTGGTCCTTTGGAGTTACACTGGAGCACACAACAGTATGTGTTATCTTTTTTACCGGATTTATTCATTTTTATTCAATAAATATATGTGAAACTAAACATTGGCTAGCAATGGCGGTTTGATGGAATTCGAAATAAAGCATGTTTATTGTAATTTCCCCTTAGCCCACCAGAGGGCGAGCATTTCATTACAATCGCGGATACAGAAAAAAGGTACTCAATTTTTTTTTTTTTTTTTGTACTGTTTAAACATGTCATTTTTTATTCTAGGAAGCAATTAAAAAAAATGTTTAAATGTTTCTTTTCAGATTGAAATGAGACTTTAAGTTTGCTTAATGAAATAAAATGTTTAAATTTATTTTGTTTTAAAATTACTCCTTAAGAGGGGACAATACCTAATCCTGCAGACAGCTGTTGCCAATGTTATTTCATTGGAAAATTTGTTCCCACAATTACTTATTACATAATGTATATTTTTAAATCCCGTTTTCACAGTAAGAAAATTCATAACATTTAAATTAGTACTCAATTTCGAAAAATATATTTTTTTTAATTTTTACATTTTAATGTGAGGTCAAAAATGCGATTTTTCACAAAGTACATTTTTCTTATTTTTTTTTTAGTAGCAAAATAAAATACTAAAAAAAAAAAAAATCAATTTTGGAAAATAAGTACAGTAAGACCCTGCTTAACGTATCCCCCGCTTAACGCGGGGGATACGTTCCATCAAAGTAGAGTGTAATGCGAAACAGCGTTAAATGAAGCTATCTTAACATATGTAAATAATGGGGTATGTAACATGTAAATATGGGTACAATAGACTTCTGGTCAATGTGCCCTAGCACTCAGTGTCCTGCTGAGGGCTGCCCTCCTTGATAAGTCATACAACATGTAAATAATGGGCACAATTTCGGGGAATCCCCGTACTGCTTTGAGCAATTTCGGGGAATCCCCAGGTTGAAATAAAAGAGCGTTAAACCGAAACAGCGCTAAATGGGGTCTTACTGTACTAATTTAACTCTCATGAATTTTCTGAATGTGAAAACAAAATTGAAAAATATTCATTAGGTAATGAGTAATCATAAAAACAAATTTTCCCATAGAATAATATGGATCACGGCTGTCAGCGAGATTAGGTATTTTCTGCTCTTAAGAAAAAAAAGTGATACATTTGAAAAGTAGAATTCAAGAAACCAGAATTAGAAAAACTTTATTTTTCAACAAGATATTAATCCTAATAATACAAAAGCAATAAAAATTCCATTGAATTGTATGGGGAGAGGAGGTAGAAAAATGAATATCTGACTACTAAGGATCCTTAACTACAATATATTTATATTAGTAATAAATTTTATAAAATAACTCTATAATAAAATAACTCTCTAAGACTCCTATATCTTAAATTTTTATATATGCCTTCCTTCTTAAAAATTGTGTGTTATAGTAATAAGAATCTAACAAATTATGTACAACATTAAATTTAATGATAATATAATCAATCACTTTGATTGAATAAGCTATAAATTTAGCATAAATGTTGAATTTGTACTATACATTTTCTTTTTTGTAAGTCTTTATTGTTACTTTTTATATGATGCTTAGTTTAGTGCTTTATCACTGTTGTGTTTGTGTATTTCTTTTTTTAACATTTTATATTTTTTGTTATTTAGTAAATATTTTTCAATGTAGATTTATAGGTTAATCTTTCCAAACTTATGCTTTTGTATATTGTTGAATTTAAAAATAAAAATTTATAATTTTCATCTCTGTGTTTTTCTTTCTCTGTTTATTTTTACAAGTATTTGATTTGTCCAAAAAGCAATGAAAAAGACTAATGTTAACTGATGACTAATAAGAATACTTAATAATGCTTATGGGTTGAATCTATTGTACAGTCGGTAACAAAAGTCTTTGAACACTAGCAAAAATTCCTATGCATAAAAAGTACACTTAATACAGTTTTGTTAAATAAATCCTTGTCGAATCCTATTCTTAGTCGGTCTAAAAACAGGATTCGACAAGGATTTATTTAACAAAACTGTATTAAGTGTACATTTTTTATACAGAAATTTTTGCTAGTGTTCGGAGACTTTTGTTACCAACTGTATGTATATATGAAAGGAATAAAAAAAAAAAAAAAAAAAAAAAAGGTAAGTTTAAGTAATTAAAAATGCTAAAATTAGTAGGCATGAGTTCGGATTACTTATTGTGAAATATATGTTTATAACAATAATTCTTTATTTAATAGTTAACAGTCAAATAATTAAAAAGTTTGTCTTACCTGGGTTAGCACAGGTACTCCATCACTTGAGATGTATTGATGAAGAATCTCGTAATTTATATCATCAGCAGAAAAACAGAATTGATACTTGAAGAAGTCGATGAATTATATATATGTTAGTTTTTAGACGAACTTCTGTTTTAAAATAAAACTACTTGTTTTTCTGTAATAAAATGTAGATTAATATTTATAATCTTACACAATATGTAGATTAATTACTATTCACAATAATTCAGATATTGCTGCGTAATAGAAGAATGCCTAGATGTTTACTTTTTAAATTTATTCATCTTAGACATAAAATACGATTAAGTAGAATTAAAAAAATGGAACGTCTCTAACATACAAGAAATGTTACATGATTACAAAAGAAAAAAGAAAAGAGACAGTAGTAGTAGAGTGACGCGACATATCGTCTTGTGATGAGGCAGGTGCACGAAAACAATCAGTTGGCGGGAATAAAAAGTTTCGGAACATGAAAACAAAAGTTAATAAAAATTGTTATTAGATGTTTGCAACAAAAAACCCATTGTAAAATCTAGAAATTGCTAATAATTTTTAATTGCCCCTTTAAGATTTGCTTCGCAGCAGATAACTTCATAACGTGAAAGTTAAAATATTGTACAACTTTTAAGAGAAAAATTAGCTTATCCAAGTGCTTTTTGCAATTAATTGCAGTTGGATCTTGCATATTAATTAATCCTAGATATCTGGTACCTAAGCTCAAATGACACTTAGCAGTTTATTAACCTATTTAAATCGAGATCTGGCAAACAAAAAAAAAATCATGAGAGCTTTTTCATCACGTAATGCTCTCTAACTAAACTTGCGACCTTATGGGGTCTGCCATTACGGTAAATTGCTGATCATCGGCACTATCGCATAACTGTTCCGGAACTAAGAGCAAATATCCACTCAGGATCTCTAACTTCCAGCCAAGTCTGCATTTTTTTACTTAATAAAGGATTGTTAGTTAATCTAATAGACTCTTCATTTTTTCTAACATGCTTACATACTGTAATCCAGCCCATTTAATATTATAGAAGCCTTATGGACTTGTAAGTTTCGCAAGTGAAAACCTAAACGCCTAATAGAAACCTCGGTTAAACCCCATAAGAATTACTATAAACTAATTCAACTTCCCTTCAATAACTTTAATTATCCTTATATAGTTCTCATACCTAAGTTTCACAAATCTCCAATTAAATATTTCACTGTCACTATTGGCTGTAACACTTATAACAACAATGCTAATAAAACTACTGGATATTCTAAAACAAATTTACAATTGTACTTCTAAAGTTGATAATTTACACTGTCTTAAAAATAGCTTTCAATTAATTCACTCAATTCAATAGACAATATTATGACTATCAAGATCTTTTTAATAATATTGAGTTATCAGTTCTTAGTAATATCATTTACAGTCTTTTTCACGAATATAAAACTCAAATTAATCTTCCTCACAATTTTAAAGCAGAAAAATTCAAAACACTTCTTAACTTTGCCATCCATAATAATTATATCTTCCACAACAACATCTATTTGCAACAAGTAGGAATCCCACAAGTGGTAGTAACTCCAGTATTTTGGCAGATTTCTATCTTTATTATTATGAAAAGCAATTTTGTTATGATGATGTCCAGCTTTATCGTTACATAGATGATAATATTGTATTTTATCTTAACAGGAAATCCCAAAATGCCTTTTCCTTAAATTATCCATCTAACTTAAAGCTAACTCAAAATAACTAATCAATCAATTAACTTTTTGGATCTCAAAATAATCTTTGATGGTAATAAAATTTACACGGATATCTATGAAAAACGGCAAGGTTTTAGTTTTACAGTAAACTTATTTACACATTTTAATTCCTGTCTGCATCTTTCAGTATTTAGAAACGTCTCCATTAACCATTTATTTCGAATTAATAATTTATGCTCTCCGAAGTATAAAAACAAGAATATTAATAAACTGATCACGGCCACTGCTAAAATGGGTTTCCCTAAAAACTTTGTATTTTCTATTTTATGTCCATAACCATGTCTCTGTCAGTACATAAAAAAAAGGGGGGGGGGGGGGGTAAGAGAAAGTATAAATATGTTAATTTCATTTTGTGTAAGGTAACCTATAGATGTTACACTGTACTTACCAGAAATTTCACACCTAGACGTAATCTATTTAAATTCTCTTGAATTGCCTAGTACATGAGCTATTTGCTTGACCTGAAAGAAAAGGTTACAGCAGCATTATTATATGATACTAATTTAGAACAGAATACGGAGTTTGGACTTCCTGCTTGTTTTTGAGATATGTTGATAACAGACAGGCACACACAGACTAACCAAGTTATTTTTGGATTCAGAGGACCTCAAAACATGGAAATATAACAAAGATTCAATTTTGAAAGTTTGACTCAAAAACTATACTTTCCTTAACCATGGGTAAGTGAAAGTACAAAAGAGAAATAATCTGGTGTGTCACTCACACTACTTTCTTTTACTCTGAAATTTAATTCTATAAATACAGGTTGGAGATTAAGAGGTAAGATAACGAGTACTGTTATGTAAACCTATGTTAAACAATTCAAATTAGACTTAGGAAGAGTTTTATCTGATAATTAGTTCTGTGTGAGGGGGGGGGGGCTACCACCCCCCTAACCCTCCCGATTCATTGATGTACAAAAAAAAGCGAATGTTTAACTTAAAACATACATTATTTACCAAATCTCTATGAGGAGTTTAATTCAATTCCCGAACACCTTTTCTGGAAATGGTGAAATATTATTACAAAGCACATCCACTAACAACAAATAACTAGTGTGTTGTTGCCACCACACGACTTTCAAAAACAATTGATTTTTTAAATAATTTTAATAATCTCCCATGAAAATGCACACGGTTTCCATATTAGAGAAGTAGTATAACACTAAATATCCAAAAAAAAAGTTTGAATTTATTCTTAATATTACATTAAAAAAAATTGTTGTTGTTAAAAATGAAAAAAATCGATAACTTTATTTTAAATTATCGCTTGTTAAATTTATTTATTTTACTAAATTTATTTTAAATTATTATATTAAATTTATTTTAAAATATTATTATTAAACTCACTGATTCAATGACTCAACATAGCTGTGGCGATTACATGGGAGACAGTCACAAATTTTGGTGAGCAAATCGCTTTCAGGACCTGTCCCCAATAAGACGGAATTTTGTGAAAAACTCCGCTGTTCCCCCTCCCCTTGGGGGAAGGGGATCAGAAGACAAAAACACCTTTATAAGCATAAATCAGCTCCAAATTACTTCATGGTGAAAAAGTTCCAGAAGGGAAGACTAGACATGAGTACAAAAAAATCTTTTTCTGCGATTTTGGATTTTTAAGGGGGGGGGGATGGACAATTTTCGGAGACAAACTTAGCAAAATACAGATTTTCGAGTAGAACTCTACCAATCATAGCACAAAGATGTAAAAAACCACCAAGCGCATTCTTGAAGATATTTCCAAATACCCATTTTTGTTTTTTTTATGATTTTCGATTTTTTTTTTAGGGTGGGGGAGTTATGACGGGCATATTCTACTGCCTCTTTTAGTGCTAAATTCGTCCGTGGAAATCTATAGGAGCTGAGGTCACACATTTTAGTGTGTGGCTTATTTGTGAGTATAGTACTCCCAATGCAACGCGATTTTGCAAATTTCCTTCACCCTTCATTGGGAGGGGGGGGGGGTGATAAACACGTTTCCAAGCATAACTTTGCTTAAAATTAACTCAGTAAGATTAATTTTTATGTATGGTTGATTATGCATTCTCAACATGTACTATAAAGGGATTTTACGAAATTTTCCCTTACCCCCCCTTTTTAAGGCCGGCAGGTGGGGACAAAAAGATGCTTTTATGAATAACTGCTCTAAATTATCCCAGGACAACGATTTTTTGATATCTCTATTGATTATGTGTACTCAAGGCACACATTACAAAGAGATTTTGTGAAATTCCACCCTAACCTCCATAGGCGAGTGGGGAGGGAGAACACATATTTCCATGTGTAACTCTGCTCCGAACTGTCTCAAAACGTGATATTTTATGTGCGGGCTGGTTATGCATTCCTAACACACAATGTAAGGGAAATTTGCAAGATTTCTTAATCTTTAAGGGGGGGGGCAATACACGTTTTATGTGAAACTCTGCTCTAAATTATCTGAGAAAAGCGATTTTTTGATGTGTTGATTAGTTATGCGTACTCAAGACACACATTACAAAGAGTTTTTTGAAATTCCATCCTACCCCCCCCCCCCTTGAGGATTGGAAGGCAAAAGCATGTTTCCATGCGTAAGTGTGTTCCATATTATCTTAGAATGGCATTTTTTGATGTGTGGATTACTTATGCGTACTCAACACACACTACAAAGGATATTTGTGAAATTGCACGCAACAAACCCTTGGGGGTGGGCTGAGGGCAAAAAAACATGCATCCATACGTAATCCGACACTAAATTATCTTAGGATGGAGAATTTTTATGTGTGGGTAGGTTATATGTATCTAACTCATAGTATAAAGTGATTTTGCGAAATTCCCTTTCCCTTCCCTTCTTTAAAAGGAGGGGGGTATAAAACATTTTTAAATATAACTCTGCTTTAAATAATCTCAGGATCTCGACTTTTTTATGTGTTGGTTAGGTATGTGCATGTAACATGCACTATAAAGGGATTTTCTAAAATTTCCCCTCACCCTTTTGGGGCGGGCGGGGAAAAAAACACATTTTCAGTCTTAAATCTGTTCCAAATTACCTTAGAATGGTGAAATTTGGTGTGTGGGTGTTAATTAAATGTAAACAGTATGCATTCTGATGGGATTTTGCAAAGCTTTCAACTTTAAACACAACTTCAATTTTACCCGCATGCAAGGGGGAGTAAAAAGCATGTAAGGAGCTGCCAAAGACATTGGGGCTCCAGACACGTTGTGTGGCGAGCGGGAACTTTAACTTCAATTTTGACTGATTTCAATGATTTTTTTCCCCCTTTTTTTATATAATGAGAAGCAAAGAGGGCAAAGCCTGCTAGTAATTAATAAGTTTATAAATTAAAACCGAGCTTCAAACTTTGTTAAACGCCCTTTCAATATCAAAGAAAATTGTTGCAGTGAATTTCTTTTGTATTTTTGTAGTGATGATATTCTGAATAAGTCTATAGATTTGGAAGAGGCTAAAATATATTTCCAAAAACTAAATTGCTCTGTAATCATAATGTTGTCAGGGAAGAGGGTGAGGGGGGTGGGGCTAGAAAATCAAAGATTAAATAAATGAAAAGCAATTATATGAAAAAATTGCGGTATGAAGGCTCCTTTGTAAAACGAGAGACTTGGCACCTATGTACCCTGTTAAAGTGCCTGCCTAATGTCGGAGGTGATTTTTTTTTAATAATTGAAAATTTTCCCATTTATGTGCGTTATATGATAGAATATAGTAAAAAACAGTGATTAACATGAAAAAAATATGCAAAATTTAAAATATTTTGAAATTTAGGCTCAAAATACGCATAAAATTTGTGGAAAAAAAGCACTTTTACAAAACATTATAAGTCAAATTTAAATAAAGATATTTTTATTCTGTAAATTTTATTTAGATTATTGAAAGGTCCTTAAAGGAGTGAACTACTCTCAAAACTATAACCATGTTATTTAATATTTTAGAGACGGTAACATTTTTACATGCTGAAAAAACCATGAATTTACATGACAGTTCATAACTTCTATCGACAAAAAAAAAAAAAAAAAAAAAGCTAGATTCATTATTGTAGTTCAATCCCTAAAACAACTCCTCTAGAGTAATTTTTCAAAATTTCACAACGTTTCAATTATAACTTTTGAAGTTATGATGTTTTGGGATAAAGCAAAATGTTAAAAATCTCATTTTGAGAAAAAGCAGAAAACATATTTAAAAGCCAGATTTTACCTATTAAATAAAAAAAAATCTGGAGTGACTCCACTCGACTTTCCGAACATTGAGTAACTAACAGTTTTGTAGATAAAATAAAGAAAGAGGAATTGCTAAACAAACAAAAGAGAGAAAACCATAATAGAGTGTTTTTTTCTCCATATATCACACGAGGTTTTATTTAACGCTACTGAACTTTGAGCCCTTAGATCATAATGATAAAGAATTTTTCGTTTTGTCCCTGTAAAAATCTATAGATGCTAGATTCACCAAAATGCTAGTGCAACAGTGATTTATAATATTCATACAAATTTTCAGCTCAATTGAATAAGGCGTTTAGATGCTATCGCACTTTTAAAAATTTGGTCTCATAGGCCATAATGATAAAGAATTTTTCTTTGTGTCCCTGTAAAAAAACTGTAGTGCTAGATTCACCAAAATCTATACAGTTGGTGCAAATGCGATCTATAACATTTGTACAATTTTTTTGCTCAGATTAATAAGGTGTTTAGACGCTATCACACTTTTAAAAATTTGGCCCCATTGGCCTTAATGATAAAGAATTTTTCTTTGTGTCCCTGTAAAAAAACTATAAGTGCTAGATTCTCCAAAATCTATACAGATTGAGTATCTGTGACCTATAATATGGGTATAAAATTTTTGCTCAATTGAATAAGGCGTTTAGATGCTATCGCACTTTTAAGATTTTGGTCCCATAGGCCATAATGATAAAGAATTTTTCTTTGTGTCCCTGTAAAAAAACTATAAGTGCTAGATTCACCAAAATCTATAGGGTTCGTACTATGGTGACTTACAATATACGTACCAACTTTCAGGTTAATCGAACAAAGCCTTTAGACGCTAGCGTGTTCACAAACATACACACATACATCATCGTAAAAATAGTGAAAACGGACTCAGGGGACCTCAAAACGTATAGAAACATCAAAATCTCGAATTCGGATTTTTGACATGATTACAATACTTTCCTCACTATAGTGTTCGGAAAGTAATAATTTTAATAAGTTCGTGATTTATTTCAAAGTTTTTTTTATTTTCTTTTTTTAAATTCATTTTATATTCAGTAACAAATTTTGATGCTTATATTGAGTAAAATATTTTTGTAAACAAAGATTTACGGGTCATTTCCAGTCACTTCCGGTTTCAAAAACTGGCGAGTGACTAATATTAAAATGTCTGTAACTCAGGTTCTAAGCAAGATAGAAACAAAATTCTAACTGATTTAGAAAACTAAAATGTCAGGCTTTAATACTAACCCAAAAAGAGAAAATTGGAGTTTTGACCGAAAATTGCATTTTAAAAGTAGGCAGGCATCTTAATTGTTTTAAATTTTATTTGTTATTTCCCAATACAATTTGATTGTAATTTGTCAGGGTTGTTTTCTATGATTAACTAAAACGAACTTTCTATCTGAAAGTACTGTGAGTACATACCTACCTACACTCGGGGAACGCATATCTTGACAGCATTGCAAAGGCTACAGAGACCTGTTTACGCACTTGGCGTTAATTGGGTTGCGATATCGGGCGATTTAGCGATGATTTCGGAAAGTTTTTTCTTTTTCTTTTTTTCGATTAAAGTAAATATATTTTTTCAGATTATATTTTTTAGTTTCTTTAGAAATGAATTTACACTAAATTCATTACTTACAATTTATTGTAAATCCATATTACTGCAAATTATGTAATATACTACATTTTACCTTGAGAGAAAAAAACAACAAAAAGGTTAATACTTAAATATTTTGAAAAAGGAATAAATTAAATAAAATATTATCTGTATGTACGTTTTTTGTCTTTGTTTTCTTTAAAGAGAAACTGATTATTATATATATATATATCATTTAAAAATATACTTTTAAAATATTTCGAATATATTTTGGCAGAAATATTATTTTATCATAAGATTTAAACTGTGATTTTTAAATGGCAGTATCTTCTGTGGAGAAAATGAACAAAAAGTTCTAAATGAACAAAACGTAATAGATTTTCAATTTGCCTTATTATTTACCGGTTAATCAGTAAATGTTAAAAGCAGTAAAAAAAATGAGAAAGTGGAAATAGTTTAAAGCTTTTATGAAAATATTTAAAAAATATTAATTTAAAATAAATAAATAAATATAGTGAATTTTCATATGCAGAGGCAATCTCTGTTTACAATTTGTTTGTACATTCATTTTGTCTGTATCCCGATTTTTTATGCTAAATGTGAATATGAGAATTTTTATATATTTATTTCTGAATAAAATTAAGAAACTCACAATTTATATGAAAGGGAAGTGAATTTTAATTTACTTGTAAATATGATTTGTCTTGATGTATTTATTTAATGCTGATAAACACACACCTTTGCGACTGCTATTTTTAAAAACTGAGTTGAAACACTTATTTTCATAGCATTTTTAGGAGGTTGGAATGAGATTTTTATAGATGAGAAAGAGGGAAATGTTACGTTATTCGATTCTTTGGAATAGGAATGAAAGCATGTCATTTCATGCATTTTTCAATTTATTTTGATCCATTGAATGGATAAGCATGCTTTGATATTAATGTGTGATATTAAATTTAAAAGCAATCTTAAAATTTTCAGAAACAATGTTTCCACACTTTTATTGAGGACTATTTCTTTCCGACAGCATAGACTAAATAAAAACGATTTATCTTTTTATTTTGTGACTAGCAGGCTTTGCCCGCTTCGCTGGTCACTAAATTTAAAGGAAACTCTTTTCTATATAGCTTTATAAAAATAAAATAAAATACTAAAATTGCTCAAAAGCTCGCTTCGGATCCCTGCTGCCTTCGGTAGCGATTTGGTTATCCGCTAAAACTCGGGCGCTTGTCCCTATTACCTGAGACAATGGTTTACCAATAGGCTTGCATTAAGTCCTTATTAGATAACAGTTTCGAAATAGATAGTATCGAAAAAAAAAATGAAGTATCCCCTTTATATTTGAATCCCAGTTACATATGAACAACACTATACGTGGTGCACATAACATTTGCTTTTACGTTATTTCCTATGTTTATTTTGTTTATCCCCGATCAACCATAAAAATTATAACAATTTCACGCTAAATATTATAATATGCTATGACCGGCTACGTCTGTTGCATGAGACAATTTTTTGTGGTTATTAGTATTCATGGTTTGTAAGCATGATCATAGTACCGCCTTAATATAGCTCTCTTTGGCGACTTTTGAATTTTTGTCACCATTTTAGATTTTATCCCTTGTAAAAATAAGACTTAATACCTTGTAACAATATGCTATGAGCGCTATTTCTGACATATTTTAGACAACTAAACTTTTAATGGTTATATATATTTCCTATTAAGCATATTTTTATTTTCATTTATTTATTTAAATATTGATGAAATTTGAACTTCAATTTGGTCTAGTGTTGTACAGGCTGTATACTACACGTTTGTGTTTGTGAAAGAAAATTTATGAAATACATACATTAGTTAATTTTAAAAAATCTAATTGTCCGATCGATAAGCTGTTTAATCCGTTGGATTCACAAAAATTGCATCTTTCATTTGGTACCTTATTTGTAACGATACGACTGATATTTCTAATTTTTTTAATTTACTTTCCTCATTTTAAATACATGTAATTTTTATTGTTCACGTTTTTTTTTTTTTTTTTTTTTTTTTTTCCGTCGAAAAAATAATGATAATTTTTTTGGCAACAATTAAATTAAGGAATAAAATTAAATATTTTAAATAAATGTAATTTTTATTGTTCACGTTTTTTTTTTTTTCTTTTTTTCTGTCCAAAAAAGAATAGTCGCTCTTCGGCTCAGTTGGTAAGAGCCTCCCGTTAATAACACGGTGGTCGTGAGTTCGGTACCCGGAAGATCCAGAGTGTTACCTTTGCAGTTAATTTTTTGGTGAGGTGCCGGGTTCGATCCCCGGTCGCGCTCGTCGGCCTAGCCTTTCGGAGTTTTCCGTGGTTTCCTCCGAAACTTGCGTAAATACGGGCTAGGATCCCTTAGAAAGACCTCCACGGAAGGCACTCCCCCTCAGGCCTAGGACCCCAGTGTTGTCAATCGGCCTTAATCCCTAACACACCAACACCAAAAAAGAATAATTTTTTTTGGCAACAATTAAATTAAGGATTAAAATTAAATGGCCAATTTATCAGTTATTAGAAGGTTTTTATTTTAACATTTTAATTAATTAAAAGAAAACTAGGGATGGACCGGATATCCGGAAAATATCCGGTATCCGGCATATCCGGCTGATTTTTCAATATCCGAAATATCATCGGATATCCGGATCAAAATCACCGGATATCCGGTTAATATGCCGGATATCCGGTTTTTTAATATTTGCTTTTTTTTTTCTCTTTCATTAAGATATGGTGAGAAATGCGAGAAGCAACTTTTCTCCCTCCGTTTGCGGGGAAACTTCAAAAAATAGCTTCTTAAATCACGTCACTAAATCAATAATATCATAAAATTACACATTTGTGTCTCCGTTAGTTTGACTCGGCATTGCTGAGCGAGCAAGCACGTCAGTCAGGAGATCTGCCTTTATAGATGTAGATTCCTGCAATTCATTTATTTTAATTAAAAACAAGTATGTTGTGGAAATCACAAGACTTTCTTCTATATTTTCCTATATAAATTCACTAAGGGCAAATAATTTATTAAAATTATTTTTTATTAAAATTATCTAACATGATGAATACAAATAATTTTCATCTTAGAAAAAACTGACATTAAATATTCAAAGAAAGACAGTTTTATTGTGTACTAGCAGGCTTTGCCCGTTTCGCTGGTCATTATATATTTAAGGAAACTCTTTTCTATATCGCTTTATTAAAAAAAGAATAAAAAAAATACTGAAATCGCTCAAAAGCTCTTCTTGTGTTCATGCTGCCAGTTTGACATAAATTAGTGCCTATCAACAGTTGGTGTCAACCAATCAACAGGTGGCGCTGCTATGCAGTGACTTCCACAATTTGAAAAAAGGCCATATCTGAGGAACTACTGTGCAAAATTGCATAAAAATTTACATGTGGATGCACCTTGACATAAGTTACAGCGGATCAACTTTTGGAACTAGTTGCTCAATAGGCGGCGCTCCTGTACGGCGATTTCCTCAGCTTAAGGGAAGATTCAAGGTTCAAATGTGTATAATCAAACAATACTTGATATGTGAGAAAGCCTTTATGAGACATTACACCGATTCAATCTGGTTGTATATCTACCAATATTTCGCGCTGCTATAGTGCAGTTTTTTCCAGAGAACGGGAATGCATGCTTCAACTTCTATGGCATTTAGCTGTACAAAACTTCATACATGAGATAACCAGTATGAAAACGTATTTTTAAGGTGTTAGTTAAACTGTGTTTCTTTGAATATTTAGTATTAGTTTTCTCCAAGATAAAAAATCGCCTGCATTCATCATGGTAGATAATTTTAATAAACAATAGTCTTTGTAGTTTATTTTAACTGAGTGAATTTATATAGGAAAATATAGAAGAAAGTTTTGTGGTGGTCACAACATACAAGTTTTACTTTCTCTTACCCATGTAAATGGTAGAGAAATAATGTTTTTGGGTCAAATTTTTTAAGTCGAGTTTTTTTTTTTTTTTACACGATTTAAGGTCCCCTGAATCCAAAAATCCTATTTTTAACGGTTGGTCTGTGTGTCTGTGCGTGTGTCTATCATCAGCATATCTCAAGAACAAATAATAGCAGAAAGTTCAAACATGGTATTATAAATTTTTATGACATAGGGATGCTACACTAAATCTTTCATCAAGATCAAACAAATGATTCGTATACAGGGACACCCAAGAGAATTCAAATACATTGCGTCTATGGGGGAAATTAAGTATGTGCTAATTTTCGTCAAGGTGCATCTACATGTAAATTTATATGTAATTCTGTGCAGTAGATCCTTAGCTACAGCCTTCCCTTAAATTACGGAACTCGCTGTACAGCAGCACCACCTGTTGGACGATAAGTATTCAAATTGAACTGGTATTAGGACTCATAATGGCCTTCTTACATATTAAATTTTATTTGATTGTACGCAATAGAACCTGAGATATAGCCTTCCCCTTAAATTGCGGAAATCACTGTATAACAGCGCCACCTGTTGAGCGGTTGACAACAAAAGTTGGCAGGCACTAATTTGGGTCAAGTTGCATCTGCGTATGAAACTATCTGCATTTATGTGCAGTAGTTCCTGAGATATAACCTTCCTTTAAATTGCTTCCTTTATAGCAGCGCCACCTGTTAGCTGATAAGCATTCAAATTGCACCAGCATAATGACTTACAATGGCCTTCTTACATATTAGTTTTGTTTGCTTATACGAAATAGATCCTGAGATATATAGCCTCCCCTTAAATTGAGGAAATCGTTGTATAGCAGTGCCACCTTTTGAGAAGTTGACACCAAATATTGATTGACACTAAATTAGGCCAAGTTCCATCTGCATATAAATTTATATGGGATTTTAAGCAGTAGTTCCGGAGATACAGTTGCCACAAAATTTTTGTTCTCTCTCTCTCTCTCTCTCTCTCTCACACACACACACACAGACGGACAAACATTTTCAAAAAATGATCAAATCGTATTCTAGGCCTTTCAAAACGTGTAAATCCATCGAAAACTGAAGTCAAAAATTTTTACGAATCCAATACTTTCTTCTATTGAATAGAGAATAACGTAATAAAATAAAATAACTCTGTTATGGCTTTATTATCCCAATGATATTTACAATTTTACATTTTTTACCAAAGTATTGGATTCGTGAAAATTTTCGAACTCCAGTTTTCGATGGATTTACACGTTTTGGGATGTCCTGAACACGATTTGACTGTTTTTAGAAAATGTCTGTCTGTCTGTCAGTTTGTGTGTGTGTGTATCACAAATTTTGTGGATGCTGTAACTCACTAGCCAATAAACGAAATTTAACCAAACTTGGTATTTAGTTGAACCCTGACATAAACTGGTGCTGATTAGATTTGTGGAACAATTGCTGAAAAGGTGGTGCTGTGATCGCATTTTTTATGCCAGTATGGGACAAAATCTTGTATAAATGTACATAATGAGAGTTATTTTAATCGTATGATTGTAAAATTAATATGAATTATTTATAATAGTAATAGTTAACATTAAAAAAAAAAATTGTGCATTTTGCAGCATGGGAGTTAACACCCTCCCCCCCTCCCCCCGGGGGGTGGAGTAAATTTTCAATATGGGTGTTTTGTTTCGAAAGACTTTGTCATTACCTTTAAAATAAATGGTTTAAGTATAGATCTGTGATAAATTAAAACAAAGTTATAGATTTTTTTTATCTTTTAACGAAAAAAAATTAGAAAACAATCTTATTTCTTTTGATATTGGCAAAAAAATTTACTTTCTTTCAGCATGTAGTGATATAATTCTTTCAGATAAAAATCATCTGCATTTATAATAAAAAATAATTTAATAAAAAAATTATGTTCAATGAATGTTGTGTAAAATTATACAGAAGAAATTCATGTGGTGGCCACATCATATACTAGTTATGCGAATGGAATTCAGTTGTATAAAAACGAAATGCAAGTATCTTTTTTACTTTCTTCTATATGCAATAGAAGAAAGTATGGGATTCGTAAAAATTTTCGACTTCCGGTTTTCGAAGGATTTATACGTTTTGGGAGGTCTAAGAACATGAATTTACAATTTTTAGAAAATGTGTGTGTGTGTGTGAGAGAGAGAGAGAGACAAAAATTTTGTGGCAACTTTATCTCCGAAACCACTACTCAGAATTGTATATAAATTCGTATATAGATGCACCTTGACCTAAATTAGGGCCTATCAACTTTAGGTGTCACGGCTCAACAGGTGGCGCTGCAATACAGTGATTTCCTCAAATTAAGGGGAGGCTATATCGGTTTTGCATAGCATAGCGGTTTTATTGCATATGTTCAAACAAAACTTCATATGTAAGAAGGTCATTATGATACATTATGCTGATTCAAGTTAAATGCTTATCGTCCAACAGATGGCGCTGCTATTCTGCAATATAAGGAAGGCTATATCTCAGCAATTACTGTACAGATTTGAATATAAATTTATATGTAGATGTACATTGACATATATTATTATCTGTCAACTTTTGGTGTCAACCGCTCAACAGGTGATGCACACGCAGCGATTTCTGCAATTTAAGAAAAGGCTATATCTCAGGTTTTATTCGGTATAATTAAACAAAACTTGATATGTGAAAAGACCATTATGAGATATTATGCAGATTCAATTTGGATGTATATCTACCTATAGGTTACGCTGCTATAGTGCAGTTTTTTAGATTGCTGTAAGATGAAAATCGCCTGCATTTATCGTGGTGGGTAATTTTAATAAATAATGCTTATCGGCCAACAGGTGGCGCTGCTAAAAAAGCGATTTCCGCAATTTAAGGGATGGCTATATCTCAGGAACTAATGCACAGAATTGCATTAAAATTTATCTGTAGTTGAATCTTCACATAAATTAGTTTCTATCAATTTTTGATGTCAGCCGCTCAACAGCTGCCGCTGCCACACAGAGATTTCTGCAATTTAAGAAAAGACTATATCTCAGGTTCTATGGCGCATAATCAAACAAAACTTGATATGTGAGAAGGACATTATGAGGCATTACGCTGATTCAACTTGGATGCTTATAGACCAATAGATGGCGCTTCTATACTGAAAATTTCCTCGATAACGGGAACACTATATCTAAACTTGTATGAGATATGAGATAACCATTGTAAATACGCATTTTTTAAGATTTATTTATAGGCAATAAAACTGTCCTTATTTGGATATTTGGTTTTAGTTTTCTCAAAGATAAAAATCATTTGCATTCTTCATGTTAGATATTTTTAATGAATAATAGTTTTAATAAATTATTTGCCCTTAGTAAATTTATATAGGAAAATATAGAAGAAAGTATTGTGGTGGCCACAATATATTAGTTTAATTATTGTGTGCTCTTAAAAAACTGAAAATTTCATGTGAACTGGGGAAGGGGACTGCCGGATATCCGATGATATATCCGGCCGGATATCCGGATCCGGCAAAGTAAAAAAATATCCGGAATGCCGGATATCCGTATCCGGTTATCCGGTAAAATCCATATCCGGTCCATCCCTAAAGAAAACTAAAACAAAATTCGAAAATCCGGCTTCGAGGTGCATCAGGGGAGGTCATTACGAATCAACATGCAAATTTTTGTAGCTCAGCCATCAGCCGTTAGGAACACACCTAAACTTTATTGAATAGCAATAAAGTTCAAATTGACTCTAGAAAACGTTTGTATGGGAAATAGAAAAGAGCTGTTTTTAGGGTTTTCCCGGAAATTATTCGATTTTTTCTCGCCTTTTAAACCTTCCCTAGACCTCCACGAACATTTCAAGACTAAGATAAGATAAATCGGTTCAGCCGTTCTCGAGTTTTAGTGAGACTAACGAACAGCAATTCATTTATATATATATAGATTTTGTTTTCCCTTTGGCACAGTTAAAGAAGTATTAAAGGTAAAATTGAGAGATAATGTTCGACAGAAATTTTCAGAAATTTATATAGTAACCGTTTCAAAGGGCTACAATTTATAAACAAAGTTAAGAACCCCCTCCCATTTTTTTAAGGATATTTGTATATTTAAATCGAAAAATAACTATTGTAGTAAATTATGTAGAGCAATTGCAGAAAATGAGTCAAAATTCCGTCATACTTGATACTGAAAAACTTAGCAATTGAATGAATATCAATTTTGTAGCCATTTGGAATTATTTTAGATATCTGAAAATAAGTTTTTGACTTTTGTGTAGCTTTTGGAAGAACTTCGAGGCATTTTTATGAATTTAGGAGGCTCTTGGCTCTAAATTCAAATCTCAAAAGATAGATTTATAAGGACGAGAGAACTATTTCTTTCAAAGAGCCAATAATAATAATAATAATAATTGTGTCGTTAAAATTTTGCGGTAGACTACCTTGATTAAAGCAGGCAGTGTCAGGAGTACATTTTCATGCATACACAATAAATAAATAGGCCACTTTCACAAAATTATACTATGTGTAGGACAGAATTTAAATTTCATTTCAATTCACTTGACCACTATCAGCCTTTATTTATTTATTTATTTTTAATTTAATTTAAATTAATTTAATTTATTATTTTTGTTAAATAATATAGTTTTTATTCACTTGATGAAATTATTTTACCAACTAAATCCACAGGATTATAAGTAATAATTCTATTCAATGTAAGCTTTTTCTAATCAAAATTTTTTATAATGGTATCTTTAAAAGTAAATATTTTAAACTGCAATATAGAAAATCCTACATAATTGCTCTACATATCTTTAAAATTTTGTAATTCCTCTCCAAGGTATCGTTCAATTTGTTATAAAGTCTCAAACAGTATTTATTTCCCAATTAATTTTCTTTAAGTAAATATCCATTAAAATAAAATTTGTTTTACAATGTAATGCTTGCTAATTATGTAATTTCGGCTTTAAATAAATGATCTGTCTTCCATTTATATATAAATTTTACATATATAAGTCTGATATATATATACCGGGTGATTCAAAATAGATGTTACAGCGATTATCTCGTAAACTAAGAAAGATAGAAACATACTTCCAATTACAAAATTAATGCAAATTAAGAGTAGATTTCAGATATGGCATTTTTTTTGTACAAGGGGCTGTATACATATTAAATACGAAATTTAATTTTTATACGGCCCCTCCTATCATATAACATATATTTAGAAAAATATTCTCCTCGCTCTGACAATCAAAATAAAAAAAAAAATCCTCTCTCTAAGTCAAAATCTCGCTGAGTTATTGCAATTTCAAAATTCTAGCATTTTTCGCCAAATCTTAAGGGGTTGTATCAAAAGTGAGAAATTGTAATTACTATTGCTTTTGTAATAAGGGTCACGTTGATCAGCTTTTTTTTTTTGGGGGGGGGGGGGAGAGAAAAATCATTCAGGGAAAGACGGCTATTTTAACCTGTAATGTCTCTGTGAATACACAAGAGAATACTCACTGATAATTTAACAAATAAAATTTATGAATAATTTATGTACTAAAAGGAAATTTTCAAATTCATTTTTCTTTCTTTTGTTTTATACATTCTCTTACTCATATACACGGTGTAGAGAAGGAATTGTTTTTGATTCAAATTTCCGAAAATTAGCTTTTGTTATATTTGCACGTTTTCAGATCCTCTGAATTCAAAAATCATGTTTTAAGCGGTTGGTCTCTCTCTCTCTCTCTCTCTCTCTCTTTCTCTCTGTGTGTGTGTGTGTGTGTTTCTGTGTTATTAGAATATCTCAAGAATAAATAGTAACAAAAAATCCAAATTCGATATTCTAAATCTGTATCATATTGCGGTGCTACACTAAAGTATTCTTTGCGATCAGACAATTGTTTGTTTACAGGGTCATCCAAGAGATTTCAAATACATTACGTCTGTGAGCGAAATTTCTCATATGTACAGTGTGACATGTATATACCGCACTAAACAAAATGAAAAGAACAGATTTTTTATACGCATAAAAGCATGTTTTATGTAGATTGTGGTATAGCAATCATTCATCATTCTTTTACAGGGTTACCCCGAGTATTTTGATATATTGGAGCTATACTTGGGAATTGCTGGAAGTGTATTTCAATTTATGTTACTTGTTTTACATATAACACTAAATTTACGTACACAAAGTCATTTGTATATAGTTTATAGACAATATACAGGGCTACCCAAAATTAAGGTAAACATTTTTTTTATTATTATTAAATGTAATTGGCGTAAGTGCTTTGCTGCATTTTTTTTCGAAGAACACTGCTGACTCAGAACGGAAAATTAATTTATCATACCCATACTGTAAACAAAGTAGTTTTTGAATAGCGATTTTTTTTCTGTATAATACCACATTTTGAGGCTTCCTGAATACGAAAGGTAAATTTTTATTGGTTGATCTGTATGTATATGAATTATCAGCATAATTTAACAACAAATAATCTGGTGTGTCACTCACACGACATTCTCTTACCCTGAAATTTAATACTATAAATACAGATTGGAGATTAAGAGGTAACAAAAAGAGTACTGTAAACCTATGTTAAAATAATTCAAATTAGCTTCGAAAGAGTTTTATATGATAGTTAGTTCTGTGCGAGGGGTGATCTCATGAAATTATTCGGCGCAGGCAATGATCAAACTTTTAAAACTTGACTTTGGTAATAAGAAAGCCTCAAAACGTGTAAATACACACACACACACACACACACAAAAAGCTATGTATATTTAGCTTAAAAACATACATTATTTATCATATGTCTATGAGAATTCATTTCCATTCCTGAGCAGTTTTCCTGGACATGGTAAAATATTATAGTAAAGCACTTTCATTAACAATAAAAAAGAATATTATAACTTAAATATTTGCAACCCTGTATATCTTTTGAAGAATATGTACAAACTACAAAGTGCACCTAAATATAAACCTATAGTAATAATATACGGCACAACCTAAAATGCACTTCCATCAATTTTCAGCTATTGTCGCATTATAATCTAGTTATTTTGTGTAGCCCTGTAAATGAACAGTGAATGATTTCCTTGCCATATTCTACATGAGGCATGTTTTTATGCATATAAAAAATATATATTCATTTCATTTGGTTTAGTGCAGTCTATAGCTGTTAAACTCTATTTACCTGCAATTTCCCCCATAGACGTAATGTATTTGAATATTCTTGAGCGTCACTGTACACGAACCATTTGTTTCATCTCAATGAAAAGCTTAGTGTAGCATCCCTATATGATACATATTTAGAATACCAAGTTTGAATATCTGCTGTTATTTTTTCTTAAGATATGCTGATAACAGACAGACACACACACAGACCAACCGCTAAAAACACTATTTTCATATTCAGGGGACCTCAGAATGTGTAAATATAACAAAATCTCACTTTCGAAAATTTGGCCCAAAAACAATACTTTCTCTACCTTATGGGTATGAGAAAGTAATAACTACAGGAAATGTGAATTTGGTACTTCGGATTCCATATCTAGTTGCCACTTGAAAAGTTGATCAAGATTTGCAAGCTTCAAAGAAATTGATAACAGACTTGAATTTTGTTTTGATAAGTATAGGCACTATAAATAAACGGGGGTTGAGAATGGCGGTAACCCCCCTGACATAGAATTATACATCTATACGATATCATATTCTATACAAAACATTTAGAATATTAACAATAAATATGGATTTCCTTATGATTTTTACAGTATAAAGTTATTTAAATGTAATTTATAAGAATGTCTGTCCCAAAACGCAATACATTGGCATTTTATGTGCGTTTCTGTACATAAACCAATTGTAGAGAATTAATTAATGCCATTTTAAATAGGGAATATCATATAGTAAAACTGAATAACATATATCATTTCTGAAAATTTCTGAAAATATTTACAGACGCTGGGGGCGGGCAGACGGACAGATGGACAGTCAGACAAAAAAATATGCAAATTGAAATCCTATTCACAGTTAATAATTGTTAAAAAATGTTTAATGTAAACGAAAATGCAATTCCAGCAAATGTCCAATAATAACCCTTAACGTTACTGAATATTTTTGTGTGCCCTGTAAATCTAATGCTAATCGTACTGTACACTATAGAAAGCATTCTTTTGTGCATATGAATAACATATTTCAATTTCATTAAGATTTATGCAAAGTAATTAAAATTTGGTTTATAGAAATATCTTCACATAGAACGCAATGCTTTGGAATACTTTTGGGTGTCCCTGTATACAAACCAGTGATGGTGTTTACTCCATTTTCTATAGAAAATATCCGATAGAAAACTTTAATAACGTATTTCAATTTTATTAATATATACATAAATTAAAGGTATTAAAATATGGTTTATAAAAATACCTCTAATAGAACACAATGCTTTGGAATACTTTCGGGTGTCCCTGTGCACAAGCTAGCAGAGGTATTCACTCCATTTTTAATAAGGAACATCCGATAGTGAACTCAAATAACATATATCAGTTTCAGGAAATTCTATGAATATTCACGGGAGTTAGAGCGCGGATACACAGAAAGACGAATGGACAGACAGACAAATCGAAGTCATTAACACTTTTCAACCTGGCTGGAATTGTTAAAGAGCCGAAGTCATTAAATTTTTCAACTATGTTGGAAAGTGGTAAAAATAAAGCGCGAAAATTCCATACGATTTTGCAAGACTTTTAATTTTTTTCCTCTCTTAACGTGTTTTAATTTGCAGATGACCCCTAAGAAATTTAACTATTAAATTTTTTAACAATACGAAATAATGTAAATTTGCATTAAGTTCTTAAAACTGTTGATTTCACGTGCTTGAATGATTTTAGTTGCTATTTTAAAATAAAGGATCTTTATTTAATTTTTCTCATCTCATAGATAGCCCCCTAAAGTGAGCTCGTTGGCGTTGAAAAATAGATGCCAAAATTGGAAAAAAAGTGGCGTAAGTCATAATTTTCAAACTGCAATAACTTAGCGAGATTTTGACTTAGAGAGATGATTTTTTTTTTTATTTTGCTTGTCAGAGCGAGGAGAATAATTTTCTAAATATAAGTCACATGATAGGAGGGGCCGTATAAAAATTAAATTTCGTATTTAATATGTATACAGCCCCTTGTACAAAAAAATGCCATATTTGAAATCTACTCTTAATTTGCTCTAATTTTGTAAATGGAAGTATGTTTCTATCTTTCTTAGTTTACGAGATAATCGCTGTAACATCTATTTTGAATCACCCGGTATATTCCATGCCGACAGTACTGCTAGTTTCCTGATGAGATCAGTACTGGGTTTCAGCATTTATAACTTTACTTTTCCTTAATGCATTCCTCTTTATTTCAACAGTCTTTCGTTAATTTCTTTCAATTTTTATCTTGTGTTGCCTGTATTTACTGGTTTAATGGATTTTGCAAACTATCTCTTCGTTTAGGCTTAAGTGTTATATGCGTCATTTCTCTTCTGCGTAAGTACTTTAACATGTTTTTACTACTCAGTGAATTTTAATTAAATGGTAATCGTGACAATAACTTTATACGTAATACATCTCATTTTAAATTTCATTGTTGGTATTTTCATCTTTCTTTCATTTGCTGAGTATTGTAAAGGAATTAAATTATTCATTATATATATATATATATGATAATTATTATTAATATTATTATTAAAGATAATTATGTTTTTCTTTTATTGTTCTGTTCCAGGGGAAAAAAAAAACAGTAAAATCTTTAGTATATAGTACATAGTATAAATTAATGTAAACAATATTAGTTGTTTGTATTGGAAATAAAAATATTTTATATAACAATGCGTAAACGAATTGAAATTATATTATCAATGTAATAATAATAACGAAAAAGAAAAAGTATTTGTCGAAAAATATTTTTCCTTATTCCTGTTAGCTTGAATATTTCATTGACATATTTGGTGTGAATCTGGTGTGAAAATTTCCCAAAAGTTCAAATCCGTCAAAATTTTTACTCTATTTTTAACAGTTGTGGAATTAAAGAAGCGGACTGTGCATTAATTATCTTCAAATTTTCGAAAATAAAGTAATCTATTAGCCCCACCAAACTGTTTCGCACTCACAATAGGGGTTAAAAGGTTGCTTCCGGTATTCCCTCTTCCGCCAATATTTCGCCAACAGACTTTCTTCGCGAAACAATACATTGATATAAACTTTATGCTCATCTATTACAAAAAATTCCATGTGTTAACATAAATATGTTTAGTTTAAATAGTTAATCTTTTTTCAGTTTACCAGAATAAAAAAAAAATCGAGAAAAAGTTTATTACACTTAAATACAGTAAAGAACTATTTTCTTTCGCGGATGTGTAATTTCTACAGGCTAATACACACTGTCAAGTTATCCTTTCCCCGAGTATAGTAACACGTATAATTTATTCAGGAGTACTGTTAGCTCCGCCCTTTTTTCACACCAGCATGATTTTAGTGAAATTGTTTATGTTATTATGATTAAGTAAGAACAAAAATGCTTTTAAAATATTCTGGTGTGAGGAAAGGGCGGGGCTAACAATATTTCGGAATAAATTACTTTGTTTTTAACTACTTTTACATCAAAATAAATGTAGATTTTACGCCGTGATTTTAATTAATCAGATATTAATAGTATTGCGCTTTTCTTTCGATAATAGATTTTGTACGCTAAAGAACTGTAAAGCAACATATATCCAAATTTTGATTCAATATAGAAAACATTTAATAAAAATTAAATATTTTATTATGTTACTTCATGTGATGAAATTTAAATGACTTGAATAATTTTAATAACTGTACAGTAATCAATTAAAAAAAAAAAAAAAAAAAAAAAAAAGATGGACAAAAAGATTAAAACAGAAAAATCGCTGTAATAAAAAATTATAAAAGTTGTTAAATATTTAAAAAAAGACTTATTAATCGGTTGTCGGATGCATATTCATAGTTGCGAACATTATAATTTATTCCGAAGCATTTTTAGCTCCGTTTTTATTTTGCACTTTTTTATTTATAGAATACCTCTCTCTCATATACAACTATAAAATATATTAGAAAAAAAAAAAATAAAACTCTAAAAAAAAAAAAAAAAAAAGAGTGTTATTAATAAAGGCGGGGCTAAAAATGCTCCTCTATAATTTACAAGGATGAGAACTTGGAGCAGAACTTATGCCAGTAGTTATGAAGCAAAAGGAGGAGCAAACATTCAAACCGTGTTTTCTCAAAAAAAGAAAAAAAAAAAGAGTTAGTGATTTTTCTTTAAACTCAGCATAAAATAGTAAAAAAGTATGTTATTATTTTCAACCAAAATTAATTTTATCCGGTTTTAAACCTACTTAGAAAATTGAGGTTTCAATCAAAAAATCTTTCCTCCAGAGCCTTTTTCCAATCAAACTGTGATTTCTCCAACGGGCCAGTCAGAGCTGTTTTGACTTGTTACATGACCCACACACGTACCAGTTTTTCTGTTAGTTCGTGCTATATTGGTTTGTTGATTTTAGAGCAGTCTGCTTTTACATACGTATATATATAATAATAATAATATTATATATATATATATATATATATATATTTTTTTTTTTTTTTTTTTTTTTTTTGGGGGGGGGGGGGGGGGTTAAACAGAAATAGAGAGTGTATTAACACTTAACATACAGGTTATATTTTCTCAGTCTATCCCGGTTTCCAGAAATTTTTTAAAATAATTAAATAAACATGTATATTCGGGCGTTGTAGTTTTATTGAATAAGCACTAGTTGTGAATAAAATTGAATGTTTTTATTTATATGTCTAGTAGTCCTTATGAACTTACATAATTGACATATCGTAGTCAATAACTTTTCCTCGTAAACATTTTCTTTTAAAACAGCAATCGTAAATCTACGTTGCCCGTCTTAGGCAGTTATAACGTAAAGACATAGATTTACGTGGCCCGTCCGTTAACCCTTTCAGGGGCGGTGGCTAGAGGGTCTATCCACCTAATTTAGAAATTTTTCTCTAGGTGTGCAGTGGCTACTTTTTCTATCCACTTTTATGAAAAGTTAATGTGTACTTCTAAAATTGAAATAGAGATGGCAGAACTACAGTAACTTTAAGCAGGATGTGCCTGTGACTTTTTTAAATGGACAAGTTGCGGGAAATTTTTTTGAAGTTTCTTTTATATATTTTTATGAAAAATGATTTTTTATTCAAAAGTATTTGGTAGTGTAAATATACTGTAATGCACCTTTTAAATACAACAGATTTAGATATTATCTTAGATCATTAATTTTAGTTTGATTTTTAGGAGCATCTTTTAGGTGGATAGACCCTCTAGCCACCGCGCACATACGTCAGGGGAGATACCATAAGACAGGCTCTACTGGGAAAAACAATCTCAATTTCTTTTCCTTTGGGATAAACAAAGAGGGTCTTTTGGGGTTAGTGAACTGTGATAAATATAAACAGTAAGGGATAGCAGAATGTAAATACAGATGTAAACAAGCGTGTGAGGGTTCTTACAAAAAAGCTATTCAGTATTTCTGTTTACAGTATAGAGAGAGGCTGCTTTTTTCTATTGCTCTCATATCGTGATTTTTAAAAATAAATTTTTATTTCCATAGCTTTTAAATTTAGTTAATTTCTCTAAATAATCTTAAATTAAATTTATATATCTTAATTTTTATCACAATAATGCCTAGAAAAGGCTTATCTTTGGATGAAGCTATTGCTCTGTTTGAAGAGCTACCCTCAGATGATGATTCGGCAGTATCTGGATCAGGAACAAGTGATAATGAGGAATATGTTCCAGATTTACCTGAAGAAGAAATTGTTTCAAGTTTGGAAGATGAACAAACCAGTGAAATAGAAGGTCCTTCTAGTTCAAGAGGGCGAGTAAATTGGAGCAAGAATTTTCAAGTTCGCCAATCTGTTCCAGAATTTATGGAAGAAAGTGGTCCTGCACCCGAGGTTCTTGATATTGATCATCCAACGCCACTTGGAATATTTTTTATGTTTATGGCAATGAAATTTTGGGAAGATTTAGTTTTTTAAACAAACTTGTATGCTACCCAGTTAGAAAAATCTTTTACTCCAATAGATATAGAAGAAGTTTTAAGATTTATTGCTAGAAATCTTCTTATGGGAATAAAACGCTTGCCCAGCTATAGATATAACTGAATAACTATAATTTGTATTCCTTAAATAGTGAATAAGTATTTCTTATTACTAATGCATAAAGGTTTCAAAACAAATTTTAAACAGCCCATATATGTGTGTGTATATTTATATAATAAATCACTAAAAAAGGATAAAGAAGCATAATAATTTAAGTAATAATTAATTATTGTTACATTGTATTATTATAATTACATTTTCATGGCATAGTTTCAATTTTTATTCCTTAAATATATAAATATTTATTTGAATACGAAAATTAAGATACATGACGTATGTGCGCAGTGGCTAGAACGTCTAGCCACCACCCACAAAAAAATCCCCACATGCTGAATTTTTTTCTTCATCAAATATGACTTGTAGGGGTTGTTTACTTTATGATATATATATATATTTAAAAGGAAATTCAATCATTTTTACTTAGTGCCCCTGAAAGGGTTAAGTGTTAATGAGTACGTACTGCAAATTGTGAAACTATGGGGGAAAAAAAACTTGTAGGAAAAGGAGAAGAGAGGAAAATATCTATACTCCAGGGTCGTGTAATGGTTGTGTTGAGAAGATTCTCGGAAATAATAATAATAATAATAATAACAATCCCACACAACACACTTCATCCCGATTAGGTTGATATTACGTAATCGCGATCAAATATTACGTCCCATTACGTTGAAATTTCCTATCTGCTTTGGTTGATTTTTGGTTGAAATGTCACAAGCAAAGTTGTAACATGGCCCCAAATGAGACTTAGTTGGTACGTAATATCAACCAACTTGTTATGTAAGACATCCAGAGTTTGTTCAATTCATGTAAAATCAACCAAATTTGGATGTAAATGCAACATTGTGTTTTCAGCCATTTCATGTAATATCAACTAGATTTGGATGTAAAATATACATCCAGATCTCATCTAAATCATGTAAAATCAACCAAAATTGAATATGGAATATACATCTAGATTTCATCCAGGTTTTATAGAAATTACGTAAAATCAACATAGCTGATGCATTTTTCTTTTCTTCTTTCTTTCTCTTTTAAAAATTTTAATGCACTTATTTTAAACAGGGGAACCAAAAGCATTGACCTTGTTTTTTATAATGCAGAGACTAATTTTAAACATAAATGTGATATTGATTTTCAACATCAGGATTTAAAAATATATGCTTAAAATCAATACTTGTATATTTTTGTCTAAAATTAATATTTGCATAATAAAAAGCAAGACCAATGCTTTTGGCTTCCCTGTTTAAAATAAGTGCATTAAAATGCTTAAAAGAGAAAGAAAAAAAAAGAAAAATGCATCAGTTATGCTGATTTTATGTAACTTCTATAAAACTTGGGGATGAAATCTAAATGTATATTCCACATCCAATTTTGGTAGATTGTAATGGAATTCATTACCCAGGCAGAAAATTTGGCAAGATAGCTTTTTTTTTATTATTATTATTTCAGATAAAACTTTGTATATCATCTTATTAGAATATGAGACATATTTTACTCATTGCAAAATACTGTTTTTTTTTTTTTTTTTTTTTTTTGTACAGGCGACAATTATTATTTTTTCAAACTCCATGAAAATTTCTAGTTGGTTTCATAAAATTCTTCACCAATTTTTACTTCCTCATACAAAGTATAAGGAATTATTGTAATTCCTATTTGCGAAATGGATTTTGTATTTCACATTGCTCGAAAACGAATGATCGCTGAATGTTGCCAATTTATATGTGTGACTCTCATGATGTCTAGTTGTACACCTGCAAGTGTCGTCTTAACACGAGCTCTCGTTTTAGCGATATAAGCGACTTTACACGGTTTTTCGTGACGTTGTACGCATGTGTGTGTATGTCACATAACTCAAAAACGATTGGACGTAGAAAGTTGCGAATTGGTACATAGGTTTGTTATAACATCCAGTTGTGCACCTCCCTTTTTGGACTTCGTATGATTTTCCGTTTTGGAGATATTTAAGAAAATTAGGTTAATAATGACCAAAAATACAAAGGTTTTGGCCATAATGTAACAAAAACTTTAACTCAAAAACTGTTTGGACAAATATTGCAATCGAATTTTAACTGACTTCCTGACTAGCTAGACATTTGAAATTTTCAGAAAAGCTCAGAACACGTTGACAATGCATTTTTTAAATATTTTTAGCCAACTGTCTCGGATACCTGCTGCCTTCAGCAGCTTTTATATGATTCAACAGAAAAATTATTTAACTACCCGACTAGCTAGACATTTGAAACTTTCAGAATAGTTCAGAACACAGTGAAAATGCATTTTTTAAAAATACTTTTAGCCAACTGCTTAAGATACCTGCTGCCTCAGGCAGCGTTACCTGTACAAATCTTGCAATCGATTTTTAACTAACTTCCCCACTAGTTAGACATTTGAAACTTTCAGGATAGCTCAGAACACAGTGACAATGCAATTTTTAAATATTTTTAGCAAATAGTTCCGGGTCACTGCTGCCCTCGGCAGCATTTGTATGGTTCCAACAGAAAATTTATTTAACTAACTTCTCGACTAGCTAGACATTTGAAACTTTCAGAATAGTTCAGAACAGTGCGAAAATGCATTTTTAAAGTACTTTTAGCCAATTGTTTCGGATCCGTGATGCCTTCAGCAGCGTTACCAGTACACATTTTGCAATGATTTTTAACTGACTTCGCGACTAGCTAGACATTTGAAGCTTTCAGAAAAGCCCAGAACCTGTTGAAAATGCATTTTTTAATTTTTATTTTTAGCCAACAAGCCAACTGTTTAGGATACCTGCTGCTTTCAGCAGCATTTACATGATTCAACAGAAATTTTTTTAAACTAACTTTTCAACCAGCTAGACATTTGAAACTTTCAGAATAGTGCAGAACACGGTGAAAATGCATTTAAAAAATACTTTTAGAGAACTGTTTTGGGTCCCTGCTGCCTTCGGCAGCGTTTATACGGTTTCAACAGAAAATTTATTTAACTAACTTCTCGACTAGCTAGACATTTGAAACTTCCAGAATAGTTCAGAACATGGTGAAAATGCATTTTTTAAATACTTTTAGCCAATTGTTTTGGATCCCTGATGCCTTCAGCAGCGTTACCAGTACAGATCTTGCAAATGATTTTTAACTGACTTCCTGACTAGCTAAACATTTGAAACTTTCGGAAAAGCCCAGAACACATTTAAAATGCATTTTTTTATTTTTTTCAGTCAACTGTTTCGGATACCTGCTGCCTTCAGCAGTGTTTATATGATTCAACAGAAAATTTATTTAACTAACTTTACAACCAGCTAGACATTTTAAACTTTCAGAATAGTTCAGAACATGGTGAAAATGCATTTTTTTAATACTTTTAGAGAACTGTTTCAGGTCCCTGTTGCCTTCAGCAGCGTTACAAGTACAGATCTTGCAATCAATTTTTAACTGACTTCTTGATTAGTTAGGCATTTGAAACTTTCAGAAAAGCTCAGAACACGTTGACAATGCATTTTTTAAATATTTTTAGCCAACTGTCTCGGGTCTAATGATAATGCTTTTTAACATTATGTATATATTTCTAAAGGTGTACAAGGAAGTCATGTGGTGTCCACATCAGTTTTTTTCTTTTGCAGAAGTACAAGATCAGTATTGGTGGAATAAAATCTGAAATTAATCTTGGGAACAGGAGATTGTATGCAAAGCCTAACAATCTATTTCTTGTTGACTTGTAATATCATGCACTTTTAAAATGACATATTTTCTGAAAATCTGTTGATATTTTTGAAGATTACCTGCTATGAAAATTAACAGCATTTATTCTTAATATTAAAAAAGTGAAGATATTACAAAATCAAATGTTGTAAAGCAATAACAGACGGTTTAATTGCAACATTAAATTTATAATTTTTTCTTTTTTGAAAAGAAAAGGAAAAAAATCTGATATAAGAGCAGGTTCTAGTAGCAAAAATAGTACAGCATAGCACAGAGCTCTGCAGATTAATTTAAAAACACACACACACACAAAAAAAAAAAAATGCCAGGCTTCAATAAAGTACTTAAATAATCTGGTGTATCACTCACACGACTTCCTCTTTCCCTGCATTTTAATATTATATAAGTAGATTGCATAAGTCTTGAGATAAATAGCGTAGAATAATAAAGTTCAATGTAATTCAAAAATAATTTAAAATTGGTTTAGGAATAGTTGTTTGACATATAATTGTATGTGAGAGGGATACCAACCCCTCAAGCCCCGCTCAACAGTAGTGCTTAGAGTTATTTAAAAAAAAAAAAAAAAAAAAAAAGGGCTGTTATTAATTTGACTTCAAACTTACCTATTTTGATCAAACTTTTAAGTGGCAACTTAAAACGTACTTCAAAATATCAAATTCGAATTTCATGCAGTTTCTTTTTTTTTACTTTCTCTTCCCACATAGGTAACGTATTGTTTATCAGTCAAAATTTTTGAAAGTGTGTTTTTATCATATTTACACATTTTGAGGTCCCCTGAATCCAAAAACCATGTTTTTAGCGGTTAGTCTGAGTGTGTATCTGTTATCAGCATATCTCAAGAACAAATAATAGCAGAAAGTCCAAACTTAGTATTCTATATGCGTATCATATAGGGATGTTACAGTAAACTTTTCGTTGAGACCAAGCAAATGGTTTGTGTACAGGAACATCCAAGTGAATTCAAATACATTGTCTAAGGGGAAATATCTGGCAAATACAGTGTAACATCTACAGGCTGACTTAACCAAAATGGAATATATATATATATATATATTAATTCTTAAAAGCATGTTTTGTGTAGATTGTGGTATGAAAATTATTCATCATTCATTTACAAGGCCAATTAAAGTATTTGGATGGGGCTATACTTGGAGGAATAATAATTCCTTTTGCATTAAATGCTTTTCAAAGAAGACTAATTTTTAATATAAAGTATTCTTAATAGTGCATATTGATTATAGACAATATACAGGGATACTCAGAATTAAGCAAAATGTTCTTTTCTATTGAATCTAATTAACAGAAGTGGTTTGTATATTTTACTATGGTGCCGGACACTGCACAATTAATGTTTCGTATGCATACTGCAAATAAAGTAATTTTTTAAGTTTTATTTTCAACTTTGTTTTTTTGTATTATATCATGTTTTGAAGTGGCCTGATTACGAAAGTCCAATTTTTAGCAGTTGATCTGTATGTGTGTCTGTTATCGCATAACTTAATAGTAAATAACTGCAGGAAATTCAAATTTAGCACTTTGAATTTCATATTAGGTTACCGGCAAAAATTTTATAAAGACTGGCAAGTTTGAAGGTAAATTATTAATAGCCTTTTTTTTTTTTTTTTTTTGTAATAATTCTATGCACAGAACTGCATATCAAATAAAATTGTTTTTAAAACTATTTTAGAATGTTCTAAAAGTATATTGAATTTTATTATCTTATGCTATTGAACTTAAAATTTAATATGCAATCAATCATTATAATATTGAAATGCAGGGTAAGAGAAAATGATGTGTGTGACACACTAGATATTTTAAGATATGGTAATATGAATACATACAGATTAATCACTAAAAATTGGACTTTTGTAATCAGGGTACCTCAAAACATGATATTATACAAGAAAAAACAAAGTTAAATTTCAAAAATTACTTTTTTTACAGTATGAATTTGAAACACTAATTTTTCTTTCTGAGCAGTGTTTGTCGACACAGTAACGTGCATCGAAGCACTCCCATCAATTACATTGAATATAAAAGAACATTTAGCTCAATTTTTGGTAGCTCTGTTGTCATATTGCCTATAAACAATATTGTGTACTTAAATTTAGTCCCAATCAAAAAACACCTACCAAAAAATGAATTACTATTCCAGCAATTTTCAAGTATAGCTAGGCTGTCCAGATCAAAATACCTTTATAATAGAGAAGCGTTAAAAATTGCTACAAATATCCAATTATGGGTGTATTTTTTCATTCCTAATAAATAAGGACTAAAAATAAAGTATTACTGATTAATAATTTACTTTCTACAATTATTTAAAACTTAGAAAAATGCTTTCAAAAAAAAGAAAAAAAAAAAAAAAAAAAAGGAAATCCCCATTTGTCCCCAGGAAATGGGGACGTTTGGTCAATATAAGTATAGCCCCAAATATCCAAATATTTTGGGTAGCCCTGTAAACAAAAGATTTCCATATCACAATATACACAAGACATGTTTTTATGCATAAAAAAAAAAAAAAAAAAAATGTTTAAGTCAGCTTAATGCTGTTACACTGTACTTACTCAAAATTTTTCCAAGGATAATACGTTTGAATTCTCTTGGATGCCCTTGTACACGAACTACTTGCTTGATCTCAAAGAGAAGTTTAGTGTAGCATCCCTATATGATGCACATTTTGTACATTACAGTTTGGACTTTCTGCTACTATTTGTTCTAGAGATATGTTGATAACAGACTAACTGCTAAAAACATGATTTTCAGATTCAGGGGACCTCAAAACATTTAAATTTAACAAAAACTCAATTTCAGCTATTTGATCCAAAAAAACAAAAACTTTCTCTATCAGGTATAGAGATAAGAAAAGTAATACAATTTACATCATGTCTCTAGATTACTGTTCTTTTGTACATTCTTTGTTTTCTTTTTATGTGCAGGTATTACTTAATTTATTAATTGCTAATAGCTTCATGTGATTTAAAACTTAGTTTAGCAGTTCTATACTGCAGTCTGCAAATCATTACAGAAAATTCTGTCTGTTGGGGAGTGAATCCCCCCCCCCCCCGCCAACACACAAATATAAAAAAGTATCCCTGCAGTTTTAAATTCATAAAAAAGATAATCAGCCTTATCCCCTAGCAATAGCAATATTACTTATACTCTACAAATATGTAAAGAAAATATTGTAATAATGACAAAAATTTTACTTTGAGATTTTGGTATTTCGATAGGCTTTGAGGTCTCAGAGTTCATTTTTGCTATTTTCATGGTACTATATGCATGTGTGTGTAGTATATATGTGTGAGTAAACATGATAGCATCTGAATGCATTGATGAATTTACCTGAATGTTGGTATATATGCTATAGGTCACCGTAACACAAGACCTATTGATTTTGGAGTATCTAGCGCTTAGTTATTTTATAGTGACACAATGTGAAATTTTTTAACATTATGATCTACAGGCTCAAATTCTTTAAAGTGCAATAATGTTAAAGAACACACTATATGGAGAAAATTACTCAAATGCCCTATTATAATTTTCTCTTCTCTTACTTTAATTTATCAGAAAGTCAAACAGAGTCACTCCAGATTTTTTAATATAAAATTAATTTAGCATACATGGATCACCCACTGAGCATAACCTAATCTAAAAGAATCACATCTTTAATAGTAAAATTTATGTCTATAAATAACATAGTGCTTTCTTTAATTAACAACTAATGAACATTAATTATTATTCACCTAATTCCTTGTAAATAATTTTGAGCAATTTTTTAAATAAAATTTTTTGAACCTTTCTCATGATTTTTGAATTGCTACAACTTTGTCTTAAAAGCTTATAATAAAAACATTACATTCTTCCAATTTACATTTAACTAATATGGATCACAAATATGTCAAATGGAGACACAGAATCCAAATTAGAAAAATGCATCAATTCCACATTTTACTATTACTAAAAAACATGAAACGTTTATACTGTAATTAAAGATAAAACTTAATAGCTTTATTCAGAGCTTATATGTATAGCCTTCTTTCCAGATCCAGAACTTCCTCAGCACATGTTTTAGGTGATGTTGACAGTTGAAACTGATTTTTTGTCACTCTCCTTTTTTGATCTCAGTAAATGGCACCACTTTCAGTCTAGGACCAGAATTGGTTCATTATAAATGCAGCTATAAACCGGTTCTAGGCATAGACTGAATGCGACACCATCCACTGAGATCTGAAGTATTTTGGAGAACTTACCGAACCAAAAATTTTTTTCAGTCTCCAGAAATTAGAGCAAAAATCGGTTCAAATGTTGTGCAAAAAGTTTTTATGTAATAGCAGCACAAGTGTACTGTATATACAATTTTCAAATATTTTAAATATCACCATATAAATTTTATCTTTATGAACATGTTCATTCTCATTGTTCCAAGTAAGTTGCATCCCCTTTTGACGCTTAAAGGACTTGACTCTTGACTTTTTTTTTTTTTAGCAGCATTTCATACCACCTGGCATTCAACAAAGTTGGATAACATTAATTACAGGCAGTTAAATTCCTGATTACCTCCATGTTTTCTCATTGTGATGCATAATGGTGGTTGTGATGTAAAACTGTAGAGGTAATCACTAATTCAAATCACTGTAATTAATATGATCCAAATTTTTTGGACAACAGGTTGTATCAATGAAATGCAGCTAAAAAGAAAAAGCCAAGAATCAAGTCTCAGTGAACGTCAATATTAGAAACAAAATTAAACTCAGTGCAATTATTAGATAAAATATAAAAAAAAGAGAAAAAATTAGAAAGTACTTACGTAGCTTAAAAACACACATATTTTTATCATAACTGATTTGCTTTTTTTTTTTTTTTTTTTTTTTTAAACACATATTTTTTTTAAAATACATATATACATACGTATTTTTTACTTTATTAAACATATTAAGGCAAGATGCCATGAAGGACTGACTTCCAACCTACCTGTATTGGTTTGAGATTCAAATTTCAAAAAGAATCAAAAGAAACAATATGTATTTATGCACTTTTATTTAAAAAATTACATAAAATTTCTTTATTTGCATAGCGAAGCTAATTGAACATTACTAATCTAATTCAACATCTAATGTTTTTCTCTGTAATAGACAAGTTCTCGCAGCACCTGCAGAGAGAGAAAATAAAAAACATTTCAAAAGGAAAAATAAATAAATAAATAAAAACTGACAGTTATATCCTCCCATAAACCAAAAATTATATTCAATAACAATATGCAAGTTGTGGTATTTATAAGAAACAATTTTGTATGATTATTTAATTGAAACCAATCAGTTTTGAATTTTCTCATCTGCAGTAAGTACTAGATTTTTCAATAATACAAGTAAATCTTCATATATAAAAAAGACGGTGTCTGGACGTATGTCTCCAGACAGCATAACACTAAAATGGTAATAAGGACAGTCATGTGATTCAACACGAAGATGCTTACTGAGATGTCCTAGAACATTATGAGGCCCGATTTTTCAAAATTTTCATCATTTTTTAATTAATTGAAACATGATAATAATAACCTTATATTAACTTTAAGTAAGTTGACAAACATATTAAAATTACACGTGAATAATAATAATAATAATTATAATAGCACATCATTATAGCTTAAAAATTTTGAAACAATTATTGATAAACATTAATATATATACTTCATGATGCTAAAAACAAATAGCTATTAAAGGTTAGTTCTATTATAATTAATTTTTTCTAGTTATTTTTTATATTTTTGCTGTCAAATTGTAGATAATAAACTATCAATGATATCACATTTGACTGAATAGCACTCTAAACTCTACGAATCAAATTTTATTTTATAAGCTTTATTTATAGATCTTCCTAGGTGATTTTTTTTAACATGATTTATACAGATCACATAATGCAATTATCTCTGTCCAAATGTATGGAAAAAAATATAAATTATTTTAAAAGCTACTAAAAAACAGAAAAAGAAAGGCAGTTCTGCAGACTATGGAATATATTTTCCTTTACATTTATTGCCCAGAGGGGACAAGTTTTCACCATGGGTATCTTTCAAAAGATCTTATCAATACCTTTAGTGGGATAGTGCCACCACACGACTTTCTTCTGTATAATTTTAATTATACACCAAAATCATAAAATAGAAATTTATTAAATTATTTTCCATATAAATGTAGACGATTTTTATGTGACAGAGTTACATCACTACAGGAAACGAAGTTCTCAGATGCACATTCCCCCCCCCCCCCTTATTTATTACTACACTATTATCAATAATTTATATTAATTTCACAATCACTGATTAACAATTAATTTTATAATTACATGGTTTAAAATAACTCATTTTGTAGAGTTGTATGAAATTTTGCTTTGTTCACGTTAAAAATTTAGAAAAAATGGGATTACAGCCCGACCTGTTGAACAATTGATCACCAAATCCAATCTGCATCAGTTTATGTCAGGTTTCAACAAAATTCCAAGTTTGGTTAAATTTCATTAATTGGTTAATGAGATGCAGTGTCTACTACATTAGTGATACACACACACACACACAGAGAGAAAGACTGACTGACAGACAGACATTTTCTAAAATCAGTTCAATCGTGATCAGAACATCCTGAAACGTGTAAATCCATCAAAACTGGAGTTTGAAACTTTTTACTAATTCAATACTTTCTCTTTATATACATATGAAAAAGAAAAATAATAAAATAATAACAAATGGCTGAACCACTGATCTGCGTTAATTTAAAACAACATTATAGATTTTTTCTTTCATGTTTGCCATAAAAAACTTAGCAAAAAAAAAAAAAATCTTATTTTTACTGTCTTCTATATAAGAAGGAAGTATTGGTTTTGTGAAAAATTTTAAACAGTTTTTGATGTATTTACATGTTTTGAGATGTCCTGATCACAATTTGACTGCTTTTAGGAAATGTCTGTCTGTGTGTGTGTTACAAATTTTGTAGGTACTGTATCTCAAAACCATTGAACTAAATTTGACGTTTGGAATTGTTAATTTTCAATATGGGTATCTTCGAAAGAACTCGCCACCACCTTTAAAATGAATGATCAAACCGTAGATCAGTGATAATTTATACTAAGTTATTGATTTTTTCCATTTTTTAATGAAATAATAAATAAATGAAATAATGGGAAGAAAATTCCTTTCTTCTCAACTGATTTTCTTTTGGCATTTAATATTAAACTACTTTCAGATAAAAATCATCTGCATTCATCATGGAAAATAATTTTAATAAATTATAATTTAACAAATAATTTATATTGTGTAAATTTGTACAGGATTATATAGAAGAAAGACTTGCGATGGCCACAGCATACTAGTTAATATGATAAAAACAATGTTTTAAGAATTTCTGAAGAGTAGCAATATAAAATTATACAATGCAAATAAATATCCTAATACGTATTACTAAAATTATAAATACTTTAAAAAAGTTATATACTTTTAAAAAGTTACAACCAAAGTAAACAATGAAATTTATAATAAAGTTTTTATGCTTAAATGAAAAGTAATTTCAAAGAATAAAAAAAAAAAAACGAATAAAAAAAAAAAACTATTTGTCTATACTACAAACAAGTAAAAAAAAAAAAAAAAAAAAACTAAAATCCATAAAATTTTCAGTCTCTGGTCCCAAGTGCTATGGATTTCTGGGAGTGGATTTCCTACTGTATACACATGTTAAAGCTAAAATTAATCAACTGAGGGAAACAAACATTTTTTTTTTTTTTGTGTGTGTGTGTGTGTGTGTGAAAATTGCAGCAGGTAGCCAAACAGTGGACATTGTGGTGGCTACCCGCAGCAAATTTATTAGTGACTAATTCTTCAGTAGTAACCATGCGGCCAGAGCTAATTTTGCCTTGTAAAGCTAATAAATAAAAACTTTGTAAGGAAACGCTATAAATTGAGAATCTTGCAACAGGGTTGTAGTGATTTAAATCACTTCTTTTATATATCAAAGTTAATGGCTTTAGTGGCATGAAACTGTACATCCAGCTTTAAAAAAATGTGGTTTTTAAATATTTCTTATAGAAATTTGTAAAATATAACAAAATATTATTAAACAAGCTAATATTTATTTGGATACCTTGACTTTAGATTCCGTCTCTACTAAGCAACATTGATAAATAAAAATAAATGCCTACATGGATTTTTTCTATCAGAATAGAATATTACTTATATTTTTACAATTTAAGTAAAATGATTGATAGTGTAAATATTTACATTAATATACATAAAAATACACAAAATAAAATACAAGTGTTGTACAATAATGTATGAAGTTTTAAAAAATCATTAAAATCAAATAAATCTTGATTAAAAAAAAAAAAAAAAAAAAAAAAAAAAAAAAAAACTGTCTTGCAATGATTGTTATAGTTCAAAATACGAGAATGATTATTTATCAGATTTAAAAAAAATGTAGGAAAGAGCACAGAAGGAAAGGTAGCAATGTACAAAAGTAAGGCTAATTATAATATTAAATAAATAAAACATTTTGATCTATCTCTACGTGAATGGCTAAAAACAATCTGTTATAGTAAAAAGCTCATTATCTGATTGAGTGTTGAAATTCATCAATAAAAGAAAAAAATGTTCAGTTATGTTATAATGTATTGTTATTAGCCACCAATATAAAGAGAACCCAAAATGTCATTTTTAAGACAACACTGAGAATCATGAATTAAAAAATAGTAGTAATAAAATAATTATGCAGGAAGTCTTACTTATTAATTTGCAAACTCAATTAAAGCTGAAGGGTTGGCTAGGAAACTGCAGGCCAAAGCTAGATTCCTTATATATTCTTCAGTAACGTCTTAAATAAATAATCTGGGAAGAAAAATACAAAAGGCAAAAATTAAAAAAAAACAAAAAAACCACTTATAAATATTGTATACAGGAAGAACAAAAAAAAATCAGAGTTTACATTCCAACTGTAGGGGAAAAAAAACATATCACGAGTAATATTTTATATTTAATAATTATCTCCAAGAAAAATCTAATTTTTAAAAACAAAAATTATGCCTAATCAAAAAATACCATCAACATGAAGTTACAATTTTCATAGTTTATATAATGTTAACTGTAATTTTAAACTTTATATAAATATACGTATACACATGTGCACAGGAAGAATTTTTTATCTAATATAAATATACGTATACACATGTGCACAGGAAGAATTTTTTATCTATCTACAATAAAACAAAATTCTGCAATCAGAGAATCTGAGATCAGGTCTGGTATAATAAAAAGAAATAATATGATTCATAAAATGTGCAAAATTTGCATTTACAAAGGAGAAAGTATAACTCTTTAGCTACGACATTGATTTATTAATATTAAGCTTATCTCATTTATAAATTGTTAAATTAACCTGCAGTGTTAGCTGCACTGTTTTTGCTATTGTTATTAACACATAAATAGCAGAAGACTAAAAATACCAATTTAAAATCATTAAATAAAATGTGAGAGAAAGAGAAATTAATGGTTTGGCTTCTCTTCTAATTGTAAATTGCACACATATATTTAATATATATAAATATATAATATTTACAACATTTAGGGAAAAAATTACTCTTGAGAAAAACATAACTAAATTTAATAAATTAAAAAGTATAGATATTCTAGAAAAGAGATTAAAAACAGAGAGAGCGAAAGAGAAATTAATGGTTTGGCTTCTCTTCTAATTGTAAATTGCACATATATAATATTTAATATATATAAATATTTAATATTTACAACATTTAGGAAAAATATTACTCTTGAGAAAAACATAACTAAATTTAATAAATTAAAGCGTATACATATTGTAGATAAGAGATTCAAAACAGAGAAAGAGAAATTAATGGTTTGGCTTCTAATTGTAAATTGCACATATATAAAATTTAATATATATAAATATATAATATTTACAATATTTAGGAAAATTACTCGTGAAAAACAAGTTAAAGAGTACACATATTCTAGATAAGAGAAACCAAACCAATACAAGCAGTTCATGAGAAATCTTTGTTTATTCTCATTTTCTATGGTTCGTTAGAAAATTTTACAGTTGTTATTCACATAAGTTAACTTCGGAATTACTGAATTTCTCATACTTAAATAACAACTTTCATTAATGAAATCAATCTTAAATTTTTTTATAATTTGAGAGAGCTAAATAAAACTACAAAAGTTTTAAAATAAATTTAAGCTTTCATGAACACATTTTTGCATTGTTTACTAAAGGTAATCAACTGATAAAGGCATGCTTGAATGGTTAAAAAGCAATGGAAATTCCGATTAAGTTTACAATCAATACTATTATTACACTAATATAAGTCAAATATCAGAAATGAAAATAAAATTAAATGATTTTGGATATGATTTGGAACTGCACTTAACTGCAGTTTATTACACTAATAAACTGCATTATTACACTAATATAAGTCAAATATCAGAAATGAAAATAAAATTAAATGATTTTGGATACTTACATGATAATTATTTTCAAATCGTATTCAGGATGTAAAATCGTTGTCACAACACAGAACAGAAGTTTGGCAAATGTGACGATTTCGTCGAAACGAAATCTACAACGCAATTCTCATTTTCACATAATCAACATGGCGCCGAGCGAAAAGCGAAAGCGACGGACGAGGGAAAAGTGGAATGGTTGGTTGTTGCATGAATGCGCATGCCCAGTTGCTCGTCCCATTTTTGTAAAAAGTACGCTGCATGCTTGTTGAATTCAACGTAAAAGGACACTTCATTGGGATGAATTCGCTCAATTGTGGAACACATTACGTTCAAGATATTTTTCTAATAATGTATATCCAAATTTGGTTACTCACGACACATACTTTCAACATGATGGTTGAATTTATGTGAGCATGTGACAAAAATGGGATGTCAGTTCTCTGGAGGGACGTGTTTTCAACGTACGAGACGAGAAATGAACAAAATTTGGACGTATGTGCTGTGTGGGAATGGAACAAAAGAAAAGTATCAAAGGAAAAAAGCAACTGTTGATGCAAATATATTGGCGTTTTTAATACAAAATCCCTTATTGTTTATTTATATATATATATCATTCATATCAGAATTCAAGAGAATTGTTTTAGAGAAACGTACGGAAAATTTCAAGGTCAAAGTCTTAAAAAACTATAAATTTGTAAACTGAAATAAACAGTGTAGTACAAAACTTCCTAAAAAGGAGATTAATGCTGCTATTATAAAAAGTGTTGCCTTACAATCCCTTCCTCTTAGTCATGGAATGGCACTTTGTCTACGTTTTTCCTTTTTTTTTTCTTCAGAGCTGCCAACCTAAAATAGCAAATTGTTAGTACCGCCCATTTTTCTACACCACTTAATTTTTAGAGTATTTGTTTTCTTAATTCATCGTAAATGTATTTGAAGAGAATGACTCTAAAAATTAAGCGCTGTAGAAAAGTGGGCGGTACTAACAATTTGCCGGATTAGGTTGGCAGCTCTGTTTCTTTATTTTATTTTATTTAACTTTTAAAATAAAAGTATGGCGAAGAATAGCATAAACTACCTGATTTTAATTGATATAAACATATTATTTTTAATAAGATACCTGCAGGTAATAAAGAAACAGGGGAAGCATGCGATTGCTCAGATAAAAATATTGGTTTAAAATTTTGGAAGTTCACTATAATTCTTAAGACGATTTTTCACATCTAAATTTTTAACTTTATTTTACAACTAGATAAATAATATTATTTGTTATATTAATAATTAGTATTATTTCATTAAAAATGTTATTTTAACAATATGCAAGTTACATTATTTTTCATTCAAAAAATGCTTTATCCACATTGGAAACATTCAAAACATGTTTCTCCCTTGGGTTTTCGTACAAAATATGATTTATTCAAATATCAAATGCATTTTTTAAATTACTTTTAAATTTATTAGATAAAGTATGCGTACATATCTTTCTAGTAATTAGTAATACATCTAAACAAACGATAATTACGGTTTAAGTTCTGTTATTTTTTAACTTAGTAGTTTTTTTTTTGTGTGTGTGTGTGTGTTTTCTGAAAAAATGTATCCGAAGGAGAAAACGTGGTTTCAACATGGCTGAACATGCTTTGAAAATATGGCTCCTCATAAACCAACAATTTTATAAAAAGAGGAAAACTTTAAAGGAATACTGGTATAAATTCTGCGATAAATTCCCCTCACTGAAATTAAAATATTGGGAGCCTTGTATATTGCACACCTGCCAACATTCTAATTAATATTTCATAAAATTGTTAGCATCCGCTTTTTATTTATTTTATTTTTTTTCCACCCCAGTGTTTATTTATTTATTTATTTTAGAGTAACTGTGTTATTATTTAATCATAATTAAATTTTAAGAAAATTACTCTAAAAATAAAGTGATGTGGAAAAGAGGGCGGGTACTAGCAATTCTACGACAGACCAATTAAATGTTGGCAGGTATGATACTGGTATTTCAAACAGTAAGTCTTCTAAAACATTACATTTAATCTGGGGTATATGAACCCTACAACAGGGATGGAGCACTGGAGCAGAACTCATATTACTATCAATGTAACCAAATCCCATAGTATTATAAATAGAGAAATTTCAACAAATACCGGTATGAATTCTGCGCCTGTGTTCCATCACTGCTTCAATATCCAAGTACAAAAATATGTACAAAAGTAATAAAAAGAAAAATTAGCGGTTAAAAACTAAGTAAGTTATTTCATATTTAAGAATGAAGACTCAGTATATCCACATCGGGTAGTTTCTATCTTGTAAAGTAAACCCGCCATACAACTTTTTCTAAAACTTTAAACAACATAAAACAAAATCATTTTACATATTCATGGTTAAATCATTTAAATTTTGTCTTCAGCAATCTATGTGTCAAATGCTATTGGCATTTATGCATGCGAGCTTCACATGTAGGTTTAAATACAAGTATGAAAAATAGTTTTTTTTTTTTTTTTTTTTTTTTTAACAAATTCGCTATTGCTGACATAGATTCACGTCATTTGAAAATTTGTAACTCCGCGAGTGGGCGTTTCTTTTGCAATTTGTATGTTACTTATTTCTTTAAAATATACCCAATATTCATATTTGTACAATTAATAGACTTTGGATACAAATACTTTGATTAGAAAGAGTGTATTTATAAAATATATCCATTTGTAATATAAATGTGCATATAGAAAATATTGTCCTGAAATGTTGTAGCTTCGGAGAATAACGCCTACAGACGGGCCTCACTGTCGTAAAGACAAAAGCATGCGGCCGCGAAAGTGTTAATATTGTTTTAGCGATGCAGAAGGTGGAGCTAGTTTCTTTTGGAATTCTTTCATAATACCTTAAACATTTAAATACCAACATTTTTAATCGTACTTATTCTATAGACATCTTCTTTTATTATTATAGAAAAGTGTATCATTTGTTTTATAATTTCTCAGAAATTATGGTTTCTTAATTAAAATCTTTTTATAAAATAAATATTTAAGACTAAAATATATTTAAAATAGTTTTAAAAAAAAAAGTACTTTATGAACTAAATTATCAACACTTTAACTACGACGGTCGTCAAGAAGCGATTAAATAAAAAAAAAAAAAAATGTTTGCCTTTCACTCCAGTGATTGTCAAATATGAATGGACATTTTTTCCCCTTTTTTTCCCCCCAATTGACAATTTTTATATCCACCTAATTTTTTATTTTAAACAATAAGCCCCGCCTATTTAGATGAATTTACGTACTAATCTTTCTTTAAAGAGTTCAGACATTAAGCAGTTTAAAGACTATGTTTATTAACTTTTGTCAAGATTAGTCATAATGAATTAAATCGAACTTATGAATTTTATAACTTTTAATTTAGATTTCTGAACAGTGTTCAGCTTTGTCAGAGTGATGTACAATATTTTTAAAATATACTTTGAATGATGTAAAGAATATGATAAAATAACTTAAAATTAAATATAGATAAAATAATGAAATTCCACTCTATGATAAATATATTTATATTTATAAGTCCCTGTGGATCTAGCAAGAGATCACATATGAAATTGATCACATTGTTTGTTTTTTTAATCGACATGATATTTTGCCATGCGAGATATTGTCCCGCGATATTATGCCTGGATCCCCGAAAAGTCACTTTTTCTTTATTCTGTTTTTTAGAAGAACGCTGAAAAGTAGGTAAATTTTTTCATAATTAAAAATATTTTACAGAATCAAAAGTTATCATGGATTACATTTGAGTTTCTGCGTTGCATCTCGTAAATATATATAAATAAGGCTATTTTTTCTAAAAATATAAATAAAAGTTTTTAACATTAGCATCTTCAAACATTGAACGCTTATAATACCTCTCTCTGTCTGTCTCCCTCTCTCTCTCTCTCTCTCTATATATATATATATATATATATATATATATATATATATATATATAATATGTAAAATATATATAAGTAATGTGTACAATCAATATACTTTTTCTTTATGTCACGAATTCATGATTCAAGTATAAAATCAATATCATTGAAAACATCAAAACAAGTGTGCGTATTATTATATAGATGACCCAAAACCCAAAATTTATCTTTGTTTTCTAAAAGTACGCACAATTCCCTGTTCAATGATACCTATTATGTGAAGGCCTTGATTAACGCTAGGGCATGCAAGGCAGCTGGTCTGGGCCCCTGCCCTGGAAGGGGCGCCCATTGGCATATTCAGGATTGCTGTTAAATAGATCCCCCCCCCCCCAAAAAAAAAAAAAAAAAAAAAAAGAAAGAAAGAAAGAAATGTGATGGCAAATAATATTTTTCAGAAATTTTTAAATAAAGTTCCCAAGTCAATATCCTTTCTTCCTCCTCTGCATACCTCCTCCTTTCGAAAAAAAAAAAAAAAAAAAAAAAAAAAAAAAAAAACAAGAAGGAAAAGAAAAGTAAAAAGAATAAATTACATCGTAGAAAATAAAAAAACATGAAAATTATTAGTAGCCCATTGTTTTTAAGCGAAATTCGTGATCAACGTTATTCATAAATGGCAATTTTATGTTATATCTTTTTATTACTGACTAGTACCTGGATCTGCTGACACAGAAATAAACAAAAATTTCAAGTTCAACAGTTTGCTGATTCAGAGACTTTTATAACCTGCAATAATGCACAGTGAATGAAAGCCCCATGACCATACTCGTCAACATACTAATTAATATTCAGTAGTACTGTTAGCCCGGCCTTATTTTTCACACAAGTATCTTTTTACAGTATTTTTCTTCTTATGTAATCGTAACTGCATTTGAAGAATATTACTCAAAAAATTTACTGGTTTGAAAAAATGAGCGGGACTAACAACACTACGCAATATTAATTAGGATGTTGGTAAGTATCCCCATGGTCCATTGACATTACATGGCGTTTTGAATTTAAACAAACTCTAGTGCAATCCCAAACAATCTATATTTATAGATTGACAGAAGGAGGCTGTAGTGGTGCAGAGTCACTTAAGGTTAAGGGCGGAGTTCAGGCTAGTAATGTATGCATACAATATCTGAAGGCTTATTGAGAAGGGATATTTTAAGCCTTTATTAATTAATTAATTAATTTTTCGGGGGAGGAGGCATACAATATTTTCAGCTGCGAAGATAGATAACAGTAAAGTCACAGGGGTTCGCAATCTGATGACCTCTTATGCCACCGCAAGGGAGTCCCCCAGAATATACTTGCTCTGGCTCCCTAGATACTCTAAGTCGAGGCCTTCTTCTGCATCGATTATCAATGAAGTAACGTCGAATGTTTCAGTTTTTTCCCCGACTGTAGATAATGTTGAGAGCTAAAAATGAAATTTAACTCAAAAGTTTTCGACAGATCTGCAAAATTTCGAGCAGCGTTCGGAACTCCCCCAAAGGCCTTATCCTTCATGGATTAATATATATTAAAAAAAGAAAATAAATAAAACAAAGATAGAAAGAAAGGCAGAAAAGTAAAGTATCATTTTCATCTAAAAAGCAAATAATATTTGTGATTAATATATTTTTCACAAAAGCAAGTTTATACTGAAAACTTGATCAGTACACCAGCTAGAAGTGACAACAAAAATATTATTGAAGCAGATAATAAAATAGTTTTGAAACACTTTTCTACAATTTTTATAAAATTGTCCTCAGAAATGTTTAAAAAAAAAAAAAAAAAAAAAAAAAAAAAAAAAAAACCTCTTCACCTTATCGAACACTGAACAGATTATGCAAGTTTAAACTTCAACTCGCTTACCATCTCCCTATTTATCACGAATATGATTGACAACCTCACGGTTACTACGTTTAAATAATTTCTTGAAAAGATGTCTGGGAAACCGAGATTATACGGAACTTGAGAAAATATACTCACGAATTGCTGCACAGAAAAACTGGTGTAAAATTATTTTTTTTAATTACGCTTGTTTAAAAGTTATGTTCTTTAAAAAGTTAGTATATAAGTTGAAATAAGTGCTTTTGGAAGACAATGGAGTAGGTAAATGATAATTCTAGTTCCATATAATCCAAATTTTCCGATTTCTCCCGAGTATTATTCGCATTCACTGTACTTTGAATGCTAAGTACTAACTAATCTTTATGGAAAGTAAATTTTTTCCTATTTTATCGCAATTACGTGTTTGAGAAATTACTTTTTTAAAAAAGCGGCATTGAAAAAATTAGAATGAGATAATTTTGATTTCTTCGATCAGTACTCTGAAAAAATCAGAATAACTATAATCTGAATATGTGTAATTTTGAAAAGGAAATTTGAACCTTTGTTCGGGCTATTTTCAGCTGGAATTGAATATATTAATCGGTCAGTACTATCAAGAAACTAATGTCCTTGAAATATCTCTTAAAATGAGCATGGGGATCAGAAGAAAAAATCCCAAATTTCACATCGATTTTGCAGGAGAAAAGTATTTGCTTCTCTTTTTATTACATTAGATATATAGCGGATGATCAAATAATTAAAAATATTTTCATTTCGACATTTTTTCTATTATCTAAAAAAATACTAAATGAAATAACCTGAAACTTCATACATGCAAAGAACATCTAAAAACTCATATTTTCCACTATCGATTTACTCTAGAGTGAAATTAGGGGGCCAAACACCAATTGAAAAAGAGCGAAAATACTTTGGATCATCGTATATTACATAAAGCTACAAATGACTTGTAACTTTAACATATTGTTGCTAATACTATGTATAATATTTGTATGTTTTGGTGCGAGAATTGCGCAAGTAATTTGGCAGAGATATATATATATATATATATATATATATATATATACAGTCGAACCTTGTTAATGGGAACACTGTTAACATGAATTACTTTTAACATGAACTGTTTCCACAATCACCGTCAAAATGAAGATTAGTTACTGATAGCATGAACTACTGATAACGTGAACAAATTTTTTATCCCCCTTGAGATTCACGTTAACGATGTTCGACTGTATAGTGACTAATCTTCATATAACTAAGCTAATCTTCATTTTGAAGGGGATTGTGGAAATAGCTTTTGTTAAAAGTAATTCACGTTAACAGTGTTCTCGTTAACGAGGTTCGACTGTATATACACAGAGTTGCCAACTTTTATAATTTATTCCGGAGCATTGTTAACCCCGCCCTTTTCTCACACCGGAAATTTTAAAGAATGATTTTTCCTTTATTTAACCGTTGTCACATGTCAAAGAGAAATATTCTATAAAATTTCTGGTGCGAAAAGAAGGCGGGGCTAAAATTGTTCCGGAATAAATTATAAAAGTTGGCAACTCTGTATACAGAGGTGAAAGTGTTCCTTCTTTTCGAGAAACTTTTCCGCCGGCATTTTTTTCCAGTAATCTCTGTCCTATAAAATCAAAAGATATTGGTGTAAAAATATACTGAATTTTTCTAAATAAAAATAGTGCTGACGAAGACGCTGAACACTTTCACCCCTGTGTATATATAAGTTTAGTTACTTTGTTTGGCCTGTGTATGTTTCTTTGGTGAATTATTTGACTGACTATTCTTCATTCTCATTCTTTTCTATTACTATCAAAAGGATTATATATATATATATATATATATATATCATTTTAACTTTTTTGAAAAGCTTTTTTGCTTATAATTAGAATTGATTTCCAAAAGTTAAGATCAATCGTATGCAAGTTAAGATCAATCGTAACCACGCCCACTCTACGAAAATTCGCAGTCAGAGAGGTCATGCACAGTCAGAGAGGGAAAAAAAGATAATCATTCCCCGACTAATTTGATTAGTAATAACGTCTAATTATTAATGCTATAGTTAAATTTTGCTTAGGGGTCTCTTACATATTAAAATCTGCATTAATTTCATTTTTTTCAAATGACGATACCCATTTTCGACCCGATGTTCAAATTTCTGAGATTAAGGCGGTTCGATGAAAGGGACACTTTCATTTAATTTTTAATAGAGTTACAAAAGAGAATGTATTAATGAATTCATCAACACATTTAAAAAAATTAAGATATCCCACATAAAAGTATGTATTTAATAAGTAATAATGTATGTATTTAATAAGAAATACATTTTATTATGGGAAAAAAAAAAAAAAAAACATTTAAATATAAGTCAAACTAAAGTTGTGTTAATAAAGACACTCTGAGTGATCTAAACTAACTTGAACAATTATTTTAATTCCTATGTATATAAAGTATGCGCATGCTTATTACCTAAAATATTAAAACTGTTAAGTCATACTGCAACAATTTTTTTTTTTTTAAGTGAGTTTTACTAGTGCTACACTATGGACTATCGGCAGCGTTTTAAGTATTATTTTATAATAAATGTGATTGTTAAGCTGTGATTCTTCAGCCTTAATGGAATATAAATAATATTTCGCTCTTTCTTCCGATAGTAAATTTTTTACGCTATAGAACTTTCGATCTCAAATATTCAGTTTTTGATAACATAGAAAATTATTTATTCACGAAAATGCTGCTAGATAAAGTACCCTTATTTTAGGAAAGACCAAATAGTAGTCTCATTATTTCTTTGATTCCCCTAAGGCGTACAAACTTGACATATGTTTTTTTTTTTTTTCTTCTTCTTCTTCTAAAATAGGGTTTGTAATTTATTTTATTTATGTGTTTATGTGTTCCTTTTTTTTTTTTTTTTTTTTAAGAAGTAATATATTTTAATATGATTTCTAGGCTTTAAATCTTGAATAATTTATATATGAAACCGACTCATTAATAATCGGAAGATTTTTGGCACCTGCTTTTTTTTTTCAAACAAGTCCTTTTTTAGAATAATTCAGGGGTGCATCTGCCCTTTTCTACTTATTCAATGACGATAGTTTAATGACGATAGTTTAAATAGAGAAATTTCTTTAAAAAATACAGGTATAAGTTCTGCTCCAGCGTTCCATTCCTACCAAAGAGTTTTTTTTATGCAAGAACTGTATATTTTTCATGTGACTGAAGACATTTGCAAGATCAATTTTTTTTTATATCTCAGTTACAGTATTAGCATCAGCTGCAAACATGAAAAGGCTACAATTTAAAATCTTCTCTTGTACTGCATTTGAAAGTTCATAATTAAGGCTATATTTCTTTTATTTGAAAATGAATGTCCAGTATTATAATATGTATATTTATGTACTATGACAAATACATTTATGAACACTCATGCAAAATATTAAAAGGTTTAGATGAAAACAAATTTGAAAGAATCATTAACTTTAATTAATTATTCCAAACTTTTGAACAAAAGAAAAAAAAAAGTTTAAAATTTAAAATCTTATAAAAATCTTTTAAATAATGGTTGAGGAATTGTAGAGAGATATATTTTAAAAGTGTTATATAGCTGTGTACAATTTAAAATAATTTTCTGAATATTTTTAATTGCATTGATTTTGATAATTTTCACTATTCCTTGTCCCCTTAAATGATTTGAATTTTGCATTTTAATATAATTTTTATGCTTTAAATCTTAAATAACTTGAGGACTTGAGGTGTACTAGCCTTACGCATACATGCCAACATAGTGATTATATTCCATAATATTGTTAACCCCACTTTCTTTTTCACACCGGTATCTTTTTAGAATATTCTTCTTATCCAATCGTAATCGCTGTTAGAAAATATTACTCTGAAAATTTATTGGTGTGAAAAAAAAGGGCGGGACTAACAGCACAACGCAATATTAATTAGGATGTTTGGCAAGTATGTATTCGTGTAAATATTAACATAGGTCATAATTCTTTTCTTTATTTTTTTTAATAGGAATGTATTAATAATTTTCATAATTAAAAATGAATTCTTTAATCAAAAATATAGATGGAATATGTTTGTATTATTTCATTTTAACGCATGAAAATAGGGAAATTTGAACTTCATAAGTTTTTAAGAAAATTTGAACTAAAATCTGTCTAATTCCTTTAACATTAGAGTTTTCGGAATTTCACAGCGCATAACTCAGTGATGATCTGAGAGAAATATGTATAACCTAAACGTTTTCCGTGTTGATTTGACCCGCAAAGCTAAATAAAAAAAATGTTTAAAATGGGTATTGCCATAAAAACTAAACGTTATTACTAACCGATCGGCACTAGTCGTACGTTTCTACAATGATTTGCAGCAAAATTAGCGAAGGATGTTTTTTTTTTTTTTTTTTTTTTTTTCACTAGCTGTACTTTTGTTGCAAAATTATTAATGAAAACAGCAAGTCATTGTGCTTATAATATAGTATATGATTTCCGTATATAACATAATAATACTTTGTATGTAATCTTAACCAGGGCCTGATTAAGGGGGAAGCTCGCTCTTCACACATTATTTATACTTACACCGTTATTTTTTAACAAATACTTTCCTCCTATAATAAACAGAAAATTTTTATTAAAAATTATTTTAAAAGAATTCTGGTGTCTAATAACGGTGAGTAAATTGGATTGTTTTACACCATTCATTTTTTATAAAAAATATTTCCTCGTCAAAGCGTGGAATTTCTATGACATGAAGTAAAAAATAATTGTAAAAATATTCCGGTATGAGCGAGCTTCCCCCTTAATCAGGCCCTGATCTTAACAAGTTGTTTCCGCCGTACCTTTATGGAATAACTGCATGCGCACTGCGTAATAACTTTCAATTTTTGAAATGTTCTCGATGCAAAAAACCCCTATGTTCTACAACATTCTAAGAAAAGTATGCGTTGAATAATTATATTTTTATTTTACATATACCTCCGGCATGTACCCACACAACACACTTCATCCCGATTAGGTTGATATTACGTAATCGCGATCAAATATTACGTCCCATTACGTTGAAATTTGCTATCTGCTTTGGTTGATTTTTGGTTGAAATGTCACAAGCAAAGTTGTAACATGGCCCCAAATGAGACTTAGTTGGTACGTAATATCAACCAACTTGTTATGTAAGACATCCAGAGTTTGTTCAATTCATGTAAAATCAACCAAATTTGGATGTAAATGCAACATTCTGTTTTCAGCCATTTCATGTAATATCAACTAGATTTGTATGTAAAATATATATCCAGATCTCATCTAAATCATGTAAAATCAACCAAATTTGGATGTAAATGCAACATTGTGTTTTCAGCCATTTCATGTAATATCAACTAGATTTGGATGTAAAATATATATCCAGATCTCATCTAAATCATGTAAAATCAACCAAAGTCGAATATGGAATATACATCTAGATTTCATCCAGGTTTCATAGAAATTACGTAAAATCAACATAGCTGATGCATTTTTCTTTTTTTCTTTCTTTCTCTTTTAAGAATTTTAATGCACTTATTTTAAACAGGGGAACCAAAAGCATTGACCTTGTTTTTTAAAATGCAGAGATTAATTTTAGACATAAATGTCATATTCATTTTCAATATCAGGATTTAAAAATATATGCTTAAAATCAATAACCTGTATATTTTTGTCTAAAATTAAGATTTGCATAATAAAAAGCAAGGCCAATGCTTTTGGCTTCCCTGTTTAAAATAAGTGCATTAAAATGCTTAAAAGAGAAAGAAAGAAAAATGCATCAGTTATACTGATATGTAATTTCTATAAAACTTGGATGAAATCTAAAAGTATATTCCATATCCAATTTTGGTAGATTTTAATGGAATTCATTACCCAGGCAGAAAATTTGGCAAGATAGCTTCTTTTTTTTTTTTTTTTTTTCAGATCACACCTGGATAAAAAGCAAGGCCAATGCTTTTGGCTTCCCTGTTTAAAATAAGTGCATTAAAATGCTTAAAAGAGAAAGACAGAAAAATGCATCAGTTATACTGATTTTATGTAATTTCTATAAAACTTGGATGAAATCTAAAAGTATATTCCATATCCAATTTTGGTAGATTTTAATGGAATTCATTACCCAGGCAGAAAATTTGGCAAGATAGCTTCTTTTTTTTTTTTTTTCAGATCACACCTGGATTTTTCAGATAAAACTCTGTATATCATCTTATTAGAATATGAGACATAAATATTGTGGGTTTTTTCTACAGGCGTCAATTATTATTTTTTCAAAAAATTTTTAGTTGGTTTCATAAAATTCTGCACCAATTTTTACTTCCTTATACAAAGTATAAGGAATTATAGTAATCCCGATTTGCAAAATGGATTTTGTATTTCACATTGCTCGAAAACGAATGATCGCTGGATGTTGCCAATTTATATGTGTGACTGTTTGTATGTCACATAACTCAAAAATGGTTGGACGTAGAAAGTTGCGAATTTTTACATAGGTTTGTTATAACGTCTAGTTGTGCACCTCCCTTTTTGGACTTTGTATGATTTTCCGTTTTGGAGACATTTAGGAAAACTAGGTTCATAATGACCAAAAATACAAAGGTTTTGGCCATAATGTATCAAAAAACGATAACTCGAAAACTGTTTGGACAAATATTGCAATCGATTTTTAACTGACTTCCTGACTAGCTAGACATTTGAAACTTTCAGAAAAGCTCAGAACACGTTGCCAATGCATTTTTAAAATATTTTTAGCCAACTGTTTTGGATACCTGCTGCCTTCAGCAGCATTTGTATGATTCAGCAGAAATTTATTTAACTAACTTCTCGACTAGCTAGACATTTGAAGCTTTCAGAATAGTTCAGAACACAGTGAAAATGCATTTTTTAAATACTTTTAGCCAACTGTTTAATATACCTGCTGCCTTAGGCAGCGTTACCTGTACAAATCTTGCAATCGATTTTTAACTAACTTCCCCACCAGTTAGACATTTGAAACTTTCAGGATAGCTCAGAACACGGTGACAATGCTTTTAAATATTTTTAGCAAATAGTTCTGGGTCACTGCTGCCCTGGGCAGCGTTTATATGGTTCCAATAGAAAATTTATTTATCTAACTTCTTGACTAGCTAGAGATTTGAAACTTTTAGAATAGTTCAGAACACTGCAAAAATGCATTTTTTAAATACTTTTAGCCAATTGTTTCGGATCCCTGATGCCTTCAGCAGCGTTACCAGTACAGATCTTGCAAATGATTTTTAACTGACTTCCCGACTAGCTAAACATTTGAAACTTTCGGAAAAGTTCAGAACACGTTGAAAATGCATTTTTTTGTTATTTTTAGACAAATGTTTTGGATACCTGCTGCCTTCAGCAGCGTTTATATGATTCAACAGAAAATTTATTTAACTAACTTTTCAACCAGCTAGACATTTGAAACTTTCAGAATAGTTCAGAACATGGTGAAAATTCATTTTTGAAATACTTTTAGAGAACTGTTTTAGGTCCCTGCTGCCTTAGGCAGCATTACAAGTACAAATCTTGCAATCGATTTTTGACTGACTTCCTGACTAGTTAGACATTTGAAACTTTCAGAAAAGCTCAGAACACATATTGACAATGCATTTTTAAAATATTTTTAGCCAACTGTCTTGGGTCTAATGATAATGCTTACATTATGTATATATTTCTAAAGGTGTATAAGGAAATCATGTCCACATCAGTTTTTTTCTTTTGCAGAAGTACAAGATCAGTATTGGTGGAATAAAATCTGAAATTAATGTCTTGGGAATAGGAGACTGTATGCAAAACCTGACAATCTAATTCTTGTTGACTTGTAATATCATGCACTTTTAAAATATAACTTCTAGACATATTTTCTGAAAATCTGTTGATATTTTTGAAGATTACCTACTAGGAAAATTAACAGTGTTTATTCTTAATATTAAAAAAGTGAATATATTACAAAATCAAATGTCAAAATATTCTTAAGGTGTTACAATTGTCATATCATAATAATAATTATTTCTTGTTAATTCAATGCTTAACCATTCAATACTTGAAATCTCTAAATTCAGAGGTAAAGAAATAACAGAAGGTTTAATTGCAACATTAAATTTTTTTTTTTTTTTTTTTTTTAAATCTTTCTAAGTGAAAATTTCATTGAGTTATTGCAACTTGAAAATTCAAGCATTTTTCGCCAAGCCTTAAGGGATTGTATATCAAAAGTGAGAAATTGTAATTACTATAGCTTTGTAATAAAGAATAGATTGATCAGCGTTTGGGGGGGGGGGGGGGAGGGGAGGAATTCTTTTTCATTCAGGGAAAGACAACTGTTTTAACCAGTAATGTCTCTCTTTCCCCTAGTGAATACACTTGAGAATATTCATTGATAATTTAACAAATAAAATTTGTGAATAATTTATGTATAAAAAGGGAATTTTCAAATTCATTTTTCTTTCTTTTCCTTTATGCATTCTCTTATCCATATACATGGTACAGAGAAATTGTTTTGGAGTCAACCAAAAATTAGCTTTTGTTATTTTTGCACATTTTCAGATCCTCTGAATTCAGAAATCATGTTTTTAGTGGTTGGTCTCTCTCTCTCTCTCTCTGAGTGTGTGTGTGTGTGTGCGTGTTATTAACATATCTCAAGAAAAAATAGTTGCAGGATGTCAAAATTTGATATTCTAAATCTGCATCATATAGCGATGCTACACTAAGCTATTCATTGCGATCAGACAAAGGGTTGTGTACAGGGTCATCCAAGAGAATTCAAATACCTACCTCACGTCTGTGAAAGAAATTTCTCATATGTACAGTGTGACATCTATAAGCTGCTCTAAACACAATGAAAAGAAACAATTTTTATGCACATAGAAGCATGTTTTGTGTAGATTGTGGTATAGCAATCATTCATCATTTATTTACAGGGTTACTCAGAGTATTTGAATATATAGGAGCTATACTTAGGAATTGCTGGAAGTGTATTTAATTTTGTGTTACGTATTTTACATGTAACACTAAATTTATGTACACTAAGCCATGTGTATATAGTTTATAGACAATACACAGGGCTACTCAAAATTGAGGTAAACATTTTTTTTTTTTTTTTATTAAATGTGATTGACGTAAGTGCTTTGCTGCATTTTTTTTTTTTTTTTTATGTCGAAGAACACTGCTGACACAGAACAGAAAATTAATTTCTCATACCCATGTTGTAAACAAAGTAGTTTTTGGAGATTTATTTTTTTCTGTATAATATCACATTTTGAGGCCTCCTGAATACGAAAGTAAAATTTTTAGAGGTTGATTTGTATATATATATGAATTTTCAACATAATTTAACAACAAATAACTGTAGGAAGTTCAAATTTGGTACTTCGGATTCCATACCTAGTTGCCATTTGAAAAGTTGATTAAGATTTGAAAGTTTCAAGGAAATTAATAACAGACTTTATTTTTGTTGTAATAAATGTAGGTACTATAATTAAACTGAAAGGCAGTAACCCCCTGACATTGAATTATACATCAATACCATATTATATTTTAATCAAAAAATATTTTACAATATTAACAATAAATATGAATTTCTTTATGATTTTTACAGTAGAAAGTTTTTTTTTAAAGTAATTTATAAGAATACCTGTCCCAAAACTCAAAGCAGTGGTATATTTTCTGTGCTCCAATATATTTTCTGTGCATTAGATCTTGCGGATTTCCCTTTTAATGCCAAATGAAAGAAATGCAAGTATACGTTTTAAAATGTTCATTAATATCTGAACTTCGGTAATTAATATCAAAATGAGTAATTAATATAAATTATATTTTAGTAATTTTCTTGAAAACAATTTTTAACCATTTTGAAATGAAACTGCTTGAGCTATCTCCCGTGACTTTTTAAAATGCTATCATACTATTATGTGTGAGAATTTTTCCCCTCTAGTTCTTTCTCATTAAAAAATATATTTAAAAAACATTGGTCATACTTACCAACATCCTAATTGATATTCCGCAAACTTCTTAGCCCCGCCCTTTTTTTTCCACACCAATAACTTTTTAGAGTATTATTCTTCAAATCCAATTATGATTAAATAAGAGGAAAAAAATACTCTAAAAGTATACCGGTATAAAAAAGAAGGCGGAGCTAACAATACTATAGAATAATATTAATTAGTATGTTGGCAAGTATGCATTAGTTTATGGCTAGTGTCTACTAATTTCCCTTTATTCCGTTTAAAACTAGTTAGAAAAAAGTTGAGATTTCCTTCTGAGAAATAGAAAGCTGCGTAAAAGATTTAGTATGGAATTTTTTTTTTTTTTTTTTTTTTTTTTACTTAACGCTTTCGCGACCGCATGTTTTTGTCTTTTTCCTAGTAAGGCCTGCCTGAGGGAGTTATTCTCCTCAGTTACAATATTTTAGAACAAAATTTTGTATATTCACATTTATATTACAAATAGATATACATTATAATTATACTCTTTCTAATCAAAGCATTCTATCCATAAGTATATTGATAGTACAATTATGAATATTTTGTATATTTTTAAGGAATAAATAACATATAAATTGAGAAAGAAACGCCCACTGATGGAGTTAGAGATTTGCAAATGACGTAAATCTACGTCAGCGGTCGCGAAAGTGTTAACATACACAGGATTATTCGACGATCATGGGATAAACTCGGAGGGGAGGCAGACAACATCACAAGGATTGAGAGTTGCATTGATACCTATGACCTCAAAGGTCATTTTAATCCTTTAAGAACTGGAGGATTTTGGATATTTTAAACATTGAAATCCAGATATAGGAGTGGCTCTCGAATGGTGCATTTTAAAAAATTTTTTACATGTAAATGTTTTCATAGAAAAATATACGTTGTAATAATTCTGTTTCTAACCCATTGCGTTGATTGCATTAATATGAACATTGTGTATGATTTTGCGAAATAATGGAACGTATAATATTTTTAAATTTACACATTGTCATGTTTTGAAGATTCTTACTAGAACTATATTTTAAGTTTCATTAGTTTAATAAAGTCAGTTATACAACATTTTAAAATCAGAGATAACATGCTTCTCCTCTCCATGCTCATTACAGCAGCATAACAACAACACTGAGTAGTAGAAGAAGTACATATCACAGTAAAACTAGAAGTAACTCTTGTTATCAGTTATAGCTTACAGTTATAACAGGACATTACAAATACACACATGATAAAAGATAAATACAAATGCAACAAGATTTAAATAAAAGACACATCTATGACATCCCCTCTTTAAGTTTTTAAGTGCATACATAATCATTGAGATACTGAACTGAGGTTTTCTCACAATTCGACCAGACCTTGTTTGAATACTGCATGCATGAGGAAAGTCAGATGTAACAGTACTATCATAAGACTGTTTTTCTACAGTTTCGGATATTTCTATCTCAGCACTCACATTCACTTCCCTATCATAATAATGTTTCTGGATTTTCTGCCTGGTAGCCAATTTCTGCTCTAGATTTGTAAATAGCTCTGCATTTAATAATTTATCATGTATAGGAAATTTAGTTCTTAGCCTGCGACCAAATAAAATTTGTGCTGGAGATAAACCCAATCCAGAAATAGGTGTATTTCTATACTCAATTAACCCCCAAATCCAATCTTTATTACTTTCAGTAGTCTTCTTGAATGTACCTTTAACAATCCCTACAGCCCTTTCAGCCAAACCATTGCTTTGGGGAAATCTTGGGCTTCCAAATGTGCACTTAAAATCTCATTCTTTCGCAAAGAATGCTAAATCTACTAAATGGTACATTATCACTCACAACTTTTTTGGGAACCCCAAAACGAGAGAAACAAACTTTTAACCGTTTACAAATTTCTCACACTGTGTTGTTACTTTGTTTTTTACCTCAATCCACCTACAGAAATAACATATAATAACTAAATAATTAATATTTCTGTATTCCATGATGTCAATTCCTAGCTTTTCAAACTGTCGATTTGGAATCAGATTGTGTTTCCACAATCACCGTCAAAATGAAGATTAGTTACTGATAGCATGAACTACTGATAACGTGAACAAATTTTTTATCCCCCTTGAGATTCACGTTAACGATGTTCGACTGTATAGTGACTAATCTTCATATAACTAAGCTAATCTTCATTTTGAATGGGATTGTGGAAATAGCTTTTGTTAAACGTAATTCACGTTAACAGTGTTCTCGTTAACAAGGTTCGACTGTATAGACAGAGGTGAAAGTGTTCCTTCTTTTCGCGGAACTTTTCCGCCGGCATTTTTTTCCAGTAATCTCTGTCCTATAAAATCAAAAGATATTGGTGTAAAAATATACTGAATTTTTTAAAATAAAAATAGTGGTGACGAAGACGCTGAACACTTTCACCCCTGTGTATATATAAGTTTAGTTACTTTGTTTGGCCTGTGTATGTTTCTTTGGTGAATTATTTGTGTGACTATTCTTCGTTCTCATTCTTTTCTATTACTATCAAAAGGATTATATATATATATATATATATATATATATATATATCATTTTAACTTTTTTGAAAAGCTTTTTTGCTTATAATTAGAATTGATTTCCAAAAGTTAAGATCAATCGTATGCAAGTTAAGATCAATCGTAACCACGCCCACTCTACGAAAATTCGCAGTCAGAGAGGTCATGCACAGTCAGAGAGGGCAAAAAAGATAATCATTCCCCGACTAATTTGATTAGTAATAACGTCTAATCATTAATGCTATAGTTAAATTTTGCTTAGGGGTCTCTTACATATTAAAATCTGCATTAATTTCATTTTTTTTCAAATGACGATACCCATTTTCGACCTGATGTTCAAATTTCTGAGATTAAGGCGGTTCGATAAAAGGGACACTTTCATTTAATTTTTAATAGAGTTACAAAAGAGAATGTATTAATGAATTCATCAACACATTTAAAAAAATTAAGATATCCCACATAAAAGTATGTATTTAATAAGTAATAATGTATGTATTTAATAAGAAATACATTTTATTATGGGAAAAAAAAAAAAAAAACATTTAAATATAAGTCAAACTAAAGTTGTGTTAATAAAAACACTCTGAGTGATCTAAACTTACTTGAACAATTATTTTAATTCCTATGTATATAAAGTATGCGCATGCTTATTACCTAAAATATTAAAACTGTTAAGTCATACTGCAACAATTTTTTTTTTTTTTTTTTTTTTTTTTTAAGTGAGTTTTACTAGTGCAGGGATGGAACACGGGCGCAGAATTCATACCACTATCAATATAAGAAAATTTTCTACTTCTTAAATCGACGATATTATAGGTAGAGAAATTTCTTAAACGGATTCCGGTATGAATTCTGCGCCCGTGTTCCATCCCTGCTAGTGCTACACTATGGACTATCGGCAGCGTTTTAAGTATTATTTTATAATAAATGTGATTGTTAAGCTGTGATTCTTCAGCCTTAATGGAATATAAATAATATTTCGCTCTTTCTTCCGATAGTAAATTTTTTACGCTATAGAACTTTCGATCTCAAATACTCAGTTTTTAATAACATAGAAAATTATTTATTCACGAAAATGCTGCTAGAAAAAGTACCATTATTTTAGGAAAGATCAAATAGTAGTCTCATTATTTCTTTGATTCCCCTAAGGCGTACAAACTTGACATATGTTTTTGATTTGTTTTTTTTTCTTCTTCTTCTAAAATAGGGTTTATAATTTATTTTATTTATGTGTTTATGTATTGCTTTTTTTTTTTTTTTTTTTTTTTAAAGAAGTAATATATTTTAATATGATTTTTAGGCTTTAAATCTTGAATAATTCATATATGAAACCGTCTCATTAATAATCGGAAGATTTTTGGCACCTGCTTTTTTTTTTTCACACAAGTCCTTTTTAACACTTTCCAACAAGGTTGAAAAGTGTTTATGACTTCGGTTTGTCTGTCTGTCTGTCTGTCCGTCTGTCTGTCTGTCTGTCTGTCTGTCTGTCCGCGCTCTAACTCCCGTAAATATTTATGGAATTTCTTGAAACTGATATATGTTATTGAAGTTCACTATCGGACGGTCCCTATTGAAAATGGAGTTTATACCTCTACTGGTTTGTGTACAGGGACACCCGAAAATATTTCAAAGCATTGTGTTCTATGAGAGGTATTTCTATAAACCATATTTTGATACCTTTACTCTAGACATATCTTAGTGAAATTGAAATATGTTATTCATGTTCACTATCGGACGTTCCTTATAGAAAATGGAGTTTATACCTCTACTGGTTTGTGTACAGGGATACCCGAAAGTATTTGAAAGCATTGTGTTCTATGAGAGGTATTTCTGTAAACCATATTTTCATACCTTTATTGTAGACATATCTTAATGAAATTAAAATATGTTATTCAAGTTCACTAATGAATGTTTTCTCTATCAAATGGAGGAAATACCACCATCGGTTCATGTACAGGGACACTCAAAAGTATTCCAAAGCATTGCGTTCTAGGAGAGATATTTCTATAAATCAAACTTTAATAACTTTAATATCCACGAAGTTTTAGGAAATTGAAATATGTTATTTAAATGCACAAAAGAATTCTTTGCATAGAATGTAGCATGATTAGCATTAGATTTACAGGGTAACACAAAAATATCCAGTTATATTAAGAGGTATTAATAAAAAATTGCTAGAATTGTACTTTCGTTCACGTTAAGCGTTTTTAACACTTTCTAGCATTTTTTAAGTGCGAATATGATTTCAGATTTGTGTATCTGCCTGTCCGTCCGTCTGTCTGTCTGCCTGTCTGTCTGTCCGATCTCTAACTCCCGTAAATATTTATGGAATTTCTTAAAACTGATATATGTTATTCAAGTTCACTATCGGATGTTCCCTATTGAAAATGGAGTTTATACCTCTACTGGTTTGTGTACAGGGACACCCGAAAGTATTTCAAAGCATTGTGTTCTATGAGAACTATTTCTATAGACCATATTTTCATACCTTTACTGTAGACATATCTTAATGAAATTAAAATATATTAATCTAATTCCCTGCTGGATGTTTCCTGTATAAAATGGAGGAAATATCACCACCGATTTATATACAGGCGCACTCAAAATTATTCCAAAGCATTGCGTTCTATGAGAGGGATTTCTATAAATCAAATTTTAATTACTTTACTTTCCCCGAAGTTTTAGGAAATTGAAATATGTTATTTATATGCACAAAAAAATGCTTTGCATAGAATATAGTATAATTAGCATTAGATTAACAGGGTGACAGAGAAATATCTATTTATATTAAGAGCTATTAATAAAAAATTGCTGAAATATTACTTTCGTTTACATTGAGTGTTTTTAACACTTTCTAACATTTTTAAGTGTGACTATGATTTCAGTTTGTGTATCTGTCCATCTGTCTGTCTGTCTGTAAGCCCGCGCTCCAACTCCTGTAATTATTTATTGAATTCCTCGAAACTGATATATTTTATTGAAGTTCACTATCGGATGTTCCATATTGAAAATGGAGTAAATATCTCTTCTGGTTTGTGTACAGGGACACCCAAAAGCATTCGAAAGCATTTTGTTCTATGAGTGTTGTTTTTGTAAACATTATCCCTGTAGAATTTTCCCCATTTAAAATGTCATTAATAGGTCCTGTACAACTAGTTTGTTTGCAGGGACAAAAAAAAAAAAAAAAAAAAAAAAAAATGCCAATGCATTACGTTTTAGGACAGAATTTTTTGAAAGTTATATTTAAAAGTCTTTCTACTGTAAAAATCATAAAAATATTGAAATTTATTGTTAATACTCTAAAATAATCTTTTGTGTAGAATATGATATGATTAACTTTCTGATTTACAGGGCTACACTAAAATATTCAGAGAGATCAAAAGCTGTAATTATAATCTAATGGCTGCATTTTCTTTTGCGTTAAGCCTTTTTAACACTTTCCAAAATGCCTAAGAGTAATTTTAAAATCAATTAGTCTATCTGTATATTTTTCCGTCCTTCTATCTGTTGTGTGATAACGTAAATAAAGAATATTAAAAGTTATTCGATACAACAATTACGTACAGTTGGAAAGTGTTACTAATCAATGCGTACTGCATGATTTTTCTTTCTTGTTTAGAATAATTCAGGGGTGCATCTGCCCTTTTCTACATATTCAATGACGATAGTTTAATGACGATAGTTTAAATAGAGAAATTTCTTAAAAAAATACAGGTATAAGTTCTGCTCCAGCGTTCCATTCCTACCAAAGAGTTTTTTTTATGCAAGAACTGTATATTTTTCATGTGACTGAAGACATTTGCAAGATCAATTTTTTTTTTAATATCTCAGTTACAGTATTAGCATCAGCTGCAAACATGAAAAGGCTACAATTTAAAATCTTCTCTTGTACTGCATTTGAAAGTTCATAATTAAGGCTATAATTTTTTTATTTGAAAATGAATGTCCAGTATTATAATATGTATATTTATGTACTATGACATATACATTTATGAACACTCATGCAAAATATTAAAAGGTTTAGATGAAAACAAATTTGAAAGAATCATTAACTTTAATTAATTATTCCAAACTTTTGAACAAAAGAAAAAAAAAAAAGTTTAAAATTTAAAATCTTATAAAAATCTTTTAAATAATGGTTGAGGAATTGTAGAGAGATATATTTTAAAAGTGTTACATAGCTGTGTACAATTTAAAATAATTTTCTGAATATTTTTAATTCCATTCATTTTGATAATTTTCACTATTCCTTGTCCCCTTAAATGATTTGAATTTTGCATTTTAATATAATTTTTATGCTTTAAATCTTAAATAACTTGAGGACTTGAGGTGTACTAGCCTTACGCATACATGCCAACATAGTGATTATATTCCATAATATTGTTAGCCCCACTTTCTTTTTCACACCGGTATATTTTTAGAATATTCTTCTTCTTATCCAATCGTAATCGCTGTTAGAAAATATTACTCTGAAAATTTATTGGTGTGAAAAAAAAGGGCGGGACTAACAGCACAACGCAATATTAATTAGGATGTTTGGCAAGTATGTATTCGTGTAAATATTAACATAGGTCATAATTCTTTTCTTTATTTTTTTTAATAGGAATGTATTAATAATTTTCATAATTAAAAATGAATTCTTTAATCAAAAATATAGATGGAATATGTTTGTATTATTTCATTTTAACGCATGAAAATAGGGAAATTTGAACTTCATAAGTTTTTAAGAAAATTTGAACTAAAATCTGTCAAATTCGTTTAACATTAGAGTTTTCGGAATTTCACAGCGCATATCTCAGTGATGATTTGAGAGAAATATGTATAACCTAAACGTTCTCCATGTTGATTTGTCCCGCAAAGCTAAATTTAAAAAAATGTTAAAAATGGGTATTGCCATAAAAACTAAACGTTATTACTAACCGATCGGCACGGTTAGTAACCGTACGTTTCTACAATGATTTGCAGCAAAATTAGCGAAGGATGTTTTTTTTTTTTTTTTTTTTTCACTAGCTGTACTTTTGTTGCAAAATTATTAATGAAAACAGCAAGTCATTGTGCTTATAATATAGTATATGATTTCCGTATATAACATAATAATACTTTGTATGTAATCTTAACAAGTTGTTTCCGCCGTACCTTTATGGAATAACTGCATGCGCACTGCGTAATAACTTTCAATTTTTGAAATGTTCTCGATGCAAAAAACCCCTATGTTCTACAACATTCTAAGAAAAGTATGCGTTGAATAATTATATTTTTATTTTACATATACCTCCGGCATGTACCCACACAACACACTTCATCCCGATTAGGTTGATATTACGTAATCGCGATCAAATATTACGTCCCATTACGTTGAAATTTGCTATCTGCTATGGTTGATTTTTGGTTGAAATGTCACAAGCAAAGTTGTAACATGGCCCCAAATGAGACTTAGTTGGTACGTAATATCAACCAACTTGTTATGTAAGACATCCAGAGTTTGTTCAATTCATGTAAAATCAACCAAATTTGGATGTAAATGCAACATTGTGTTTTCAGCCATTTCATGTAATATCAACTAGCTTTGGATGTAAAATATATATCCAGATCTCATCTAAATCATGTAAAATCAACCAAATTTGGATGTAAATGCAACATTGTGTTTTCAGCCATTTCATGTAATATCAACTAGATTTGGATGTAAAATATATATCCAGATCTCATCTAAATCATGTAAAATCAACCAAAATCGAATATGGAATATACATCTAGATTTCATCCAGGTTTCATAGAAATTACGTAAAATCAACATAGCTGATGCATTTTTCTTTTTTTCTTTCTTTCTCTTTTAAGAATTTTAATGCACTTATTTTAAACAGGGAAACCAAAAGCATTGACCTTGTTTTTTAAAATGCAGAGATTAATTTTAGACATAAATGTCATATTGATTTTCAATATCAGGATTTAAAAATATATGCTTAAAATCAATAACCTGTATATTTTTGTCTAAAATTAAGATTTGCATAATAAAAAGCAAGGCCAATGCTTTTGGCTTCCCTGTTTAAAATAAGTGCATTAAAATGCTTAAAAGAGAAAGAAAGAAAAATGCATCAGTTATACTGATTTTATGTAATTTCTATAAAACTTGGATGAAATCTAAAAGTATATTCCATATCCAATTTTGGTAGATTTTAATGGAATTCATTACCCAGGCAGAAAATTTGGCAAGATAGCTTCTTTTTTTTTTTTTTTTTTTTCAGATCACACCTGGATTTTTCAGATAAAACTTTGTATATCATCTTATTAGAATATGAGACATAAATATTGTGGGTTTTTTCTACAGGCGTCAATTATTATTTTTTCAAAAAATTTTTAGTTGGTTTCATAAAATTCTGCACCAATTTTTACTTCCTTATACAAAGTATAAGGAATTATAGTAATTTATCTATTTCTTGTAGATTAATCAATCTATTTCTTGTAGACTTGTAATATCATGCACTTTTAAAATATAACTTCTAGACATATGTTCTGAAAATCTGTTGATATTTTTGAAGATTACCTACTAGGAAAATTAACAGTGTTTATTCTTAATATTAAAAAAGTGAATATATTACAAAATCAAGTGTCAAAATATTCTTAAGGTGTTACAATTGTCATATCATAATAATATTTAATTCTTGTTAATTCAATGCTTAACCATTCAATACTTGAAATCTCTAAATTCAGAGGTAAATAAATAACAGAAGGTTTAATTGCAACATTAAATTTATTTATTTATTATTATTATTATTTTTTTAAATCTTTCTAAGTGAAAATTTCATTGAGTTATTGCAACTTGAAAATTCAAGCATTTTTCGCCAAGCCTTAAGGGATTGTATATCAAAAGTGAGAAATTGTAATTACTATAGCTTTGTAATAAAGAATAGATTGATCAGCGTTTGGGGGGGGGGGGAGGGGAGGAATTCTTTTTCATTCAGGGAAAGACAACTGTTTTAACCAGTAATGTCTCTCTTTCCCCTAGTGAATACACTTGAGAATATTCATTGATAATTTAACAAATAAAATTTGTGAATAATTTATGTATAAAAAGGGAATTTTCAAATTCATTTTTCTTTCTTTTCCTTTATGCATTCTCTTATCCATATACATGGTACAGAGAAATTGTTTTGGAGTCAACCAAAAATTAGCTTTTGTTATTTTTGCACATTTTCAGATCCTCTGAATTCAGAAATCATGTTTTTAGTGGTTGGTCTCTCTCTCTCTCTCTCTCTGAGTGTGTGTGTGTGTGTGCGTGTTATTAACATATCTCAAGAAAAAATAGTTGCAGGATGTCAAAATTTGATATTCTAAATCTGCATCATATAGCGATGCTACACTAAGCTATTCATTGCGATCAGACAAAGGGTTGTGTACAGGGTCATCCAAGAGAATTCAAATACCTACCTCACGTCTGTGAAAGAAATTTCTCATATGTACAGTGTGACATCTATAAGCTGCTCTAAACACAATGAAAAGAAACAATTTTTATGCACATAGAAGCATGTTTTGTGTAGATTGTGGTATAGCAATCATTCATCATTTATTTACAGGGTTACTCAGAGTATTTGAATATATAGGAGCTATACTTAGGAATTGCTGGAAGTGTATTTAATTTTGTGTTACGTATTTTACATGTAACACTAAATTTATGTACACTAAGCCATGTGTATATAGTTTATAGACAATACACAGGGCTACTCAAAATTGAGGTAAACATTTTTTTTTTTTTAATTATTAAATGTGATTGACGTAAGTGCTTTGCTGCATTTTTTTTTTTTTTTTTTTTTTTTTTATGTCGAAGAACACTGCTGACACAGAACAGAAAATTAATTTCTCATACCCATGTTGTAAACAAAGTAGTTTTTGGAGATTTATTTTTTTCTGTATAATATCACATTTTGAGACCTCCTGAATACGAAAGAAAAATTTTTAGAGGTTGATTTGTATATATATATGAATTTTCAACATAATTTAACAACAAATAACTGTAGGAAGTTCAAATTTGGTACTTCGGATTCCATACCTAGTTGCCACTTGAAAAGTTGATCAAGATTTGAAAGTTTCAAGGAAATTAATAACAGACTTTATTTTTGTTGTAATAAATGTAGGTACTATAATTAAACTGAAAGGCAGTAACCCCCTGACATTGAATTATACATCAATACCATATTATATTTTAATCAAAAAATATTTTACAATATTAACAATAAATATGAATTTCTTTATGATTTTTACAGTAGAAAGTTATTTTAAAAGTAATTTATAAGAATACCTGTCCCAAAACTCAAAGCAGTGGTATATTTTCTGTGCTCCAATATATTTTCTGTGCATTAGATCTTGCGGATTTCCCTTTTAATGCCAAATGAAAGAAATGCAAGTATACGTTTTAAAATGTTCATTAATATCTGAACTTCGGTAATTAATATCAAAATGAGTAATTAATATAAATTATATTTTAGTAATTTTCTTGAAAACAATTTTTAACCATTTTGAAATGAAACTGTTTGAGCTATCTCCCGTGACTTTTTTAAATGCTATCATACTATTATGTGTGAGAATTTTTCCCCTCTAGTTCTTTCTCATTAAAAAATATATTTAAAGAACATTGGTCATACTTACCAACATCCTAATTGATATTCCGCAGACTTCTTAGCCCCGCCCTTTTTTTTCCACACCAATAACTTTTTAGAGTATTATTCTTCAAATCCAATTATGATTAAATAAGAGGAAAAAAATACTCTAAAAGTATACCGGTATAAAAAAGAAGGCGGAGCTAACAATACTATGGAATAATATTAATTAGTATGTTGGCAAGTGTGCATTAGTTTATGGCTAGTGTCTACTAATTTCCCTTTATTCCGTTTAAAACTAGTTAGAAAAAGTTGAGATTTCCTTCTGAGAAATAGAAAGCTGCGTAAAAGATTTAGTATGGAATTTTTTTTTTTTTTTTTTTTACTTAACGCTTTCGCGACCGCATGTTTTTGTCTTTTTCCTAGTAAGGCCTGCCTGAGGGAGTTATTCTCCTCAGTTACAATATTTTAGAACAAAATTTTGTTTATTCATATTTATATTACAAATAGATATACATTATAATTATACTCTTTCTAATCAAAGCATTCTATCCATAAGTATATTGATAGTACAAATATGAATATTTTGTATATTTTTAAGGAATAAATAACATATAAATTGAGAAAGAAACGCCCACTGATGGAGTTAGAGATTTGTAAATGACGTAAATCTACGTCAGCGGTCGCGAAAGTGTTAAAATACACAGGATTAATCGACGATCATGGGATAAACTCGGAGGGGAGGCAGACAACATCACAAGGATTGAGAGTTGCATTGATACCTATGACCTCAAAGGTCATTTTAATCCTTTAAGAACTGGAGGATTTTGGATATTTTAAACATTGAAATCCAGATATAGGAGTGGCTCTCGAATGGTGCATTTTAAAAAATTTTTTACATGTAAATGTTTTCATAGAAAAATATACGTTGTAATAATTCTGTTTCTAACCCATTGCGTTGATTGCATTAATATGAACATTCCCACACAGCACATACGTCCAAATTTTGTTCATTTCTCGTCTCGTACGTTGAAAACACGTCCCTCCAGAGAACTGACATCCCATTTTTGTCACATGCTCACATAAATTCAACCATCATGTTGAAAGTATGTGTCGTGAGTAACCAAATTTGGACATACATTATTAGAAAAATATCTTGGAAGTAATGTGTTCCACAATTGAGCGAATTCATCCCAATGAAGTGTCCTTTTACGTTGAATTCAACAAGCATGCAGCGTACTTTTTACTAAAACGGAACGAGCAACTGGGCATGCGCATTCAACCAACCATTCCACTTTTCCTCTAGTCCGTGGCTTCGCTTTCGCCCGCCGCCATGTTGTCATTTTGATTATGTGAAAATGCGAAAGAAGAAATAATTGCGTCGTATAATTAATGTTATGATTGTAGATTTCGAGGCTCTAATTTCGACGAAATCGTCATATATGCTGTATTGTCCACCGTCGCCAAGCTTGTGACAACGATTTTACATTCTTGTTCTATACAGAATGTGAATGCGATCTGAAAATAATTGTCATATGTAAGTATCTAAAATAATTTTATTTTATTTTCATTTCTGATATTTGACTTTAATGTAATAATGCTTATTATACCTGAAAAGGTTTATTATTTGTAAAATTTAATTTCATGGGTGGTTTTAGTTTTTGTTTGTTGTGTATCATTTCTTATCCATTGATTTATCGATCCATAAATATTATTACGTGGCCTAATGGACCTTTCTTTTATTTTAAGCAGGAATGGAAATATCTGTAGAAGTATTTTCTTGTAAACTTAATCGGAATTTCCATTGCTTTTTAACCATTCAAGTATGCCTTTATAAGTTGATTAACTTTGATAAACAATGCAAAAATGTGTTCATGAAAGCTTAAATTTATTTTAAAACTGTTGTAGTTTTATTTAACTCTCTCAAATTATAAAAAAAAAAAAAATTAAGATTGATTTAATTAATGAAAGTTGTTATTTAAGTATGAGAAATTCAGTAATTCTGAAGTTAATTTATGTCAATAACAACTGTAAAATTTTCGAACGAACCATAGAAAATGAGAATAAACAAAGATTTCTAATGAACTGCTTGTACTGGTTTGGATTTTCTTATCTAGAATATGTATACTCTTTAACTTATTTTTCACGAGTAATTTTTTTCCTAAATATTGTAAATATTATATATTTATATATATTAAATATTATATACGTGCAATTTACAATTAAAAGCCAAACCATTAATTTCTCTTTCTCTGTTTTGAATCTCTTATCTACAATATGTATACTCTTTAATTTATTAAATTTAGTTATGTTTTTCTCAAGAGTAATTTTTTTTCTAAATGTTGTAAATATTATATTTATTGCACATATATTAAATATTTATGTGCAAGTTACAATTAGAAGAGATGCCAAACCATTAATTTCTCATTCTCTCACTTTTTATTTAATGATTTTAAATTGGTATTTTTAGTCTTCTGCTATTTATGTGTTAATACCAATAGCAGAAACAGTTGAGCCAACACTGCAAGTTAATTTAACAATCCATAAATGGGATACACTTAATAATAAATCAATGCCGTAGCTAAAGAGTTATACTTTCTCCTTTGTAAATGTAAATTTTGCACATTTTATGAATTATATTATTTCTTTTTATTATACCAGACCTGATCTCAGATTCTCTGATTGCAGAATTTTGTTTTATTGTAGATAGATAAAAAATTCTTCCTGTGCACATGTGTATACGTATATTTATATAAAGTTCAAAATTACAGTTAACATTATGTAAACTATGAAAATTGTAACTTCGTGTTGATGGTATTTTTTGATTAGGCTTAAATTTTGTTTTTTAAAATTAGATTTTTCTTGGAGGTAATTATTAAATGTAAACTATTACTCATGATATGTTTTTTCCTCCTACAGTTGGAATGTAAACTCTGAAATGTTTTTTTTTTTTCATCCTGTATACAATATTTATAAGCTATTTTTTTTTTTTTTAATTTTGGCCTTTTGTATTTTTCTTCCCAGATTATTTATTTAAGATGTTAATGAATATGTAAGGAATCTAGCTTTGGCCTGCAGTCTCCTAGCAGCCCTTCAGTTTAAATTGCAAGTTAATAAGTAAGACTTTCTGCATATAACTCAGTACTAATCATTGCAAGACTGTTCTTTTTTTTTTTAAATCAAGATTTATTTGATTTTAATGATTTTTTAAAACTATTCATACATTATTGTGCAACACTTGTATTTTATTCTGTGTATTTTTATGTATATATATGTAAATATTTACACTATCAATCATTTTACTTAAATTATAAATAATATTCTATTCCGATAGAAAAAATCCATGTAGGCATTTATTACCAATATTTCTATTCAAATTAGTATCATTATAATATAAGAAATAATCTTATAACAGTCACAAATGCTGTAGTACGAGCCACTCAACCTGAGAATTTGTAGTACTATAATGTATTGAAATAAAGAAAGTCTGATGGACTGCGGTAATTCTCGATCAATGTGTTTCTAGGTTAATTAATGTTCACCCAGCTTATAATAGTATGCTTAAACAAAAATTAGAAAGTATTGTTAACAATTCAAGAACATTGTAGTTTAATGTACAAAATAAAAAAAAGTCGCCATCTTTGCTGAAAATTAATAAATAAAAATATATATTAAACTGCTACAAAAGCATCTTGAAAAAAGATTGTTTCTGAAAATCACACATTTTACTTATATTCTTAGTGGCACAACATTTCTATTTTTTTTTTTTTTTTAATGTTATTTTACAACTATATATCTGTACTGATAAGTATAAAGGATTTAAGTCCAAAAATGTCGATTTTGAGTTAAGTACATAGTCAGACTCAGAAAAAAATTCTCTATCAATTGGTATAAAGGATTTAAATCCGTGTCTTTTAGTCTTTGAGAAAATCCATTGGTAAAAAAAGATTCAAGTTAGAAATTTAGCATTAATCTTTAGTATAAAATATTTAATTCAATTTTTCCCTTTATTAAATGAAGATTGACAATCACTTAACGGTATATAGTGTATAAATCAACATAATCCCTTTTTCCTAATCGATTCTGCTCATTAGTTTTTAGTTAGTTTAACTTTATTTTTCGTCTCCTGAAAAATCAAGAATATGCACTTAAATCCTTTATACTTATCAGTACAGATATAATATAAGCTTTTAAATTACGTTAATAATGTTTCTGTAATTTAGTATACTGGTTATACAACTATATTGATTTATACAACAGATTCTTTTTTTACGTATGTTTAAAATTATTTTAGACATATTTATCAATGTACATATATGTAGTGTGCATCTATAATATATATTCATTAATGCACATCAAAAAATCATAATATGTATTTTGCTTAAAATTAAAACCGGTTTTGTTATAGGTTTCATATCAAAATCAAAACTATCTTTCAAGCTATTTCAAAATTTTGTAGTAAGCATGACTAATGACTAATTAAGATCAAGATTACTAAGTATTGTACTGAATGCTAATAAATTAAATTGTATTTTATTGTACACACTTGTGATTTAAATTATACAGTTACATAAAAAGTTATTTATTTTTAACTGTTAACTTCAATACATTAAATCAAAGAAAAGTTCAAATGAAAGCCAACTATTTTATCTTTATTTCATAGTAAAAATAAACTGTAATAACAGTAAATGGTTTTTTTTATAACTAAATGTTTAAATTAAGATATATAATAAAACTGAAATATTTTTAATGGGTAATTGCAATACTTAACTATAAATCAAAGAAAAGTTCATATCAAAAACGTAGTAGTTTATCTTTATTTCATAGTAAAAAATAAACTGTAATAATAATAAATGGTTTTATTTATTAAGGATATAATAAAAATGCATGGTTGAAATAAAATATATAATAAAATTAGGACAGTAATGCTATATACATTATGCTTTTAAATGTTATAAAGTGTTTTGCCAATAAGTTTGGATGTAATTTCAAAACAAATAAAAATAGTAAATTAACTACTATGCTTATTAAAAAAAAAAAAAAAAAAAACATTTATAATCAGGGGTCGATCCAGGCAAAATTTGGGTCCCTTTTGCGGCTCCTTCACAAAATTCCACACAGTAAAAAGGGGCCCTTCAGAAAATTCAAATTCATAAAAAGGTACCCTTCACAAAATTCAAATCCATACAAAGGGACCCTTCACAAAATTCAAATTTATAAAATGAGTCCCTTCACAAGATTTTTTGTTTTATAAAAAGGATCCTTTTATTAAATGTTTTCATATTTTCAGTATTATTTTTAATTTATGCCTTAATTTGGCTCAACGAAACTCTATTAACTTGATATTAAACATTACATAAAGTGATTGTAAAAACTGACGATTTTACACAATATTTTACTTTTTCACAAAAATATTTTATATTTCACAAAAATATTTTGTTTTTCACAAAAAAGGGACCCAAAAATTAAAACATGGATTGACTCCTGATCAGGGTTTAACCTGGCAAAAAAATTACTTTAGCATTTTAGCGAAAATAGGCAAGCACTATTTTAGTTTTTTCGAAAGTTAATTCTTTGGATACCATTGATTTCTTTTACTTAGCTTTGTTATCCTCAGTTTTGTTTTCTATTCCTTTTGTTCATTGATGATTTTAACCAAGCATCCATATTTGTGACTTTAAAAATATGAATCAGGGAAACTATGTTTTGATTTTATCAATAGAAAAAGAGGTATTCATATCATATGTGTAAAATGAAAAAGCAAATTAAAAATCAAGTAAAGTGTAGTGGTAGATAATCGTGAAATACTAGTGCTAAAAATGCTTCTATGAAGCAAATTCTGAATTCTAACATACTTTTAAATATTTTTGCATTTAAATTCAATCATTGAAAATTAAAAATAAATTCAAATTACTATATAAATAAGGATTCCCAATAATTTCAGTCCTTTCATAGTTTTTGCTTGCAAATATTACAAAAAAAAAAAAAAAAAAAAAAAAAAAAAAAATTCTGAATTATTATATAGAGATATTTTATACAGTTATCCAGTTTTAGCATTTTAGCGAAATTCTGACCGACTTGTTTTAGCAAAATATGATACCTTTTAGCAAAATGCTAAAAAAATGAATGGCAGTTTAAACCCTGCTCCTGATAATATGTAATTAAAATCAGGTTTATGTTAAAAATGACATTATTTGTAGTCCAAATTAATCAATATAGCTATCATTTGAACAAAAAATGTCCTGATCCGTAATTGCCCTGAGTCGGGGTGCAATCGATATTTACCCGGTTGCTGGGGCAATTACTGATCAATGAATTTTTTCAATTAAACAAACTTTTAAAACATTTTAATCAAAGTCTATATTTTATTGAATAAACACATGATAAAGCTTTAACCATGCTAAATTTGGTTAACATCAATTGTGATATTTTTAGAGTTATTTAGATGTTTGTGTTTTTTGATCGGGACTTACCCTCGCCCACACTAAAATCTTATCCATGCTATGGAACGGATAAAATAATTTTGGAAAAGGGTAATTTATTAGGGAAAATGACATCATAACTGAAACAATGTATTAAGAGGAAACTTTTACTCACACTTCCCAAACAAAATAAAGAGAATAAGGAGTTAAGAAAAAAAAAAGTAGGATATCTTAAAAAACTTATAGTTAGGCTAAACTAATATAATTTGAATCAAGAAAATTTTTTCACACTATACCCATTAACAAAATTCACATTTTCATTACCATCTTAATACTTTCACTTATTCTTATAACTTTTCTATGTTGAGTCGGGACAATTCATTAAACAAGCAGTGACAGCTGCCTTGAACTGTATGTAACTGATTATATATAATTAAATTTAATGGTTATGGAGTTTTAAAAAAAAAATTTGGAGGCTTCAGCAGGGACCGATTTATTCCTGCGGAGGCCTAGGGCACTCATGTTTAATGGGCCCTTTCTTCTGAAACTTTAATATTTATAATCCTCTATTCTATTAATCTATACAGAGAAGATATTTTAAAGGTAAATATTTTTTTCTGCACATGATTATACAGTTTACCAAATGATTAAACACTGATTATCTATATTTAAATAACTGATAACTTAACATACTATCATTTTACGGCAAAGTATATATTGTTCGACATAATACAAACAATGATCAATTTCCATAGCGCACACAATGGAAATATTCACAATTAGTTAAAAAAAAAAAAAAAAATGTATTTTATATATTATAGGATAAAAAATCAATAAACAAAAAAGTGTAACTTATGATGAAGCCAATGTACTATCTGTAAACTGATTCATGCACTAAATTAGACAGCATTGCAAACATGCCAACAGTTTAATTTATTCCAGAGGATTGTAAATACCTACCCTTTTAACATCACTTTATTTGTATTGATTTTTTTTTTTTTTTTCAAATATGGTAGGACAAATAAGAGGCACACAGCACAATACTATTTCCATTTGTTGACGAAAAAATAAAAATTTTCATTCTAACTATTTTTTTAAATGTATGGTGGAATTTCTTGAAGGCCCAAGGCATGTGCCCTGAATGCTCTGCCATAAGTCAGGTGCTGGGCTTCAGGGCTTTTTAAACACTACAATGTAAAATATGCCATTATTTTTAAAATATGTGTGCCAATATTAAAAGATATAAACTGATATGAGAACTATAAATAAGCAAGAAAATGTTTTCCTTTGTAAATATCAACTGCAAGGCTGGCAGAGACAAACTATCATATTATATATATATATTAATCCTCGCTTTCCCAAGATGGGGTCATTTTGAAGTTGAAATCTAGTTAAGCACGCCTCATTCAAAATGTGTGCTAATTCGCCACAGATAGCAAACATAACCAGTGGAATTTTGCAACTTCTAAACGATATAAAAAGGTGCTGTGCTGGTGATTTTCGCCAAGTGTGCCAAGCGGCACCTGAAAGCAATTTTTTTGCAGTAATGCCATGATCTTGGAAAAGCGAGGGTTAATCAATTAATTCTACACTAACTAAATATTTATAATTCATACATCAGTCATAAGGTTGTGCTTGTATAAATAATTAAAATATAATAAATGGTTAAAATGTATAAATAATTAAGAAAATTAAGGTATAATTTATTTTTTTATTTATCAATGTTGCTTAGTAGAGACGAATCTAAAGTCAAGGTATCCAATATAAATATTAGCTTGTTTAATAATATTTTGTTATATTTTACAAATTATATTTTTAAATTTCTATAAGAAATATTTAAAAACCACATTTTTTAAAAGCTGGATGTACAGTTTCATTCCACTAAAGCCATTAACTTTAATATGTAAAAAAAGTGATTTAAATCAGTGATAGTTTTTATTTTTTTACTTTTTAAATCAATTGATTTAAATCACTACAACCCTGTTGCAAGATTCTCAATTAATAGCGTTTGCATACGAAGTTTTTATTCATTAGCTTTACAAGGCAAAATTAGCTCTGGCCGCATGGTCAGTTACTACTGAAGAATTAGCCACTAATAAATTTGCTGCGGGTAGCCACCACAATGGCCACTGTTTGGCTACCTGCTGCAATTTTCACACACACACACACACACACAAAAAAATGTTTCCCTCAGTTGATTAATTTTAGCTATATCATGTGTATGCAGTAGGAAATCCACTCCCAGAAATCCATAGCACTTGGGACCAGAGACTGCAAATTTGAAAATTTTATGGATTTTAGTTTTTTTTTTTTTTTTTACTTGTTTGCAGTATAGACAAATGTTTTTTTTTTTTTATTATTATTCATTTTTTTTTTTTTTTTTTTTTTTTTTTTTTTAATTCTTTGAAATTACTTTTTATTTAAGCACAAAAACTTTATTATAAATTTCATTGTTTACTTTGGTTGTAACTTTTTAAAAGTATATAACTTTTTTAAAGTATTTATAATTTTAGTAATACATATTAGGGTATTTATTTGCATTGTATAATTTTATATTGCTACTATTCAAAAGTTCTTAAAACATCGTTTTTATCATATTAACTAGTATGCTGTGGCCATCACAAGTCTTTCTTCTATATAATCCTGTATAAATTTACCTAATATAAATTATTTGTTAAATTATAATTTATTAAAATTATTTTCCATGATGAATGCAGACGATTTTTATCTGAAAGTAGTTTAATATTAAATGCCAAAAGAAAATCAGTTTTGTTCAGACATGAGAAGAAATGAATTTTCTTCCCATTATTTCATTTATTTATTTTTTTCATTAAAAATGAAAAAAATCAATAACATAGTATAAATTATCACTGATCTATGGTTTGATAATTCATTTTAAAGGTGTTGACGAGTTCTTTCGAAGATACCCATATTGAAAATTAACGAATTCCAAACGTCAAATTTCGTTCAAGGGTTTTGAGATACAGTACCTACAAAATTTGTAACACACACACAGACACACATTTTCTAAAAGCAGTCAAATTGTGATCAGGACATCTCAAAACATGTAAATACATCAAAAAGTGTTTAAAAGTTTTCACAAAGCCAATACTTCCTTCAAACATAGAAGACAGTAAAAATAAGATTTTTTTTTTTTTTTGCTAAGTTTTTTATGGCAAAAATGAAAGAAAAAATCGATAATGTTGTTTTAAATTAACGCAGATCAGTGGTTCAGCCATTTCTTCTTCTTCTTTTTTTTTTTTTTTTTTTTTTTTTCTTTTTCGTATGCATATAAAGAGAAAGTATTGAATTAGTAAAAAGTTTCAAACTCCAGTTTTGATGGATTTACACGTTTGAGGATGCTCTGATCACGATTGAACTGATTTTAGAAAATGTCTGTCTGTCAGTCAGTCTTTCTCTCTCTGTGTGTGTGTGTGTGCATCACTAATGTAGTAGACACTGCATCTCATTAACCAATTAATGAAATTTAACCATACTTGGAATTTTGTTGAAACCTGACATAAACTGATACAGATTAGATTTGGCGATCAATTGTTCAACAGGTCGGGCTGTAATCCAATTATTTCTAAATTTTTAACATGAACAAAACAAAATTTCATATAACTCTACAAAATGAGTTATTTTAAACAATGTAATTATAAAATTAATTGTTAATTAATAATTGTTAATCAATGATTGTGAAATTAATATAAATTATTGATAATAGTAGTAATAAATTAGGGGGGGAGGGAAATGTGCATCTGAGAACTTCGTTTCCTGTAGTGATGTAACTCTGTCACATAAAAATCGTCTACATTTATATGGAAAATAATTTAATAAATTTCTATTTTATGATTTTGGTGTATAATTAAAATATATAGAAGAAAGTCTTGTGGTGGCACTATCACACTAAAGGTATTGATAAGCTCTTTTAAAAGATACCCATGGTGAAAACTTGTCCCCTCTGGGCAATAAATGTAAAGGAAAACATATTCCATAGTCTGCAGAACTGCTTTTCTTTTTCTGTTTTTTAGTAGCTTTTAAAATAATTTATATTTTTTTCCATACATTTGGATAGAGATCATTGCATTATGTGATCTGTATAAATCATGTTAAAAAAAATCACCTAGGAAGCAATAAGCCTAGGATAAATAAAGCTTATAAAATAAAATTTGATTCGTAGAGTTTAGAGTGCTATTCAGTCAAATGTGATATCATTGACAGTTTATTACCTACAATTTCACAGTAAAAATATAAAAAATAATTAGAAAAAATTAATTATAATAGAACTAACCTTTAATAGCTGTTTGTTTTTAGCATCATGAAGTATATATATTAACGTTTATCAATAATTGTTTCAAAATTTTTAAGCTATAATGATGTTCTCTTATAATTATTATTATTATTCACGTTTAATTTTAATATGTTTGTCAACTAATTTAAAGTTAATATAAGGTTATTATTATCATGTTTCAATTAATTAAAAAATGATGAAAAATTTGAAAAATTGGGCTTCATAATGTACTAGGAAGTACTAATGTCTCAGTAAGTATCTTCGTGTTGAATCACATGACTGTCCTTATTACCATTTTAGTGTTATGCTGTCTGGAGACACACATCCAGACACTGTCTTTTTTATATATGAAGATTTACTCGTATTATTGAAAAATCTAGTACTTATTGTAGATGAGAAAATTCAAAACTGATTGGTTTCAATTAAATAATCATACAAAATTGTTTCTTATAAATACCACAACTTGCATATTGTTATTGAATATAATTTTTGGTTTATGGGAGAACATAACTGTCAGTTTTTATTTATTTATTTATTTTTCCTTTTGAAATGTTTTTTATTTTCTCTCTCTGCAGGTGCTGCGAGAACTTGTCTATTACAGAGAAAAACATTAGATGTTGAATTAAATTAGTAATGTTCAATTAGCTTCGCTATGCAAATAAAGAAATTTTATGTATTTTTTTAAATAAAAATGCATAAATACATATTGTTTCTTTTGATTCTTTTTGAAATTTGAATCTCAAACCAATACAGGTAGGTTGGAAGTCAGTCCTTCGTTGTATCTTGCCGAACAGTCCACAATTTGTAGTAATTAAAACAAATTCAGCATATGGAACAAAGCACAAATAAAATTAATATTTAAATCAAATTGGAGTGTACAGGTTGATATTTTTATTTATTACCAACTATGTGAAAAATACCTGAGCCGGGAATCGAACCCGGGCCATCCGCTTAACGCACGGTTGGTTGGTTGGTTGTAGGATTTAAGGCCGATTGACTCCTGATGTGTCCTAGGCCTACAGGAGGAATGCCCTCCGTGGGGGTCTTTCTAAGGGGTCCTAGCCCGTATTTACGCGAGTTTCGGAGGAAACCACGGAAAACTCCGAACGGCTAGGTCGATGAGCGCGACCTGGGATCGAACCCGGCACCTCCCATCTACCAGCTTTTGAGCGCAGAACCGCTCGCTTAACGCACGGATGCATCGTTAAGCGGATGGCCCGGGTTCGATTCCCGGCTCAGGTATTTTTCACATAGTTGGTAATAAATAAAAATATCAACCTGTACACTCCAATTTGATTTAAATAAATATTCACGGTTGATGAATTCATGAATAAAAATTTCTACATTAAAATTAATATGTTTAATCAAATAGAAAATACGTATGTATGTATATGTATATATATAAGCATATTTAAAAAAAAAAAAAAAAGCATATGTAAAAAAAAAAGCAAATCAGTTTTGGTAAAAATATGTGTGTTTTTAAGCTACGTAAGTACTTTCTAAATTTTTTCTCTTGTTTTTATATTTATCTAATAATTGCACTGAGTTTAATTTTGTTTCTAATATTGACGTTCACTGAGACTTGATTCTTGGCTTCTTTTTAGCTGCATTTCATTGATACAACCTGTCGTCCAAAAAAGTTGGATCATATTAATTACAGTGATTTGAATTAGTGATTAACTTTGCAGTTTTACTTCACGATCACCATTATGCATCACAATGAGAAAACATGGAGGTAATCAGGAATTTAACTGCATGTAATTAATGTGATCCAACTTTGTTGGATGCCAGGTGGTATGAAATGCTGCTAAAAAAAAAAAAAAAGTCAAGGGTTACATACAAACGGAACGCTTGCAATTTCGATGACGTAAATTTTGCAAGTGTTTTGCAAATACAGTCGGCAACAAAAGTAACAGAGCACTAGCGAAAATTCCTATGTAAAAAAAGTACACTTAATGCAGATTTGTTAAATAAATCCTTGTCGAATCCTGTTCTTAGTCAGTCTAAGAACATGATTCGACAAGGATTTATTTAACAAAACAGTGTCACACATAGGAATTTTTGCTAGTGCTCGGATACTTTTGCTGCCGACTGCAGTCATACATTTGGAACGCCTGCAAATGGCTTTGCAACTGGAAGTGTTTCATTTGTATGTACCCCCAAGAGTCAAGTCCTTTGAGCATCAAAAGGGGATGCAACTTAGAGAGACAATGGGAATGGATATGTTCATAAAGATAAAATTTATATGGTGGTATTTAAAATATTTGAAAATTGTACATACAGTACACTTATGCTGCTATTACATAAAAACTTTTTGCACAACATTTGAACCGATTTTTGCTCTAATTTCTGGAGACTGAAAAAAATTTTTGGTTCGGAAAGTTCTCCAAAATACTTCAGATCTCAGTGGATGGTGTCACATTCAGTCTATGCCTGGAACCGGTTTGTAGCTGCATCTATAATGAACCAGTTCTGGTCCTAGACTGAAAGTGGTGCCATTTACTGAGATCAAAAAAGGAGAGTGACAAAAAATCAGTTTCAACTGTCAACATCACCTAAAACATGTGCTGAGGAAGTTCTGGATCTGGAAATAATGCTATATATATTAGCTCTGAATAAAGCTATTAAGTTTTATCTTTAATTACAGTATAAAAGTTTCATGTTTTTTAGTAATAGTAAAATGTGGAATTGATGCATTTTTCTAATTTGGATTCTGTGTCTCCATTTGACATATTTGTGATCCATATTAGTTAAATGTAAATTGGAAGAATGTAATGTTTTTATTATAAGCTTTTAAGACAAAGTTGTAGCAATTCAAAAATCATGAGAAAGGTTCAAAAAATGTTATTTAAAAAATTGCTCAAAATTATTTACAAGGAATTAGCTGAATAATAATTAATGTTCATTAGTTGTTAAATAAAGAAAACACTTGTTATTTATAGACATAAATTTTACTATTAAAGATGTGATTCTTTTAGATTAGGTTATGCTCAGTGGGTGATCCACGTATGCTAAATTAATTTTATATGAAAAAATCTGGAGTGACTCTGTTTGACTTTCTGATAAATTAAAGTAAGCGAAGTTGTTAAATGAAGAGAAGAGAAAATTATAATAGGGCATTTGAGTAATTTTCTCCATATAGTGTGTTCTTTAACATTATTGTACTTTAAAGAATTTGAGCCTGTAGATCATAATGTTAAAGAATTTCGCATTGTGTCACTATAAAATAACTAAGCACTAGATACTCCAAAATCAATAGGTCTTGTGTTACGGTGACCTATAGCATATATACCAACATTCAGGTAAATTCATCAATGCATTCAGATGCTATCATGTTCACTCACACATATATACTACACACACATGCAGATAGTATCGTGAAAATAGCAAAAATGAACTCTGAGACCTCAAAGCCTATCGAAATACCAAAATCTCAAAGTAAAATTTTTGTCATGATTACAATATTTTCTTTACATATTTATATTTGTAGAGTATAAGTAATATTGCTATTACTAGGGGATAAGGCTGATTATCTATTTTATGAATTTAAAACTGCAGGGATACTTTTTATATTTGTGTGTTGGGGGGGGGGGGATTTACTCCCCAACAGACAGAATTTTTTGTAATGATTTGCAGACTGCAGTATAGAGCTGCTAAACTAAGTTTTAAATCACATGAAGCTATTAGCAATTAATAAATTAAGTAATATCTGCATATAAAAAGAAAACAAAGAATGTACAAAAGAACAGTAATCTAGAGACATGATGTAAATTGTATTACTTTTCTTATCTGTATACATGGTAGAGAAAGTTTTTTTTTTTTTTTTTTTTTTTTTTTGAATCAAATAGCTGAAATTGAGTTTTTGTTGAATTTAAATGTTTTGAGGTCCCCTGAATCTGAAAATCATGTTTTTAGCAGTTAGTCTGTATATCTGTCTGTTATCAACATATCTCTAGAACAAATAGTAGCAGAAAGTCCAAACTGTAATGAACAAAATGCACATCATATAGGGACGCTACACTAAACTTTTCTTTGAGATCAAGCAAGTAGTTTGTGTACAAGGGCATCCAAGAGAATTCAAACATATTATCCTTGGAAAAATTTCGAGTAAGTACAGTGTAACAGCATTAAGCTGACTTAAACAATTTTTTTTATAATGCATAAAAACATGTTTTGTGTATATTGTGATATGGAAATCATTCATCTTTTGTTTACAGGGCTACCCAAAATATTTGGATATTTGGGGCTATACTTATATTGACCAAACGTCTCCATTTTCTGGGGACAAATGGGGACTTCCTTTTTTTTTTGAAGGCATTTTTCTAAGTTTTAAATAATTGTAGAAAGTAAATTATTAATCAGTAATACTTTATTTTTAGTCCTTATGTATTAGGAATGAAAAAAGGATAATTGTAGCAATTTTTAACGCTTCTCTATTATAAAGGTATTTTGATCAGGTCAGCCTAGCTATACAGTATAGGATCCGTTATCCAGAAAGCTTGGGACCTGGGATATTCTGGATAAGGGGTTTTTCCGTAATTCGGGACACTTTATTATATGTATAAAAAAGGTACAAAATAATTTCATAAATAGCAGTGATAAACATGAATATATATATGTAAACATTTTACCTATATATTTGTTCATTTAATAAATTATTTCCACAAAATAAAAAAAACATTCTTAATTAGAATTTCAAACTATAAATAATAATAGTAATAATAAATGAAAAATAAATAAACATATATAAAATTTAATTTTGGACCTGAGAGTAAAATCCTTTCATTTGGATTTTGCAAAATGATATTTTATGAAATTTTTTTGCTTATAGTGTGTCTCTGCTCTGATACTAATAGCTCATAAATGTTTCAAATATTTTTAACACATAATGCTAAATATTTTATGAAATGAATTAAAAAAAAAAAAAAAAAAAAAAAATGGAAAATAATAAAAACCATTTAAAAATTTTATAACAATTGGGACTTCATGCATGTGACCTGAGTTTGAGGATAAAATTCATCTGCTATTGGGTACTTTAAGAAGTATGTGTTATTAATGTTTATCTATTAAAAAATACAATAAAAATTCATTTTCTAAACTAAATTTGCAAAATTTTCAGTGGACAATTTTGTGCTCACCCTATTTCCTCAGAATAATACCGTAGCATTAAAGAAAGTAGGTTGTAAAAATATAATTCTGACCGCTGCTATTGTATAACTTTAATTCTTAAATTTTACGATAATTAAAAATTTTGGTAGTTGGCATTTTGCATTCTGGTTTTCGGAACATTCTGGATAACGGGTTTCCGGATAACGGATCCTATACTGTACTTGAAAATTGCTGGAATAGTAATTTATTTTTTGTTAGGTGTTTTTTGATTGGGACTAAATTTAAGTACACAATATTGTTTATAGACAATATGACAACAGAGCTACCAAAAATTGAGCTAAATGTTGTTTTATATTCAGTGTAATTGATGAGAGTGCTTCGATGCACGTTACTGTGTCGACGAACACTGCTCAGAAAGAAAAATTAGTTTTTCAGATTCATACTGTAAAAAAAGTAATTTTTGAAATTTAAATTTGTTTTTTCTTGTATAATATCATGTTTTGAGGTAACCTGATTACACAAAAGTCCAATTTTTAGTGATTAATCTGTATGTATTTATATTACCATATCTTAAAAAATCTGGTGTGTCACACACATCACTTTCTCTTCCCCTGCATTTCAATATTATAATGATTGATTGCATATTAAATTTTAAGTTCAATAGCATGAGATAATAAAATTCAATATACTTTTAGAACATTCTAAAATAGTTTTAAAAACAATTTTATTTCATATGCAGTTTTGTGCATAGAATTATTAAAAAAAAAAAAAAAAAAAAAAAAAACTAGGCTATTATTAATTTACCTTCAAACTTGCCAGTCTTTATAAAATTTTTGCCAGTAACCTAATATGAAATTCAAAGTGCTAAATTTGAATTTCCTGCAGTTACTTACTATTAAGTTATGCGATAACAGATACACATACAGCATACAGATCAACTGCTAAAAATTGGACTTTCGTAATCAGGCCACTTCAAAACATGATATAATACAAAAAACAAAGTTGAAAATAAAACTTCAAAAATTACTTTATTTACACTATGCACATGAAACATTAATTGTGCAGTGTCCGGCACCACAGTAAAATATACAAACCACTTCTGTTAATTAGATTCAATAGAAAAGAACATTTTGCTTAATTCTGAGTATCCCTGTATATTGTCTATAATCAATATGCACTATTAAGAATACTTTATATTAAAAATTAGTCTTCTTTGATAAGCATTTAATGCAAAAGGAATTATGATTCCTCCAAGTATAGCCCCATCTAAATACTTTAATTGGCCTTGTAAATGAATGATGAATAATTTTCATACCACAATCTACACAAAACATGCTTTTAAGAATTAAAATATATATATATATATATTCCATTTTGGTTAAGTCAGCCTGTAGATGTTACACTGTATTTGCCAGATATTTTCCCTTAGACAATGTATTTGAATTCACTTGGATGTTCCTGTACACAATCCATTTGCTTGGTCTCAACGAAAAGTTTACTGTAACATCCCTATATGATACGCATTTAGAATACTAAGTTTGAACTTTCTGCTATTATTTGTTCTTGAGATATGTTGATAACAGATACACACTCAGACTAACCGCTAAAAACATGGTTTTTGGATTCAGGGGGCCTCAAAATGTGTACATATGATAAAAACACACTTTCAAAAATTTGACTGATAAACAATACATTACCTATGTGGGAAGAGAAAGTACAAAAAAGTAACTGCATGAAATTCGAATTTGATATTTTGAAGTACTTTTTAAGTTGCCACTTAACAGTTTGATCAAAATTGGTAAGTTTGAAGTCAAATTAATAACAGCCCTTTTTTTTTTTTTTTTTAATAACTCTAAGCACTTCTGTTGAGCGGGGCTTGAGGGGTTGGTATCCCTCTTACATACAATTATATGTCGAATAACTATTCCTAAACCAGTTTTGAATTACATTGAACTTTATTATCCTATGTTATTTATCTCAAGACTTAAGCAATCTACTTATATAATATTAAAATGCAGGGAAAGACGAAGTCGTGTGAGTGATACACCAGATTATTTAAGTACTTTATTGAAGCCTGGCTTTTTTTTGTGTGTGTGTTTTTAAATTAATCTGCCGAGCTCTCTGCTATGCTGTACTATTTCTGCTACTAGAACCTACTCTTATATCAGATTTTTTTTTTCTTTTCTTTTGAAAAAAAAAAAAAAAAAATATATATATATATGTATATAAATTTAATGTTGTAATTAAACCTTCTGTTATTGCTTTACGACATTTGATTTTGTAATATCTTCATTTTTTTAATATTAAGAATAAATGCTGTTAATTTTCATAGCAGGTAATCTTCAAAAATATCAACAGATTTTCAGAAAATATGTCATTTTAAAAGTGCATGATATTACAAGTCAGCAAGAAATAGATAGTTAGGCTTTGCATACAATCTCCTGTTCCCAAGATTAATTTCAGATTTTATTCCACCAATACTGATCTTGTACTTCTACAAAAGAAAAAAACTGATGTGGACACCACATGACTTCCTTATACACCTTTAGAAATATATACATAATGTTAAAAAGCATTATCATTAGACCCGAGACAGTTGGCTAAAAATATTTTAAAAATGCATTGTCAATGTGTTCTGAGCTTTTCTGAAAGTTTCAAATGCCTAACTAGTCAAGAAGTCAGTTAAAAATCAATTGCAAGATTTGTACTTGTAACGCTGCCGAAGGCAGCAGGGACTTGAAACAGTTCTCTAAAAGTATTAAAAAATTGCATTTTCGCACTGTTCTGAACTATTCTGGAAGTTTCAAATGTCTAGCTAGTCGAGAAGTTAGTTAAATAAATTTTTCTTTTGAAACCGTATAAACGCTGCCGAAGGCAGCAGGGACCCGAAACAGTTCTCTAAAAGTATTTTTAAAATGCATTTTCACTGTGTTCTGAACTATTCTGAAAGTTTCAAATGTCTAGCTGGTTCAAAAGTTACTTAAATAAATTTTCTGTTGAATCATATAAATGCTGCTGAAAGCAGCAGGTATCTGAAACAGTTGGCTTGTTGGCTAAAAATAATTTTAAAAATGCATTTACAACCGGTTCTGGGCTTTTCTGAAAGCTTCAAATGTCTAGCTAGTCGGGAAGTCAGTTAAAAATCATTGCAAGATGTGTACTGGTAACGCTGCTGAAGGCATCACGGATCCGAAACAATTGGCTAAAAGTATTTTAAAAATGCATTTTCGCACTGTTCTGAACTATTCTGAAAGTTTCAAATGTCTAGCTAGTCGAGAAGTTAGTTAAATAAATTTTCTGTTGGAACCATACAAACGCTGCCGAGGACAGCAGTGGCCTAGAACTATTTGCTAAAAATATTTAAAAAATGCATTGTCACTGTGTTCTGAGCTATCCTGAAAGTTTCAAATGTCTAATTAGTGGGGAAGTTAGTTAAAAATTGATTGCAAGATTTGTACAGGTAACGCTGCCTAAGGCACCAGGTATCTTAAGCAGTTGGCTAAAAGTATTTAAAAAAAATGCATTTTCACTGTGTTCTGAACTATTCTGAAAGTTTCAAATGTCTAGCTAGTCGGGTAGTTAAATAAATTTTCTGTTGAATCATATAAAAGCTGCTGAAGGCAGCAGGTATCCAAAACAGTTGGCTAAAAATATTTAGAAAATGCATTGTCAACGTGTTCTGAGCTTTTCTGAAAATTTCAAAAGTCTAGCTAGTCAGGAAGTCAGTTAAAATTCGATTGCAATATTTGTCCAAACAGTTTTTGAGTTATCGTTTTTTGTTACTTTATGGCCAAAACCTTTGTATTTTTGGTCATTATTAACCTAATTTTCTTAAATATCTCCAAAACGGAAAATCATACGAAGTCCAAAAAGGGAGGTGCACAACTGGATGTTATAACAAACCTATGTACCAATTCACAACTTTCTACGTCCAATCGTTTTCGAGTTATGTGACATACACACACATGCGTACAACGTCACGAAAAATCGTGTAAAGTCGCTTATATCGCTAAAACGAGAGCTCGTGTTAAGACGACACTTGCAGGTGTACAACTAGACATCATGACAGTCACACATATAAATTGGCAACATTCAGCGATCATTCGTTTTCGAGCAATGTGAAATACAAAATCCATTTCGCAAATCGGGATTACTATAATTCCTTATACTTTGTATGAGGAAGTAAAAATTGGTGCAGAATTTTATGAAACCAACTAGAAATTTTCAAGGAATTTGAAAAAATAATAATTGTCGCCTGTACAAAAAAAAAAAAAAAAAAAACAGTATTTTGCAATGAGTAAAATATGTCTCATATTCTAATAAGATGATATACAAAGTTTTATCTGAAAAAAAAAAAAAAAAAAAAAAAAGCTATCTTGCCAAATTTTCTGCCTGGGTAATGAATTCCATTAAAATCCACCAAAATTGGATGTGGAATATACATTTAAATTTCATCCCCAAGTTTTATAGAAGTTACATAAAATCAGCATAACTGATGCATTTTTCTTTTTTTTTTCTTTCTCTTTTAAGCATTTTAATGCACTTATTTTAAACAGGGAAGCCAAAAGCATTGGTCTTGCTTTTTATTATGCAAATATTAATTTTAGACAAAAATATACAGGTATTGATTTTAAGCATATATTTTTAAATCCTGATGTTGAAAATCAATATCACATTTATGTTTAAAATTAATCTCTGCATTATAAAAAACAAGGTCAATGCTTTTGGTTCCCCTGTTTAAAATAAGTGCATTAAAATTTTTAAAAGAGAAAGAAAGAAGAAAAGAAAAATGCATCAGCTATGTTGATTTTACGTAATTTCTATAAAACCTGGATGAAATCTAGATGTATATTCCATATTCAATTTTGGTTGATTTTACATGATTTAGATGAGATCTGGATGTATATTTTACATCCAAATCTAGTTGATATTACATGAAATGGCTGAAAACACAATGTTGCATTTACATCCAAATTTGGTTGATTTTACATGAATTGAACAAACTCTGGATGTCTTACATAACAAGTTGGTTGATATTACGTACCAACTAAGTCTCATTTGGGGCCATGTTACAACTTTGCTTGTGACATTTCAACCAAAAATCAACCAAAGCAGATAGCAGATTTCAACGTAATGGGACGTAATATTTGATCGCGATTACGTAATATCAACCTAATCGGGATGAAGTGTGTTGTGTGGGATTGTGTATGATTTTGCGAAATAATGGAACGTATAATATTTTTAAATTTACACATTGTCATGTTTTGAAGATTCTTACTAGAACTATATTTTAAGTTTCATTAGTTTAATAAAGTCAGTTATACAACATTTTAAAATCAGAGATAACATGCTTCTCCTCTCCATGCTCATTACAGCAGCATAACAACAACACTGAGTAGTAGAAGAAGTACATATCACAGTAAAACTAGAAGTAACTCTTGTTATCAGTTATAGCTTACAGTTATAACAGGACATTACAAATACACACATGATAAAAGATAAATACAAATGCAACAAGATTTAAATAAAAGACACATCTATGACATCCCCTCTTTAAGTTTTTAAGTGCATACATAATCATTGAGATACTGAACTGAGGTTTTCTCACAATTCGACCAGACCTTGTTTGAATACTGCATGCATGAGGAAAGTCAGATGTAACAGTACTATCATAAGACTGTTTTTCTACAGTTTCGGATATTTCTATCTCAGCACTCACATTCACTTCCCTATCATAATAATGTTTCTGGATTTTCTGCCTGGTAGCCAATTTCTGCTCTAGATTTGTAAATAGCTCTGCATTTAATAATTTATCATGTATAGGAAATTTAGTTCTTAGCCTGCGACCAAATAAAATTTGTGCTGGAGATAAACCCAATCCAGAAATAGGTGTATTTCTATACTCAATTAACCCCCAAATCCAATCTTTATTACTTTCAGTAGTCTTCTTGAATGTACCTTTAACAATCCCTACAGCCCTTTCAGCCAAACCATTGCTTTGGGGAAATCTTGGGCTTCCAAATGTGCACTTAAAATCTCATTCTTTCGCAAAGAATCCTAAATCTACTAAATGGTACATTATCACTCACAACTTTTTTGGGAACCCCAAAACGAGAGAAACAAACTTTTAACCGTTTACAAATTTCTCACACTGTGTTGTTACTTTGTTTTTTACCTCAATCCACCTACAGAAATCTTATATCTTATATATATTATAAATGTGAATGTCCGTTTATTTGACTGAGTTTCACGCTAAAACTGCTCGATGGATTTCGATAAAATTTGTTATGGAGATAGCTTATACCCTAACTTAAAAAGTTGGCTACCTTTTATTCCGAAAAAAAATTGTTTTTGCGATTTTTATGCATAAAATAGCAATTTTGTAAGCTAATAATAGCAAAAAATTAGCCATTTAAATTTATCCATAATTTAATTGTTGCCAAAAAAAAAAAAAAAAAAAAAAAAAAAAAAAACGAATTTATTTATTTTTTTCAACAGGAAAATAAATACATTTATCTAAACGTGAACGATAAAAAATTATAAAAAAAAATTATGCATCTCACAAAAACTGACGTCATTTTTAATTAAAAATTTCTTTTACACATTGATAAAGTGCTAATACGCAAGCGAAGTGATGACGTCACTGGCCGTTCATGGATGCAAGAAAAATATTTCCTATGTTAAACGTCCATTGGATTTTTTTGTAAAAAATTATTAAAAATCGAGGAAAATTATTTCCCGATTTTAATCCCCATATTTAGGTATAGGTATGTATTAATTATTATGTCCATGCGTTAGATTAAGTTATTTTTGTTGTAAAATTGACAAAATTTGAATTTTTAATTTCAAAACTCTAGGAATAAAAAAAAAATGGCAAATTTCCATATTCGATTGAAAACACAAACATTTCATTTCAAAAGATGATATTTACACAATAAATATCCAACTAATATACTAATTAAAAGGAAAATGATAAATATTCTATCATAGTTTGAAGTAAAATTTGTTTTCAAATGTCTAAATAATTGATATCGGTCATCCTTAGCAGAAAAAAAAAAAAAAAATATTGACGAATTATTTGGCGAACATAATTTAATTCCTTTCAAAAATCATGGTTATTTTAACAACTTATATTAAGAGAGTAATGAATAATATGAAACAATATTTCGTACAATGCATATTACGAAAATATACATCTGGCATGCATATTTTCGTATTACGTTTTTGATCACTAAATACAATAAGCGCCAAGAACGACAGAGTTTTGAAATTTAAAATTAAAATTTTGTCAATTTGACAGCAAAATAACTCAATCTAACACATGCACATGATAACTAATCTATACTAATATTATAAATGCGAAAGTTTGGATGGATGTTTGTTACTCAATCACGCCACAACGGCTAAACGGATCTGGATGAAATTTTGTACAGAGATAGATAATAGTCTGGAATAAGACATAGGCTTCTATTTATACCGGAAAAAATGTAAACTTTTAATTAATCTTCTATATACAAGGATGGAACACGGGCGCAGAATTCATACAACTATCAATGTACGAAAACTTTCTACTTCTTAAATCAACGATATCATAAGTAGAGAAATTCCTTAAACAGATTCCGGTATGAATTCTGCGCCCGTGTTCCATCCCTGTATATAATATAAATATTTCTTCTATAATAAAATTTTAAAATAATTTATTTTAATTTTTAATTGTTGCCAAAGAATATTTCACGCGAATAATAATAAAAAAAAATAATAAATATTAAATTTGCTTAGGCACATGACAACATAACGTCATTATCAAAATTAAATAATAAGAAAATGAAAGCTAATTCAGATCTCTATTAAAGAGCTTTATTAGTTGATAATCCTGGGTATATTTTTAATTTTAATACTGAAGTAGATAGGACATTTTTCGCCAAGGATTCTATTTTTGTGACAGCAACCTTAAGCCAAGTAGTCCATAAAAAATATAAACAAATCTGTACATATAAAAGAGTAAACTCTATGATTCACTGACTCAACACTGCCATGACGATTCTGTGGGAAAGAGGGTCACAAATTTTAGTGACCAGGTTGGTTTTCGGAGCTTGACCCCCAACTAAGACGGAATTTTGCAAAATACCCCCCCCCTGTCTCCCTTGGGGGGCAGAAGGCTTATCTCGGCTCCAAATTACTTAACGGTGAAGAAATTGCAGATGGAAAGACCAGACTTGAGTACAAAAAAATTACTTTCTGCGATTTTGGATTTTTAAGGGGGAGGGGGGGGGGGGAAGGGAAAAGGTTTTGGAAGAAGGGTACTCAACACACGGGGAAATCGAACTGAATACACACTACAAAGGGATTTTATGAAATTCCACCCTACCGCCCTATGGAGAATGGGGGGCAAAAACATGTAATTCATGCGTAACGCTGCACTAAATTATATAAGGTTAGACATTTTTTATGTAAGGGACGATTATATGTATCTAACTCATAGTATGAAGAGATTTTGCGAAATTCCCTCCTTTAAGAACGGGGGGAGAGATTTAAAAAAAAAAAAGTTTTAAAGCATAACTCAGCTTTAAATAATTTCATGATCTCAATTTTTTGATGTGTCGGTTAGGTATGTGTATGCAACATGCAATATGAAGTAATTTTGGAAATTTACCCCCCCCCCCTTTCCTCTTGGGGCGGGCGGGGCAAAAACCACATTTTGAAGCTTAAATCCGTCCAAATTACCTAAGAATGGCGAATTTTGGTGTGTGGGTGTTAATTAAGTGTGCGAAATATGCACTTTGATGAGAGTTTGTAAAACTTTCAACTGTAACCGCGAGGGAGGGGGAGTAAGAAGCAGGTAAGGGACTGCCGAAGGCATTGGGCAACTTAAAATTAGATTTTGACGGATTTCAAGGATTTTTTTTTTTTTTTTTTTTAGATATTTTATTATTATTAATGATATGCTGTTTTGGGGATTCATTTCAATATAATGACCAGCGAAGCGGGCAAAGCCTGCTAGTATATTATAAATGTGAATGTCCGTTTATTTGACTGAGTTTCACGCTAAAACTGCTCGATGGATTTCGATAAAATTTGTTATGGAGATAGCTTATACCCTAACTTAAAAAGTTGGCTACTTTTTATCCGCGATTGTAATGAAATGCTCGCCCTCTGGTGGGCTAAGGTGAAATTACAATAAACATGGTTTAATTCGAATTCCATACAGCCGCCATTTCTTGCCGATATTTAGTTTCACATATATTTATTGAATAAAAATGAATAAATACGGTAAAAAAGATAACACATACTTTTGTGTGCCACAGTGTAACTCCAAAGGATCAAGAAATCCAGAATTGAGCTTCCATTTATTTCCAAATGACAAATTTAAAATTTCAGTTGCTTCGGCTAATGGAAGTAAAGAATTAATCAGATGATTTGAAATTAATATTTGTTCAACTTCAGTTAAAAATCTACTTCCGATAGAACTTTGAATAATCTCAAATATTTTTTCCATAGGCAATCGATTTTCCATGATGTATGTAATGGCGGAGATAGAACAATTACACGTGGATATATTTACTAACAACTGCAGTGTTGAGAGAGCGCCATCTATCGATCATTACAATCGCGGATTCCGAAAAAAAATTTGTTTTTGCGATTTTTATGCATAAAATAGCAATTTTGTAAGCTATCAATAGCAAAAAAAAAGCCATTTAAATTTATCCATAATTTAATTGTTGCCAAAAAAAAAAAAAAAAAAAAAAAAACGAATTTATTTATTTTTTTCAACAGGAAAATAAATACATTTAACTAAACGTGAACGATAAAAATTATAAAAAAAAAATTATGCATCTCACAAAAATTGACGTAATTTTTAATTAAAAATTTCTTTTACACATTGATAAAGTGCTAATACGCAAGCGAAGTGATGACGTCATTGGCCGTACGTGGATGCAAGAAAAATATTTCCTATGTTAAACGTCCATTGGATTTTTTGTAAAAAATTATTAAAAATCGAGGAAAATTATTTCCCAATTTTAATCCCCATATTTAGGTATGTATTAATTATCATGGCCATGCGTTAGATTAAGTTATTTTTGTTGTAAAATTGACAAATTTGAATTTTTAATTTCAAAACTCTAGGGGAAAAAAATGGCAAATTTCCATATTCGATTGAAAACACAAACATTTCATTTCAAAAGATGATATTTACACAATAAATATCCAACTAATATACTAATTAAAAGGAAAATGATAAATATTCTATCATAATTTGAAGTCAAATTTGTATTCAAATGTCTAAATAAGTATCCGATATAAGATACTAATATGTTGCAGCGGAATAGATTTGATATCGGTCATCCTTAGCAGAAAAAAAAAAAATATCGACAAATTATTTGGCGAAAATAATTTAATTCCTTTCAAAAATCATGGTTATTTTAACAACTTATATTAAGAGAGTAATGAATAATATGAAACAATATTTGGTACAATGCATATTACGAAAATATACATCTGGCATGCATATTTTCGTATTACGTTTTTGATCACCAAATACAATAAGCGCCAAGAGAGACAGAGTTTTGAAATTTAAAATTAAATTTTTGTCAATATGACAGCAAAATAACTCAATCTAACACATGCACATGATAACTAATCTATACTAAAATTATAAATGCGAAAGTTTGGATGGATGTTTGTTACTCAATCACGCCACAACGGCTAAACGGATCTGGATGAAGTTTTGTACAGAGATAGATAATAGTCTGGAATAAGACATAGGCTACTATTTATACCGGAAAAAAATGTAAACTTTTAATTAATCTTCTATATAATATAAATATTTCTTCTATAATAAAACTTTAAAATAATTTGTTTTAATTTCTAATTGTTGCCAAAGAATATTTCACGCGAATAATAATAAAAAAAATAATAAATATTAAATTTGCTTAGGCACATGACAATATAACGTCATTATAAAAATTAAATAATAAGAAAATGAAAGCTAATTCAGATCTGTATCAAAGAGCTTTATTAGTTGATAATCCTGGGTATATTTTTAATTTTAATACTGAAGTAGATAGGACATTTTTCGCCAAGGACTCTAATGTTTGTGACAGCAACCTTAAGCCAAGTAGTCCATAAAAAATATAAACAAATCTGTACATATAAAAGAGTAAACTCAATGATTCACTGACTCAACACTGCCATGACGATTCTGTGGGAAAGAGGGTCACAAATTTTAGTGACCAGGTTGGTTTTCGGAGCCTGACCCCCACCTAAGACGGAATTTTGCAAAATACCCCCCCCCCCTGTCTCCCTTGGGGGGCAGAAGGCTTAACTCGGCTCCAAATTACTTAACGGTGAAGAAATTGCAGATGGAAAGACCAGACTTGAGTACAAAAAAATTATTTTCTGCGATTTTGGAATTTTGGATTTTTAAGGGGGGGGGGAGGGAAGGGAAAAGGTTTTGAAAGAAGGGTACTCAACACACGAGGAAATCGATCTGAACACACACTACAAAGGGATTTTATGAAATTCCACCCTACCGCCCTTTGGAGAATGGGGGGCAAAAACATGTATTCATGCGTAACGCTGCACTAAATTATCTAAGGTTGGACATTTTTTATGTAAGGGACGATTATATGTATCTAACTCATAGTATGAAGAGATTTTGCGAAATTCCCTCCTCCTTCCATCCTTTAAGAACGGGGGGAGAGATTTAAAAAAAAAAAAGTTTTAAAGCATAGCTCAGCTTTAAATAATTTCATGATCTCAATTTTTTGATGTGTCGGTTAGGTATGTGTATGCAACATGCAATATAAAGTAATTTTGGAAATTTACCCCCCCCCCCTTCCTCTTGGGGCGGGCGGGGCAAAAACCATATTTTGAAGCTTAAATCCGTCCAAATTACCTAAGAATGGCGAATTTTGGTGTGTGGGTGTTATTAAGTGTGCGAAATATGCACTTTGATGAGATTTTGTAAAACTTTCAACTGTAACCGCGAGGGAGGGGGAGTAAAAAGCAGGTAAGGGACTGCCGAAGGCATTGGGCAACTTAAACTTAGATTTTGACGGATTTCAATGATTTTTTTTTTTATTAAGATATTTTATTATTATTAATGATATGCTGTTTTGGGGATTCACTTCAATATAATGACCAGCGAAGCGGGCAAAGCCTGCTAGTAACATATAATAACTAAATAATTAATATTTCTGTATTCCATGATGTCAATTCCTAGCTTTTCAAACTGTCGATTTGGAATCAGATTGTGTTTCCACAATCACCGTCAAAATGAAGATTAGTTACTGATAGCATGAACTACTGATAACGTGAACAAATTTTTTATCCCCCTTGAGATTCACGTTAACGATGTTCGACTGTATAGTGACTAATCTTCATATAACTAAGCTAATCTTCATTTTGAATGGGATTGTGGAAATAGCTTTTGTTAAACGTAATTCACGTTAACAGTGTTCTCGTTAACAAGGTTCGACTGTATAGACAGAGGTGAAAGTGTTCCTTCTTTTCGCGGAACTTTTCCGCCGGCATTTTTTTCCAGTAATCTCTGTCCTATAAAATCAAAAGATATTGGTGTAAAAATATACTGAATTTTTTAAAATAAAAATAGTGGTGACGAAGACGCTGAACACTTTCACCCCTGTGTATATATAAGTTTAGTTACTTTGTTTGGCCTGTGTATGTTTCTTTGGTGAATTATTTGTGTGACTATTCTTCGTTCTCATTCTTTTCTATTACTATCAAAAGGATTATATATATATATATATATATATATATCATTTTAACTTTTTTGAAAAGCTTTTTTGCTTATAATTAGAATTGATTTCCAAAAGTTAAGATCAATCGTATGCAAGTTAAGATCAATCGTAACCACGCCCACTCTACGAAAATTCGCAGTCAGAGAGGTCATGCACAGTCAGAGAGGGCAAAAAAGATAATCATTCCCCGACTAATTTGATTAGTAATAACGTCTAATCATTAATGCTATAGTTAAATTTTGCTTAGGGGTCTCTTACATATTAAAATCTGCATTAATTTCATTTTTTTTCAAATGACGATACCCATTTTCGACCTGATGTTCAAATTTCTGAGATTAAGGCGGTTCGATAAAAGGGACACTTTCATTTAATTTTTAATAGAGTTACAAAAGAGAATGTATTAATGAATTCATCAACACATTTAAAAAAATTAAGATATCCCACATAAAAGTATGTATTTAATAAGTAATAATGTATGTATTTAATAAGAAATACATTTTATTATGGGAAAAAAAAAAAAACATTTAAATATAAGTCAAACTAAAGTTGTGTTAATAAAAACACTCTGAGTGATCTAAACTTACTTGAACAATTATTTTAATTCCTATGTATATAAAGTATGCGCATGCTTATTACCTAAAATATTAAAACTGTTAAGTCATACTGCAACATTTTTTTTTTTTTTTTTTTTTTTTTTTTAAGTGAGTTTTACTAGTGCAGGGATGGAACACGGGCGCAGAATTCATACCACTATCAATATAAGAAAATTTTCTACTTCTTAAATCGACGATATTATAGGTAGAGAAATTTCTTAAACGGATTCCGGTATGAATTCTGCGCCCGTGTTCCATCCCTGCTAGTGCTACACTATGGACTATCGGCAGCGTTTTAAGTATTATTTTATAATAAATGTGATTGTTAAGCTGTGATTCTTCAGCCTTAATGGAATATAAATAATATTTCGCTCTTTCTTCCGATAGTAAATTTTTTACGCTATAGAACTTTCGATCTCAAATACTCAGTTTTTGATAACATAGAAAATTATTTATTCACGAAAATGCTGCTAGAAAAAGTACCATTATTTTAGGAAAGATCAAATAGTAGTCTCATTATTTCTTTGATTCCCCTAAGGCGTACAAACTTGACATATGTTTTTGATTTGTTTTTTTTTCTTCTTCTTCTAAAATAGGGTTTATAATTTATTTTATTTATGTGTTTATGTATTGCTTTTTTTTTTTTTTTTTTTTTAAAGAAGTAATATATTTTAATATGATTTTTAGGCTTTAAATCTTGAATAATTCATATATGAAACCGTCTCATTAATAATCGGAAGATTTTTGGCACCTGCTTTTTTTTTTTTCACACAAGTCCTTTTTAACACTTTCCAACAAGGTTGAAAAGTGTTTATGACTTCGGTTTGTCTGTCTGTCTGTCTGTCCGTCTGTCTGTCTGTCTGTCTGTCTGTCTGTCCGCGCTCTAACTCCCGTAAATATTTATGGAATTTCTTGAAACTGATATATGTTATTGAAGTTCACTATCGGACGGTCCCTATTGAAAATGGAGTTTATACCTCTACTGGTTTGTGTACAGGGACACCCGAAAATATTTCAAAGCATTGTGTTCTATGAGAGGTATTTCTATAAACCATATTTTGATACCTTTACTCTAGACATATCTTAGTGAAATTGAAATATGTTATTCATGTTCACTATCGGACGTTCTCTATTGAAAATGGAGTTTGTACCTCTACTGGTTTGTGTACAGGGACACCCGAAAGTATTTCAAAGCATTGTGTTCTATGAGAGGTATTTCTATAAACCATATTTTCATACCTTTACTCTTGACATATCTTAATGAAATTGAAATATGTTAATCAAGTTCACTATCGGACGTTCCTTATAGAAAATGGAGTTTATACCTCTACTGGTTTGTGTACAGGGATACCCGAAAGTATTTGAAAGCATTGTGTTCTATGAGAGGTATTTCTGTAAACCATATTTTCATACCTTTATTGTAGACATATCTTAATGAAATTAAAATATGTTATTCAAGTTCACTAATGAATGTTTTCTCTATCAAATGGAGGAAATACCACCATCGGTTCATGTACAGGGACACTCAAAAGTATTCCAAAGCATTGCGTTCTAGGAGAGATATTTCTATAAATCAAACTTTAATAACTTTAATATCCACGAAGTTTTAGGAAATTGAAATATGTTATTTAAATGCACAAAAGAATTCTTTGCATAGAATGTAGCATGATTAGCATTAGATTTACAGGGTAACACAAAAATATCCAGTTATATTAAGAGGTATTAATAAAAAATTGCTAGAATTGTACTTTCGTTCACGTTAAGCGTTTTTAACACTTTCTAGCATTTTTTAAGTGCGAATATGATTTCAGATTTGTGTATCTGCCTGTCCGTCCGTCTGTCTGTCTGCCTGTCTGTCTGTCCGATCTCTAACTCCCGTAAATATTTATGGAATTTCTTAAAACTGATATATGTTATTCAAGTTCACTATCGGATGTTCCCTATTGAAAATGGAGTTTATACCTCTACTGGTTTGTGTACAGGGACACCCGAAAGTATTTCAAAGCATTGTGTTCTATGAGAACTATTTCTATAAACCATATTTTCATACCTTTACTGTAGACATATCTTAATGAAATTAAAATATATTAATCTAATTCCCTGCTGGATGTTTCCTGTATAAAATGGAGGAAATATCACCACCGATTTATATACAGGCGCACTCAAAATTATTCCAAAGCATTGCGTTCTATGAGAGGGATTTCTATAAATCAAATTTTAATTACTTTACTTTCCCCGAAGTTTTAGGAAATTGAAATATGTTATTTATATGCACAAAAAAATGCTTTGCATAGAATATAGTATAATTAGCATTAGATTAACAGGGTGACAGAGAAATATCTATTTATATTAAGAGCTATTAATAAAAAATTGCTGAAATATTACTTTCGTTTACATTGAGTGTTTTTAACACTTTCTAACATTTTTAAGTGTGACTATGATTTCAGTTTGTGTATCTGTCCATCTGTCTGTCTGTCTGTAAGCCCGCGCTCCAACTCCTGTAATTATTTATTGAATTCCTCGAAACTGATATATTTTATTGAAGTTCACTATCGGATGTTCCATATTGAAAATGGAGTAAATATCTCTTCTGGTTTGTGTACAGGGACACCCAAAAGCATTCGAAAGCATTTTGTTCTATGAGTGTTGTTTTTGTAAACATTATCCCTGTAGAATTTTCCCCATTTAAAATGTCATTAATAGGTCCTGTACAACTAGTTTGTTTGCAGGGACAAAAAAAAAAAAAAAAAAAAAAATGCCAATGCATTACGTTTTAGGACAGAATTTTTTGAAAGTTATATTTAAAAGTCTTTCTACTGTAAAAATCATAAAAATATTGAAATTTATTGTTAATACTCTAAAATAATCTTTTGTGTAGAATATGATATGATTAACTTTCTGATTTACAGGGCTACACTAAAATATTCAGAGAGATCAAAAGCTGTAATTATAATCTAATGGCTGCATTTTCTTTTGCGTTAAGCCTTTTTAACACTTTCCAAAATGCCTAAGAGTAATTTTAAAATCAATTAATCTATCTGTATATTTTTCCGTCCTTCTATCTGTTGTGTGATAACGTAAATAAAGAATATTAAAAGTTATTCGATACAACAATTACGTACAGTTGGAAAGTGTTACTAATCAATGCGTACTGCATGATTTTTCTTTCTTGTTTAGAATAATTCAGGGGTGCATCTGCCCTTTTCTACATATTCAATGACGATAGTTTAATGACGATAGTTTAAATAGAGAAATTTCTTAAAAAAATACAGGTATAAGTTCTGCTCCAGCGTTCCATTCCTACCAAAGAGTTTTTTTTATGCAAGAACTGTATATTTTTCATGTGACTGAAGACATTTGCAAGATCAATTTTTTTTTTTATATCTCAGTTACAGTATTAGCATCAGCTGCAAACATGAAAAGGCTACAATTTAAAATCTTCTCTTGTACTGCATTTGAAAGTTCATAATTAAGGCTATAATTTTTTTATTTGAAAATGAATGTCCAGTATTATAATATGTATATTTATGTACTATGACATATACATTTATGAACACTCATGCAAAATATTAAAAGGTTTAGATGAAAACAAATTTGAAAGAATCATTAACTTTAATTAATTATTCCAAACTTTTGAACAAAAGAAAAAAAAAAAAAGTTTAAAATTTAAAATCTTATAAAAATCTTTTAAATAATGGTTGAGGAATTGTAGAGAGATATATTTTAAAAGTGTTACATAGCTGTGTACAATTTAAAATAATTTTCTGAATATTTTTAATTCCATTCATTTTGATAATTTTCACTATTCCTTGTCCCCTTAAATGATTTGAATTTTGCATTTTAATATAATTTTTATGCTTTAAATCTTAAATAACTTGAGGACTTGAGGTGTACTAGCCTTACGCATACATGCCAACATAGTGATTATATTCCATAATATTGTTAGCCCCACTTTCTTTTTCACACCGGTATATTTTTAGAATATTCTTCTTCTTATCCAATCGTAATCGCTGTTAGAAAATATTACTCTGAAAATTTATTGGTGTGAAAAAAAAGGGCGGGACTAACAGCACAACGCAATATTAATTAGGATGTTTGGCAAGTATGTATTCGTGTAAATATTAACATAGGTCATAATTCTTTTCTTTATTTTTTTTAATAGGAATGTATTAATAATTTTCATAATTAAAAATGAATTCTTTAATCAAAAATATAGATGGAATATGTTTGTATTATTTCATTTTAACGCATGAAAATAGGGAAATTTGAACTTCATAAGTTTTTAAGAAAATTTGAACTAAAATCTGTCAAATTCGTTTAACATTAGAGTTTTCGGAATTTCACAGCGCATATCTCAGTGATGATCTGAGAGAAATATGTATAACCTAAACGTTCTCCATGTTGATTTGTCCCGCAAAGCTAAATTAAAAAAAATGTTAAAAATGGGTATTGCCATAAAAACTAAACGTTATTACTAACCGATCGGCACGGTTAGTAACCGTACGTTTCTACAATGATTTGCAGCAAAATTAGCGAAGGATGTTTTTTTTTTTTTTTTTTTTTTTTTTCACTAGCTGTACTTTTGTTGCAAAATTATTAATGAAAACAGCAAGTCATTGTGCTTATAATATAGTATATGATTTCCGTATATAACATAATAATACTTTGTATGTAATCTTAACAAGTTGTTTCCGCTGTACCTTTATGGAATAACTGCATGCGCACTGCGTAATAACTTTCAATTTTTGAAATGTTCTCGATGCAAAAAACCCCTATGTTCTACAACATTCTAAGAAAAGTATGCGTTGAATAATTATATTTTTATTTTACATATACCTCCGGCATGTACCCACACAACACACTTCATCCCGATTAGGTTGATATTACGTAATCGCGATCAAATATTACGTCCCATTACGTTGAAATTTGCTATCTGCTATGATTGATTTTTGGTTGAAATGTCACAAGCAAAGTTGTAACATGGCCCCAAATGAGACTTAGTTGGTACGTAATATCAACCAACTTGTTATGTAAGACATCCAGAGTTTGTTCAATTCATGTAAAATCAACCAAATTTGGATGTAAATGCAACATTGTGTTTTCAGCCATTTCATGTAATATCAACTAGCTTTGGATGTAAAATATATATCCAGATCTCATCTAAATCATGTAAAATCAACCAAATTTGGATGTAAATGCAACATTGTGTTTTCAGCCATTTCATGTAATATCAACTAGATTTGGATGTAAAATATATATCCAGATCTCATCTAAATCATGTAAAATCAACCAAAATTGAATATGGAATATACATCTAGATTTCATCCAGGTTTCATAGAAATTACGTAAAATCAACATAGCTGATGCATTTTTCTTTTTTTCTTTCTTTCTCTTTTAAGAATTTTAATGCACTTATTTTAAACAGGGAAACCAAAAGCATTGACCTTGTTTTTTAAAATGCAGAGATTAATTTTAGACATAAATGTCATATTGATTTTCAATATCAGGATTTAAAAATATATGCTTAAAATCAATAACCTGTATATTTTTGTCTAAAATTAAGATTTGCATAATAAAAAGCAAGGCCAATGCTTTTGGCTTCCCTGTTTAAAATAAGTGCATTAAAATGCTTAAAAGAGAAAGAAAGAAAAATGCATCAGTTATACTGATTTTATGTAATTTCTATAAAACTTGGATGAAATCTAAAAGTATATTCCATATCCAATTTTGGTAGATTTTAATGGAATTCATTACCCAGGCAGAAAATTTGGCAAGATAGCTTCTTTTTTTTTTTTTTTTTTTTTTTTTTCAGATCACACCTGGATTTTTCAGATAAAACTTTGTATATCATCTTATTAGAATATGAGACATATTTTGCTCATTGCAAAATATTGTGGGTTTTTTCTACAGGCGTCAATTATTATTTTTTCAAAAAATTTTTAGTTGGTTTCATAAAATTCTACACCAATTTTTACTTCCTTATACAAAGTATAAGGAATTATAGTAATCCCGATTTGCAAAATGGATTTTGTATTTCACATTGCTCGAAAACGAATGATCGCTGGATGTTGCCAATTTATATGTGTGACTGTTTGTATGTCACATAACTCAAAAATGGTTGGACGTAGAAAGTTGCGAATTGGTACATAGGTTTGTTATAACGTCTAGTTGTGCACCTCCCTTTTTGGACTTTGTATGATTTTCCGTTTTGGAGATATTTAGGAAAACTAGGTTCATAATGACCAAAAATACAAAGGTTTTGGCCATAATGTATCAAAAAACGATAACTCAAAAACTGTTTGGACAAATATTGCAATCGATTTTTAACTGACTTCCTGACTAGCTAGACATTTGAAATTTTCAGAAAAGCTCAGAACACGTTGCCAATGCATTTTTAAAATATTTTTAGCCAACTGTTTTGGATACCTGCTGCCTTCAGCAGCATTTGTATGATTCAACAGAAATTTATTTAACTAACTTCTCGACTAGCTAGACATTTGAAGCTTTCAGAATAGTTCAGAACACAGTGAAAATGCATTTTTTAAATACTTTTAGCCAACTGTTTAATATACCTGCTGCCTTAGGCAGCGTTACCTGTACAAATCTTCCAATCGATTTTTAACTAACTTCCCCACTAGTTAGACATTTGAAACTTTCAGGATAGCTCAGAACACGGTGACAATGCTTTTAAATATTTTTAGCAAATAGTTCTGGGTCACTGCTGCCCTGGGCAGCGTTTATATGGTTCCAATAGAAAATTTATTTAACTAACTTCTTGACTAGCTAGAGATTTGAAACTTTTAGCAAAATAACACTGCAAAAATGCATTTTTAAAATACTTTTAGCCAATTGTTTCGGATCCCTGATGCCTTCAGCAGCGTTACCAGTACAGATTTTGCAAATGATTTTTAACTGACTTCCCGAGCTAAACATTTGAAACTTTCGGAAAAGTTCAGAACACGTTGAAAATGCATTTTTTTGTTATTTTTAGCCAAATGTTTTGGATACCTGCTGCCTTCAGCAGCGTTTATATGATTCAACAGAAAATTTATTTAACTAACTTTTCAACCAGCTAGACATTTGAAACTTTTAGAATAGTTCAGAACATGGTGAAAATTCATTTTTGAAATACTTTTAGAGAACTGTTTTAGGTCCCTGCTGCCTTAGGCAGCATTACAAGTACAAATCTTGTAATCGATTTTTGACTGACTTCCTGACTAGTTAGACATTTGAAACTTTCAGAAAAGCTCAGAACACATATTGACAATGCATTTTTAAAATATTTTTAGCCAACTGTCTTGGGTCTAATGATAATGCTTACATTATGTATATATTTCTAAAGGTGTATAAGGAAATCATGTCCACATCAGTTTTTTTCTTTTGCAGAAGTACAAGATCAGTATTGGTGGAATAAAATCTGAAATTAATGTCTTGGGAACAGGAGACTGTATGCAAAACCTAACAATCTATTTCTTGTAGACTTGTAATATCATGCACTTTTAAAATATAACTTCTAGACATATGTTCTGAAAATCTGTTGATATTTTTGAAGATTACCTACTAGGAAAATTAACAGTGTTTATTCTTAATATTAAAAAAGTGAATATATTACAAAATCAAGTGTCAAAATATTCTTAAGGTGTTACAATTGTCATATCATAATAATAATTAATTCTTGTTAATTCAATGCTTAACCATTCAATACTTGAAATCTCTAAATTCAGAGGTAAAGAAATAACAGAAGGTTTAATTGCAACATTAAATTTATTTTTTATTTATTTATTTTTTTTTTTTTTTAAATCTTTCTAAGTGAAAATTTCATTGAGTTATTGCAACTTGAAAATTCAAGCATTTTTCGCCAAGCCTTAAGGGATTGTATATCAAAAGTGAGAAATTGTAATTACTATAGCTTTGTAATAAAGAATAGATTGATCAGCGTTTGGGGGGGGGGGAGGAATTCTTTTTCATTCAGGGAAAGACAACTGTTTTAACTAGTAATGTCTCTCTTTCCCCTAGTGAATACACTTGAGAATATTCATTGATAATTTAACAAATAAAATTTGTGAATAATTTATGTATAAAAAGGGAATTTTCAAATTCATTTTTCTTTCTTTTCCTTTATGCATTCTCTTATCCATATACATGGTACAGAGAAATTGTTTTGGAGTCAACCAAAAATTAGCTTTTGTTATTTTTGCACATTTTCAGATCCTCTGAATTCAGAAATCATGTTTTTAGTGGTTGGTCTCTCTCTCTCTCTCTGAGTGTGTGTGTGTGTGTGCGTGTTATTAACATATCTCAAGAAAAAATAGTAGCAGGATGTCAAAATTTGATATTCTTAATCTGCATCATATAGCGATGCTACACTAAGCTATTCATTGCGATCAGACAAAGAGTTGTGTACAGGGTCATCCAAGAGAATTCAAATACCTACCTCACGTCTGTGAAAGAAATTTCTCATATGTACAGTGTGACATCTATAAGCTGCTCTAAACACAATGAAAAGAAACAATTTTTATGCACATAGAAGCATGTTTTGTGAAGATTGTGGTATAGCAATCATTCATCATTTATTTACAGGGTTACTCAGAGTATTTGAATATATTGGAGCTATACTTAGGAATTGCTGGAAGTGTATTTAATTTTGTGTTACGTATTTTACATGTAACACTAAATTTATGTACTCAAAGCCATGTGTATATAGTTTATAGACAATACACAGGGCTACTCAAAATTGAGGTAAACATTTTTTTTTTTTTAATTATTAAATGTGATTGACGTTAAGTGCTTTGCTGCATTTTTTTTTTTTTTTTTTTTTTTTTTTTTTTATGTCGAAGAACACTGCTGACACAGAACAGAAAATTAATTTCTCATACCCATGTTGTAAACAAAGTAGTTTTTGGAGATTTATTTTTTTCTGTATAATATCACATTTTGAGGCCTCCTGAATACGAAAGTAAAATTTTTAGAGGTTGATTTGTATATATATATGAATTTTCAACATAATTTAACAACAAATAACTGTAGGAAGTTCAAATTTGGTACTTCGGATTCCATACCTAGTTGCCACTTGAAAAGTTGATCAAGATTTGAAAGTTTCAAGGAAATTAATAACAGACTTTATTTTTGTTGTAATAAATGTAGGTACTATAATTAAACTGAAAGGCAGTAACCCCCTGACATTGAATTATACATCAATACCATATTATATTTTAATCAAAAAATATTTTACAATATTAACAATCAATATGAATTTCTTTATGATTTTTACAGTAGAAAGTTATTTTAAAAGTAATTTATAAGAATACCTGTCCCAAAACTCAAAGCAGTGGTATATTTTCTGTGCTCCAATATATTTTCTGTGCATTAGATCTTGCGGATTTCCCTTTTAATGCCAAATGAAAGAAATGCAAGTATACGTTTTAAAATGTTCATTAATATCTGAACTTCGGTAATTAATATCAAAATGAGTAATTAATATAAATTATATTTTAGTAATTTTCTTGAAAACAATTTTTAACCATTTTGAAATGAAACTGTTTGAGCTATCTCCCGTGACTTTTTTAAATGCTATCATACTATTATGTGTGAGAATTTTTCCCCTCTAGTTCTTTCTCATTAAAAAATATATTTAAAGAACATTGGTCATACTTACCAACATCCTAATTGATATTCCGCAGACTTCTTAGCCCCGCCCTTTTTTTTCCACACCAATAACTTTTTAGAGTATTATTCTTCAAATCCAATTATGATTAAACTAGCAGGCTTTGCCCGCTTCGCTGGTCATTATATTGAAATGAATCCCCAAAACAGCATATCATTAATAATAATAAAATATCTAAAAAAAAAAAAAAAAAAAATCCTTGAAATCCGTCAAAATCTAATTTTAAGTTGCCCAATGCCTTCGGCAGTCCCTTACCTGCTTCTTACTCCCCCTCCCTCGCGGTTACAGTTGAAAGTTTTACAAACTCTCATCAAAGTGCATATTTCGCACACTTAATTAACACCCACACACCAAAATTCGCCATTCTTAGGTAATTTGGACGGATTTAAGCTTCAAAATGTGGTTTTTGCCCCGCCCGCCCCAAGAGGAAAGGGGGGGGGGTAAATTTCCAAAATTACTTCATATTGCATGTTGCATACACATACCTAACCGACACATCAAAAAATTGAGATCATGAAATTATTTAAAGCTGAGTTATGCTTTAAAACTTTTTTTTTTTTTAAATCTCTCCCCCCGTTCTTAAAGGAGGGAATTTCGCAAAATCTCTTCATACTATGAGTTAGATACATATAATCGTCCCTTACATAAAAAATGTCTAACCTTATATAATTTAGTGCAGCGTTACGCATGAATTACATGTTTTTGCCCCCCATTCTCCATAGGGCGGTAGGGTGGAATTTCATAAAATCCCTTTGTAGTGTGTGTTCAGTTCGATTTCCCCGTGTGTTGAGTACCCTTCTTCCAAAACCTTTTCCCTTCCCCCCCCCCTCCCCCTTAAAAATCCAAAATCGCAGAAAGTAATTTTTTTGTACTCAAGTCTGGTCTTTCCATCTGCAATTTCTTCACCGTTAAGTAATTTGGAGCCGAGATAAGCCTTCTGCCCCCCAAGGGAGACAGGGGGGGGGGTATTTTGCAAAATTCCGTCTTAGTTGGGGGTCAAGCTCCGAAAACCAACCTGGTCACTAAAATTTGTGACCCTCTTTCCCACAGAATCGTCATGGCAGTGTTGAGTCAGTGAATCATAGAGTTTACTCTTTTATATGTACAGATTTGTTTATATTTTTTATGGACTACTTGGCTTAAGGTTGCTGTCACAAAAATAGAATCCTTGGCGAAAAATGTCCCATCTACTTCAGTATTAAAATTAAAAATATACCCAGGATTATCAACTAATAAAGCTCTTTAATAGAGATCTGAATTAGCTTTCATTTTCTTATTATTTAATTTTGATAATGACGTTATGTTGTCATGTGCCTAAGCAAATTTAATATTTATTATTTTTTTTTATTATTATTCGCGTGAAATATTCTTTGGCAACAATTAAAAATTAAAATAAATTATTTTAAAATTTTATTATAGAAGAAATATTTATATTATATACAGGGATGGAACACGGGCGCAGAATTCATACCGGAATCTGTTTAAGGAATTTCTCTACTTATGATATCGTTGATTTAAGAAGTAGAAAGTTTTCGTACATTGATAGTTGTATGAATTCTGCGCCCGTGTTCCATCCTTGTATATAGAAGATTAATTAAAAGTTTACATTTTTTCCGGTATAAATAGAAGCCTATGTCTTATTCCAGACTATTATCTATCTCTGTACAAAATTTCATCCAGATCCGTTTAGCCGTTGTGGCGTGATTGAGTAACAAACATCCATCCAAACTTTCGCATTTATAATATTAGTATAGATTAGTTATCATGTGCATGTGTTAGATTGAGTTATTTTGCTGTCAAATTGACAAAATTTTAATTTTAAATTTCAAAACTCTGTCGTTCTTGGCGCTTATTGTATTTAGTGATCAAAAACGTAATACGAAAATATGCATGCCAGATGTATATTTTCGTAATATGCATTGTACGAAATATTGTTTCATATTATTCATTACTCTCTTAATATAAGTTGTTAAAATAACCATGATTTTTGAAAGGAATTAAATTATGTTCGCCAAATAATTCGTCAATATTTTTTTTTTTTTTTTCTGCTAAGGATGACCGATATCAATTATTTAGACATTTGAAAACAAATTTTACTTCAAACTATGATAGAATATTTATCATTTTCCTTTTAATTAGTATATTAGTTGGATATTTATTGTGTAAATATCATCTTTTGAAATGAAATGTTTGTGTTTTCAATCGAATATGGAAATTTGCCATTTTTTTTTTATTCCTAGAGTTTTGAAATTAAAAATTCAAATTTTGTCAATTTTACAACAAAAATAACTTAATCTAACGCATGGACATAATAATTAATACATACCTATACCTAAATATGGGGATTAAAATCGGGAAATAATTTTCCTCGATTTTTAATAATTTTTTACAAAAAAATCCAATGGACGTTTAACATAGGAAATATTTTTCTTGCATCCATGAACGGCCAGTGACGTCATCACTTCGCTTGCGTATTAGCACTTTATCAATGTGTAAAAGAAATTTTTAATTAAAAATGACGTCAGTTTTTGTGAGATGCATAATTTTTTTTTATAATTTTTTATCGTTCACGTTTAGATAAATGTATTTATTTTCCTGTTGAAAAAAATAAATAAATTCGTTTTTTTTTTTTTTTTTTTTTTTTTTTTTGGCAACAATTAAATTATGGATAAATTTAAATGGCTAATTTTTTGCTATTATTAGCTTACAAAATTGCTATTTTATGCATAAAAATCGCAAAAACAATTTTTTTTCGGAATAAAAGGTAGCCAACTTTTTAAGTTAGGGTATAAGCTATCTCCATAACAAATTTTATCGAAATCCATCGAGCAGTTTTAGCGTGAAACTCAGTCAAATAAACGGACATTCACATTTATAATATATATAAGATAAGAGGAAAAAAATACTCTAAAAGTATACCGGTATAAAAAAGAAGGCGGAGCTAACAATACTATGGAATAATATTAATTAGTATGTTGGCAAGTATGCATTAGTTTATGGCTAGTGTCTACTAATTTCCCTTTATTCCGTTTAAAACTAGTTAGAAAAAAGTTGAGATTTCCTTCTGAGAAATAGAAAGCTGCGTAAAAGATTTAGTATGGAATTTTTTTTTTTTTTTTTTTTACTTAACGCTTTCGCGACCGCATGTTTTTGTCTTTTTCCTAGTAAGGCCTGCCTGAGGGAGTTATTCTCCTCAGTTACAATATTTTAGAACAAAATTTTGTTTATTCATATTTATATTACAAATAGATATACATTATAATTATACTCTTTCTAATCAAAGCATTCTATCCATAAGTATATTGATAGTACAAATATGAATATTTTGTATATTTTTAAGGAATAAATAACATATAAATTGAGAAAGAAACGCCCACTGATGGAGTTAGAGATTTGCAAATGACGTAAATCTACGTCAGCGGTCGCGAAAGTGTTAAAATACACAGGATTATTCGACGATCATGGGATAAACTCGGAGGGGAGGCAGACAACATCACAAGGATTGAGAGTTGCATTGATACCTATGACCTCAAAGGTCATTTTAATCCTTTAAGAACTGGAGGATTTTGGATATTTTAAACATTGAAATCCAGATATAGGAGTGGCTCTCGAATGGTGCATTTAAAAAATTTTGTTACATGTAAATGTTTTCATAGAAAAATATACGTTGTAATAATTCTGTTTCTAACCATTGCGTTGATTGCATTAATATGAACATTGTGTATGATTTTGCGAAATAATGGAACGTATAATATTTTTAAATTTACACATTGTCATGTTTTGAAGATTCTTACTAGAACTATATTTTAAGTTTCATTAGTTTAATAAAGTCAGTTATACAACATTTTAAAATCAGAGATAACATGCTTCTCCTCTCCATGCTCATTTCAGCAGCATAACAACAACACTGAGTAGTAGAAGAAGTACATCTCACAGTAAAACTAGAAGTAACTCTTGTTATCAGTTATAGCTTACAGTTATAACAGGACATAAATGCACACATGATAAAAGATAAATGCAAATGCAACAAGATTTAAATAAAAGACACATCTATGACATCCCCTCTTTAAGTTTTTAAGTGCATACATAATCATTGAGATACTGAACTGAGGTTTTCTCACAATTCGACCAGACCTTGTTTGAATACTGCATGCATGAGGAAAGTCAGATGTAACAGTACTATCATAAGACTGTTTTTCTACAGTTTCGGATATTTCTATCTCAGGACTCACATTCACTTCCCTATCATAATAATGTTTCTGGAGTTTCTGCCTGGTAGCCAATTTCTGCTCTAGATTTGTAAATAGCTCTGCATTTAATAATTTATCATGTATAGGAAATTTAGTTCTTAGCCTGCGACCAAATAAAATTTGTGCTGGAGATAAACCCAATCCAGAAATAGGTGTATTTCTATACTCAATTAACCCCCAAATCCAATCTTTATTACTTTCAGTAGTCTTCTTGAATGTACCTTTAACAATCCCTACAGCCCTTTCAGCCAAACCATTGCTTTGGGGAAATCCTGGGCTTCCAAATGTGCACTTAAAATCTCATTCTTTGGCAAAGAATCCTAAATCTACTAAATGGTACATTATCACTCACAACTTTTTTGGGAACCCCAAAACGAGAGAAACAAACTTTTAACCGTTTACAAATTTCTGACACTGTGTTGTTACTTAGTTTTTTACCTCAATCCACCTACAGAAATAACATATAATAACTAAATAATTAATATTTCTGTATTCCATGATGTCAATTCCTAGCCTTTCAAACTGTCGTTTTGGAATTTCATGGGACATAAGGGGTTCTTTTGCATTAGTCCTTTGAAATTTTTGACATACATCACACAAACCATTTTCTCAATACTTTTTGACATTCCAGGCCAAAACATTATATCCCTTGCCCTGTTTTTAGACTTCTCCATACCAAAATAACCCTCATGGAGTAAGGATAGCATATCATTTCTAAGACAAGAAGGTAGGGCAATTTTAGAGTCTTTAAAAATTAAACCAAATTCAACATACAGGACATTTTTAAGCTTATAATACTGTCTTATATTAGAAAAAATCTGATGTGGGCACCACATGACTTCCTTATACACTTTTAAAAATATACATAATGTTAAAAAACATTGTCACTGGACCCGAAACAGTTGGCTAAAAATATTTTTAAAAAATGCATGCATACGTAAAAAAAAAAAAAAAAAAAATTGTTCCTTGAGGGGACTCATGTCAAAGTTGTGCCTTGGGGGGAACCCATGTCAAAGTTGTGCCTTGGGGGGGATTCATGTCAAAGTTGTACCTTGGTGAGGACTCATGTCAAAGTTGGGCCTTGGGGGGACTCATGTCAAAGTTGGGCCTGGGGGGACTCATGTCAAAGTTGGGCCTTGGGGGGACTCATGTCAAAGTTGTACCTTGGGGGGGACTCATGTCAAAGTTGTGCCTTGGGGGGGACTCATGTCAAAGTTGTACCTTGGGGAGGGGACTCATGTCAAAGTTGTACCTTGGGGGGAACTCATGTCAAAGTTGTGCCTTGGCGGGACTCATGTCAAAGTTGTACATTGGGGGGGACTCATGACAAAGTCGTGCCTAGGGGAAGGAACTCATGTCAAAGTTTGCCTTGGGGGGACTCATGTCAAAGTTGTGCCTTGGGGGGGACTCATGTCAAAGTTGTACCTTGGGGGGGACTCATGTCAAAGTTGGGCCTGTGGGGGGACTCATGTCAAAGTTGGGCCTTGGGGGGACTCATGTCAAAGTTGTACCTTGGGGGGACTCATGTCAAAGTTGTGCCTTCGGGGGGACTCATGTCAAAGTTGTACCTTGGGGAGGGGACTCATGTCAAAGTTCTGCCTTGGGGGGGACTCATGTCAAAGTTGTGCCTTGGGGGGACTCATGTCAAAGTTGTACCTTGGGGAGGGGACTCATGTCAAAGTTGTGCCTTGGGGGGACTCATGTCAAAGTTGTGCCTTGGGGGGGACTCATGTCAAAGTTGTACGTTGGGGGGGACTCATGTCAAAGTCGTGCCTTGGGGAGGGGACTCATGTCAAAGTTGTGCCTTGGGGGGGGGACTCATGTCAACGTGTTCTGAACTTTTCTGAAAGTTTCAAATGTCTAGCTAGTCGAGAAGCCAGTTAAATTGCAAGATTTGTCCAAACCGTTTTTGAGCTATTACCGTTTTTTGATACATTTTGCCCATTATGAACCTAATTTTCCTAAATATCTCCAAAACGGAAAATCATATAAAGTCCTAAAAGGGAGGTGCACAACTAGATGTTATAACAAACCTATGTACCAATTCGCAACTTTCTACGTCCAACCGTTTTTGAGTTATGTGACATACACCCACACACACACACACACACACAGACACACATACATGCAGACGTCACGAAAAATCGTGTAAAGTCGCTTATATCTCTAAAACGAGAGCTCGTGTTAAGACGAAACTTGCAGGTGTGCAACTAGACATCATGACTGTCACACGTATAAATTGGCAACATTCAGCGATCATTCGTTTTCGAGCAATGTGAAATACAAAATCCATTTCGCAAATCGGGATTACTATACTTCCTTATACTTTGTATAAGGAAGTAAAAACATTCTGTTTATGATTAGACCAACCTTTTAGACAGTAGTCATACACTAATTTCAGTTCTGGATCTGAGTGAATTGCATTCTTAAACTGAATTAATCTATAGAACGTATACGTTTACTTATAGAAAGTTGTTGTACAAAATATGTATTATACTCAACATGTAAGGATCATCACCAACCTTATCTTTGAGATATGGCCTAGAAAGAGTGATTGCAAGAAACATTTCAGTTCCCTGAATGTATTGAATTTTAAAATCATATTTTAATAACTATAATAACATTCTCTGCAATCGGGATGAAATATTACACAGTGGTTTTTAACAATATTAGTAAGTGTTTTATGATCATTTTGAGCAGCAAATTTATGTCCATATATGAAATTATGATATTTCTGAACAGCAAAAACAATAGAAAGCATCCCCTTTTCAATCTGAGAATAATTTTGCTCTGTCTCCGTGAGATTTCGTGATGCACACGGATTAAAAGAGAAGGATATATTACGAACGTTACGGAAAGGTAGTAATTTTCAGCTTACATATAGAGGGCGACCATATCTCGAAAATACACCAATCAGCACGTCTTTACATTTCTGGCTGTTCGCTCATAGGTCGTTCTCGGAAATCGTATGATGACTGAAGCCGAAGGGGCGGGCTTTCCCTTTCTTCCGATAAGTTTCAAAGATACTACACCAGGCGGCGATCGAATCGCTTTCCTGGACTAAGCTGAATTAATGTGGAAAAGGAAGCTTCTGTTCCCGCGCTCGCTGCCCTATCTCGTTTTAATTCCTATACTCTTCTTCCGTGTTGATTCATAAGAAAAAGGATGACCTTCCTGAGTTTGACAAGCCCCCAAACCATCTTTAGAACTGTCATACTGAACAATAATTGGTTTTGAACTACTTTATATCTTCAAGTATGTTCTTCAGTAAGGACTTAAAGACTTCAGTAAGTTTTTTATATGATTAAAGGCATTTTCATGTTCATCAACCCACTTAAATGAGAATTTCCTTCTTGTTTATCACTTGAGGAGACTTAAACCACGCGCATACTTAATAGTAGAAGCAGCGAGGTGGAGCATTTGTGATGGGCACGATCTTGTTTTTCGAATGTATATTATATTCAGAGTTGAACATTATAATTTATTCCGAAACATTTCTAACCCCAATTTTATTTCGTACTACCCCACACAGCACATACGTTAAAATTTTGTTCATTTCTCGTCTCGTACGTCCAAAACACGTCCCTCCAGAGAACTGACATCCCATTTTTGTCACATGCTCACATAAATTCAACCATCATGTTGAAAGTATATATCGTGAGTAACTAAATTTGGACATACACTATTAGAAAAATATCTTGGACGTAATGTGTTCCACAATTGAGCGAATTCATCCCAATGAAGTGTCCTTTTACGTTGAATTCAACAAGCATGCAGCGTACTTTTTACCAAAATGGGACGAGCAACTGGGCATGCGCATTCATGCTAACAACCAACCATTCCACTTTTCCTCTAGTCCTCGTCCGTCGCTTCGCTCGCTGCCATGTTATTTTTGTAAAATGTGAAAGAATTGCGTAGTTTATAATTAATGTTGTGATTGTCACATTACCGTAGATTTGACGAACAATTCAAGCATGCCTTTATTTTAAGTAGAAATGAAAGTATCTGTACAAGTATTTTATTGTAAACTTAATCGGAATTTCCATTGCATTTTAACCATTCGAAATCTTCAAATTTGACAAACTTCTGAGATGTGAATTTCATCCTAATTATGTGTTTCTGAAGTTATAACAATTTTACATTATGGTTCTGTACAGAATACGATTTGATAATAATTATCATGTAATTATCGAAAATCATTTAATTTTATTTTCATTTCTGATATTTGACTTTAGTGTAACAATTGCATATTATCCCTGAAAAGGTTAATTATTTGTAAAATTTAATTTCATGGGTGGTTTTAGATTTTCTTGTTGTGTAATCATTTCTTATCCATTGATTTATAGTTCCATAATTATTATTACATGGCCAAATGGACCTTTCTTTTATTTTAAGCTGAAATAAAAATATCTGTACAAGTATTTTATTGTAAACTTAATCGGAATTTCCATTGCATTTTAACCATTCAAGCATGCCTTTATCAGTTGTTTACCTTTAATATACAATGCAAAAATGTGTTAATAAAAGCTTAAATTTATTTTAAAACTGTTGTAATTTTATTGAGCTCTCTCAAATTAAAAAAAAAAAAAAATTAAGATTGATTTTATTAATGAAAGTTGTTATTTAAGAATGAGAAATTCAGTAATTCCGAAGTTAACTTTATGTGAATAACTACTGTAAAATTTTCTAACGAACCATAGAAAATGAGAATAAACAAAGATTTCTCATGAACTACTTGTACTGGTTTGGATTCTCTTATCTAGAATATGTATACTCTTTAACTTATTTTTCACGAGTCATTTTTTCCCTAAATATTGTAAATATTATATATTTATATATATTAAATATTATATATGTGCAATTAACAATTAGAAACCAAACCATTAATTTCTCTTTCGCTCTCTCTGTTTTGAATCTCTTTCTATACTCTTTAATTTATTAAATTTAGTTATGTTTTTCTCAAGAGTAATTTTTTCCCTAAATGTTGTAAATATTATATATTTATATATATTAAATATATGTGTGCAATTTACAATTAGAAGAGAAGCCAAACCATTAATTTCTCATTCTCTCACTTTTTATTTAATGATTTTAAATTGATATTTTTAGTCTTCTGCTATTTATCTATTAATACCAATAGCAAAAACAGTGCAACTAACACTGCAGGTTAATTTAACAATCTATAAATGAAATACGCTTAACAATTTTTCTCATGAATGTTGTAAATATTATATATTTATATATATATTAAATATCATATATGTGCAATTTACAATTAGAAGAGAAGCCAAACCATTAATTTCTCATTCTCTCAATTTTTATTTAATGATTTTAAATTGGTATTTTTAGTCTTCTGCTATTTATGTATTAATACCAGGGTTGGCGGATTTTTGACACGTGACAGTTTTTGACAGTTTAAACCATGGTTAAAACCGTCACGTCAAAAACCTCCTTGTCAAAAACTGTCACAAACCTATATTTATAATATAATTGTCATAAAAAAACTTAGTTTAATAAAATACAGTTTATAAAGATTTTTTGAAAAGTAAATAGATTGATGTTCTTTAAAAAACACATTGTTATAACATTTTGATTAATATAAAAAACAAAACTTTAGGCTTTTAAAATTTTATTATGAGTTATTTCTATGTTCATTCAAAATATGCTGCGATATTTTATATATTATTACGAAATTTATTTATAACTCTGCTTAATATAGTATATGTCAGGGATGGAACACGGGCGCAGAATTCATACCACTATCAATGTAAGAAAATTTTCTACCTCTTAAATCGACGATATTATAGGTACAGAAATTTCTTAAACACATTCCGGTATGAATTCTGCGCCCGTGTTCCATCCCTGATATGTTAAACTTAGTTATGTGATACTTCAAAAACATAGTTGTTTTTCAATAAGATGTTATTTATAAGTATGTTTTAAAAGGTAAACATGTTAATGTTTTTGAAGAAACGTTATAACATTTTTATTAATATAAAAACAAAACTTTAGGCTTCTACAAATTTATGATTTATAAATCATTGATCGATCATTTTGATTGACAAATCCTTTTATTTGTAATGCAACATTGTATATTTAAATTTTTTTAGTATTGTGCTTTTTTAGTATTATGTATTTAACCAGTAAATTAAAAATGCATAGCCTAATATTTTGTATTTAAATATCTTATAGAAAAATTAAACATTTTTTTTTTTTTTATGACTGCTGATATTGCAAGTTTTTAAGAAAAAACAATAATTCTGAATGTTAAACAAACTTGAATTGCGTCTGAAATTCTTATAATTACCGTGAGACAAGAGAAATATGAATGCTTTCTGGACATGTATAAATTGTAATAAATTTAATATTTACTCGTACAGATTAAAAAAAATATATATATATTATTCTAAGCTGTAGGGCCTATCAGAGGCCAAGCGTTTCTACGCTCAAAGTTAGTAGAAGTGAGGTGCCGGGTTCAATCACAGGGCATGCTTGTCTGCCTAGCCGTTCAGAGTTTTTCATGGTTTTCTCTGAAACTTTTATAAATACGAGCTAGGACCCTTTAGAAAGACCCCCACGGAGGGCACTCCCCTTAGGCCTAAGACACTAGAGTAGTCAATTGGCCTTACTCCCAAAACACCAAACTCCAATAGTCCTGTGAGAACAAGTTCACACATATGTTCTTTTAAATATTTAATTTCTTTCTAAATAATTCAATTTATAATTTTAAATAAAAAAGTCAATTTATTAAGAATAGTTATAAAATTAATTCATTCATTTAACATATAAAATCTAATTTAATTTATTCCAATAAAAAAAAGAACATTTTATTCTGTAATATCCTCTGATTTCAATTCATTCTATTATAAAAGGCAATCTCTATTTAATTTAATTTGTATTTTTACTAGGGGACTTATTCGTTTGTAGATAGATACATTTCCCCCTTTTCATCAACGGTATGTTCAATATCTCATTTAATCATAGATAGAAAATAATTTATTTGTCTAAATTACTTTATAATATAAACAGAAGTTGCAAAATTTATTTCATTTCCTGTCATTTGTGCTATCATAATGACTTTGTTCATCTCATTGGCGTCAACTCGTTTCTTTTAATAATAATAATAAAATAAAAAAGAACAGATAAATTCTTAATGATATATTGATGGCGCCAATAAAAAATAATTACTTTGGCGTAATTTATGTTGCCAAGCTTGGCTTTGTCTTTTGAATAACGGATTAAATTTTTGAATTAACCAATTAGAACATTCTTTTGGCGCTTTATTTGGCATTAGTTTATTAATTTCGGGTTTGAATTGGCGAATGCAATTCAGTACTTCTCTCGCATCAAAACAGTCAACATCTCTTGTTTACTGGTGTAAGAAACTATCGTTTGCTCTCTCTCTCTCTCTCTTCCTTTTTAGATCATATGAGAACCATTATAAGTGAATGCTTGATAATTCATGTTTTTTTAACATAAAAATAAAGAACGCTTTCTATTGCAAGTGACTTTTATTATTTATTGTCAAGTATCACTCCTTTTTGAAAGACTTGGATTTCCAGCCTGGGTATTTTAGTAAGCAATGTACTTTGTTTTGCTACCACTTGATATCACGGAACTACAAATCATTTATGGACAAAATCAACATCATATGTATTGGTCTCCGTGACCATTGGTTCTTCATTGTTTTTCTAC